>JAQQTP010000032.1:0-1200000 GCA_029884605.1 Ormosia emarginata | reverse complement strand
TTGGCACCAAACTCAATCAAAGCACCCATACGAAACTCCTGCAATTCCAATACGTCACAAACCACCGCACCTCCACCATAGCTAGACCCCAAGCTGTTCCTCCACCCAAACCCATGGCCATAACCATTGTCTAACCATAACCTATGTCTAAATCACCAAGACACCACTTGCAAAATCCTTTACTTCCACATCAATGTCGTGGTTGCATTTTTATGATTTCCCAAAGGGTTTTGTGTTTTTGTTGATTCTGAGTTTTGACATTGGTTCAATTTGAATTCGTGAGAAAATGGGAAAAATGGAGTTTGTTACCTTTGTTGTTTGAGTTTGGGTTAACTTTAATTTGTCACTGCAATTGAAGCCATCAAATTGTTTGGAGAGTTTCAAATTAAAAAAAAAATTGTAACAGATGAGATTAATCTCTATAACCCTAAAATTTGGGGAAGAAGATGTCATGTTTATTTTAAGTTAAAACCATATTTACATTTCTTATGTTTCACGAAAGTTTCAATTTTGTCCCAAAATAGACACGTGATTTATGTCAAGTGAAAAATGGCCACATGTGATCTATGTCAACCTTCGTTATTAGCAATTCAGATGATGTTAGACGAAAGGATGGCATTGAAACAAAAAAAGTAATATTTAAGATGTAAAAAAGGACAAAAAAAATATTTTGGGACCAAATCAAAATTTTCATGAAACGTGAGGAATGTAAATAGAGTTTTAACTTAAATAAAGTGTCATTTTTTTAACATAATTGGCCAAATTTAATTGATGAGACAGGAAGTGGGACAAGAAAAGAGTACATGAGATTTCAATATCATTGTTTATATTTGGGTCCCTACAATGTCATTGATCTAGCTGTAGACACACCAGGTGTAACTAAGTCTTCTAAAACCACTTGGAGGACTGACATTATAAGGCCATAAACATACTTGGCTATTCTTGTCCTCACCTGACAAAACTTTTGTTTCTTCCCATATATGTTGATAAGCATTAGATGATATGTTAAGCCGCGTTCCTCGGTTAGTTCATTTTACTTCCCACATGAAGCTTTAAGACCTTTTGTTCATCAATCAAATAGTTTATTGCGTAATTTCTCATCCTCCTTCGGTGTATTGACAGCAGAAATGTAAGATTCATTTAGAATTTATCTACCTAATATCATAACTTGTCTCTACTCTCACCAAATACAATTTAGATTATATTTATCATTTAATCATGTGTCTGAGCTAATTGAGCTCTTCAACATCCAACTTTAACGTGTGGGCATACAATGAAACAAAGATTCACTTTATAATGTATGTATATCTCTTCTTATAATTTTTATGATCATTTAAACATTTAATTCAACGAGGTGTCTTTTCGCCATTCATGAAATGTCATGGTCATAATCTATTACTTCTTGTTTTCTTTGTACAAGACTCTGGTTGGCGTGCAATTCACAAACACATTTTCCTTCTAAAAAACAATTGTCTAACCAAATCGCTTATGGCTGATCTATTAAAATGACGGTGACCCTTTGTGTTCTTTCCATTTCGTCCTTGAACCATCTCCACATCCATTTTCTTTCTTCCCCTTGTAAGTGTGTCATTTTTTTTTTTGGATATAGGTAAGTGTGTCATTCTTACTAAGCCTTAATTTGTTCAAATAAAACAGAATCCTGTTCTTCGAAAATTGCTGCTTCATAGCATATTAATAAGATCATGAATCTTATTTAATTGATTATCTTTTATAGGCAATAGTATGTCAGATAATTGCTACAATGAGTTGCAAGTTATTAGTGTTATTCTTATGCCACTTGTTTTTGTAGTACTTTGCTTTGAGATATTGATCTTCATAAATAGAAGGCATTACTTTATTTCTAAGAGTAAAAATGTGAAAATTGAACAATGAATACGATGAATCATCTAGTATTAATGGATGCGGTCAAGAAAATAAGTAACGATAAGGGGTATAATGTGGCATGGATGAAGATTTAGAAAGGTGATTTTCCACTTAGGTTGGAAACTCAAATCCAAATGTTATGAATTGTTCTTATAAACAATAAAAATTGAACATATGAAGGTTATGTGCTCCATAAATAAATTATTGGCAAATATATATATATATATATATATATATATATATAGATATATATAGAGAGAGAGAGAGATCATGATCAACTTACACTAGTATAAGTTTTTTTTTACTTACACTCATTTTTAACTGTTAGATTCACTTTAATTTAATGGTTACTTTTAACGAAATAACTTCAATCATTAGATGAAAGTGGATCTAACGATTGAAAATGAGTGTAAGTCAAAAAAGACTTACACTGGTGTAAACAAATCCCCCTCATATATATATATATATGTTGTAGATGACTTCTTTGATCGCAAGGTGGGGAGGTACAACTTCAAAACCCAAACATACTTTATATGTTCTTATGTGTGACAATTTTGAGACTTTTATACCAGTACTAACGACTATAATTGCGACAGTATCATTCTAAGTGAATTTTTTTTCTAGAATATTTTCACCTATGAGATGGGTTCATCAGACTTTGCGAAAGGATATGTCATGTAGGCGATATTTCAACAACGTTTAGTAATCATTGGACGAAGCTAATTAGAGATTAGAAAAATATATATTGTAATAATTTTACTATTTTTCAAGACAAAATTGAAATAAATGAATTTTTTTAGAGCAAAATTGAAAGAGAAAACATAAGTACAAAAAAGTTAAGTTTTGTCTAAAATGAAATAACACTTTTTAACATACATATTTCAACCCACAACTTACTCTTTTTCTATGAATGATAGGTTGACAAAAGGGTAAAATGAATGACAAATTGACAACTTTATTTGGTTTCTTTGGGTTTTGCGTAAAAAATAATATAGCAAAATTAGTACTTAGATTTAAAGTGATAAAGTAATATGGATATTGGATAGCTATAAATATCAAAAGTATATTTCACCAAAATATGTGTAAAAAATATAGTATTATATGTTTATCTATATTTTAGTAATGGAATACATTACATTTATAATATATAATGTATAATAATATAGAGTTTTGCTAATAAATGTTCTTCAAGGAATTAAAAATAGTATGTATTAAATGAAAAGTAAAATTTTTTGAATTCACAATATATTAAATGCGTGTTTGGTATAACTTTAAAAGTTTGATTATTTTAATAATTGATTATTTTAATAATCAAGTTGTGAAAGTTCGATTATTTTAATAATCGATTATATTTGGATATGTTAGCAAAAAATCGATTTTAACATAATTTATTTATTTAGATTGTTTAAAAAAATTACTTTTATATATTAAATTATTAAAATAGGTATATAATAATTAAAAATTTATTTAATTGATTAAAAAATTATTTGATTAAGGACAAAAATAATATTTATATTTCAAAATATAAGAAATAATATATAATCTAAAATCATAAGCTGAAATTTTAATATTATGAAAAAAAAATTTAGAATGCAATGAATTTCGTATAAAAGCTGAAACTGATTTTATCAAACATGATTAAATATTGTTACAATATTTTTTTTAGAAAAGAAACTATTGGTTTAGCTTATAAGCTGAACCAAACATGTTGTAAATGCTTTACTCTTCATTTAAAACTTGCTATTTTTTATTCTTTAACAAATAGTCTAAGAATACTCGTTAAACAAATCCAATAATATATATAAAAAAATTAGAACCTTCCATAAAAAAAAGTACAAATGTCATTATTTGATTAAATGTTTTCTCACTTATATAAAGACAACAAAGTAATTATGGATGAAATTTCCTTATCAATGAAAGGCAAGAACTTCCACAAAAAAACTCAATATTGACCTTACCTTGTCAATCACTCTCTAATATTATAGTTTTCACATGTGCTTCCATTTGTTTTGAATTTTAAATATAAAAACTTTTCCTGCCCATCTTCCACTTAAATCATCCTTTTGTTTCTTAGCCAAAACTCTTCCTTCTTCTTTTCTTCTTTTAGTTTATTGCTCCACCCATCTCTTTCAACTCGTTTCTTTCATCAGCCAAAAATTCCACTCCTTCACCCCTCTCGCTCTTTGCTTATACTTAGTCCACACCTAGATTCTCTTCTTCTAGAAACATTCTACTAGATCAATCCTATTGACATCGAGGATATTAACAATAAAGGTAACAACACAAACACAACTTGAGATTTTCACAGTTCTCTTTGTTTTCTCATTATGAATTTTTTGAATTGTCTTATGTTTTTCTTATATGGGTGTGCTTCAAGTGTTTAATATAACATGTCTATAGATGTTTACAACTTACCTCAATGTTTTGTCAGTTTCCAGTTTTGATCATTGAGTTTATGCTGAAAATTTATTTATTTTGTGAGGGGGTTTAAAGAGCTAAACAAACATTTGGCAAAGCTTCAAGAGGGTGATGTAGATGGCTATACCTTCTGTCTTTGAGGTTGTATTATATAAGTATTTATTCGGAAAGCCTATAAAAACTGACCAAGAGTTTAGAGAATTAACTTATACAGGTAAGTGAAGAAACTTCAGTTACTCTTTTAGGGGTGTTAAAATGGGTCGAGTTTGATAGATTGATATGAATAATTAGACAAATTATATAGATTAGGCTTAAAAAAATTAAGCACAAATTACATTTTAATTCGACTTGAGTTGATATGATTTGCCCAACTCGGCGTAGGTTGACCTAATCCAATATTTAATTATTCATTTTGATTTCAAAATTGCCATCATGTTTCCGACTTTCATTTCATGTTTCTATAAGTTTGAGAAGAAAACAATGAAAACAACTTTTTCTTGGCTTTATATTTGATTCAATCTTTAGGGAGTGACTATTAGAAAACATTTTTATGGAAACAATTGGACATATTTTCAAACCTATTATCTGATTTTACTTAAAATGAAAATGAAAATACATAAACCAAACAAGGATATTAGAAACCCATAAATAAGGACACACAAATAAGAAAGTAACCGAAGAGTTCTATATATAAGCACCTAGAAGTAAAGGTTATGGATTCTAATTGTAGACAAATGCATTAGATATCCTGAACCAGATGATTTTGTTGGGAGTCTCAAGATGTAGAGATTATTTGGATTAAGAACATACATGTTCAATAAAATCATTATAATCAACATAGACACCTGACAGACATTTCATAAATATTGATTAATGAAGAAAGCATACATCTCATTAAAAGAAAACTAATATGAATGGGGAGTGGAAGAGAGTTGATAGAGACATTTTTTTAATGAATCATATATGAAAAGGTAAATGAATATCAATATGTAATAAATTAGTTTAAGTAGAGATATTTTTTAAATGAAACATATCTAAGAAACTGAACAAGTAAAGCTTTTCTCAAAATGACAATTTTAGAATTTAAATCCCTAACATTACATAAGTTTGCCTTGTTTATACTCCACTTCCACTACAAATTAATTATTGTTAGGTAATTGATAAAAAGAAATGACAATTAAATAGTAATAATTTATGTTAAATTTATTTGGCTGCCCTTATTGAAAGAGTGATAACCACGTAATATTCAATAATCTATATTATATTTCGTCATGGAGATTCTTGTATTTGTTTGATTCGAAAATTTAACACATAATTACTTCATTGTCTCCCTTTATTTTGTGATAGAACTTTTCATGAGAAGGTGCTTTTTTTTTTCTTAACTCTTCCTATTTGTACAATTTATAGAAATTTAAAAATAAAATTGATAAAATTTCTTTCACATTCAGTCCACCATTTCCCACTCAAAACATCAAAACAGGAGACGTATCCAGCAAGTTGTTGGTTGAACAGTGTTTGGTTTCACTTATATCACTTACAAGTCACAACACCATGCTAAATGCAAATATAAGCAGAAGAATCGGCACACACTGAGACTGAGAGCCTCTCAGCCTTGGCGATTTCTCCTCCAAATTTCCAATTAAAAAAACCGAACTCAAATTGAATTTGGTTTGGCGTTGCAACAAGTGCAAGTGCAAATGATGGAGCAGACCAAGTTCAGCGTTCTGTGCAGCCTCTTCAAATGGACGCAGCGAACCAAGTCACCGGCCAAGAAACGCTCTAAGTTCCGCAAATTCCTCGACTCATTCTGCAACGACCGCAACTACTTCCCCGCGATTCGCTTGATTCTCCCCAATCTTGATCGTGAGCGAGGCTCCTACGGCCTCAAGGAGCACGTGCTCGCCACGTGCCTCATCGACGCTCTCGGCATGTCCAGGGACTCCGACGACGCCCTTCGCCTCATCAATTGGCGCAAAGGCGGTGCCAAAACCGGTGCCAATGCCGGTAATTTTGCCCTAGTTTCTGCTGAGGTTCTCTTCTAACCCTCTTTTTCCTTGTTATTTTTGCATTTCTCATCCAACAATCGAAGCTTTGTGGGTTCAAAAACGTATCCTTGTGGTTTATATTGAATATTGTACCCTTTTTTTGGGGTTCTTTATAGTGAGGTAGTTTAAAATTGCGGTCTGCAGTCACAATTGCAGCCATAATATTGTGGTTTTGCAGCAACACAACTGTATTTTCCCGCAAGTGTCCGCAATTTCTATATTGTGAAGTAGTTTTAAATTGCGGTCAGTAACTGTAATTGCAGCTACAATATTGCGGTTTTGGAGGTCTTTGCAACCGCAATGCAGTTGCAATTGCACCTTATCAGTTGCATTTTCAGGCAGTCCACAATTTTTCTCGCAACTGTGATAAAACCATATGAGCACCTAATATTGTAGGTAAAAATTGTTTTGGAGCAAAATCTGTTTTATTCAGAAGGTGACATGTGTAGGTAACTGTTGCTAGAAAGTAGTGAAAGGTGTGTTTGACTTGTCGTTGAAATGAAAGAGGAAAACATTAACATGTTTCTGAAAATGAAATCATATTATGCGTTCTGAAACAGGTGCTGCAGCATAGGCAAGGGACGGCTTCGGGTGGATTAACAATAAAGGAGTTGAATGACTTGCTTGATCAGTTGTCTTCGAGTGAAAACAGGTGCGCAGTTTGATTCTTTCCATGCTTCATTATTGTTCAAATGATGTTCACTGTTTGTTCAAATGTTTCTGGAAAAAAACAACAACAGCAACAACAAAAGCCTTTGTCCACTAGGTGGGGTTGGCTCATGGATCAAATGACACCATTGTTTTGTTTTTTATTTCCTTTGCTTTGTTGTTTTAGGAGGATCTCTTGTCCTCCTCCTATATGCTTCTCTTCCTCTTCTTAAATGTATTTTCAGGATAAATAAGTACATTATACTAAAACAAGACTTTTTCTTCCATCTCAAATTTGAAAATATATTAACTGGGAAAACTAGTCTAATCACTTGTATTTTTTTTTTTTTGATAAAAGAAGAAATTCATTTAGATGAAGAGAAGATGACTACAAAGAGTTGGGAGCTAGCTCTAGCTGTCTAGGTTTTACATCCCCACTTACCATCTCCTATGAAGTGCTATGTTCTAAAGAGAGCATTGCGGCCACTTCCCTAGTAAAGCAGAATTGAACTCTCTTAATATTCTAATCCCTAATCCACCTTGTTATGATGGTTTGCAAATTTCTTCTCAATTGACAAGATGAAGTTCCTGCTCAGTCCATCCAAAAATAAAAATAATAGATAATAAAAATGAAGGAGAAGAGAAAAACCTGCTGCTTTTTCCTCAATCTCCTAGCTGCTTGGAATGAAAAGTCTAAAAAAGGCACAAAGTAAATGATCAAGTTTGGTACGGGCTTTGTTACAGTGCTGTTGTCTCTTCAGAGTTTGAATTAGAATTATGAAACCATTACTATATGTGGATGCCAAAAAGGGGTTAATCTATTTATACCAGATTCTATTATCTATCAAAATGTGTAGGTTTTAACAGCCTGCAGATGGGATTGACCAATATTGTTTACACTTTTATGGTGGTGACTCATTGGTTGCTTGTCAGGGTTTTAGTAGCTACCCCGTTTTATAAAGCTTTTACTCTTGGTGTACTAAACGTGAAAATAATTTGTAGTATATTGAACCGGAAGACCTTATCTCTGTGCATTCCTGGCTAATATGTTGACATCTTGCTTTAAGTTTTTTGTTGTGATGTTAAAGTATTATACTGGTTCTTAACGTCGGGCTTCACCATTCTTTATGGTTGTTTTTCACATGATTCATGTATGGCCTTACCATGTTTACAGGGCTGAGAAGACTTTGGTTCTTTCTACCCTTATCCAAAAGACAAATGCACAGGAAATGAAGTGGATTATCATGATAATCCTCAAAGGTGTTTTTCATTTACATGTGTGAATTGATTTAATACCTTATATGAGCTTTAATAAGCATGTAACTAAATTTTGTCGCAGATCTAAAGCTGGGAATTAGTGAAAAAAGCATTTTTCATGAATTCCATCCAGATGCTGAAGACTTGTTTAATGTTACATGTGACTTAAAATTGGTTTGTGAAAAGCTGAGGGATCGGAATCAGCGTCATAAGCGGCAGGTTAGTTGTGGTATAGAAATTAGTTTTGGAGCTCTATATAGCGTTATGATGATTGCAATTATTATCTTCTTTATTCTTTTAAGTTGGACTCTAAATAAGCCAAGCTGAGCTGGGCACTAGCATTCCCTAACTTGTTCAATTAAAATATACCAAGCCTGAACTTTAATCATACTACAATTTGTGCTTGGTCCAAAACTAGGATATGCTTGCCTATACTTCATTATTTAGTGACTGTTTACTTTAGTCATTTTTCTTCAATCTTCATTACTGCCACTTGACATCATTGCAAACCCCCTGTGCCTTGGCTAAGCAGGTGGGATTCTGCTACAGTGGCTTTTGCTTAAATATTGCCATGGAAAATAAAGATAGATATATAAATGGAAAGGTTCCTGACCGCACATTGCTACTTATATATGCTTTGTATAAGAAATCTTAAATCTTTTCTTCTTCTGTAGGATATTGAAGTTGGAAAAGCTGTGCGCCCTCAATTAGCTAAGAGAGTTGCTAACGCAACTGAAGCATGGAAGAAGGTTTGCTTTACTAAGCCTTTTAATCATGTCAATTATGCCTCAACCAAATCACCTATCATTCTTATCCCTTTTTTCTGCTACATCACTTGGAGATGGGGAACATTTTGTCACAATCAGGGTTTGAAACCACTGGTGGGACCTCCCACACCTGAAGTGGCATGGTACTTGGCCATCGGGCTCTATGTCATGATCCATTCTTGGGCTGTGATCGGCGCACAAGCTAGTGATACTCAACACTCAACTAGCGTGGCAAGCCTAACAATACTGTTGATTATGATTACTGTATATTCTGACATTATCTATCTGACATGATCAACTAGATTAGGATTCTATCTGACATGATCTTTTAGATAGATTTTTCGGTTAGGATTTTCCTATTCATTTTTGTAATTACTTGTTGTATATTGTTCTATATATTGACTGAGTGCTGAGAGGTTTTCTCTCAAGCAATTCCAGTATATCAACATGGTATCAGGAGCAAGTTACGTTCCTGGTTGAGCAAGTTACGTTCCTGGTTTTTACGTCTCTGCTCTCCATGGTTCTACGTCACTGTCACGATTAGAACCTTAACCTCCGGACCCTCCACCACCAAGGTGAGGGCACGAAACATCTCAGAAGCATCCGGCCGGCCGTCTCTCCGATCAGCTCGCCGGAGGTCCCTGCCACGCGCCCTCACGCGCGGCTTCTTTTCATCATGCACTGACTGCGCGTGAAGGCCACGCGCCACCGTGCCGGACTCTGTTTGACTTCCCGTTTCTTCCGTTCTGCTCGCCGGCGCCTCCTCTCTCCATTCTGGTGGTCGGTGGTCCTTGGGTCTGTTGAACTCGTGAGTCTTCCTCTTTTTCTCTCTCTTCTTCCGTTCTGCTCATGTGCAGGCTTCCTTTGTCACTGTTTCTTCGTGAATGCAATGGCTTCCTTAGCCCATGCATCTACTGCTGACAGTTCATCTTTGAAGAAAAATCTCATTTCATTTGCCTTCTCTAGCAATCCTACTATAACGTCAGAAAAACTTAATGGTAAGAATTTTATAGATTGGTATAACGCTATTGAGGTGTGGTTTTTAGGTCAAGGTCTCTATGAGCTCCTCACCAAGAAGGAAGCAGACATTGCTACTGATGTGCGTGATGAGTGGAAAAGGGTTGATTATCAATTAGTATCCTTACTATGGTAATCTATTGATCTGAAGTTATTGGTGCACTTTCGCTCTTACAAAACATGTCATGACATATGGAAGAAGGCTAGGAGTGTGTATTCTAATGATATACAACGCCTATATGATTCTGTCCATAACTTGGCCACGCTCCAGATGATCAGACCATGACCTTCCTTCTTACCTAAACAAAGCACAGTCAGTCATTGAAGACATCAAACTCATCCTATCAGGCGATGATCTTACAAAGGTTCTAGAAAAACTTGACAACATGTATATGGTCTTCGTTCTCCACGGTCTACATAAAAATTCTGAATCTGTCCGAAATCAATGTTTGACCAATCCTAATATTCCTACGGTAGAGGAATTCATTGACTGTTTACTTCTGGTTCCCTCATCGGAGGAGACATCTAGCATTGGTTCTCAGACAGTTTCAAAATCTTCAACTTTTGTCTCAAACTCAGTAGAGCGTGGAGGCCGAGGCCGTGGACGTGGTGGAAGAGGTGGTCGTGGTAGAGGTGATCGCCCTCAATGTTCTTATTGTAAGCGCACGGGACATACTCAAAACAAGTGCTATTCTCTGCATGGTTTTCCTGCAAAGATAGCTAATGTAACACAGTCTCATGTGTCCGGTTCTATTGATAAGAAAATTGAATTTGAAAGCGACAATCAGAATCTCTTTTCAGCCAGTGAATACAAGGAATACCTTCAACTTAAAGCCAGCCAACAGGCCTCATCTTCAGCAACTATAGCCCATACTAGTAATTCTACGATTTGTCTCTCTCATTCATCTCCTGTAGGTTCCTGGATTTTGGATTCTGGTGCTTCTGATCATATAGCAGGTAATTCTTCCCTCTTTTCCACCTTATCCACTCCCAAAACACCACATCACATTACTCTTCTTGATGGCTCTAAAACAACGGCCATTGGTATTGGTCAAGCTTCACCTCTTCCCTCTCTATCTTTGAATTCAGTTTTATTTGTACCCAAGTGTCCCTTAAATTTAATTTCTATTAGTCAACTTACTCGATCTCTCAATTGTTCCATAACCTTTACTTCTAATTCTTTCCTTATCCAGGACCGGAATACGAGACAGACGATTGGAGCAGGATCTGAATCACATGGTCTTTATTATTTGCAACCTTCGTCCTCAACCATATGTGCTGCCACATAATCACCTAGTCTTCTTCACCGTCGTCTGGGTCATCCGAGTCTGAATAAACTCAAGAAAATGATTCCTCACTTGTCTCACCTATAGTCCTTGGAGTGTGAGTCATGTCAACGTGGAAAACATGTTCGAGCTTCCTTTTCAAGTAAGGTTACGGGTCGTTCTGAGTCTCGTTTTGATATTGTTCATTCTGATGTTTGGGGTCCTAGTCGTGTTGTATCTGTCTTAGGCTATAGTTATTTTGTTACTTTCATTGATTATTTCTCAAGATGTACTTGGTTATTCTTAATGAAAGATCGTTTCGAGTTGCTTACTATTTTTCAAAACTTTTGTAGTGAAATTTTCAATCAGTTTGGTCGGACTATTCGTGTCTTACGTAGTGATAATGCAAAAGAATATTTTTCTGCTCCTTTCAATTCCTTCATGGCATCTCATGGTATGATTCATCAATCTAGTTGTCCTCACACACCTCAACAAAATGGTGTAGCTGAGCGCAAACATCGTCATATAGTTGAAACAGCTCGCACTCTTTTATTACATGCTAATGTCCATTTAAAATTTTGGAGTGATGCTGTTCTCACTGCTGGTTATTTAATCAATCGTATGCCATCTTCTGTCCTCAATAATCAGATTCCTCACTCTTTTTTATATCCTACGGACTCCCTTTATACTGTTCCTCCCTGTGTTTTTGGTTCTACTTGTTTTGTCCATAATGTTGTCCCAGGTCTAGACAAGCTGGCTGCCCGTGCTGTGAAGTGTGTCTTTCTTGGTTATTCTCGTGTCCAAAAGGGGTACCGGTGTTATTCTCCGTCTACCCATCGTTTTTTCATCTCAACCGATGTCACCTTCTTTGAAGATACACCTTATTTTGTCTCACCGGTTGTACCAGAATCTATCTCTCAGGTATTACCTGTTCCCTCTATTCTCCCATCTCTATTCCTTTTGTGCCACAGATGTCCGACCATTCTCCGACCTCAGAGGATCCTATCCAGCCATTTCGTCTCACTTATCAACGTCGTCCACGTCCTGAGATTTCAGAAGCTGCCCCTGTTCCAGACACTAGTGATTCACCTCCTGCTCCTGCATCTCTCCCTCCTCCGGCCCACCCTGAGCCTCCAATTGACCTACCTATCGCTCTTCGCAAAGGTACTCGTTCTTCCCGTAATCCTCATCCTATTTATGATTTTTTGAGCTATCACCGTTTATCTTCTTCCCATTATGCCTTTGTCTCTGCCTTGTTGTCCATTTCTATTCCTAAAACTGTTCAGGAAGCACTATCCCATCCCGGGTGGCGACAGGCTATGATTGATGAGATGACAGCCCTGGACTCCAACCATACATGGGCTCTTGTTCTGTCCCCTCCTGGGAAGTCTACGGTTGGTTGCCGATGGGTTTTCACTATCAAAGTTGGTCTCGATGGCACGATGGTTTGATTGAAGGCTCGTCTTGTGGCAAAGGGATACACTCAGATTTATGGTCTCGATTATGGTGATACTTTCCCTCCTGTTGCCAAAATGGCTTCTGTTCGTCTCTTTTTGTCGCTGGCTGCCATGCATTGTTGGCTTTTATATCAATTGGATATTAAAAATGCTTTTTTACATGGTGATTTGGAGGAGGAAATTTATATGGAGCAACCACTGGGGTTTATTGCTCAGGGGGAGTCGGGTCTTGTTTGCAAACTGAGAAAGTCATTATATGGCTTAAAAAGTTTCCTCGAGCTTGGTTTGAGAGGTTTAGCAACGTCTTACAGTAGTTTGGTGGACCATTCTGTGTTTTATAAACATTCATTGTCTAATAAGTTCATTTATCTTGTGGTCTACAAGGATTATATTGTAATCACTGGTGATGATCTTGAAGGGATCAATGGTCTAAAACAACACTTGTTCCAACATTTCCAAACCAAGGGTTTGGTCGGGTTTCGATATTTCCTTGGGATTGAAGTTGTTCAATCAAAGACAGGCATTGCCATCTGTCAAAGAAAATATGCACTTGACATTCTGGAAGAAACTGGGATGATAGATTGTAAGGTAGTCGATACTCCTATGGATCCGAATGTTAAGCTTATGCCAATTCAGGGGGAGCCATACTCAGACCCAGGTAGATATCGGAGGTTGGTGGGAAAGTTGAATTATCTCACTATGACCTGACCAGATATATCCTTTGTTAGTGTTGTAAGTCAGTTCCTTAACTCCCCTTGTGATAGTCATTGGGATGCAGTAATTCGCATCTTACGATATATCAAGGGGTCTCCTAGAAAGGGGCTAATCTATGAGAACAGAGGACACAGACGTTGTTACCTACACAGATGCAGATTGAGCAGGATCTCCTGGTGATAGGAGGTCAACTTCTGGATATTGTGTTTTTCATTGGGGGCAATCTTATTTCTTGGAAGAGTAAAAAGCAGAATGTAGTCGCGAGATCAAGTGCAGAAGCAGAATACCGAGCCATGGCCCTTACTACATGTGAACTTATATGGCTAAAACATTTACTTCAAGAGTTGAAGTTTTGTGATATAGGCTCTATGAAACTGATTTGTGATAATCAAGCAGCTTTGCATATTGCTTCCAATCCTGTCTTTCATGAACGAACTAAGCATATAGAAATTGACTATCATTTCATTCGAGAAAAGCTTCTTTCAGGGGAGATCAATACTTCATTTGTTAGCTCTAATGATCAACTTGCAGATATTCTCACCAAGGCTCTGCGGGGTCCAAGGATGACATACATATATAACAAACTTGGTGCTTATGATGTATATGCACCAGCTTGAGGGGGAGTGTTGATTATGATCTGATTATGATTACTGTATATTCTGACATTATCTATCTGACATGATCAACTAGATTATGATTCTATCTGACATGATCTTTTAGATAGATTTTTCGGTTAGGATTTTCCTATTCACTTTTGTAATTACTTGTTATATATTGTTCTATATATTGAATGAGTGCTGAGAGGTTTTCTCTCAAGCAATCCTAGTATATCAACAAATACAATATCAATTAAAGAAAACAATTTGAAACTTAAATCAGGGCTACTAAGAATCTGACAGAGTTTCCTCTAAAAACTGAATAACCACACATTTCATTTAGACCTGATCAACAATACATATCCAGATCCAACACAAATATAAGCATCTAGTATCAGTCATAGGTACAAACTGAGCCAACTATACAAAAGGTACATATCACGACTTTATGGTTGTATATATATATATAAAAAGAAAGAAATAAACTCTATCTCCTATAGTTGCAAAATACTGGAGTCAACGTGTAACACTAGCCACCAATGTCAATGAAGGCCTATCAAAAGACAAGCACTCCTGGGCAGAATAACAAATCCCAGAAACCCGTTACTCAACAGCATGCGAATCTGAAGGGAGAAAGGAATGTGGTGAGTCACATAGACTTAGTGAGGACATAGTAAACATAGTAAACAGGAAGGAGAAACAAGTAATAGCACGAATATTTAAGCTTTTCAAAACAACTCAAAACACAATAATCAAATAAATGAAGTGTATAAATAAAATCACTTGTCACATGCTTCCCTTTCCATAAGTAAATTTATAATCGTAAAGGAATTCAACTTTACTTAGCAAATCTCATCTCATATCCTAAACAAAATCTCTACATTTATTATATGCACATTAGCCGTTACATCTTTTCGCCACGGTAGACGGAACACATTTCGTTATTTCACTTCGCCACGGTAGGCGGAACCCACACCGTTATCTCTCTTCGCCACAGTAGGTGAGACACACACTATTATTTCTCTTCGCCACGGCAAGCGGAACACAAACTGTTATCTCTTTTTGCCACGGGAGACAAAACACACTGTTATCTCTCTTCGCCACGGCAGGCGGAACATATGCCGTTATCTCTCTTCATCACAGCAGGTGGAACACACGCCATTATCTCTTTTCGCTAATGGTGAACGGAGTTTTAACACACAACCCTTATAGCTTAATTCTCATAACAAAAATTCAAATCATCATAGGTTAGCTTTGAGGAGTAATAACTCAATAGGTCACAAGGTCAATAAAATACAACTCCAAAAGTATAATCATATCATAAAATAAATTCATAAGCTAGCTTAAAGATTTTGTTTCCCCAAAATATGAAGCTTGAGGCTATAACTAAAGCTATTATAAAGAACTCCAAATTTCTAAATTTTAAAATAATAAAGGAAATTTGGTTTGAAATACTATTAGAAGAAATATAAATACATAACAAGAGGTTTAAATTTCAAAATATGTTATAGTGTAAACTATCTACTCATTAATATGAAAAATCAACTCAATCGGTCCCCACAACACCTAGAGGAGCAAGTTGTGTAGTGCCCACTGAATCTGGCCATAAATAAATATTTTGACAAGTCAAGATAAATGAAACAATGACTTACATTAAGATGCAAACCTCAAAGGAGAACATTTTCCTTAAAACTTAAGAGTTACTCACTAGATATTAGGAATTTAAAATACAAGTACCATGAATAAATAAAATAACTACATTGTAATTACAATTTGCAATTGATAAGGCTTTAGAAATTTTATTTATAGTTGAACTAACAAAGAGGTAAAGAAATTAGGTAAAATCCCTAATTATAGGATTTACGGTTTTCAAGAAATTCATGAGAAAAAACCAAGTTTTGACTTTCCCATTACCACTTATTAGAATCAATCTTCCACATTCGTAGATTTGTACTTCAAAGCCCCAAAATGCACTCACCCACCACTTTTGAGATAGCAAAACTTGAGGGAATATGAGATTTGGCACAAAGCAAACAAGAATAAAAGAGTAGAAACTTACCTCAAGCTCTTATTGCAAGTGGGTGCGAGGATTTGGTGCCAAAATCAAGGAAAGGTGGAAACTTGGTTATGACTCCAAATGGTGCAAAGCATGGAGGAAGAAGAAGAATAGACGAGAAATGTCTCTGTTACTCGTTCTTCTTTCTGTTTAAAACATTTGATTTCTCTTTTTTTTTTAACATATAGGACAAATACCCAAAATGCCCTCTACAAAAAAAAATTATTTCCAACCTTATCCCTCCTCTAAAACCAGCGTTATCACACTCTAAGCTTGGCATTCATCATCCTTCCTTTTTCTAGCCCATGCCTTTTGTGTCTGTACAGAGCAAAATTGTTTTATTTCTTTTTCTGTTCTTATCTTCTTTTCTCTTCAATAGCTAAGTGATACGAACCTTGGGAGAAACACACTACAAAAGCTAGCCATTGTGGTGGAAGAGCCCAAGTCCAAATAAACCCCACATTGGAATCCCATACTTCCATTGTGGGATTCAAGTGTCAAGTCCCATACCTTGCAATTGGATCCTAAATTCCTAACACTCCACCATGCTTCGTAGCCTCGGCATCGCGCGGCCTGACATTGCACTAGTCCTTTGACTAGTCCTGGTCGAATACTGCAATATCAGCATCACTGCTTGGACTGCTCTTTTGTTGTAGCTGGGAGACATCATGGAAGACTCTGATACCAATTGATACGAACCTTGGGAGAACCACACCACAAAAGCTAGCAATTGTAGCAGGAGAGCCCAAGTCTTTATAAATCCCACATCAGAATCCCATACTTCTGATGTGGGACTCAAGTCACATGTGTTGCAATTGGATCTTAACATTGAGATATTAATTAGAGATTTTGATAGTAATATTAACTTCTTTTGGCTGAAACAGTAATATTTACTTAGTAAAGGAATAGATTGTCTAATAAATGCCAAGAGACAAATGCTTAGAAATGTCACAAAGATCACTAGGCCTGGATCTTATCTCCAACCAAGGTTTCTATGCTGCAAAGCATCTTCCTTTCCACTGCCTCTTCAAACTTCATTTGACCCATTCCTGCTCTTCAATTCTCTTACTCTTTATATAACTTTGGTTAAAAGGCTGCAATCTACCACTCCTTCACAGCTTTGCTCTCTACTTCAGCATTTAACTTGATAGAAAACTTTTGTTGTCTCTTACTTATCATCTTGATCAAAGTTATCTCTTGTTTCCAGATTAGGCTTCCTGCTTTGATAATTCTTCCTCAAAGTCTTTCTCTTCCCTTGCCAAATGAATAACCAAAATTCTTTCATGCAATTTCTTCTTTTTATCTTCCAACCTCCCAAAAAAATACTTGTTCCACCTAAATCCACCTTTACAGATTCCAATTTTCAGCTAGGAGCCTAGGTCAAACCTTTGAACTTCCGATGCTGTGAATTCATTCCAATCTACATTTCAAAATGTTGGGACAACTATGATGGCTGATCACCTCTGGATCTGACATACTTGGGGAATGATCTGAGTATTATTTCTAGGGGCATAAATTTGGACTAAATTTTTTACCAACCTCTTTTAATCAGCTGTGCAATATTAGGTAAAAACAATTGTCGATTTTTGAAGTTCTACTCCCACTTATCCAAGTATGTCTCTATATCTCCATCGTGATAAATTCAAATATACCTATCTGAATCTTGAGCAATAAATGTCTCGAACAAAAGGGCTATCCTATCTTTCTTAAACATGTACATCAGTTGTCAATGACCACCTATTCCACCTTAAACTGTAGGTAAACATTATACCGTCTTTTGTATAAGGTGGTTTTCAACTCAAAGGAATTGAGGACTGTAACAACTATATTTAAAACTGTTTGATAGATCAAAATGCATGATTTCATGCATTGTGAATTCATTAGTTTGATATTTATTGCTCACTTTTCTATCTTGTACATTTCCTCTTTTATTTAGCTTCACGGGAAGGAAGTGGTTGTCGAGTGTAAATTTGATGGTGACCGCATTCAAATTCATAAAAATGGATCAGAGATACATTTCTTCTCAAGGTTAGTGCATATGTGTATTTTGTAACTGAATGTAATTTTCTTTACTTCAGACTGTAGCCTTTCACCTCAGGAGGATTCTTGCTTTCACCCTACCTTCCCAGCCTCTGTGTGTGTGTATGTGTTATTTCTTTTATTTCTGACCTTTAAATCATAAGATTGCTCAGTGAATTGTTTTGTATTCATATGCCAACTTATACTTTGAAGAAGTTACATGATGTGACATGATCTGGCAGTTGTTCTTTGTTTTTGTTTTTGGTGGTTTTCTCATTTGCCTAGGTATTTCTGAAAATGTTATACTGTTATGCACTTTATTTTCTATTTACAGATTTTTTCCCCGGATACATCTTCTGTTATTACATTTTCATTCACTATTGCAGGAACTTTCTTGATCATTCTGAATATGCACATGCAATGTCAGAAATCATAATACAAAACATTCTGGTCGATAGGTGAACATTTATTTTGTGTTTCATTTATTACAATTTTTTTATTTCCAATAATTTCTATCTATTCTTTTATTCTTGTTGATGGCCAGGAAGCATGCAACTATAATTTGGAGGGGGTGTATGTATATATATAGATAGATCAGCAAAACTGAATAACAAGGGATATGGATCAAGAACACTCAAGGATATAGAATCCAAAACCAAGAGTGACCTTAAAACTAATGTGTTTAAGCCTATAGAAAGTACAAGGAGAAGATTTCTTCTTATTATTTCAATAGAAAGAAGATTGCAAAATATATAGACAGAGAGGAGGGAGAGAGGAGATAAGGTTTCTCCAAGAGTTATCAACTCCTCAGATAATTAAGGAAAACAGAAAAATAAATAAATAACAAAACAGAGAATCTTATCCTAATCCTAACTAATAACCCTTATCTTATCTTTCTGCACTCCCCCTTAAGTTGGTGCATAGATATCAATCATGCCTAACTTGCTTATCAAAAGTTCTAAGTGTGGCCTTGTGAGTCCTTTAGTTAGAATGTCAGCAGTTTGTTGAGCTGTAGGAACAAAAGGCTTGTGGACCACTCCTCCTTCCAGCTTCTCTTTTATGAAATGTCTATCAATTTCCACATGTTTAGTTCGGTCATGCTGCACTAGATTATGAGCAATACTAATTGCAGCTTTGTTATCACAATATAGCTTCATAGGTCCTTCAACTACCCTTTTTATTTCTTCCATAACTCGTCTCAGCCATAGCACTTCGCAAATTCCATGCGCCATTGCTTGGAACTCTGCCTCTGCACTACTTCTTGTTACTACATTCTGTTTTTTACTTCTCCAAGTAACAAGATTACCCTAAACATAAGTACAATAACCAGAAGTTGATTTCCTATCAATTATAGATCCTGCACAGTCATAGACTTCAATCCCTCTTAGTTCATTTTTCTTGAAGAATAAACCTTTTCCTGGAGTACTTTTCAAATTCCTCAGGATTCGGTAGGCAACTTCTAGATGTTCCTCATAAGGAGAATGCATGAATTGACTAATTACACTAACTGCAAATGCTATGTCCGGTCAAGTGTGAGAAAGATAGATCAGCTTACCAACAAGTTTCTGGTACCTTGTAGTGTCAACCGGAACCCTCTTTTCACCATATCCAAGTCTTTGATTTGCTTCCATTGGTTTTTCAGCGGGTTTATAGCCACTCATCCCTGTCTCTTTCGATAGATCAAGTATATATTTCCTTTGTGAGGCCATAATTCCTTTCTTTGTTTGAGCCACCTCCATGCTAAGAAAATATCTCAGAGATCTCAAATCTTTAATTTCAAATTCTGACGCTAATCATTTCTTCAATCTCTCCATCTCATCAATATCATCTCCCGTAAGTATAATGTCATCAACATAAACTATCAAAACAACAACTCTTCCTATAGGTGAGAACTTCATAAATAGAGTATGATCAGTTTGCCCTTGAGAATATCCTTGTTTCTTTATAGATTGAGCAAATTTATCAAACCATGCTCTAGGTGATTGTTTGAGCCCATACATGGATTTTTTCAGTTTGCATACATTGGAGCCATACCTTTTATCAAAGCCAGGTGGAGATTCCATGTACACCCTTTCTTCTAGGTATGCATTTAAGAATGCATTCTTGACATCTAATTGCTGTAGTGACTAGTCTAAGTTTGCAGCTACTGATAAAAGCACAATTGAGCTTGGCCACTGGTGCAAATGTTTCTGAATAATCTATGCCATATGTTTGAGTGAACCCTTTTGCTACCAATTGTGCTTTATATCTTTCTAAGGTCCCATCTAAATTGTACTTGACTGTAAACACCCATTTGCATCCTACAGATCTCTTTCCTTTGGACAAGTCTACAACATCCGAAGTCTCATTCTTGTCCAGGGCCTTCATCTCTTCAAGGACAGCTTCCTTCCACTCTAGAACATTTAAGGCATCCTGTATGTTTTTTGGAATTTCCACACTAGACAGCTATGAGGTGAAGGCATGAAATGAGGGTGACAATCTTTGATATGACACATTTGTAAATAGGATGGCTAATACAAGTTCGGACACCTTTCTTAAGGGCAATAGGAAGATCTGAGGATTCGATAATTTTGGACTCAAATTTAGACTCATTAGAAGTAACCGAAACTTTACCTGAGCACTTAATTGAGTTTAGTTCTTTTCTCGAATTGGACTTTTGGCACTGTTTTAGCGAGAGAGGCCTTCTTTTTCTGGAAAATATTTCTTCCTTGTGAAGACACGTGCTCTTCTTTTTCCCTTTGTTTCTCACACATTTCTGTTTCTCACTCATTTCAGATTTGTCTTGTAAGGTGCAGTAGTTGAATACTGAGGATATCGATGAACAAGGAACATATAGTATGATGATGGATATTGAGCAAGTGGTGGATACACTTGAAGAAGGGATTATTGCTGAATTGTGTGTGTAATCAGACCACACATGATCTTTATATATAGATGTTAATATTAATTACAATTAATCACTGTGATACAATCTTGATATCCTAATTGATCCTAATTGATATATACATGATATACTGCTATATTTTAAATATTCTAAACTATTCTAACACTCTCCCTCAAGCTGGTGCATTTATATCATGTGCACCAAGCTTGTTACATATGTAGTTAACCCAGGGACCTCTAAGAGTCTTAGTAAAAATGTCTTCAAGTTGGTCATTCGAATTCACAAATGCAGTAGCAATTTTACCATACTGAATTTTCTCCCTAACAAAGTGACAATCAATCTCAATATGCTTTAGTCCTCTCATGAAAGACAAGATTTGAGGATATTTGTAGTGCAACTTGATTATCGCATACGAGTTTCATTGGTTGTGGTTCACATATTTTCAACTCTTTAAGTAACTGCCTCAACCAAATGAGTTCACAAATTGCAGTGCCCATCGCTCGATATTCAGCCTTTGCACTTGACTTGGCGTGGCGACTACAGTTTGCTTCTTACTTTTCCAAGATATCAGATTTCCTCTAAACGTAGTTCCCTGAAGTAGAGCGTCTATCTGAGGGAGAGCCTGCCCAATCAGTATCTGTATAACCACAAATTTCCATATGCCCCTTATCTTCATATAGTAAGCCTCTTCCTAGTGCTCCTTTAATGTGTCGGAGTATTCGAACAACAACATCCCAGTGATAGTCACATGGAGAATCAAGGAATTGACTTATCACGCTCACAACAAAAGAGATATCTGGTCTTGTTATTGTGAGATAATTTAATTTTCCAACCAATTCGGTAACGTCTAGGATTCGTAAATGGCTCCCCCAGTCCTGGTAGAAGCTTGACATTAGGATTCATGGCTGTATCAATGGGTTTGCACCCTAACATACAAGTTTCTTCCAAGATATCCAAGGCATATTTCCTCTGGGAGATAGAAATGTCATGTCTAGATTGTGCCACCTCGATACCTAGGAAATAACGGAGCTTACCAAGGTCTTTGGTCTGAAAATGAGTGAATAAATGTTGCTTTAATTGTTCAATGCCAACTCAGTTGTTTCCAGTAATGACAATGTCATCCACATAAACCACAAGGTAGATACATTGATTGGGAGATTGATGCCGATAGAAAACAAAATGATCGGCTTCACTGCAAATCATGCCGAAGGCCTGAACGACTGCACGGAATCGGCCAAACCAAGCCCGAGAAGACTGGTTTAGGCCATACAAGGACTTGCGAAGTTTGCACACCATATATCTGAATGAATAAGGGAGAAGGTTGAATCAACTCTTTTATTGACTCAGGTAGGAAAGGATGCACAGGTGTGCTTCCCTTTTTGACAAGACTCGCAATCTAAAGATTGTAAACTTCACAAGTGAGGAACCATTTTCTAGAGCTTGGAAAGACTTGGATGTCTAAGACGATTGTGAATGAGGTTAGGAGAATCTGTCATGGTACATGCCACTGGGGAACTAGGCACAACAAGATGGTAAAGTCCTCATGATTCACAACCAACTCTAATCGTCCTCCTCGTACTCTGATCCTGCATAAGAATAGAGTGTTTAGTGACGGTAATGGAACAGTTAAGGGTGCGAACTAACTGACTAACATATATCAAATTGAAAGGACAACCAGGTACATACAGAACAAATGTTAAGGGTAGAAAGGGACATGGCCGAGCTTGGTTAATACCAGTGACAACAGTTTTGGTTCTATTAGCAAGAGTAGCAGGGGGTAATTTAGTAGAGTAGGTAAGAGAGGTGAGAAGATCTTTATTACCACAGAGGTGATCAGAGGCATCAGAGTCAATTATCCATGGCCCAAGAGATGAATGAGATAAACAGATAGCGGGATTACCAGTTTGTTCAACTGAAATCTGTGAATATGCCTTAAAGCGGAGGAAGGCTTCATAATCTGCAGTAGGAATGGTCACTCTAGATGTCGATGATGATGATTCAATTTGAGCAAAGTTGGCGGATGTTGGTTTACCATGTTTCACCTAATAATGCTTTTTCAAATGTCGCAACTTGTTAGAAAAAGAGCAATGTGGCCTGCTACTAGCACCACGACCACTACCAGAGTTATTAACTTGGGAGACAAGAGCAGTAGACTCTGGTATGGTTGCAAAAGCAGATGAATCTCCTGAAACGCCTGAGACAACATTGCCCATTGTGAAAAATCAAAGTAAGATGACTAAAAAATAAAGAAAACACCTGGAATAGGTCCAAAAATGACTAGGAACGCAGCAAAGGAACGTAGCAAAACGCCCAAAAATACGGTGGCCGAGGCACCCACGATTTGAAACACCACAAAAACGGCTAAGATAAGACTCGAAAAGGCTTGGGACGTCTTCTACAGTGAATTTTGTCCAAGTCAGTGGAAGAACGGCGTCGGAAAGAGCTCTCATGCTCTCTCACACGTCGGCACGTGGATTCTGGTGCAGCGGAGAGTGGTGGTGCGTGGTAAGGTGGATGGCGATGCATGGTAAGGTGGACGGCGGCCCGATTTTCGGGATCTGGACAGTCGGGGTGGTGTGATTCTGATGCAGTGGGTTTCGCACCCAGATTTGTAGGTCAAACAATCGCCAGAAAGTGACATCGCCTGAAAATCTACCAGAGAGAGGCGCGACAGTGAGAAATTCTACCAGAAGGAGGGGCGACGGTGAGGGCTCACCGGAATTGACTCGTGGCGAGGAAGGGAAATTTGTCGCTCAGCAGTGGGCGTAGCAAATTAGGATTTAGACAAAGACAGGTCAAAACCTGCTCTGATACCAACTTGAAGAAGAAGGGATTGTTGCTGAATTGTGTGTCTAATCAGACCACACATGATCTCTATATATAGATGTTAATATTAATTACAGTTAATCACAGTGATACAATCCTGATATCCTAATTGATCCTAATTGATATATACATGATATATTGTTATATTTAAAATATTCTAAACTATTGTAATAGATATGAAGCAGAATGCAGTGGTTGAGAGGATGAATTAGACACATCTTGATCATACCTATGATAACACACCGTAGTGTCATGGCCAAACTCATGACACAATTGACATTCCACTGAACTGCGAGAGCCAAAATGACCACCACGGCCACGAGAACCACCAAGACCAAATCGATCACCTTGACCAGACTGAGAACCACGAGAACCATACTGAAAGTTTTGAAACCCATAGGGTGAACCATACTGAGAATCCTAATAGGGCAAATTTGAACCTTGTGGACTTGCATACTGAGAAATCTGATTTGATTTATAGAATCGCAAAGGAGGAGGAACTGAATTTGGATTCAGAATTAGAGCTGACATTGGAGCTGAGGTTGAAGCAGAGGAAATAGAATTTTTCGGTGTTCCTCAGTGTGCGACGTTTACAGAAAGAGTGTTAGGAAGTACATTTTTCCGATTTTGTTGAAAGAGTGCCTCAAGCGCAAGAAGCAAAGACTCAATTTCTCCAATCAAATACGGATCAAGCCGGCTATTGATGGAAATGACAAAACCTTCATATTCCTCTTGCAAACCCTCAAGAATTACATCAAGATGCTCTTGCGAAGAAATAGAATCACCAATGGAAATCAAAGAATCAATTTAATGCCTTGATCGAAGTAAGTACTTTGAGACCAACACTTTTCTTGGTGTTCTCAGATTGAAATTGACGCACCTTAGCTCGATTATGCGAATTGAAGAATACATGGATTTCTTCCCAAAGTTGCCAAGAATGGATGCACCCTACAACATGAGTAAGAAGTGAATCGGAGAGTGAAGATAGGATCTAGGAAAACACAACAATTGATCCTGTTGCTCCCAGTTGAGATAGGTTTCACTGGTTCGACCTACAGCATGATCCTCCTCTAATGCAAACCGAGACAATCTCTTGATTGACAACATATATCGTTGCAGGCGATGTCCTTTGATGATCGCCTCAATTTGTTGCTTCCAGATCAAAAAATTCTTCTCATCGAGTTTCACAGAAATCGAATGAGAGAATGTAATTGGAGCTGAAGGTGGAACCAATGGTGAATATAGAAAATAGAAAGTATGAATAATATTTCTTATTCTATTGTGTACAGGGAAGGTTACAATATATAGACTAATGCTATTAATTGCTATCCTAAAAATAAGGGAGAAAAATCAGCCCTAATAAAACAAGAATAAAAAATATCTATACAAATGATATTAATGCTAATATATTACAACACTTTCAGTGACCAAAGAATATCTATCATTCCCACTTGAGAGTAAGACTTTGAAATCGTTCAAAGGGAAGCCCCTTGGTGAAAACATCTCGCTAATTGGTGCTCGAAGACGTACTCAGTAGTTATAAGGCCATCATCTAATTTTTCCTTGATAAAATGGCGGTCAATCTCTATATGCTTTGTCCGATCATGTTGAATTGGGTTGTGAGCAATGCCAAACCAGACTTGTTATCACACAAGAATCCTCTAGGAGCTTCATACTTTATTCGGAGATCATCGAGTATGATTCTCATCCATAACAGACAAATTCCTCTAGCCATACTCAAAATTCAGCCTCAATAACCTTGCAACTACATTCTCGTTTCTTACTTCTCCAAGCCACCAAGTTTCCTCCTAAAAACATGCAAGTAACTCGAGGTAGACTCACATCGATAACCGACCCTATAATCAGATTATAGGTTTCAATGGTCAATGTTTGTTCTTTCCGAAATAGAAGTCCTCTTCCTGGGCTTGTCTTCAAATACTGGAGAATTCGATTCACAGCTAGCATATGTCTCTCACGAGGATCATGCATAAACTGGCTAACAACACTGACAACATAGGCTATGTCTGGTCTGGTGTGGGACAAATATATCAGTTTTCCCACAAGTCTCTGATATTGTGCCTTATCCACCCTTGGGCTTTCCTCATTGTTTCCGATCCTATGGTTTTGTTCAATCGGTGCCCCTGTGGTTTTGCAACCTAGCTTACCTGTTTCCTTAAGAAGATCCAAGACATATTTCCTTTGGGAAATAAAGATGCCTTGTTTGGAGTAGGCAACCTCTATCCCAAGGAAGTACTTGGGACAAGTCCTTCATTTCAAACTGTGCAGCTAGTTTTTCTTTTAGGACTTGTTTCTCAACCTCATCATCACCGGCAATGATCATGTCATCAACATAAACCAGAAGAAGTGTAAGTTTGCCTTCTTTGGAATGTTTTATGAAGAGGGTATGATCTCCTTGGCTCTGCCTATAACCTAAGGACACCATAGCATTGGTAAACCTCCCAAACCAAGCACGAGGAGATTGCTTGAGTCCATATAAGGCCTTCCTTAACTTGCACACCATATTCCCTCCACCAGTGGGTCCATATCCTGGTGGGATGTCCATATATACTTCTTCTTCCAAATTCCCATGGAGAAAAGCATTTTTAACATCAAATTGGTGCAAGTCCCATCCAAAGTGTGCTGCCAAGGAGAGAATGATCCTGACTGTATTCATCTTTGCTACTGGGGCAAATGTTTCCTCATAATCAATCCCATATGTCTGAGTGTACCCTTTTGCAACCAGCCTTGCTTTATACCGGTCTAGAGTACCATCAGACCGATATTTTATTGTGTAAATCCATCTGCACCCAACTATCCTTTTATCCTTCGGCTTCTCAACAATTTCCCAGGTCTCATTCTTGTTTAAAGCACTCATTTCTTCATGCATGGCTTGAACCCAATTCTTATCCATTAATGCTTCTTGTACGAAAGTGGGGACTCTAGTAGAATCAATTGCTGAAATAAAGCTCTGATGCTGTACTGATAGGTTTTTAGTGGACACAAATTGAGATATAGGGTATTTTGCACAAGTTCTTCTGGCTTTCTTAAGGTTATAGGCAAGTCATCAGGGTTAGGTTCACAAATATCATGTAAAGGACTATTCAAAGGTTCGAATCGGGGAAAGCTTACCTCCGGTTCGGCGATTGCCGTTGTTGGACCAGTTGGGTTTTTTCCGATAGTACAACCGCTTGTATCGATCTATAGAACACATACCGATTCTTTAGTGTCTCAAAGTATCGTAAGATGATGCCACATCCTTCATCGAGGAGGACTTTAACTTAATAGATTCACCAAAAAGAGGAACAAAAGATGACTCAAGGGACTTAGCTTCTTGACCATTCTCCCCCTGAAGTTGAGGACGAAGGTGAAAAGACTCAGATTCATGAAAAGTGACATCCATAGAGACATAGACACGACGACTTTGAGGATGATAACATTTGTACCCTTTTTTGTCTGGTGCATACCCTATGAAGATACATTTGATAGCCCTAGGATCCAACTTACCACGATATTGACTATGGACATGAACAAAGGCAACACAACCAAAGACACGACACAGGAGGTTCTTCATGGTAGGAACGGAAGGGAAGAAAGAAGTCATGAGTTGCACAGGACTAAGACCATTCAAGACACGGGAGGGCAATCTGTTCATCAAGTAGGCGGCAGTTAAGACGCTTCCCCCAATAAGACTTAGGGACACATTTGGAATAGAAGTGCTCTTGCAATTTCTAGGAGATGACTTCTTCCTTTCTGCAACCCCATTTTGTTGGGGGGTATCAACACAAGTTAACTCATGTAACACACCATGTTCTTTATGGAAATTTGTGAAATGTTGATTCACATATTCCTTGCCATTATCAGATCGTAACCTTTTTATAGATTTGCCAAACTGGGTTTAAACCATGCGATAGAAATTCAAGAATATTGGAAACACTTCATTTATCTTTCATAAGAAATATCCATGTGACTTAGTGCGATATCAATAAAAGAAATAAACCATTTTGCACCATATATATTAGAATTTGAGGAAGGGCCCCACACATCAGAATGAATAAGATCAAATGGTTTAATACTTTTATTATTACTTGGAGAAAAAGTTGTGCGATGGTGTTTCGCAAACTGACAAACATCACAAAGAAAAGACTCAACAGACTCACTTTTAAACAACTGTGGAAATAACGACCTAAGAAGACTGAAAGGAGGATGACCAAGGCGTTTGTGGTGAAGCCATATCTGAGATGCAGTGGAATCTGAACTGTCTTATGACTGGATGTGGACACCGTCTGACTGGTACTCCCATGAGTCTGATGCAGGACATATAACCCTCCCTGTTCCTTAGCAACCCCAATCGTCCTCCCCGTGGTAAGATCCTGAAACACACAATGAGAGGGAAAGAAGGTCACTGTACAGTTTAAATCTCCTTTGTAAGCTTATGAATAGAAATAAGGTTATTTGACAAATGAGGACATGAAGCACATTATGTAAAGGAAGGGAAGGTTGAAGTGAAATAGTACCACATCCCGAAACAGGACATGGGATCCACTAGCAACCGTGATGTGATGTACCGTATAATTTAGAGTAAGTGGAAAAATATGAGGGATAAGGGGTCATATGATCAGTAGCACCAGAGTCAATAATCCAGAGATCCTCAGATACAGTACTAGAAACATTAAAGGAGATTGAACTTAAATTCTTACCAGTCATGGTTAGAGAACAAGTGCCAGAAGGCTTACTCATAGAATCCAAGAGAGTGCGCAAACGATCCATCTCGGCTTTACTAAGCGCCGGAATTGCCTCCCCAGAAGGTGGCGCAGATACCTCTTCACCCTCAATAACCAAGTCAGACACAATTTGATTAACTTGCCTTTGTTGACTGCCTTTGAAACCCCCAAAGCGTGCAAGAACCTTGTCTCTGCCATGGAGTTTAAAACAAATGTCCTTAGTGTGACCAGACTTCTTGCAATAAGGACACCAACGCTCGTCACGTTTGGCGGATGACTTCCAAGAAGATGATCCAGGCTTTTCAGATGATAACCCACCAATAGGACCTTTGCCGGTGGCCAAAGCAGAGCCATCACTGGAATTACCCTTATTCAACATGACAGCTCGACGACTCTCTTCCCCCCTAACCGTGTAGAACACCTCAGAGAGAGAAGGAAGCTTGTCCTTTCCTAAAATCCGAACCCGAATAGGATCATACTCGAATTCAACCCATAGAGAAACTTAAAGACCCGTCCACGCTCAATAAACTTGGTTAAAGTAGCAAGATCCTCGTGCATTTCATCTTTAAATCCCGGTTTTGATCCAGCCTTTCAATCCATAAACCATTCGAGTACCATAATAATCAAGGATGTAGCATTCTTGATTATTATGTTTTCTATTTCATAACACGCAGCAATATCTTGTTTCTTAGAATAGGTTTGACTCAAACTATCCCAAATTTCACGTGCAGAAGTAAAAAACATACAATTCTTACTGATATCTGGTGTCATAGAGTTCCATAGCCAAGTCATAATCAAAGAATCTTCATCATCCCAAATTCCAAACTGTGGGTCATCTGTCCTCGGAGGATCCCCGACAATATGTGACAACTTCCGACGACCCTTGAGAGTGGTGCGAATAACCTGGCTCCCACGCGCGTACAGTGCGGCGGCGCGTTGGATGCTAGTGGCGGCGCGTGGGTGGGTGGTTTAGGGTGGGTTTTTCGGGGGTGGCCGGAAAACTGTCGACAAGCAGTCCGGCGAGGGTGGTGAGACAAAAAAACGGCGGAGGCGGGTGGTGGTTTTAGGTCTCAGGCAGCAGTGGCGGGTGGTGGTTTTAGGTCTCAGGCAGCAATAAGGCTGCAATAGGAGACAAGAAAAAAAAAGGGAAAGGCAAGCCCTAGAAACGATCTAGGCTGCTGATACCATATAGAAAATAGAAAGTATGAATAATATTTCTTATTCTATTGTGTACAGGGAAGGTTACAATATATAGACTAATGCTATTAATTGCTATCCTAAAAATAAGGGAGAAAAATCAGCCCTAATAAAACAAGAATAAAAACATATCTATACAAATATGATATTAATGCTAATATCTATACAAATATGATATTAATGCTAATATATTACAACAGTGAATGAGAGAAATTCTCAATGGAAGAGTGAAAAGGGTTCGAAGGAGAAGCCATTTCCATGATCAAAGAAAGCTCATGATACCATTTTAGATTTTAGTGACCAAAGAAACTGTTACTAAGAGAAAGTATGAGAAAGTAAAGAGAGAGAGAGATGCGAGAAAAGAGAGAAAATGAATCTGAAAGTAACTGAATTAGCCAACCAAACCAGAGTGAAGGTCTGGTACATATAGTAGAGTCTAGAATCTCTCTAGAACTCTTTAGAACAATAACCATCTAACTAACTAATGCCACATCAGCATACATAACAAGCTGTATTCTAATACATATACTTGACTAATATTAGTGTGATAAAGTGACCTATTTTTTTTTTCCTTAAAAAGCTTATCTACTATTATTTTTGACCTCATGATCTTATTTAGGTGCATACTTGATGGTGAAATGTTGGTCTGGGACACATCCTTGAATCGTTTTGCCGAGTTTGGCTCAAATCAGGAAATAGGCATGTATTTTAGTTTGGCTTAGTCACCTTAAAAGATTTTATTTTCAGTAGCATTTACCATTTAAAATTTTATGTTCTTGGCAGCCAAGGCAGCGAGGGATGGACTTGATGGTGATAGACAGGTTCTCAATTTTGAATCTTCTTTATTTTTGTTTTGTATGAGAAACTATGAAGTTCAGTTTTAACTTTTTCTAGGTCCTTTCTTGATGCAGTTATGCTGTATCCTTGTAACTGAACAGTTCAACTATTAATTCAAGCTATCAGGAATTTTGGTGTGGTTTTGGTTTCAATGAAAGAATGAGTAATCTAATTCTGTATGTTATGAAAATTTTCTAAAGCAAGAAGATTTATATCTGATATGCCTTGACTTGAGAGTGGCTAGATGTTGCATTTGATATCCTTTATTTTGGAGATACTAGTGTAATTCACCAAACTTTGAAGGAACGGCATGAGATTCTCCGTAAAGTTGTGCGGCCATTGAAGGGTCGTTTGGAAATTTTAGTACCTAATGGTGGTCTCAATAGTCATCGTTCTTCTGGTAAGATTTTCTTAGGAGCAATTTGTTTGTCATGTTAGCAATTATTCATCTGATCCATAAATTGGATGTTGTTGATTTACTAATTGATTTAGTATTTTTGTTGTTTTGATATCTATTATTCTTTTTATTATTATTATTATTATTATTATTATTATTATTATTATTATTATCTAGTCTAGTTGACCCCACCTAGTGGGAAAAGGCTTTGTTGCTGATGTTATTATCTAGTCTAGTTGGTGGCTCAACTTTGTGATCTAGGAATTAGAGGGCTAAACCACGTTTGGTACTTGTCCTCTGATGATTGTAATGTTCCAAGTGAGTTCAATTTGCTCATTTATTTCAATCCAACTCTCATGATGGCAAATTGCTCCTTTGGCTTGAGTTGAATTTTTTTGAGGACCATGTAAATGAAATTTATTTTCTAAGGCATGTTTAAGCAATTATGATATTGTTTTCTTATTGTAACTTGAGGGAAGACGGAGAGAGAGAGAATGCGGATGAGGTTTGGAGACACGAATCTAAGTGATTAGGCAAAGTTGTAAATAGTGTGCAATAGCATTTGCTATTGCATTATAGCAATTGCAATGAAGCCTTGCAGTTGCACTACGCCATACCTATAGTGTAGCAAGAATCTCTTTTAAGTGTATTTGCCTGGAGCAGAATGCTCGCACCATTGAGGACATCTCTTTACCCTCGGACTTGTTACCAGATAAGATAGTGTTTATGGCATCTCTGCTCACAGCTGTTGGGAATTTCCATTTCTGATATGTTGAGAGCCTATAGAGCCTTGCTGCATTCTTGATTATTTCTGTTTCTTTCCTTTTCTTCTTTTTATTTTTTACTTTTTCTGTTTTACAGAATATCTTATTCTCCCCCTAGTTGTACTCTTTCTCTTTCTTTCCAAACCAAAAATAAAATATCTTTTAGTTGTTTTCTTGATGTGTGTTATTTGTGATAGTTATGATAGCTGAATGGCTTGAGTCTAACCTACTCAGCCTCCTCAATTTATAGAATAATTAGTTACAACAACTGAATACAAAATCCCTTGATTTTAGGGATTGACTATTAACAACAATATCAAACAATATCTAGCTATATCAAACTATATCAGACTATATCAAATCTAAATCAAACAATATCAAACAATATCAACACTCCCCCTCAAGCTGGTGCATAGATGTCATAAGCACCCAGCTTGTTACATATGTAAGTTATTCGTGAGCCCTGTAGAGACTTGGTGAAAACATCTGCAAGTTGATCATTAGAATTGACAAATGAAGTACTAATCTCCTTTGAAAGAATCTTGTCTCGAATGAAATGACAATCGATCTCTATATGCTTAGTTCGTTCATGAAAGACAGGATTAGAAGCAATGTGTAAGGCTGCTTGATTATCACAAATCAGCTGCATAGAACCCATTTTGCAAAACTTTAACTCTTGAAGTAGATGTTTTAACCGTATAAGTTCACATGTTGTAAGAGCCATAGCCCTGTATTCTGCTTCTGCACTTGATCTTGCAACTACACTCTGCTTCTTACTCTTCCAAGAGATGAGATTACCTCCAATGAAAACACAATACCCAGAAGTTGACCTCCTATCACTTGGAGATCCTACCCAGTCTGCATCTGTATAGGCAACGATGTTTGTGTTACCTTTGTTCTCATATATTAGCCCATTTCCAGGAGTTCCTTTAATATACCTTAAAATACGAGTCACTGCATCCCAATGACTGTCACAAGGAGAGTTAAGAAATTGACTCACAACACTAACAGCAAAGGCTATATCTGGTCTGGTCATAGTGAGATAATTCATCTTTCCTACTAACCTTCGATATCTTCCTGGATCTGAGTACGGCTCCCCCTGATTTGGAATGAGCTTAACATTCGAATCCATAGGAATATCCACCGGCTTACAATTTAGCATCCCAGTCTCTTCCAAAATATCAAGTGCATACTTCCTTTGACAAATGGAAATGCTTGTTTTTGATTGAGCAACCTCAATACCAAGGAAGTATCGCAACCTGCCCAAATCTTTGGTTTGGAAATGCTGAAACAAATGTTGCTTTAGTCTAGTGATCCCTTCATGATCATCACCTGTAATTACAATATCATCCACATAGACCACAAGATAAATGACCTTTTTACACGATGAATGTCTATAGAACACAGAGTGATCAACCTCACTACGAATCATGCCAAACTGCTGTATGACCTTACTGAACCTCCCAAACCAAGCTCGAGGTGACTGTTTCAACCCATACAATGACTTCTGAAGTTGGCAAACAAGACCTGACTCCCCCTGAGCAATAAACCCAGGTGGTTGCTCCATACAAATCTCCTCCTCCAACTCACCATGTAAAAAGGCATTTTTAATGTCCAGCTGATATAAAGGCCAGCAAGAGATAGCAGCCATGGATAAAAAGAGACGAACAAATGCCATTTTAGCAACAGGAGAGAATGTATCACCATAGTCAAGACCGTAAATCTGAATATATCCTTTGGCCACAAGACGAGCCTTCAAGCGATCCACAGTTCCATCGGGACCCACTTTGACAGTAAAAACCCAACGACAACCAATAGTAGACTTCCTTGGAGGAGAGGGAACAAGAGCCCAAGTGTGGTTAGATTCCAAAGCTGTCATCTCATCAATCATAGCCTATCGCCATCCTGGCTGGGATAGTGCTTCCTGAACAGTTTTAGGAATAGAAATGGACGACAAAGCAGATACAAAGGCATAATGGTTGGAAGATAAACGATGATAACTTAGAAAATTATAAATAGGATGAGGATTGCGAGAAGAACGATTACCTTTGCGAAGTGCAATGGGAAGGTCAGTGGTAGGCTCGGTTGGACCTAATCGACGGAGACGGAGGAGCAAGAGAGGTGAGTCACCGGTGTCCATAACAAAAGTGCAACCTTCGGAGTAGTAGGATGAGGACGACGGTGATAAGTGAGACGAAATGGCTCTATGGGGTACTTAGGAGCAACAGGGGCAGCCTCTTGTATATGTGAGACAGTGTGGACTTAAAACGGGAGAATCGAAGACTGGAATAGGCAAGACTTGAGAAATAGACTCGACAAGACTTGTGAGGCAAAGAAGGGTGTATCCTCGAAAAGGTAACATCTCCAGATGTAAGAATGATTTATGGATGGAGAATAACATCGTACCCTTTTGAACCCGAGAATAACCAAGAAAGATACACTTAATGGCGCGAGCAGCAAGTTTGTCGAGACCTGGAGCAACATTATGGACAAAACATGTGGAACCAAAAACACGAGGGGGGACAGTATAAAGGGGTGCCTGAGGATATAGAATAGAGTGAGGAACCTGGTTATTGAGAACAGAAGATGGCATTCGATTTATTAAATAACTGCAAGTGAGAACAAAGATCACTCCAAAATTTTATAGGAACATTAGAATGTAACATGAGAGTACGAGCTGTTTCAACAATATGGCGATGTTTGCGCTCAGCCACACCATTTTGTTGAGGTGTGTGAGGACAACTCGATTGATGAACTATACCATGCGATGTCATGAAAGAATTAAAAGGGCAGTAAAAATATTCTTTGGCATTATCACTTTGCGTAAGACACGAATAGTTTGTCCAAATTGATTATGTATTTCAGCACAAAATTTTTGAAAAATAGTGAATAACTCAGAACGTTCTTTCATTAAAAATAACCAGGTACAACGAGAGAAATCATCGATGAAAGTAGCAAAATATCTATATCCTAAGAAAGAAGAAATACGACTTGGACCCCAAACATCAGAATGAACAAGACTAAAAAGAGACTCTGCATGACCTGTAACCTTGCTTGGAAAGGATGCCCGAACATGTTTTCCAAGCTGACATGCCTCACACTCCAATGCCGGTAAATTAGAGAGATGAGGGACCATTTTGTTTAATTTATTCAAACTCGGATGACCAAAACGACGACGATGAAGAAGACTAGGTGACTCGGTGGCAACACATATGGTGGAAGATGGAGGTTGTAAGTAGTAGAGACCGCGTGACTCGATCCTGCTCCAATCGTCTTCCCCGTACTCCGGTCCTCATAGAAAAGGAAGTAGAAGTGAAGGTTATGGAACAATTGAGAGATCGAGTAAGTTGACTAATAGAAATTAAATTAAAAGGACATCCAGGTACAAATAAGACTGAATTTAAAGACAAAGAGGGAAGAGGTGAAGCATGACCAATACCAGTGGCTTGAGTTACCAGCAATATGATCAGAAGCACCAGAATCCAAAATCCAGGAACCAACAAGAGATGAATGAGAGAAACAAACCGTAGAATTACCAGAATGGGCTATAGTAGTTGAAGATGAGGCCCGTTGGGTTGCCTTAAGCTGAAGGTACTCCTTATATTCATCATTTTCAAATTTGTTCTGATTGTGACCTGTTTGATTATCATACACAACCTCGACTTTTTGATCGGCAGACTGCATCACATTGACTGACTTTTCTGGAAAACCATGAAGAGAATAACACTTGTCTTGGGTATGACCCACGCGCTTGCAATAAGAGCACTGAGGACGATCACCTCTACCACGACCACCTCTTCCACCACGCCCACGGCCTCGTCCTCCACGGTTTGCCGAATTAGAGACAAAGGCCGAGGACTCTGAAGCTGTCTAGAAGCCAATCTCAGATGTCTCCACTGGTGACGGAACTCGTAGATGACGATCAAGGAGCTCCTCCACCGTGGGGATGTTAGGATTAGTTAGAGCTTGATTCCGGACAGATTCAAAATCCTTATGTAAACCGTGAAGAACAAAGACCATATACATATTATCAAGTTTTGCTAGTACCTTCGTAAGATCATCACCCATTATAATGTGTTTAATGTCATCAATGACCATCCGTGCTTTGTTCGTATAAGAGGAAGATCATGACCGTCATTTGAAGAGTGGCCAAATTGTGAACAAGTGAAGCATAGAGACGTTGTAGATCATTGGAATAGACATTTTGAGCTTTCTTCCATATTTCATAACAAGTTTTGTATGGGCGAAAGTGTACCATCAACTTCGATCAATAGACCGCCATAAAAGAGAGACCAACCGATAACTTAAAAATTTCCATTCATCACGAATTTTCTCATCAACCTCTATTCCTTCTTGGTGAGATGTTCATAAAGCCCTTGTCCTAAAAACCAAATTTCAACCGCATTGTACCAATCCACAAAATTCTTACCATTGAGTTTTTCCAATGTGATAATGGGACTTCCGAGAGAAGGCAAAGAGATGAGGCCCTTCCCCGTAGACCCGAGAACCGACTGACATTGACGTCGAAATTTGGAAGAGGCAATGGTTGAATCGGACATGGTGAGTAGGAGAAGAATGAAAGTTCTTGAAACCGGATTTTGATAGTCAAAGGGAGGCTCAGGAGACGCCGAGAACACGACGGAGAGATGACTCGCGGACGAAAACGGAGCGCTTATGGCATGGCGGCGTGTGGAGCTCACGCGCTCGGAGATCCGGGTGAAATCATGGCGACGCGTGCCGGCGCGTGCGGCGGAGAACGAGGTGGGTCTTCTCGAAACGGATCGCAAGTTGTTATTCAAGAGTTGTCCGGTCACCTTACTTTGGTGATCGGAGACGGTGGCCGATGACGGTGGTCGAACAAAGTGGCATGAGAAGATTGCTTGGAGAGCGGTTTTGACCGTAACGAACCCCAACTCTTGATACCAAGTTATGATAGCTGAATGGCTTGAGTCTAACCTACTCACCTCCTCAATTTATAGAATAGTAGTTACAACAATTGAATACAAAATCCCTTGATTTTAGGGATTGACTATTAACAACAATATCAAACAATATCTAGCTATATCAAATTATATCAGACTATATCAAATCTAAATCAAACAATATCAAACAATATCAACAGTGATCAAAAGGTGTCTCTCTAGCTCAAAGGAAAATTTTACCAAACAATCATATGACCAGCGATGCTTTATAGTACTGAGTGTTGGCTTGTAAAGTGCCAACAATAGCATAAGCTAATTGTTATAATGATGGAAGAGAATGTTGCGGTGGATGAGTGGGCATGCAAGAAAAGATAAGATCAAGAATGGATGTAGTAGATAGAAGTAAGAGTAGAACCTATTGAGGAAGAGATGACAGAATCTCGCCTATGATAGTTTGGCTATGTGAGGAAAAGACTAATAGATGCCCCAGTAAGAAGAGTTGATCAAATGAAGGATAGTTCAATAAATAGAGGTAGAAGGCCAAGGAAAACTCTAAGAGAAACCATTAGAAAAGACCTAGATTTAAATTGCCTTTATGAAAATTTTGTTTTTAACATTATGTGTAAAAAGATATTCTGAATGTTATTATTGAATGAATATTAGAATACAATCACTAATCTGAATATATAGCCTAAGTTCTAACTAAAGGGCCTGACTAATGGGCCTAATACAAAAAAAGGCTAATAATTACATATTTTACAACATTTTACAACACTCCCCCTCAAGCTGGTGAATGTATATCTATCATTCCCAGCTTGCAAGTAAGTTGGCTGAATTGTTCTGTTGGCAAGCCATTTGTTAACACATCTGCTAGTTGGTGCCCAAATGGGATGTAGGCTGTTGTTATTAATCCACTATCCAGCTTTTCCTTGATGAAGTGTCGGTCTATCTCAATGTGTTTTGTCTTGTCATGCTGAACAGGATTATGAGCAATATTGATAGCCGATTTATTGTCACAAAACAACCTCATAGGTCTCTCATACCTTATCTTCAAGTCATCAAGCACAATTTTCATCCATAATAGCTCACAAATTCCTTATGCCATGGCTCTAAATTCAGCCTCAGCACTTGATCTAGCCACTACATTTTGCTTCTTACTTCTCCAAGAAACAAGGTTCCCACACAAGAAAGTGCAATAACCTGACGTGGACCTTCTATCACTCACTGAACCTGCATAATCTGCATCAGTATAAGCCTCCATAGTCAAGCTTCCACCTCTTTTGAACAAGAGTCCCCTCCCTGGAGTGGCTTTGAGATACTGCAGAACACGATCTACAGCCTGCAAGTGTCTCACCCTCGGATCATGCATGAATTGGCTCACAACACTGACTGCATAAGCTAAATCGGGTCTAGTGTGTGCTAAATAAATCAACTTCCCCACTAGTCTCTGATATTGGACCTTGTCAACCTTGGCACTCTCCTCTTCAGTGCTCATTCTATGATTTTGCTCAATAGGAACACCTGCTGGTTTACATCCCAGTTTACCTGTTTCCTTCAAAAGATCAAGCACATACTTCCTTTGAGAAATGAAAATGCCTTGTTTTGAGTAGGCCACTTCAATCCCCAAGAAGTACTTAAGTTTCCCAAGGTCCTTCATTTCAAACTCTGCAGATAATTTTTCCGAGCAATTGTCTCTCAACCGAATCATCTCCTGTGATAATAATATCATCAACATAAACAAGAAGTACAGTCACTTTTCCTCCCTTTGAATGTTTGAAGAAAAGTGTATGATCTCCTTGACTTTGCTTGTAGCCTAGGCACACCATTGCTTTTGTAAATCTTCCAAACCATGCTCGGGGAGACTGTTTTAACCCATATAAAGCCTTCCTCAATCTACACACTTTGTTTTCTCCACTTGTGGGACCAAGTCCTGGGGGAATCTCCATGTACACCTCATCCTCTAAGTCTCCATGCAAGAAAGCATTTTTAACATCAAACTGGTTTAGTTCCCACCCAGAATGGGCAGCAAGAGAGAGTAAAATACGAACAATGTTCATCTTTGCCACAGGAGCAAACGTCTCCTCATAATCGATGCCATAGGTCTGAGTATATCCCTTTGCCACTAGCCTTGCCTTGTATCGATCAAGAGTGCCATCTGATTTGTGCTTGACTGTATAGATCCACCTGCAACCAACTGGTTTCTTGCCCCCTGGCCTCTCAACAATTTCTCAAGTTCCATTCCTTTCAAGTGCTTTCATCTCCTCATCCATAGCTTGGACCCAATTTGCATCTTTTAGTGCCTCTTGAACAGATGTTGGGATTCTCACTGAGTCAACAACTGTAATAAAACTTTGATGCTGCAGGAAAAGATGTTTAGAGGAGACAAATTGGGAAATAGGGTACTTGGCACAAGACCTTTTCCCCTTTCTCAAAGCAATTGGTAAATCATCCGGATCAAGGTCAAGAGTATCGAAATCGAGAATCGAAATAGGAAAAATATTTTCGATTTACCTCCTGGTTCGGACAAAGTTGTTTCTGGACCAGGTTGGGTTTTTCTCTCCTCTGATACACTAATGTTGGCTCACTAGCTTTGTTCTTCATTGGCGCTGAAGGTGCTGATTCCTGCAAAACTGATGGAGGAACAGGAACAGAACCATAAACAGGAGACTCTAAAGCGGTGACTCGTAAACAAAAACAGTGACTCAAGAATGTGTAACCGAGGAACATTTAACTGAGGAGCAGGTGACTTAGGAAGACGAGGACCAAGGATGAGAAACTCGGACTCAAATTCTAAATACTCAGATTCCAAAGTACTGTTCTCCCCCTGAAGCTGAGGGCGAGTGAAGAACGACACATGTTCATGGAAGGTGACATCCATAGAGACAAAGTACTTACGACTGGAAGGATGATAGCATTTGTACCCCTTTTTGTTAGGTGCATAACCCAGAAAGACACACCTGACTGCACGAGAATCCAACTTAGTTCGATGCTGCTTATGAACATGAACAAAGGCAACACAACCAAATACCCGTGACTCAAGACTCTGCATGATACGAACATAAAAATGTGAGAGCATAAACTGAACAGACTGACATTACCTAGAACACGAGATGGTATCCGATTAATCGATAGGCAAGAAGCGGTGATGCTGACTTCTCCCAATATGACTTTGGGACTGACATTTGGAAGAGAAGGGCTCGAGCGACTTCAAGTAAGTGGCAATTTTTTCTTTCTGCAACCCCATTTTGTTGCGGGGTGTCAACACATGTAAATTCATGGATGATGCCTTGTTTACTATTAAAGCTTGAAAGGCTATGATTGACATATTCTTTTCCATTGTCTGAACGTAATCTTTTAATGCATTTCCCAAATTGTGTCTGTACCATATGATAAAATTGAGTAAATAGTAGGGGTACTTCTGATTTATCCTTCATCAAAAAAAGCCAAGTCACTCGAGTACAGTCATCAATAAAGGAAACAAACCATCTCGCACCAGAAATGTTAGAAATAGGGGCTGGTCCCCAAACATCAGAATGTATAAGATCAAATGGTTCGACACTTTTATTAAAACTAGAGGGAAAAGTAACACGATGGTGTTTAGCAAACTGACAGACGTCACACTTAAAAGACTCGACAGACTGTTGTAAAAACAAGGACGGGAACATAGACTTAATAAGAGAAAAAGGAGGATGACCAAGACGCTTGTGCTGAAGCCAGACCTGTGATGTAGGGGAATGAGACTCAGAATGAGACTGGAGACAGAAGACAACACCTTCCGACCATCCATTTCATCATACAGATAGTACAACCCTCCCTGTTCCTTAGCAACTCCAATCGTCCTCCCCGTGGCAAGATCCTGAAAAACACAATGAGAAGGGAAAAATGTTACTGCACAATTTTGGTCTCGAGTAAGTTTATGAATAGAGATTAAGTTATTGGAAAGGCTGGGAACATGAAGCACATTTTTCAATTTTAACGAGGATTGAAGTTCAATATTCCCATAACCAACAATAGGGTTATGAGATCCATCAAAACAAGTAATGTAAGAGAGACTAGAAGAGGAGGCATAAGAGGAGAAATGTTTGGAATGAAATGCCATGTGATCAGTGGCACCAGAGTCAATAATCCATACATCCCGAGGGATAGTAGCAGATGCATAAGCCTTCTTACCATTCATTGCCCGAGAACAATATTTAAGAGGCTTACTAAGATAGTCTTCTCCAGGTTCGGACATCGAACATGTTGAACAATGTGGGTGTGCCGTCGGGAAAAGAACGAATGCACAGCTTCAAATGACCCACGAAAAAAGGTTCTCCGATCGTGATTTGGACCTCTCAAACGGACTGAGGAAGGTCCGACGGTGCTATGGTGAAAAGCGCGCGACAAAATAATGGCCGGAAGGCGGCGCGTGACACACACGCGCTCGGAGATGATCGGAGCTGTGGCGGCGCGTGGGCGCGTCTGGCCGTTGGCCGCGATATTCTGGGTTCTGGTCGGCTTTTGGACGGCGAACCCGATGGTGGGGTCACCGGCGAGAGATAAGCGGAGGACGGCGGTAAATGGAGCTGAACAGTCTCTAACGGCGGCTGAACGGAGTAGAACAGTAGTTTGGTGAGGCCTAATGGGCAAAATAGGGCACAAAGAAGGTGCCAGAAGATGCACTGAAGGCAGAAAAAATCCGCAATGAAGGTGGCTAGGTTTTTTGTGCGGAAGCGAGACCCCCAAGACCAGGAGCTCTTGATACCATGTGTAAAAAGATATTCTGAATGTTATTATTGAATGAATATTAGAATACAATCACTAATCTGAATATATAGCCTAAGTTCTAACTAAAGGGCCTGACTAATGGGCCTAATACAAAAAAAGGCTAATAATTACATATTTTACAACATTTTACAACACATTATATAATGGCATCGTTTGATCTATGTAGCTAACTCCACCAAGTAGGAAAAGGCTTTTGTTGTTGTAGTTGTGTTCTTGCTGTAATTCCTAGAAGTTGAAAAATGAAAAAGGTGAAAAGGAAATAGTTTTGTGTCTGTTTTTACATTGTCCTACACTATGAAGTACCGGTATGGCTCTCAGGCCGTCATACCAGTATCTGGTGCGTACCAGAACAGAGACGCGTACGACACGTCAAAAAACGTCTCTCCCTGTTCGAAGTTCGTCTCTCCCTGTCGAAGCTCGTTCGCCTTACCTCCGCCATCTTCGTGTGACTCTCTATTTTGTGGCAAAACAGAGACCCCTCGTCGTCAATCTGCCACACCAAACCACCTCGCCACCACATCTAGATCTACGGCAACGCCGCGTGCTCCATCACTGGCCACCCATCGACGAAACACAGCAAATCTATCTCCTTCCAAGTCATCCATGGCTAAGCTACTAGTCAACCCGAACCTAGACCATCGAACGTCCCGGTCACCGGAGCCACGATGCCACCACCATCTATTGTTTGGTTGCCAACCTAGTTGACGCCGCCACCTGTGCTGGCTCTCTGCTATTGAACCTCGCATTCTTTGCCCCTCTCTGCGTGCATTTCCCTTACGCAAGCTTCCCCTTGTTTTCATTCCTCTTGTTTTATTGCTGTTTGGGCTATTTCTTTTCTTTTATTAAGTTTTTTTATTTTTTAAATATTTATCAAGAGAAATGGGTAGTTAAATTTTTTTCTTGTCATTCGTGAGCGACTTTGTGAATAAGCTATTCAAACATATTTATTTTGTTTATAACATATTCGTGACTTTGTAAATTTTTGAATTTTTAAACTATTTATTTTGTACTTTGGATATGATTTATCTACTGATATTTAATACTTTTGAGTTATTTAAAATGACATGTTTTATGATTTCTTACATATATGTTATGTCGTATCCTGTCGTATCTATATCCTAATTTTTAAGAAATTATCGTAGTCTCGTACCGTACTCGTATCGTACCGGATACTCGTACCCGTATCCGTGCATCATAGGTTCTACAACTGTTTCTCTATGGAATTCATTGTTTGGCATTTTTGGTGAGTGTTGGGTGTGCCCTAGGACTTTGGACCAATTTTTGAAGACTAGCTTTAGTGGTTTTGGAAGAAGTAAAGAAGCTTGATTTTTGTGGCAATATGCAATCTATGCTACACTTTGGTGCATTTGGTTGGAGAATAACTCTCGTATCTTTAAGGAGATTTCTTTGGATTTGCAGCTGATTGGGGATAAGATTAGACGTTTGGTGGTAAAGCACATGGTCTTTTTAAGGGGGTTTCTGTTACAGTTATGTTGAGTGATTGGGTAGCAAAAAAAGGAGGAGTCTCTCACTTACCCAATTATTTATTTATTTATTTACAGTGTATAACATTTATTTTTTGGTTATGAAAGCAGTTCGAATTTAAATGGGTAATGCGGTAACCGGCATGGTATGTGGGATCTAACTTTTTTTCCCCGTTACATGTGGGATCTAAGTTTTTGTTCAAATATTAGTCTTTTTCTGGCAATCTCTTTCTAATGAGAATCTAATTTCATTTATCAAATGAGTTAAGGACAATGGAGAGAAAAATCCCATCTGCAAATTGCTTATTTCCACACTCGTAGCACAAGCTGCACTTATTGACTAGCTACCGGTGCTAAGGTCCCCGTCCCCCCACTTGCACCAAATTTGCAAGCTTTGTTTTCCTCTTTGCTTGTGGTTCTCCGCTTGCTATTGTTTCATTTATGTTTTTCATTGTCCTTTGATGTTTGTGTTTTAATTTTACATGAAGGAGGATCCCTTATCTTCCTAACTCTTTGTAATTATCTTATATTCACCTTAATGAATTTCGTCTTTTTATTAAAAAAAAGCAAAAGAAAGAAAAGGGTGTAAAGGAAGAGGACTGGGAAAATTCATGCGTAAATCCATTCAAAATGTCAAAATTTGTGGGATTTCTTACATAGGATATGTTAGAATATTTGAAAAGTATCTCAAAATATCTTTATTGTATCACATCATCATCACACCAATATCAATATAGTCTTATTATTTTGAGTATTCCTTTTCTCGTTCCTTCCCTACCTTCCAATTCAACATGGTATCAGAGTGGTACCATTCTCTGTGACCTGTCCCGTCACATTCGCTATCGAGTTCCAAAAAATCTGGAACTCTGATTACCTGCCTCTAGTTGTCGAGTTCTCCATTTGGCACCCTCTTTCTATATCTTTTTTGGCCAACCGTGTTTCCACCCTGATTTGTCAGCAAACACCATCTTTTCCGTTGCTGTTTGTTGTGAACTCTCTCTTACGATTTTTTTCCTGTCGCTACCACTACCCTCTACCGCCGGCTGCCGTCACCTCTTCTGGTTGCCACCTCACCAGCTGCACTACAGACCTCCAATTGACTAACCACGAAAGTCGCGTCGCCAATAACCTTTTCACGTGCTCCCACGTGCCTTCCCTCCTATCTAAGTGCAGATTCACGCGCCGCTTTTCCTCTAGATTGTGACAACGCATCTGGCAAGCTTTTCGGCAGCCGCTGGTCTCCTCTAACTTGTCTTGGTTTTCTCTACCAAGATCTGCCCTCACCTCTTTCAATCAACCTCTGTGCAGACTTGTACACTCACACAAAGACATTCAGGTGTATTAGGGTTTCTGTTTTTGGCCATTGTACACTGACCCACGACTGTTTCACCTTTTTTTCGAGCTCCTCTGCCGTTCGTTTGCCTCACCACGCCATCTCTGACCTCCATGTGGCTGTTTGACATTCTTTGTGGTGGTTATCTCTGGTTTTGGCTACTGTTTGGTTCTTTTCCAATGCTAGCATAGCATTGAGGGCGAGAATGAGAATAAATTAATCTCAACATATACTTCAATGTCGGTGTTTGTCATGCCGTTCTTTTCCCACTAATGGATCATACCAGTGGCTTCTCTTCCCTCTGAAGATCATTCCGGTGGTGACTCATCTCCCACTGATGAATCATATTAGTGGTGACTTTTCTTCCGATCGACGATCATTCCGATGGTAACTTATGTTGGTTATGACTCACACCAGCTCGATTCTTTGTCCCAGATATTCTGGCCCCAGCTTTTTGTCCTAGATGCACTGGCCCTGTCTCTGTCTTCGTCCAAGAAGTAGTTGCCAGCCACCGCCTCTATTCGTCCCAGCCATTATCACACTATCGAATTATTTAATTGTTACAAGTTCAAGCTTAGGAAACTTTAGCTTGAGGGGGAGTGTTAGAATATCTAAAAAATATCTCAAAATATCTTTATTGTATGACATCATCATCACACCAATATCAATATAGTCTTATTATTTTGAGTATTCCTTTTCTCTATTTTCCTCGTTCTCTACCTAAAACCCTCCAATTCAATAGGATAAAATGGAAAGAATTTTGTATGTGTTCAAGCATCTTCATGAGGAGGGCGTGAACTAATTAAGTCTGGTGAACGTATTGATTACACTTTCTCTAACCACCTCTTGTCTCTTGCCATATTGTTGCAATGTCATTCCAAATTATTATTATTTTTTTATTGTTATGCATGTGTGCATCAACATTTCTACCAGCAATATGCATTTCTTTGATACTCCCTTTATACTTTAAACATCCACATTTGTTAATTTTCACATGATTGTCTGTTTATTGATGCAATGAGTTAGCATATTCTCATATAACATTTTGTGGCTTTGTGCCATATGTTAATTGATTGGTCAGGCTTCTTACCCGTGCTGTTATGCAGGTGAACCGTGTTGGTCATTTATTGCTCATAATGTGGAAGAAGTTGAGAGATTTTTCAAAGAAACCATAGAGAATAGGTCAGCAAAAACCCTGATTCATTTTGCTGCCAACCTATATGTGGATATTTAAAGCAGCAATTTGTAATTTTTTCTATCCATCACTTATTGGTTTTCTTGTTACTAGTCCAAAGACAGTGTGATCTAGGAGGGTTTAGAAAGTCTCAAACATTTAACTCAATAGCTGTTTGTATATTTTGGGCTAAAAGATGCTAGACTTCAGTGTAAGAGAGGAGCCAAAGAAGATTTTCCATAATCTAGCCATAAATGCATTCAGGAGAATAGGTGTTCAGTTCTGGTTCCTTGGTCCTTTTCTTTCTTCCTGCTTCAGGTCTTAGCAGACCAGACTCCATTGCTCTTCTCTGAGTTTTCTCTCTCTATATCTTTGAATTCTTTTTTGAAGGTTGAGTAGATTATCGGGGAAGATCATAATTGTTAAAGGCACATCTCATCAAATGTCTGCATGTGCAAGAACCTACTCGTTCTATTCTATATGTGTGCTAGTATTTGTTTTTGTATCTTTTTCTTTATGTCTATACTTGCATTTCCATATTTGCATACATATGAATGTTTAGATGTTTGGGATATAAAAACTATTTATGTGCCTCCACCTAATAGCTTCAGCTCTTGGGAGAGTTGGTCCCTGATATGATATCAAAGCCTCCTTGACCAAGTGGTCAAGACTCAGGAGCTCAATCCTTGATGCCCCCATTCTTCTAAATTAAGTTGAATTTCAGCACAAGGTAAAATGGGCCTGTGCATTATTGTCCAAGCTTCAAGCCCAAGAGTGATATTGCGTGAGGGGACATGTTCGAGATATAAAAATCATTCATAAGTCTCCTCCTAAGAGCACAAGCTTTTGGAAGAGTTGGTCCTTGACAAGATGCATCACATTGTGTTCGTGTGTCTATAACTTTGTATATATGTATGTGTTATACATATTTCATATGTAATCTGTTCTTCAAGTATCTAGTTGAGCTGGAGAATTCTGAATGCTACATTAGCTTCATATGTTGAATATACAGTTAGGTTGTGGGATTTGAATGATTGTACTGTGTGAAGAACCTAATTTTTCTTTGATTCTAATATATAATATATTTACTACAAGTAGAAAAAGGAAAAAATTGCACGTACTTCTTCTTAAGAATTTTTTTTTATCCTTTATTTAGAGATGAGGGAATCATTGTGAAAGACCTCAATTCCAAATGGGAACCCAGTGATCGTAGTGGAAAGTGGCTAAAATTGAAGCCCGAGTACATTCAAGCTGGTTCTGATCTAGATGTACTTGTCATAGGTATATGATTTGTGTTCTTAAATTTACATGCCTCCTGAAGCAGCTTGTTTAACATGGTTATTTTGACTTTGCTCTTTTTGACTATTCGTAGGTGGCTACTATGGCTCTGGACGACGTGGAGGAGAGGTATGGTCATTTTTCCCTACCATTTGACTTTTTAAAGAATTATTCTTTTGTTCTTCAAATGAACTTCTAGGGGCATGTTTTTCATTTCAGGTTGCCCAATTCTTGGTAGGCCTTGCAGAGCGTCCATCCCCAAATACACATCCCAAGCGGTATGAATGTTTTAGTATGTAACTTTTTTACGACGTTTGACTTTATTTGGCTGTCATTCTTCTTACTTTAGGATCTATTGTTAAGAATAATTGAGATCTTTTGGTGCAATATGGATAATTCTGATTGCATTCTTAGACCTAATGGATCACATGCAATTTGGATGAGATTTTCTTTATTTTCTATTCTCAAATATGAAAGTTCGTCAGTGAGAGAAGATGGGTGTGATTTAATTTTAGTACACTCAACTCTGCATGCTTCAATGAAAAAATCAGTTAGCTTATCAATTAAGAAAGGGAAAACCAAAGAGAGAAAACGGGTGGGAAATTAAATTTGGTTGAACATATGACCAAGGTCCAGTTTCTCCATTTTTTGGTTGTTTTTTGTATAGAAAAACAGAGTAAAGGGTTTCCTCTGTATCTTATTATTTCATGAAGGAGATATGTACAATATATAGGCAATGGCCACATACGGGATTGGCCAATCAAATCCCATAATTTCAAGAAAGTAAAAACTAGGATTACTAAAATGTAAACAAAATATTTTTGAGGTTGACTGAAATAAGATACTAATCAGCCTATACTAGGAAACAAATAACTGAAATAAATAACATAATAATATAAAACCGGATAGGATCACGTGGAGAATCACACGTGACTAACAACCCTCCCCCTCAAGCACATCTGCAACTTGCAAACCAGTGGACACATAATTCAATTCAATAAGGCTTGAATCAATCTTCTCCTTAATGAAGTGTCTGTCAATCTCAACGTGCTTTGTTCTGTCATGATGAATAGGATTCTTAACTATCCTTATTGTTGCCATGTTATCACAAAACACCTTCATTGGCAAGTCGTTGCTGAAGTCTAGTTCCTTTAGGAGCCTTAATATCCACATTCCTTCACATATTCCAAGAGCTAGAGTACGAAATTCTGCCTTTGCACTAGTCCTGGCAACCACTGGTTGTTTTTTACTCCTCCAAGTTACTAAGTTTCCCCACACAAATGTGTAATAACTTGTAGTAGATCTTCTGTCAACTACTGATCCAGCCCAATCTGCATCTGTGTACACTTCTACACCTTTATAATTTCCTTTTTTGAAAAATAATCCCTTACCAGGGGTCATTTTAAGATTCCTCAGAATTCTGTACACTGCCTCTAAATGCTCCTCATTCGGTTTGTTAATGAGCTAGCTCACTACGCTAACTGGAAAATTGATGTCTGGACGAGTATGAGTTAAGTAGATTAATTTTCCCACGAGCCTTTGATATCTCTCAGTGTCAACAGGGGAACTTTCTAGTTTGAGACCCAGTTTGTAGTTAGCTTTCATGAGGGTATCTGCAGGTTTACATCCCAACATACCCATTTCTTAAAGTAGGTCTAGTGTATATTTCCTTTGAGAAATAGAAATGCCCTCTTTGGTTCATGCCACTTCCATACCAAGAAAGTACCTTAAGCTACCAAGATCTTTTACTTCAAACTCACTTGCTAGGGACTTCTTTAATCTGTCTATTTCATCAAAATGGTCTCTAGTGATTACTATATCATCTATATAGACAATTAAGATTACTAACTTTTGATCTAGTCCTATCTTGACAAACAACGTGTGATCAGTTTGGCATTGTTTGTACCCTTGAACTTTAACAGCAGTGGTGAATTTTTCAAACGAAGCCCTTGGTGATTGCTTGAGACCATATAGGGATTTATGAAGTTTACATACCTTTTTGGGGCCGTTTTCATACTCCACCCCTTGTGGAATCTCCATGTAGACGTCTTCCTCCAAGTCTCCATGTAGGAATGCATTTTTTACATCCAACTGATGAAGAGGCCAGTCCAGACTTGCAGCAATAGAGAGTAACACTTTAATAGTGTTGAATTTGGGCACGGGGGCGAAGGTTTCTTGATAATCAATTCCACTAGTTTGTGTAAACCCTTTGGCTACAAGTCTAGCCTTGTAACGGTTGATGCTTCCATCTGGATTCTATTTTACTGTGAAAATCTACTTGCATCCTACAGGTGACTTATTTGGTGGAAGATCTACTATATCCCATGTTTTATTCTTCTCAAGAGCAGTTAATTCTTCTTTGATGGCATTCCTCCATTCTTCCTTCTTTGCTGCCTCATAGAAGTTGTTGGGGATTTTCTCAAGAGCCACACTATTCACAAATGCCTACAACTTCGGAGATAATTTGTCATATGAAACAAAGTTGCTAATTGCATGTTTAGTACAGTTTCTTACTCCTTTCCGCTAGGCAATGGGCATATCCAACTCTTCTTCAGAACTTGAAATAGAGGAAATGGCCTGACTTTGCTCAGGACAAGTGCTGTCTTCAACCTCTTGAAAATCCTTTGAAGTATGTTGTTTTGCTTTCTACTACAGATCAATCTTCTTACCTTGTTGTCTTCTGCTATACACTATCAATTCTTTCTGCTGTGAGACATTAGTAATGGGTGCAGGCTCTTTAGGATGTATGGCCTGAGTTAGCTTAAGGTGAGAGGTGGTGTTCGGCTCAAGGGAAGGGTGATTTCAGGTCTGTTTTGGTCACTAGTAGGGGTGATTTCAGGTCTGTTTTGGTCATTGGTAGGGATGATTTCAGTGTATGTGTTTAGGTCTGTTTTAGATTCTGGTGTGATGCCCAACATCCATTCCTTGTGTTGTGTATGTGTCTCCCCCTGAATGGATGTTTGGGAGTAAAAAGGTTGGGTTTCAAAAAAGGTGACATTCATGGTGGTGTAGATTCGTTTGGTGGTTGGAGAGTAACATTTATAACCCTTTTGGGTGGATGAATATCCAATGAAAACACATTTGATTGCACAGGGGTCCAATTTACCACCATGATCATTGTGAACAAACGTGGTACACCCAAAGACTTTAAGAGGAAGAGTGGACATAATTTGTATGTTTGAGTAGGTGTCTAGGAGTTTTTGATAAGGGGATATGGATTTTAAGACCCGAGAAGGCATTCTGTTAATCAAATAGGTGACAGTGAGGACAACTTCACCCCAGTAGTGCTTAGGAGTATTAGAAGTAAGGATGAGAGATCTGGCCACTTCTAACAAGTGCCTATTTTTCCTTTCAGCCATCCTATTTTGTTGGGGGGTATTGATGCATGAGCTTTGGTGGAGGATTCCATGATTTTGTAGGTATGAGTTAAGTTCAAGGTTGAAGTAGTCTCGGGCATTGTCAGTTCTTAGGGTCTGAATTTGAGTTTGGAATTGGTTCTGGATTAGTTTATGGAAGGTTTTTAACACTTGTGTGACATTGGACTTAGCTTGTAAGAGATATACCCAAGTTAACCAAGTATGGTCATCTATGAAGGTGACAAACCATCTTGCCCCGTTAATGTTTTTGACACTGGCTGGTCCCCAAACATCACTGTGTATAAGTGAAAAAGGTTTAGAAGGATGATAGGTGTGATTGGGATAAGAAGCCTTTACATGTTTGGACAATTGGCAAATTTCACATGGAGGAAAAGGAGAATTTTTATTCAATAATTCAAGATAGAAGTGTTCCATGTAAAGAAAATTTGGATATCCTAGCCTATAATGCCACAACAGTACATCATCATTTTGGTTGACTGAAGCATAGTGTGTCACATTTTCTTTCTGCAACCTTTCAGGACTTTGTAGATGGTAGAGTCCAGCACATGTCCTAGCATTGCCAATCCTCTTCCTCGATTCCAAATCCTGAAAATGACACCCATTTATGTAAAAGTGAGCAACACACTTTAAGTCTTTGGTAATCTTGCTGACAGATAGAAGATTACATGTCAATTGAGGAACAAGTAAAACATATTTTAGTACTAAGCCCTCTGACAATTTTACACTACCGGTACCACTAACTTATGCTAGAGTACCATTAGCTATTCTCACAACTTCTTGTTCAGAATTTGGAACGAAGTTAATTAGAAGGGAGGCATTACCAGACATGTGGTCAGAGGCTCCTGAGTCAATAATCCAGTTATCAGATTTTCCAGTTTGAGCATGCAAGGCTGTCAGAGGATTACTTGCTTGTGCTATTGCACCAGTACCTATGGGTATCTCTGGCTTGTGAGCAGTAATCATTTTTTGGATGATCTCCAATTTTTCCTTGCTAAACATGGCAGGTTCAAGTGAGGTGGTCCTCTGTAGATATCATGAGTCCTCGATTCTCTCTTGGTTGCCAAGGCTTCCAATTAGCAGGCTTTCCATGTAGTTTCCAACAACCCTCTTTGGTGTGACCTGTTCTATTGCAATGGTCACACCATGGTTTACCATTCCTCCTAGGTTTATTTTCAGAGTTAAAGTTGCTCCTAACAACAAGTGCAGAGGGCTCTGAAGTTGGTTCTGAGTTTTGTGGCCCATGAGTTAGTTGTTGCCTACTCTCTTTCCACTGTACTGCAGCAAATACTTCTCTAAGTGAGGCTAATGGGCGTGTGGCCATGATCCTATCTCTGGTTGCATCATACTTTGTGTTAAGGCCCAAAAGGAAGCTATAAATCCTCTCTTTTTCCACGATCTTCTATATGTGGCTGCATTTGTGTTGTTGGTCCATTGATGATCTTCATAGAGGTCAAGTTGTTGCTAGTACTTCACTAAGGTGTTGTAGTACTGAGTAACATTCTTATCCCCCTGTTTCAGATCCCTCAAGATGCCCTTTATCTAGAATAAAGCAGCGTTATTGTCTACTTTGGAGGAGGATTCACGTACAACATCCCAGATCTCTTTAGCTGTGGTGTACAACATAAGTTTCCCCAATCTCTGTTGTCATGGAATTCACCATGTTGTTCTCAGCTTTCTATATCTTGTATGTCGGATCGGACTTGGCTGGTTGAACAACATCTCCAGTTAGGTAGTCTTCCTTTCCATGACCGCAGATAAACATCATAACACTTTGGGACCATATTAGATAATTGGTCCCGTTGAACTGGAGTCCTGTAATCATGACTGGAGGGGTATTGGCAGCCATGGCAGGTGTAGGGTTGCTGTTTGGTTGACTATCAGGGGTGGACGATGTTTGAGATGTTGTTTGATAAGCACTCATGGTACCAAAACAGATCATGAACCCTTGTTCAAGCCCACAGAAGAGGGCTCTGAGAGTAAAGGGTTTTCTCTGTATCTTATTATTTCATGAAGGAGATATGTACAATATATAGACAATGGCCACATACGGGATTGGCCAATCAACTCCCATAATTTCAGGAAAGTAAAAGCTAGGATTACTAAAATGGAAACAGAATATTTTTTAGGTTGACTGAAATAAGATACGAATCAGACTATACTAGGAAACAAATAACTGAAATAAATAACATAATAATATAAAATCGGATAGGATCATGTGGAGAATCACACATGACTAACAACATTTTGTTTTGTACTTTGTTGAGGAGGATTCCTTATCCTCCCTTCTCTTTATAATTTTTTCCCCCTTCGTCTTAATGAATCTCTTTTGTCGAAAAAAAAAAAACTCTTTTGAATGATAGCATAGTATTGGCTTGCTGGCTATCCTGTCTAAAAGGTTATGTAAAATAATGAGAATACCATACCCAATGTGGGTTTAGGTTGTGTATTTATATACAGTAAATAAGTGTGCAGTACAATATAGTACATAGTAGTACTAGTGACATAAATACCCTTTAAGCACATTTAGCACATGTATAATATCTTACTCTTAACACTCTCCCTCAAGTTGAATCATAGATGTTAATCGTGCCTAACTTGTTACAAAGATAGTTAACTCTACTCCTATTAAGCGTCTTTTTTTTAGTATATCAACTATTTGTTCTCCAGTCCTGACATGTCTTGAAACTGCGCGACTAGCACCTGAAATTGCCTGAAACTGACGACCCAACGCCACTATTGGCTGTCAATGGTCCCACCCAGCCCTCCACCAGCGTCAGACCATTCTGTCGCCATCAAGTACTCCGCCGAAAATCTAAAGACTTAACTGGCAGCCACAGTGACGACTGCCCTAACTACGTCATGATACTATTTCTGTTTGTTTTTTTTTTTTTGAGAAAAACAAATTTGAGGAGAAAAAAAGGAGAGAAAAATTAGAGAGCTCTTAATACTATGTAAAATAATGAGAATGCCATACCCAATATGGGTTTAGGTCGTGTATTTATATACAGTAAATAGGTGTGCAGAACAATATAGTACAAAGTAGTACTAGAGACATAAATACCCTTAAGCACATGCATAATATCCTATTCATAACAGCTTATGTTGGACGGTGGCCTCTGTGGACGGTGTTCCCACGGTTTTTAGTGTATATATTGTTTTTAATGTTCTATTAATTTATTACTTATTTTCTAGGGACTAATTTTTAATGTATAGCAGCTGCCTCTATATAATCTTCATTGAAAACTTTATGTTTTAGATGAGAAATAATATAGAGTTATTCACATATTCATATTCTAAGATGGTATCAAAGCAGTTCTGATCCAAGACTGTCTCTGTTTTTTGCTGAGTCTTTTTTTCGGTCAGCCTTCATTGCCAACCAATCTCTATTTTTGGCTTTCATTGCCCTTTTCTTTTGGCCTTCATTGCCCTTTTCTTTTGGCCTTCATTGCCTCCATTACCTAGAAACCCAAAAATCCAAACACCCAGAAATCTAGACAATTCCTTCCTCACAATCGGCCTTCATGGCTGATCTTCCGTCAAAGTAAGACCACAAGGCGTCTCAGAGACCTTCGACCGGCCATCCACCTGAGCGCCACAGTCAGAGACCCTATCACGAGCCGCCACACGCGTTTGGAGTTCCCGGCGTGTGGGAGTCACGCGCCGCCTTCCGATCATCAGAGAGCGACGTCGTTTGTTCCGTTCAACTCGTCGGCGATCCCTGCTTCTGTTTCAGTGGTCAGAACTCCTGTCCAAGGCTGTTTGGATAGTGGGTTCACCTTCTCTGTTTGATTACGTCTGTTACAGTCTCTATTTGGCCAAAATTCTGCCCTGCCTCCTAAATTTGGTTACGTCTGTTTCTCTGCCTTGACTCTGTTACTCCAGCAGTCCTGTTTTTTGTATCTTACAATGTCAACCGAAGGTGAGATTTCAAATGTCTCCCTACACTACCTTGAAAAGCTCCTAGGTACTTGTTCTTTGACTTATTCTGGTAAGTTACCTTTGTTCGTTAGATTCAATGTCTCGAGTACAATTTTTACCAACTCCTGGATTATGGATTCAGGAGCCACAAACCATATGACCAACAACTCCACTATATTTTCCACATATTCTCCATGCTCAAGTAGTAAGAAAATATCCACAGTTGATGGTTCCTTGACCACTGTAACCGGTGTAGGAAATGTCCAACTAAATCCCTTAGTGACCTTAAAAATTGTCCTTCATATCCCAAAATTGTCCACAAACTTGGTTTCTGTCCAAAAATTAATTAAAGATTTGTCTTGCAATATGGTTTTTTACAATGATCATTGTGTTTTTCAGGACAAGGATTCAGGGAAGATGATTGGACGTGCTAGGGAGCAGGATGACTTCTACCTCCTTGAAGCACCTTGTTAGGTAAACAGGACTAAGAGCAGACTTGGACACTCATATTCTTTTACTTCAGAACTTCTTTCAACCAAAAAAGGCAAAATTTGGATTGTTCACCGTAGATTAGACCATCCATCTTTTTTTTATTGTTAAGAGTCTTTTTCCTTCTTTGTTTAAAGGTCTTAATGTTGAACAATTCCATTGTGAAGTATGTGAACTTGCTAAACATAAGCGTGTCAATTTTTCAATTAGTAATACAACAAGTTTTGTTCCTTTTTCTCTTATTCACAGTGATGTTTGGGATCCCTCTTCCATTCCTAGTGTCTCTGGGGCAAGAAGGTTTGTGTCTTTTATTGATGACTGTACATGTGTTATCTGGATTTTTTTGCTCAAACACAAGTCTGATATTAGTACTGTTCTCCTAAATTTTTGCTCCATGATTAAAAATCAATTTGGGGTGGGTATTAAACGATTCAGGTCTGATAATGCTAAGGACTGCTTTAATCAAACTCTTATGCATTTTTTCCAAAAAGAAAGAATAATCCATGAATCATCTTGTGTCCATTCCCCACAACAAAATGGGTTAGCAGAGCGAAAAAACGGTCATCTTGAAAAAACCCGAGCCCTATTGTTTCAAAGAAATGTCCCTAAGTCATTTTGGGGGGAAGCTGTTCTGACAGCTACTCATCTTATAAATCGCTTGTCCACTAAAGTCTTGGGGTTCAAGAGTCCTATGGATGTCCTCTCCACCTTTTTTCCTGATCTACACACTTCCAATAATCTTGTTCCTAAAATTTTTTGACGTGTCTCTTTTGTCCATTTTCACAGTCCAAACAGGGGGAAACTTGACCCGAGAGCTCTAAAATGTATCTTTGTGGGCTATTCTTCGACCCAGAAAGGGTACAAGTGTTATCACCCTCCATCCAGAAAATTCTATGTCTCCAAGGATGTTACATTCAGTGAAGAAGAGCTCTATTTTTCCCATCCTTATCTTCAAAGGGAGAAGTCAATGAAGGAAGAAAAGGAAGATTTCCTGCTTGATTTGTCCTTACTTCCTGTGTCTAATGGTCCTTCTCCTCCTGAAGTCACTCCTTCTGAACCTGTGTCCAAAACCATTCCTAACCCAGTGACTGAGTCTACTCTTGAGAATGTAAGGTATAGCAAAGGCAGGGTCTTCACAAGAAGGAAGATGGTTGTTCCTGAACCTGTGCAGACCCAAGAGTCCAACTCGGAGTCTTCGAATGAGGTAATAGTTTCCAATCCTTCATTGCAAGATGAAATTGAAATTCATTTGGATAATAGTGACCAAATCCTTCCTATAGCCACCATAAAAGGAACCAGAGAGTGCACAAAACGGCCACTATACCCTCTTTCACACTTCTTGTCCTTTGAGAATTTTGCACCATCCCATAGAGCCTTCCTTGTAAGCCTAAATACCATTGCCATCCCTACCACCTTACCCAAGGCCTTGTCCAATGGAAAATGGAAACAAGTCATGAATAAGGAGATAGAGGCATTGGAAAAGAATAAAACCTAGGAGCTAGTGCAATTACCAATAGGAAAGAAAATTGTGGGCTGTAAATGGGTGTACACTATGAAATATAGAGTAGATGGATCCATATAGAGGTATAAGGCACGATTACTTGCAAAAAGTATACCCAAACTTATGGAATTGATTACCAAGAGATTTTGCACCAGTTGCAAAGATGAACACAGTTTGGGTATTATTGACATTGGCAGCTAATTATGGTTGGGATTTACAACAATTTGATGTTAAGAATGCTTTCTTACATGGAGATCTCGAAGAAGAAGTCTACATGGAGGTCCCACCAGGATATGGGAGGAATTTGCATGCCAATACTGTGTAAGTTGAAAAAGGCTTTATATGGCCTCAAGCAATTACCACAAGTATGGTTTGGAAGGTTTGCTAGAATTATGTTGGCTATGGGGTACAAACAAAGCCAAGGGGATCACACACTGTTTGTTAAACACTCTCCTTCAGATGGAGTCACAACTCTCGTGGTGTATGTTGATGACATAATAGTAACAGGAGATGATGCTAAAGAGAAACATATTCTGAGTTAGTGCTTAGCCAAGGAATTGGAAATTAAAGCATTAGGAAGGTTAAAATACTTTCTTGGAATTGAGGTTGCTCATTCTAGGAAAGGTATATTCATCTCCCAACAAAAGTATGTTATGGATCTCCTAAAAGAAACAGGTCATACATCATGCAAACCAGCAAGTACTACTATAGATCCCAATATGAAACTTGGACAGGTAGAAGAAGATGCTGCAATTGGCAGAGAAATGTATCAACGTCTGGTGGGAATACTTAATCTATCCCACACTGCCGGATATTGCATATGCAGTTAATGTGATTAGCCAATTCATGCACAATCCAAAATAATCTCATTTGCGAGCAGCATATCGAGTATTACAGTACCTTAAGGGAACACCAAGAAAAAACATTTTATTTAAGAGTAATGGAGGTGTGGTACTCGAGGCATACACTGATGCGGATTATGCTAGATCACCAGTGGACAGAAGATCAACTATAGGATATTGTACTTTTCTTGGTGGAAATCTGGTGACTTGGAGAAGTAAAAAACAAATGTGGTAGCACGATCCAATGTAGAGGCAGAATTCAGGGCTATGGCTCAAGGTGTGTGTGAGCTACTATGGTTAAAGATTATTCTTGAAGATCTGAATATCAAGTGGGACGGTCCGATGAGACTTTATTGTGATAACAAGTCTGCAATCAGCATAGCTCATAATCCGGTACAGCATGATCGAACAAAGCATATTGAGGTTGACAGACATTTTATCAAAAAAAAACTAGAGAGTGGTTTAATTTGTACACCCTATGTATCTACACAAGGTCAACTTGCTGATGTACTTATAAAAGGGTTGAATAGTCCAGCATTTCAGACGATTGTATCCAAGCTGGGAATGGAGAATGCATATTCACCCGCTTGAGGGGGAGTGTTGGACGGTGGCCTCTGTTTACGCTGTTCCCATGATTTTTAGTGTAGATTTTGTTTTTAGTGTTCTATTAATTTGTTGTTTATTTTCTAGGGACTAGTTTTTAATGTACAACAACTGCCTTTATATAATCTTCATTGTAAACATTCTGTTTTGGATGAGAAATAATATACAGTTATTCACATATTCATATTCATATTCTAAGAGCTTAAGAGTTTGTTTGAAAACTCAAAAAGTGCTGAAAATTAAAAGATTTGGTATTGAAATTTATTTAACGTTGTTTGTTTAATACATGCCATAAATGAAATTAAGGGAAAAGTGCTTACTACATTGAGCACATGAGAGGTCACTAAATTTATTCAGCAGCAACCCTTTCCTTATTTAAATCACTAAATGAAAATAGTTCCCTTTAGTATAGCCTTCTTATAGTTTCTGTTGAATATAATTTCTGCATTTAAAATGAAAATCTTTTTAAACATTACAAATCCAGTGCTTAATTTTTTATTGCTAAATTCACTGCAGAATTTTTCAATATTGCAAACATGCCCCAAGTTATATATTTGGGTTTTGCTAAACTAGTTTTTGTATGGACATATTGGAATTTAAATCTACACTCATTGCCCCTAAGTAGATACCCAGAAGGTAAGTGAACTATGCATTGAATTTGATGAACCACTGCAAAGTCTCCCTATGTTTCATTTTGTTCTTGTACTTTTATGGGATAAAATAAGAGATCCGTGATACTTAAAAAACTAGCTTGTTTTACCTTACGTGCAAAGTTATCTATGGATAGTTCTTCTAATCAGGTCTTTCTTTATATTGCAGATTTATCTCCTTTTGCAGAGTTGGTACTGGACTTTCTGATGATGAGCTTGATGCTGTACTAACCAAACTAAAACCTTATTTCAGGTAAGGATATGTGGGTCAACTTTTTTTTTATGAGGTAAAATTTCGTAATGGGTTTTGTTTATGTTTTAGTTGGTTGCATTTTCTGGTATTGAAGCTCTAAGGTTTAAATGGTGTAATTTATCGAATACCTTCAAGTTTTAGATTAATGTCTGCCTCTCTCTCTCTCTCTCTCTCAGAAAGTATGAATATCCAAAGAAGAGGCCACCGAGTTTTTATCAAGTTACTAATCATTCAAAAGAAAGACCTGATGTGTGGGTTGATAGCCCTGAGAAGTAAGTCATTTCACCTTAATGTCTGAAGTACATCTTGCTTGCATTTTCAATGTTGATCAATGTTTACCCTTCTCCTCATGCAGATCAATTATTCTGTCTATAACCAGTGATATCCGAACTATCGAATCTGAGGTGTGTCCTTACAACTGCAGTGTCTATCTGACACTGGAAGGATTGCAGCATACATAATCTTTCTTGTCTTCTGAACTGCACAGTTTTTATTTGAATGGTTTTATATGCAGGTATTTGCTGCACCTTACAGCCTGAGATTTCCTCGGATTGACAGGGTGAGATATGACAAGGCTTGGTATGAATGCCTCGATGTGCAATGTAAGGGAATTGCAAAATCGTTTTTGGTATCTTCATTGATGATGTTGATGTAAGGTTGATTCCTTTCTTTTTCCCTCTATGCAGCATTTATAGAACTAGTGCATTCTAGCAATGGCACCACACAGAGGGATACAGAATATGGCAGCAAGCAGGATAGTAAACCAAAACGCATGAAATCCTCTATAAGGGGAGAAAAGAAAACGATGTCCATTGTTCCTTCTCATTTAATTCAGACTGATGTTTCCAGTGTTAAGGGGGGCTCCTTAATATTTTCAAATATGATGTTTTGTATCCTGGAGAGTCTTGCTAGTTACCTATCATCTGTCCTGCTAACTCACTGCTGAAAGTTCTTCTATTTATATTTTGATTTAGATATATGCCTTTCTATTTATTTCCTCATCGCTTTTATTTTCAGTTGGTTGTGCTTCATGTGGTCATTTATTTTTCCCTCTCCACACTACCCAAATGCTTCTTGTGTCAAAAGTAGGCAGTTGCATATGCAGAAGATGTAATGACAATCCCTTCAGGCTCCATTATACTTGTGTTCCTCATAGTAAAAAGGTCTTTTGTTTCCATAAAAACAGAAGGAATGCAGTTCTTTCCATTACAAAGATATTTTATGTTGCTGTTAGAATATCTACACAATATCTTATTATACCTTTATTGTATCTTAGAATATTTTAAAATGTCTCAGATGATCTTTAGAATATTTTGTGGAATCAATTAGTCGTCTAATTGAGGAAGGAATCTTAAGAGTTATTTCTTAATTTGTTTCCTTATTTAATTAGTGTTACTAGTCTTATTTTATTAATGGGCTTGAGCTAGTGGTACTACACTAGTACTTGACCTAATTATTTGTTTAAATAGGACCACTGGGTTAGTATTTTGTAACATATCATTACACACCATATCAATATATATAATCTTATTATTCGAAGTATTTATTTTCTCTCTTTTCCTTCTTTTCTTCCTAAAACCTTATAATTTCAACAGTTGCTTTACCCTTTTTCCTCATAATTTTTCGAAAGATGTTTGACAGTGTAAGAGCATTTAGAGAAATAATTCATTCTATCAATCATCCTGACTGATTTGAAAATCCTTAAAGGTGCAATGTAATTTCCCTTGACATGTACAGACTTTGTTAATGTGCCTCCATCTCATTCTCTCGAGTCCTTGCACAAAATGGTTGCTGAGAATGGGGGAACTTTCTCGATGAATTTGAATAATTCCGTCACCCATTGTGTTGCAGCAGATAGCAAGGGTTCTCTCTCTCTCTCTCTCTCTCTCTCTCTCTCTCTCTCTCTCTCTCTCTCTCTCTCTCTCTCTTTCTTCTCTGTATGTGTGTGTGTGCGCATGAAAATTACATAGTTTTATTGGCTGAATATCTAAAAAAGAGTTGTCTGCAGGGTTTAAATTCGAAGCAGCAAAACGCCATGGTGATATCATTCATTATGCTTGGGTATTAGATTGCTATGCACAACAAAAGCTTGTCCGCCTACTGCCGAAGTGAGTTTCATGACTGAATATGAACTTATTTACATCCTGTAAAGCTCTTCTGATTGTATATTGATTTCGTTGTTTGCTTTCAAAGGTACTTCCTCTTCCTATCTGTACAGACAAAAAAGAAGTTACAAGAAGAAATTGATGAGTTCTCAGACGCTTACTACTTGGATCTTGATCTTGGAGACATCAAACAGGTAATAGCATTAATACTAGCTAGTTTCTTTATTGTCGAATTCTAGAAATGCTGTACAATGTATCATATTATCATTTATGGTAAGTAACTAAGAATAGAAGCATAAGGAACAAACAGAGACTCTTACTACTTGGATATTGTTCTTGTTGACATCAAACAGGTAATACTTAATTGCATTTGCTACTAGCTAGTTTCTATTTTGTCAAATTTTGGAAATGCTGTACTGTACATGTACATATGGAATGTGAAGGAGAGGAACCACTATGTTTATGTCAAAATGGGTGTATGTTTTTCAATTAAGTCAAATATTAGTTAATGCATCTTTTCCCTTTGATTTTAGCACGTTGGTGCCTGTTCCATTTATTATGTACTTAGATCCCTAGTGTACACTTTTTTTTTTTATAGGAGCTGAGTGATATCTTTTCCTTTTGTGTGGACCTTTTACTGTAAGATGTGTTGTTTACATCATAACTAGTAACTACTTGATTGATGTGCCTATTTTTTCCCCCTTAATATTTAACAAAATCAGCTTAGGTCATGCCTCAGTAAATTGAGTTAACTTTCTTTCATCTTTTGCAGCTCTTAAGCAATAATCATAGGTCAGAAGATATCAGCACTGTCGATCATTACAGGAAAAAATACTGCCCAAAGGATAAGTGGTCTTTCTTTTATGGATGCTCCATTTATTTCCACACTGCAATACCATCATTGCAAGATATAGAAATGTACTAATGTGAAATCAAATCTATTCTTTAACATAAGCACATAATATTTATATTGTGGGATGTAGGATTTTGATGATGATAATTATTTTCACCAAGTTTGCTTAGTAGCTCTCTTATTATTCAACATTTTCATACAGGAAAGGAGATTGGGAAGTTCTATTGGGACTTTCTTTGAGAAGATTCAAGCTTGAAGTTCTCATGGGTGGTGGAAAAGTTACCGATAATCTTACTTGTGCAACTCATTTAGTGGCCTTGTCAGTGCCAGGATATCATACTGACTTCGAAGAAGAAATACAGAGAAGGTAAGTGATATGTCTATTGGCAGCTTGTCATGTGAAGTGTATGCATTGTCAACTGTTTATGTAGTGCAATTTGTTAATTACAGGATAGTTATGGTCTCTGAAGCATGGGTACTCCTCCCAGGGGTAAAGAGGGGTACCGTCTACCTAAAATACGTAGTCACCGGAAAAGAAAACAAACGAGGAGTTACGTGTTGGTTACGCTTCCATGGGTACGTTCCACTGTCTCTTTCTTTTAAAACGTACATGCCCTCTTATTTTTTTTCTTTTTATTTTTTACTTCAGGTACGGCTCAACATTACGGCTCCGGTGCGGCTGGATACGGCTCCCTTGTTGGTTGGGTACGGCTCCACTAAAAAATGAGGCCAAAAACACAGTCGTTTGGCCTTGGGTATTTACCCCACCCAAATCTGCTCCTGCTTCTGCTTCTCCTTCTCCATACTCGCTGGTCTCTGCTCTTGCAATCTGGTCCTGCGATCTGCTTCTGCTTCTCAATCTCGTCTCTGCTCCTGCAATCTGCTCCTGCCCGTATTCTGCTTCTCGATCTCGTCTCTGCTCCTGCGATCTGCTTCTGCTTCTCAATCTCGTCTCTGCTCCATCGTCTTTGCTTCTCGTCTCTGCTTCTGCTTCTCGTCTCGATCTCCGGCGACCAACTCCTCCATTGTCTCTGCTTCTGCTTCTCGTCTCGATCTCCGGCGACCAACTCCTCTCTGCTCGTCTCAGCCAGCTCCGGCGACTGCAGCTTCTGCTTCTGCTTCTTCTTCTCCCGACCAGCGATCGACGACGATTTCAATCACCCTTGCCGCGATCTGACGTGTTTTATAGCGTTATTCTTTGGTGTTTGGTGTGCTTTGGTGGATTTTTCCCTCCTTCTCAGCTTCAAGTCTCTTTTTTTTTGTGGATTTGGCTCCATCGTCTCTGTTTCTGCTTCCCCTGTTTCAGAAGAACTTAAGTTCTTTTATATATTTTATGTTGAAATTTGTGTATTATGTTATCATATTTTATTGTGTGAGATTTTAGTTTATTATACATATATATATATATTATTTATTTATTTTTTTCACTATATTTTTATATGCCGTACTACCCTTCCTCTCTCTCGTGTCTTAAATCAATTAATTTTTTAAAAATTTTCGTAGTACCCGTTGACCCGAGGGTGATCCGTACCGACTACCATCGTATCAAGTGCGGTGCATTGTGTGGTTGATCCTCTTTAGCTTCATTGTCATTTGGGTCATCCTTCTCTACAACGTAGGTTATGGTTAATTTTGGTTTTTCAATTTTATTTTAGGTCATTTTGTTTGCATGTTTCTTCTTATACTAGTTTCCTGTTATCATACAATATATGCCACTAAAATGGTAAAGACTCAAGTTTGGGATCACATGTCTACTTAACTAAAATAATAATAGTCCCACATTTATGAAAAGAAAACAAACAACATTGAGGAGTTACATAATTTACAGTGTTAAGTATCGAAATCTTCATACTTCCACTGCTTCCACTTTCCTTTTTCTGTCTCTTTCTTTTAAAACTTATTCATGCCCTCTCTTTTTTCTACATTTTGTTTCTTTTTATATTGTTTATTTACATGATTTTAAAAACTTAAAATAGAATTTAGAAAAATTAAAGAGTTGATCGAGATACAACATTACAGCCTGCATGTGAAAGGTGCTAGTATTGTCTAGTAGTGTAGTTGGTGCAAGTCAGTAGTTCTGTACAGGGTACCCGTAAAACAAGGATCTATGGCGAGCATAACTGCTCAAGTGGTGTGCCTAGGCTACAAGTAAAGTCAAGGAGATCATACACTTTTCTTCAAACATTCAAAGGGAGGAAAAGTGACTGTACTTCTTGTTTATGTTGATGATATTATTATCACAATTTGGCATGACTCAATGTGCGATTGATGATTCGGTTGAGAGACAATTGCTCAAGGAAAAATTATTTGCAGAGTTTGAAATGAAGGACCTTGGGAAACTTAAGTACTTCTTGGGATTGAAGTGGCCTACTTCATTCAAAACAAGGCATTTTCATTTCTCAAAGGAAGTATGTGCTTGATCTTTTGAAGGAAACAGGGTTACTTTATAAAAACAAAGGCAATGGGATGTAAACCATCAAATAGAAGATCAACATCAAGGTGTTCCCATTGAGCAAAATCATAGAATGAGCAAGGCCGAAGAGGAGAGTGCCAAGGTTGACAAGGTCTAATATCGGCTTCTAGACTAGTGGGCAAGTTGATTTATTTAGCACACACTAGACCCGATTTAGCTTATGCGGATTTTATTTGTAACAAGCTCGGTGTTGTGAGCCAATTCATGCATGATCCGAGGGTGAGACACTTCATGTAATTACGGTAATTAAGATCTTTTGTAATCTTTGTATTTATTACAATAACTCTATATAATTCAAACTTCCATTTGTAGATCGTGTTCTCACGGTATCTCAAAGCCACCACTCTCATGAGCCCACCGTCAGGGAGGACTCTTGTTCAAAAGAGGTGGAAGCTTGACTATGGAGGCTTATACCCTTTCATGCAGATTATGCAGGCCTTCGTGACCGTGAGTGATAGAAGGTCCACGTCGTATTTTTGGTTATTGCACTTTCTTGTGTGGGAACCTTGTTTCTTGGAGAAGTAAGAAGTAAAATGTAGTGGCTAGATCAAGTGAGTTTGTGCTTTCAAGGTGGAAGAGGCTGAATTTAGAGCCATGGCATAAGGAATTTGTGAGCTATTATGGATGAAAATTGTGCTTGATGACTTGAAGATAAGGTATGAGAGACCTATGAGGTTGTTTTGTGACAATAAATCGGCTATCGGTTTGCCTCCCGGATTGCTCATAATCCTGTTCTCACATGACAGACAAAACACATTGAGATAGATACTTCGTCTTGGTCTCCCGGACACTTCATCAAGGAAAAGTCTTTGGATAGTGGATTAATAACAACACCTACATCCCATCTCGGGCACTAACTAGCGGATGTGTTAACAAAGGGCTTGCCAACAGAACAATTCAGCCAACTTACTGATGCAAGTGCAAGCTGGGAATGATAGATATACATTCACCACTTTTCTCCAAAATTTTCTTACGGTTAGGGGAGTGTTGTAAAATGTTGTAAAATATGTAATTATTAGCCTTTTTTTGTATTAGGCCCATTAGTCAGGCCCTTTAGTTAGAACTTAGGCTATATATTCAGATTAGTGATTGTATTCTAATATTCATTCAATAATAACATTCAGAATATCTTTTTACACACACAACAAGTCTAAGTTGTTTTCTATTTTTCAGAAATTTTATAATGAAATAAAAACTCAATTTGGTGCTTCAATTCGTATCTTGCGTATTGACAATGCTTGTGAATTTTTATCTCATCCTTTTCAACATTTTATGGCATCTATTGGCATTCTTCACCACACATCTTGTGCCTATACTCAACAAAATGGGGTTGCTGAGCACAAAAATAGACACCTTATTGAAATAATTCGAACCATCTTGCTTCATAGTTGTGTCTTTTTTCGTTTTTGGTACGATGCAGTTCTTACTGCATGTTACTTGATTAACCACATGCCCTTTTCTGTGCTTGATAACTAGGTACCCCACTCGGTGTTGTTTCCTCATCAACCCCTCTATTCTCTTACGCCTTGTGTTTTTGGGTTAACATGTTTTGTCTATAATCTCACTCCTGGTCTTGACAAACTTTCTTCCTTTTCCATCAAATGTGTTTTTCTTGGTTACAATCGGTCTCAAAAATGTTATTGTTGTTTTTCACTTACTCTCCACTGTTACTTGGTCTCTTCCAATGTCACATTCTTCGAGTCGGTTCCCTTCTTTGACTCTTCTAGTTTGACTCCTGAACCCATTACTGAGGTCTTCTATGTTCCTCCTCTTCTTGTCCTAGCTGCATATGATACCCTTCAGCCACCTCCTTTTGAAGGACCCCTACTAATTATACAACCTTTTCAAGTATATCATCACCGACCCCAGCCACCTCCACTGCCACTACCTCCACCAGAAGTTGCAAAGGTCACTACGGACTCTCCCCCGACACCAACTCCTTTACCAGCTCCGGCACTACCTCCTAGCCTGAACTTCCCATTGCTCTCCGAAAAGGTATACGGTCTACTCGTAACCCTTCTCCTCACTATGTTACTTTGAGTTAACATCGCCTATCTTCGCATTTTGCATGTCTTTCTTCCTTGTCTTTTGTGTCTATTCCTAAATCTACAGATGACACCTTATCCCATCCTAAGTGGAGACAAGCTATGATTGAGGAAATATGTGCTCTTCAGAATAATGGTACTTGGGAACTTGTTCCTCTTCCTCCAATGAAGTCTCTTGTAGGTTGTCGGTGCATCTATATGGTCAAGGTTGACCTAGATGGCAAGCTTGATCGTCTGGTGGCAAAAGGGTATACACAGATTTTTGGGTTGGATTATGGAGACACTTTCTTGACAGTGGCGAAGATGGCTTCTATTCGGCTCTTTCTATCTATGGCTGCTATTCGCCATTGGCCCCTTCATCAGCTAGACATCAAGAATACTTTTCTCCATAGTGATCTAAAAGAAAAGGTTTATATGGAGCAACCACCAGGGTTTGTTGCTCAAGAGGAGTCTTCTGGCCTCGTTTGCCAACTTAACAAGTCCTTGTATGGTCTTAAACAATCTCTTCGGGATTGGTTTGGTCGATTCAGTACTGTAGTTCAGCAATTTGGTATAATTCGAAGTGAGGCTGACTACTCTGTCTTCTATCGCCATACAGCTCAAGGTTGCATCTATTTGATTGTATATGTGGATGACATTGTTATCACTAGCAACGATCACCAGGGCATAACTCAGATAAAATAGCACTTCTATCATCATTTTCAGACCAAAGATCTTGGCAAATTTCATTATTTCTTGGGAATCGAAGTGGCACAATCCAAGGATGGTATGGTTATCTCAATAAGGAAGTACGCTTTGGACATCCTTGAGGAAACAGGTTTATTGAATGCAAAACCTAATGACACTCTTATGGATCCTAATCAGGCTTCTACCTGATCAGTGAGAGCCACTTTTAAACCTAGGAAAATATAGAAGATTGGTGGGAAAATTAAACTGCATCACTGTTACTCGTCCAGATATCTCTTTTGTAGGGAGTATGATAAGTCAATTTTTAAACTCACCTTGTGAAGGACATTGGGATGCAGTCATTTGTATCCTAAAGTATATTAAAAGAGCTCCAAGAAAAGGCCTCATCTATGAAGATTAAGGTCATACTCAAATTATTGGATATTCATATGCTGACTAGGCAGGCTCTCCTACAGATAGAAGATCCATTATTGGGTATTGTGTATTCATCGGGGGTAATCTGATATCGTGGAAGAGTAAGAAACAAAATGTGGTCACAAGATTAAGTGCTAAAGCAGAATATCGAGCAATGACTTTAGCCATTTGTGAACTCATTTGGTTAAAACAATTGCTTAAGGAGCTCCAATTTGGGGATATTATGCAAATGACGTTCATTTGTGATAACCAAGCTGCATTGCATATTTCTTCTAATCCAGTGTTTCATGAGAGGACCAAACACATAGAAATGGATTGTCATTTTATTAGAGAGAAGATGTTATCTGGAGACATCACTATTAACTTCGGCAATTCGAATGATCAATTAGCGAATGTTTTCACCAAGTCTTTGAGAGGTCATCGGATAAGTTATATTTGTAACAAGCTTGGTGCATATGACCTGTATGCTCTAACTTGAGGGAGAGTGTTGAAAACTATGTCTAGATTCATTGTATAGGCTAACTAAATCATAACCAAATCATGTAACTATGGTAATTAGGATCTTTTGTAATCTTTGTATTTATTACAATAACTCTATATAATTCAGTCTCCGTTGTGTAATTCAGACTCACGGTTTCTTCATGTGTCTCTCTCTTTTCTCTCTTTCAACAGGAACAAAATCAGACATGGGAATTTGTTCTTCTCCCTTCGGGCAAACATGCTATATTGGTTGTAAATGGGTGTACATTGTTAAAGTGAATCCTGATGGGACTGTTGCTCGCCTCAAGACTCACTTGGTTGCTAAGGGTTATGCTCAGACCAATGGTGTTGATTACTCTGAGACCTTCTCCCTTGTTGCTAAGTTGGCGTCTATTAGATTACTTATCTCTTTGGTTGCTTCTCATCATTGGCCCTTGCATCAACTTGATGTTAAGAATGCCTTTCTTCATGGTGACTTATAGGAAGAAGTCTACATGGAGCAACTGTCTAGCTTCGTTGCTCAGGGAGAGTATGGGAAAGTTAGTCAGCTTAAACGATCTCTATATGGATTAAAACAAACTCCTCAAGCTTGGTTTGGGAAATTGAGTGAAGTAGTCCTCGACTTTGGCCTAAAAAGGGGTAGCTATGATCATTCTATTTTTTTTCGACAATCCGAGGTAGGATGTATTCTCATGGTTGTTTATGTTGATGACATAGTGATAACTGGAGGTGACACATCAGGCATTTCAGAATTCAAGAGCTTCTTTCAAACCAAGTTTCAGAAGAAGGACCTAGGTCCCCTAAAGTATTTCCTGGGAATTGAAGTAAGTAGAGGCAGAAAGGGTATTTTCCTCTCTCAACGAAAATATGTCCTTGATCTGCTCTCTGATGTCGATTGTTGGGAACTAGACCTTGTGATACCTCGATGGTTCCAAATGTGAAACTAATTGCAGGTGATGGAGAATTATTATCAAATTCTGAGAGATATAGGAAGCTAGTTGGCTAACTCAATTACCTTACAGTGATATGTTCATACATCTTTTTTTCAGTAAGTGTAGTTAGTTAGTTCATGTCATCTCCTTGAGATTCTCATTGGGATGCAGTGTTACATCTCCTGAGATATTTGAAAAGAACCCCCAGTCATGGGATCCTTCATAAAGACAATGGACATTGCATAGTGGAAGGTTATTTAAATGCAAATTGGGTTGGTTGTCCTGTAGATCGGAGATCGACTTTTGGCTATTGCATGTTCCTTGGAGGTAATATGATTTCTTAGAAGAGTAAGAAACAAAATATGATAGCCAGGTCGAGTATAGAGTCTGAATATCAAGCAATAGCTCAAACTTCTTATGAATTGTGATGGGTGTATCACTTACTTGATGATATTGGGTTTAAGGTCTCTTCCTATGAAGTTGTGGTGTGACAATTAGACTGCCATTCATATTGCCTCAAACCTAGTATTTCATGAAAGGACGAAGCACATAGAAGCAGACTACCGTTTCATTCAAGAGAAGATTCAACAGGGACTTGTATCCATAGGACATGTCAAGACTGGAGAGCAGATAGCTGATATACTCACAAAGGCACTTATTGGGAATAGAGTGAACTATCTATGTAACAAGTTGGACATGATTAACATCTATGACCCAACTTGAGGGGGAGTGTTAAGAATAGAATTTAAGCATGTGCTAAATGTTCTTAGGGGTATTTATGTCTCTAGTACTAGTTTGTACTGAATTGTACTGCACACCTATTTACTGTATATAAATACGCGACCTAAACCCACATTGGGTATGGTCTTCTGGTAATTTTGCACTCCATATAAACTTCCTCCTGTAAATCACTATGTAGGAAGGCATTCTTTATGTCAAGCTGATAAAGAAGCCAATGCAAAACAGCAGCCACAGTGAGGAAGAGTCGAACTGTGGCAATATTACTACTAGTTTAGCAACTGGAGAAATGGAAACAACATAGATGAGATAGTGCTTGGTTTTAGGAATGGAAACAAATAACAAACTTGAAACAAAAGTGTAGTGTGCTGTGAATAAAGGTGGTCTAACTAAGAGAAGCATAACGGAGATGAGGGTTATGAGTAGATTGTTTACCTTTTCAAAGAGCAATGGGAGTACTGTCCAATGTGGGACCCAAGGCAGAGGAAACGACTAGTAAAGGTGATGATGAGTCATCGAGAACATCCTCCAAAACATGGTTGGCACCAATGGTTGGTCGTCGTTGGCGCTAAAATGTAGTAAGAAGGTAAGAAGGACTAGATGCAAGAATAGGACTAGAAGTGTCAAAGTCAGAAGATGGTTCTTAAATAAAAACTAGAAGGATGGTGTCTACATAGGTAACAAGGTAACGACCCAAATCAAGATAATAGCAGTGATACTTTCTTTGAAGACGAGAGTATCCTAACAAAAGGCACTTGAAAGCTTTTATAGTGAGCTTGCCCTTACCTGGAATAAGATTATGAACAAAACAGGTACAACCAAAAACATGAGGAGACACATGATACATAGGTGTATCAAGAAACAACAAAGTGAGGAATTTGATCATGTAACATGGAGGAGAGCATGTGGTTCATTAGATACAAGATGTAAGAACACCACCCCAAAAATGGAGAGGAGCATCCATATGTTTGAGTAAGTCTAGGCTGTTTCAATTAAATGACAAATTTTGCATTTAGCTGCTCCATTTTTCCATGGAGTATGAGGACAAGTTATTTGGTGTAAGATACCTTGTTTTAACATGAATTCTTGAAAATAGGCTGACAAATATTCACGTGCATTGTCATTACGCAAAATATGAATAGTAGTACCAAATTGAGTGTGAATTTCAACACACAAGTTTTGAAATATTGAAAATAACTCAGAATGGTTTTTCATTAAAAAGACACAAATGCAATGAGAATAATCATCAATAAAGGTGACAAAATAGTGAAATACTAAAATCCTAGATTAGAACCGACACGACTCGGCCCCTATACATCAAAATGAACTAGAGAAAAGGATGAAGTCTTTTGGATTCAATGTTTATATATTACCATATACTATTGGAAACTTGATATATTTGATGTAAGGATCCCTCCATGTGACCACCAAGCAGACTAAAATACTTCTTGATTACTTACCCAACTATATTCATAATCTTGGCTTTTCATAAGTATATGTTGCCAAAGATGAAAAAGGCCAAAAGTAAAATCGTGGCAAAATTTTGACATTTCGTGTTCAATAGTGTTAGTACATGGTCTGTCTTCTCCATCATTTTTTCTGAAGTCACTTTTTGCGGTGTAAATTTTTCCCCTTCCTCAAATGTTGTATATTGTATATTGTATTATTAATCAAAAATTTCATTTCCCAGCTTGGCTTGAAACCACTTGGTGCATGATAATGATTTGTTTGTATGTTATTTATATCCTCATATAATTTGCCCCCTTTTCTCTTTGCTGTTTGGGTGGGGGACTTAATTATGTAGTTTCACTTCAATGGAGGGAAAATTTCTCCAGAGCAAGAGGTTGCATATAGTTAAATCCCAGTGGTTAGAGGATTGTTTGGACAGTAGCCAAAAATTACCGGAGGAAACTTATAGCTTGAAGCCCAGTGGAATAGAAGAGTCGACAGCTGAAGATTGGTAAGTTAATGCATGAGCAGCACTTACAATCTCTGACTTATGTGGATGACAATGTTGGAATTTTTTGTGAATCCAATTGCTTTAATATTTTGATATATTATATGTTCCTCACAAGTGCTGTAACCAGTAATTATGGTATTTTACTGAGTTATTTTTAGGGCCTTTGCACAAGGAGGGGGCAAGGGGAGTATACTGGCATAAAGTTTTTTCACTTTGTCTTGGTGATGTCTGACTGTAGATGGTTCTTTGGTGCAGGAACAATTAAAAGTACTGTGGGAGCTAAACTCATGTTATACTAATTCAATTAGCATTTATTTTTTATATTAGTTTTAATGGAGAGATTTAATACAAATTACTGCACTGGGGGATGCTAGGGTTAACTGAGCATATATAAGGAAATGGCATAGAAAGATCGACAGCTAATCTGAGATAAAGCATTGCATATCACTGAAGACATTGCTGTAAACCAGTAGACCCTGGAATTAACTTAAACTTACTGAAGCATTAACAAAATAAGTAGGTTGAACATTGTAATAAGTTTTTTGAACTTTTAGTCCTTCATTATTTCTGAAGTTTGTATCAGCTTTTACTTATTAAAGAAATAACGGCTAGAGATGTAAATGATTGAGGTATGTGTGAAATCGTCTCTCCAAACCAAAATTATTGGTTTGCCATTTGTTTTAAGCCTGAACTGAACAATCTGATGACAGTTTTTCACGGCATCTCTCTTGTTTTAGATTTGCTTTGAGATAGGATTATGTTTATAGCTTCTTTCTGGTGCTTTGATCATACTGTTTCAAGGGAGTTTCCATTTCTGATTTGCGAAGATATTGGACAATTTTGCTGCATTCTTGATTCTTTCCTTTTCCTTCTTTTATACTTTTTTTTGTTTTGGAGGATATCTTAACCTACCGCTAGTTTTCATTTTCCTCTTTTTTCTCTGATATAACTTCTTTTTATGTTGAGGGAAAAAAATGATGACTGTTTTCATCCTTACTGAACCACACCATCATAAATTGGTTTGCTTTGGTGATAAGCATCAGGCTTTGCAACAACAGCAGCAGAAAATGGCCAAAGCCAAATGCTGCAAACTTCTCTAGATGCCACTGTCTTCTTGATCTTGAAATAAAATGAAAGATAACAACAACAACAACAACCAAGCCTTTTCCCACTAGGTGGGGTCGGCTGCATGGATCAAACGATGCCATTGTGCCCTATCATAAACCAAGTCTTCAGAAATGTCATTCAAATTTAAATCTTTTTTAATAGTTCCACCTATAGTTTTTCTAGGTCTCCCTCTACCTCTAGCTATTGGACTATCCTCCATCTGATCTACTCTTCTTACCGGGGCTTCTAAGGGTCTTCTCCTTACATGTCCAAACCACTAAAGGCGAGATTCTACCATCTTTTCCACAATAGGTGCTATCCTTACTTTCTCTCTAATGCATTCATTCCTATTCCTATCTTGTCTTGTATGGCCACACATCCAGCGCAACATCCTCATCTCCGCGACACTGATCTTATGCTCTTGCTGGCTTTTTACCGCCCAACATTTAGTACCATACAACATCGCGAGCCTTATAGTTGTGCGGTAAAATTTACCCTTAAGCTTGAGAAGTACTTTTCTATCACAAATTACTCCTGAAGCACTCTTCCATTTCATCCATCTAACTTGAATCCTATGATTTACATCTCCCTCTATCTCTCCGTCATTTTGTATGATAGATCCAAGATACCTAAACCGTGTGACTGTGGTATGATATGGTCCCCAATTTTCACCACTAAGCTAGTATTAGCACACTTCTTACTGAACTTACATTCCATATATTCCGTCTTACTCCTGCTTATATGAAAGTCATGTTCTTCCAAAGCTCGTCTCCATAGCTCTAACTTTCCATTTGTTTCCTCTCTCGACTCCAACTAAGACTATATCATCTGCAAAAAGCATGCATTGTGACACCGGCTCTTAGATATGCACAGTAAGCACATTCAATACTAAGGTAAAAAGATATGGACTCAAAGTTGACCCTTGGTGCAGTCCTATAGTTATAGGGAAATCTTCTGTAACCCCTCCGTGTGTTCTCACACAAGTTTTAGCCTCATCGTACATATCTTGGATTGTTCGAATATAAGCGATACGAACTCCTTTCTGCTCCAGAGCCTTCCATAAGACCTCTCTCGGTACCCTATCGTAGGTTTTTTCCATATCAATGAAAACCATGTGTAGGTCTTTTTGCTTCCTCCGATACCTCTCCATCAATCTTCGTAGAAGATAGATTGCTTCCATGGTTGACCTCCCAGGCATAAAACCGAATTGATTCTCTGAAATATGAGTCTCTTGTCTTAATCTCCGTTCAATTACTCTTTCCCATAACTTCATGGTATGACTCATGAGCTTAATCCCTCTGTAATTTGTACAGTTTTGTATATCTCCCTTGTTTTTATAAATAGGAATTAAAGTGTTTCTCCTCCATTCATTTGACATTTTCTTAGATTTCATTATCTCGTTAAATAGCTTTATGAGTCAGCTTATACCTTTCTCTCCTAGACACTTCCACACCTCGATAGGTATATTATCTGGTCTGACCGCTTTTCCATTTTCCATCCTCTTCAAAGCTTCTTTTACCTCGAACTCCCGAATTCTACGATAAAAGGTTTTATTTTGGTCCTCCTCTCTAGTGTTTAGAATGTCTGAGTCCCCTAACATCCCATGTCCCTCATTAAATAGCTTGTGAAAATAACCCTTCCATCGATCCTTGATGTCTTGTTTCGTAACCAAGACTTTTACCCTCTTCATCCTTAATGCATTTCACTTGATTCAAGTTTCGTCTTCTTTCCTCTACTTTTAGCAAGCCTGTAAATATTCCTTTCTCTATCTTTGGTGTCCAAAGATTGATATAACCCATTGAATGCTTTAGTTTTCGCCTCGCTCACCGCCTTCGTAGTATCTTTTTTAGTTGTCTTATATTTTTCCCAATTTTCAACGTTTTTACACACGTGCCAAGCTTTATAACATTCTCTTTTAACCTTAACCTTATCTTGTACACTTGCATCCCACCACCACGATTATTTATCCTTGGGTCCAAAGCCTCTTGATTCACCGAGTGACTCTTTTGCTACCTTCCTAATCCCTTTAGCCACTTCGTCCCACATATCATTTGCACTCCCTTGTACCTCCCAAATCTCTTCCTCCATAATCCTCCTCTGACACAGCATTTGTTTTCTTCCCTTTAGTTGCCACCATTTGATCCTTGGGACTCTGTCTCGACAATTTCTCCTTGCTCTCATAGTAACCCTTACATCCATAACCAAAACCCTGTGTTGGGTGGTCAAGCTCTCTCCAAGGATGACTTTGCAATTCATGCAAAGCTTTCTATCCGATTTTCTTATAAGAAAATAATCATTGAAATAAAATGAAAGACAGGAAAAAAAAAACGAAAAATTGAATTGAAGAGCTCACACCCAATCAATTTTGAAATAAAATGAAAGACAGGAAAAAAAAAATGAAAAATTGAATTGAAGAGCTCACACCCAATCAATTTTGAACTTGTGCTTCTGCATCATGTTGTTAGACTAAGAAGAATTGACAGAGAGAGAAATCATGTCCTTGTCTGATACATCTTGGTGGAATTGAAAATATTAAAATTTGATATTTGACAAATATTACATATTTCGTACATGTTTATACACAGCCGATTATGTTTCCATGTACTTGTTCATATTTTCGTACTTAGGTATTCATTTATTTTCATACTAGTATATATCATTACTTAGGTAGGCATATCCTCATGCCTTGAGTAAGAGGGTGAGCCTTGGCACAATGGTAATGTTGCCTTGTGACCTGTTGGTCATGCGTTCTAGTAGCAGAAACAACCTCTCCACTCATGGGGGGTAAGGCTGCATATATCAGACCCTCCCCATACCCCACAATGGTGGGAAGCCTCATCCAGTGGGCCACCCTTTTTATATCATGTCTCGTGTCTCATATCACATATATGCTTCACAGTTTTATTATCATTGATTTATCATCATAAAGGGTGGGTTTGTCTTCCCTGCTTTTACTTCAATAGCTCCAAGACGAGACTTTTCTTAACTAGTTATGACCTGCAGTGCTATAGGCTAATGAAATGAGACCACTGAATTTGGTAAAAATTTTGCTTAGGTTATTAGCCTGATCTGCCACTGTTTGGAATGATGACATCTTCAATATTTTTAGAAGTAAATGTTCTAGTTTGTTTTTTCAGTGTTCTAGTATACCTGCCTCTGCTAAAAAGATTGATGATGGTGGTCATCTGATGTTTGAAATGGTACACCAGGCAACAAAAGCAAGTTTATTAATGGTATTAGTTATGGTCAAATGGAGGAGTCCTTGTAATAACTGTGCACTTGTATTCTATCTATATTTTCCTTGGCATATGATGGTTTTTGGCTATGTTTTAGTGAACATGACTTGGCGTTGGAGGCTCATTTGGGTAGAGATGATGTAAAAGACCAAAATATATCTTTCTGTGACAAGGGAAGTAAACAGAGAAGTGCAAAAGCTGCTCATGAAGACAGTACGGCCTTGGTGACCCAAGAGGAAGTTGGCCAAAGGAAAAGAGGAAGACCTGCAGGCAGAGGTATTAAAAAAGTAAAAACAGCTAGCAACCAAGCTCGAAGAGCACGAGCACAAAGTGTGAGCAAGCGTGCTAAAATATGTGAATATGAATCAGATGAAAGTGGTCCTCGTGACAAAAGACCGTATGAGCAGGAGATTGACTCTAGAGAAGGAAATCTTGATTTTTACAAGAAACATTCAGAACCCCAGGAGACTGAGAAACGTACAAATATCCAAGCTACTGAAACAATAGGAAGTTCTGAACGAAACAAGACAGACAGGCAAGAGGATTTGAAGGACAGTGAACGTGAAAGAATGTTTGTTCCCGAAATTGAAATGACTGATAGGCACAATAACCAAAACAGTCAAGTGACTGAGAAACTTGAAATTTTGGCTGATCCAGTGCAGGCTATGTTATTTGACATGATTCCTAGCCTTGCCACCAAGAGAGTTGAGGAAACTATGAATCGTGATGTTGGAGAAGGGAAGCCACCAGAAATCACCAATGCAGAGCCTTCAACAACAAAGAAAAAGAAAGTTAGCTACAAGGATGTTGCTGGTGAGCTGCTCAAGGATTGGTAGAGCATCGTCTTATCCGAATGTGATGTGTTACTCCAAGTTCTGTATATACGGGCGTTTAAAAAAAAAAATTCCCAGGCCTTTTATTTTTCGAATCTATGTCGTTTAATGCTTGAAGTGCTCTTTCCATTTGGGATTTGCCTTAAAAAAACGCGAAATCATCATGTTCATTAGATGAGTGTCGTTTCTCCATGATCATGTTTGCTGTTTTTAGAAATTCTTACATTTTATAAAGTTTGTCAAAATTTTCTTTCTTTTTGAAGAAAATGTAATTTTAATAATATTTTTTCTTTTTGCAGTTCATGAGATGCATTTTTTTTTTAATCTAACCACCACCTTCAACTTGGAGATAAGTCTCATAGCAAAGATATGCTTGTTTTGAATGCACTAAAGCATAATGTAAATGTTACATTTTTTATTACAACTCCGATAATCCTATCGCTTCACATTATATCTTCTTTTACATTTTACCACCACCCGTGAAACGATATTAAATCATCTTTTAAATCACGTTGCAGTATATGCTATTAACTTTTTTTACGTGGTTAACACTTTTTGTTCTTTGTTAACTAACTTATTTCACGAAGTAAAAATCATGTGTTTTTGTGTCATTAACCATTTTTTGCATGCGTAATTCTTTAATGAAGAACAAAAAAGTGGTTAATTAGTTCACGTGATTTCTGTTGTTGTGTTAACAATAAAGTAAGAAGTTAGTTAATGGACAAAAAAATAAAACAAAACAGAAATGATTTGTAAACGAATGCAGTGTATAAAAATGGTGTTAGTCGTATCCTCTTTTAGAAAACAAGCTAAACTAGTTTGGCCGTAGTTCTCTTAGGATTGATCAGTTCAAGTGTTCAACAAGTTAGATATCGTATGTTGAACAAAATCAAACACTAAACATGTACCTAATATTTTAAAAATCAAACCAAAGATTGAACAAAACTTTTAATTATGATTTGATTGGTTTAATTAATTAAATTTGTAATTGAATTGTGATTAAATTATAGTTGAATTAGATATTGTTTAAATTAGAAACATAGTTGATTCATAGTCTAATTGGTTTAATCAATCAGTTTAGATTAATTTTTAAAACATTGCCTGTACCCTTTTAAAATATATAAGATAGAATATGTACATTTTGATTGGATAAATTATCAAATCAGTATGTGAATCCATTTATTTATTGAGTGGTGCTATTTTATACGAAATTGTTTTTATAAAAGTTTATGAATAATGTAATACTGTTATGAGACTTATTATAACAATTAATATCAACCTTTCTCATGAAACTCATAAGAATCAACTTCTCTTTCATGTAGTTGCTCCATGTCATTCATAACAATTTTGTAAAAAAATCTCCTCATTTATTTATTATTTTACAACTTTTCATGTTTATTTCTTAAATGAGTTGACCGAAAAACTAACCCAACAGGCAATTCGACCTAAGAATTAATGAGGCTTGAGTTGTTTAACCCACCTTTGAAAGGGGTACTTCATTTAGATCTCTAACCCATTATTAAGTCACATTAAACTGTACTTACTAAATTTTATAATATATGTCAATTTAGAGAATGAGTTTCATTTCATTTTATCTATTGCTTTAGAAATTTTACAAGATATTAATTATCTTTTTTTAACTTTTTTTCTTTTTGTATCTCTACTAAATGGAATAAGAGGGAGTATAAATAAAGTAATAACATTTTAAGTATTTCAATAGAAAATAATTTAGTCAAATGTCGTATATTTTCCTATAATAATAGCTTTCTTAATCCTTATGTAATTACACTAAATATTTTGTATCAAATGGAGTGGTTTAGGGTTTGGAACTCTAACCCATTATTAAGCCACAATAAACAGGTCTAACAGTGGGTTTGAACTTGATTTTCCGACCTTTTACTTTAATAAATATTACTCTACCCATTTTAAAATATTTTTCGTTTAAAGTTATTCTATAATGATTAAAAAAGCTTGTAAGTAGGCCCAATTATAAGGAAAATTTAACTATATTTAACTAAATTACCTTTTATTAAATTACTCAAAATATTATTATCCCATTAATGTTCTCTCATTATATTTAGTGGATATTCCAAGAGACAATGATAGAGTTGAAATAAAACAATGTCTTCTTGATTTTCTAAAGCAATAAATAAAATGAAACAAAATCCATTCCTTGAAATGACAGATATTTTAAAACGGGAGGAATAATATTGACAACTGAAATCTTCATTTTAAGTAAGAGTAGTTTATCAATTTTGAAGTGGGATTTTTTTTTAAAAAAAAAAAGATTATGAGGTATTTCTATATTTTTGTGTTAGATTAATCGGTAAGACATAAGTATCTCATGTGGCAGACATGTGAGTTATCTTTATTAATTTAATAAACAATTAATTAAATTAAAAGGACTAAATTCTTATTGGATAAGAGGAGGGTAGTTTAGTTTTTTAAACAATGATAACTGTCAACTTGATGAAAGTTAGCAGAATAAAAAGTAATGCATTTTAATGTAACAACTTAAGGGATCTTGTTCTTGATTATAAGATTTCTTATTCTCTCACTATCACTAAAGTAGAAAAAAAAATAAAGAAATAAAAATCGAGTTTTTAAAATCTTTCTCACATTTTGGAAACAAATCTTATTGCTATTAACTCTTATTTATGGAACCAGGTAAGTACTTCCACCTATTCTTGTTTGTGGAAATCATTAATTTCAAGATCGTATAACATTAACGGTAGATTTTTACTACAACTTACATGCGATATCATAGCATAAATTGTGAAATTTATGATTTTCCATTGATAATAGTTGGTTTCTCCTACTAATGAACCCTAATTTTACAAATTGGGTATTTGTAATTGTTTCATTCGCTACACATGATAAATGAAATTGAATGCTGTTTACATGTTAAAGGATATTTGATTGTTAGTTATAATTCCTTTATCTATTCGTATTTCACGAAATGCAATTCACTCTCATTTGTTGTTTATGTGCACCGAATCTCAATGGACCGAGTGAATTGTTTATATTCAATTTTTTATCGGCTCGAATTGCTTACATGCTGCATAGAATGATATAATGCCATTTACTTATGTTGCCCACAATTGATCTCATTCTTCCATTGCTGCGCACGTAATGCCGAAAGTGCATCACTCAAGTTTATATATATATACATGAAATATATCTAGTGAGAAGAGTTTTTATTATGAAAAGGTAGGATGAATAAATCTTGATCATACAACTATATATAGATGATTAAGATTAAAAGTTACTTAAAGGTCATGTGACCACTTAAAAAAGTCACATGCATTTATATTCTAATCTTAATCATTCATGTAAGATCTAATGGTCAAGATTCACTCCTCTCATATCTTATAATAAATAAATGAGTACTTTAACCACCAATGAAGTTTGATGGTTCTTATAGCATGCATGAACATGTCATTGAAATAACAAATATTACAGCAAGACTTAAGTCTTTGGAAATGAAAGTATATGAGAATTTCCTTGTATAGTTCATTCTGAACTCATTATTGTCTGAGTATGGCATGTTTCAAATGAACTACAACACCATGAAAGACAAATGAAATGTGTATGAAGTGCACAATATGTTAGTTTAAGAGAAAATTAGACTTAAGAATCAAGGAAGTCACTACATCTATTATGTGAATCATCAAGGAGCTGAAAAGAAAGTTGAGAAGAAACATGAAAAAGGCAAAGGACCACTAAAGATCAATGAGTCTTCTATCAAGATCCAGAAGAAGGATTCAAAGAATGACAAATGTCATTTTTGTAGAAAATCTAGACACTTCCAGAAGGATTTCCCTAAACGTAAGGCTTAATTCGAAAAGAATGATAAGCTTAATGCTTATATATGTTTGGAATCAAACTTAACATAATTTCCCTATAATACTTGGTGGATTGATTCTGGATGTATAACTCGTGTTTCTAATACAATGTAGGGATTCTTCATAATCCAAACCTTATGCCCAAATGAGAAGTTCGTCTTCATGGAAAATAGAGTGAAAGTTCCGGTGGAAGTTGTTGGGACTTACCGTTTAATCCTAGACATTGGATATCATTTATATTTGTTTAAAACTCTTTATATACCTAATTAATATCTCTAGGAATTTAGTTTCTTTGTCTAAACTTGATGTTGCTAGATACTCTTTTAAGTTTGGTAATAGACGTTTTTATTTGTTTAAGCATACTTGTATGATTGGATCTAGTATACTTTGTGATGGTTTATATAAATTAAATCTTGATAATTTATATGTTGAAACACTTATGACTTTGCATCATAATGTTGGCACTAAATGTAGTTTAGTAAATGAATGTTCTGTTTACTTGTAACATAAGCGTTTAGGGTACATTTTCAAAGAAAGATTGGATAGATTAGTAAAGAATGAAATCCTTCCAAATTTAGATTTAATTGACCTTAAAGGAAAGCAAGTAAAACACATAAAGAAAGGTACCACAAGAAGCACTTAGCTTCTTAAAATTGCACACCGATATATGTGGACCTTTTGATTTCAATTCTTTTAGTAAAGAAAAGTATTTTATCACTTTTATTGACGATTATTCATGTTATGGATATGTCTATGTACTGCATGAGAAATCTCAAGCAGTGAATGTCTTAGAGATTTATGTAAATAAAATTGAAAGGCAATTGGATAGAAAGGTGAAAATCATCAAGCCAGATAGAGGTGGTGAATATTATAGAAGATTTTATGAAACTAGACAACACGCAAGTCCATTTACTAAGTTCCTACAAAAGTGTAACATATATGCTCAATACACAATGTTAGGTGCACCACAACAAAATGGTGGAACAGAAAAACGTAACTGAACCTTAATGGATATGGCTAGAAGCATGTTATGTATTTCATCTTTATCGATATCCTTGTAGATGCATGTATCTTTAAAAATTGTCATGTATTTGTTGAACAGGGTTCCTAGTAATGCAATTCTAAAGACACCATGGACTGATAGGGAACCTAATTTAAGGCACTTGCATGTTTGGAGATAATAGGTAGATATAAGAATCTATAATCCACAAGAAAAGAAATTGGATGCAAGAACAATCAATGGATATTTCATTGGTTATCCAAAAAAGTCTAATGGGTATAAATTTTATTTGTCTCAACCATAGTACAAGAATTGTTGAAATTAGAAATGTCAAGTTCATTGAGAATGGTGAAACTAGTGGGAGTGAATGTTTACGAAATATAGTTAGAGTGCAAGTTCCTTTGACTTGCGCTCATACTTCTAAAGTTATTGTTCCTCATGTTGTTGAACCGCAAAACAATCAAGAAGAACAACAAATGAATGCTCTTGATATTCAAAATGAACCTATAGTAGAAAAGCCACAAGGAGTAACATTAAGAGAAAAGAGATTTGTTATTCCAAATAATTATGTGGTATATCTACAAGAGTTGGAAGACAACTTAGGAATTGGTAATAATCCAGTTTCGTTTTCACAAGTCATTAATAGTGATAATGTTGATAAATAGTTAGGTGTCATGAAGAATGAGCTTAAATCCACATAATATAATGGTGTATATAGGACCTTGTGGATGCAAGAGAGTTGGTTGTAAATGGGTCTTTAAGACTAAACGTGATTCTCATAGTAACCTTGAACGTTATAAGGCCAAACTTGTTGCTAAGGTTTTTACTAAAAAAAATGACATTGACTATAAGGAAACCTTTTCACTAGTTTCCAAGAAAGACTCTTTCAAAATTATCATGACATTGATAGCTCATTATGATCTAGAGTTACATCAAATGAATGTGAAAATTGTATTTCTAAATGAGAATTTAGAGGAAGATGTTTATATGGATCAACTAATGGTGATTTTAGTTAAGGGAAAATAACACATAGTATGTAAACTTAAGAAATCAATATACAAACTTAAGCAAGTCTCCCGGTAATGGTATCTCAAGTTCAATGATATTGTTGTATCCTTTGGATTTAAGGAAAACACTATTGATCGGTATATATATCTGAAGGTCAGTAAGACTAGGTTTATCTTTCTGATTTTGTATGTTGATGACATCTAACTTGTTACTAATGATCTTAGTCTATTAAGTGAGACTAAGAAGTTTCTCTCTAATAACTTTGAAATGAAAGATATATGAGAGGCAAACTATATGATCAGGATATAAATATTCCGGGATAGATCACAAGGACTGTTGGATTTGTCTCAGAAAACATATATCAATAAAGTCTTAGAGAGATTCATAATAAACAAGTGGTCAACATCTCTTGTTCCAATTCAAAAAAGAGACAAGTTTAGTCTCATGCAATGTCCAAAGAATGATTTGGAACAAAAATAAATAGAAGGAATTCCTTACGCATCTATTGTTGGGAGTTAGGAGTTTGATGTATGCTCAAACATGTACAAGGTTGGATATCAGCTTTGCAGTTAGTATGCTTAGTAGATACAAAAGTAACCTAAGATTGGATCATTAGAAAGCTTCAAATAAAGTCTTAAGATACTTGTTAGAAGAAATTCCTTACGCATCTAATGTTGGGAGTTGGGAGTTGGGAGTTTGATATATGCTCAAACATATATAAGGTCAGACATCAGCTTTGCAGTTAGTATGCTTGGTAGATACCAAAGTAACCCACGATTGGATCATTGGAAAGCTACAAAGAAAGTCTTAAGATATTTGCTAGGAACGAAGGATTACATGCTTACTTATAGGGGATTCGATCATCTTGAGGTGGTTGGATATTCAGATTCATATTTTTTCGGTAAAGTCCACATTTGACTATCTGTATCTTTTAGCCAGAGGAGCGATATCATGGAAGAGTGCAAAACAGTTAGTCATTGTTGCATCCACCATGGAAGCTGAATTTATGGCATGCTTTGAGGTTATGGTTCAGGCTAGGTGGTTGCAGAACATTATTTTAGGACTTGGAATAGTCAATAGTCTTGTTAGGCCACTGAAAATTTATTATGATAATTTTGCAACTGTTTTGTTTTCTAAGAATAAAAAGTATTCCAATGGTGCTAAACATATGAAATAGAAATACTTTGTCATCAAAGAAGAAGTTCAAAAACATAGAGTGTTGATTGAGCACATTAACATCGACCTTATAATTGCCAACCCTTTGACATAAAAGGGGTTACTGCCTAATACATTTAGTGAACATGTTGAAAGTATGTGTATTATTTCCAAGTAGACACTATTGTATATTATATTGATATTTATGTTTTATTGTACTTTGACACTCTGAGAACATAAATGAATAAGTGTATGTTTTGCCTGTTTTCGGAGTTTATATTCATGATTGAATTAGAATAATAATAATAATAATATAATAATAATAATAGGTTCAGTCTTTAATAAAGACATTATTGTTGGAACAATTATATACTTCTCATTTATAGGTCATGTTAAAAAGAAGACTAACTTTGTAGTTCATGGAAGGGACTATGTCAGTTAAATAACATACAACCACTATAATTCATATTAGTTCCTATTCTTAATTATAATGAATGATGTATCAAATGTATAGAAGAATTTGACTATATGTATGAATGTGCAGTATGTTTGATAAGTTTATTAAACTATAAAGAAAGATAAACAAGAGCCAAGTGGGAGAATGTAAGACTTAAGTATGTGCTTGACATGTGAGTAATCTTTATTAGTTTAATAAACAATTAATTAAATTAAAGGGGCTAAATTCTTATTGGATAAATATTTTTTCTTGGTCATAAGATTTCTTCTTCCTTCATCATCACTAAAGTAAAAAAAAAAAAAAACAAATGAATAAAAAGTGAGTTTTTAATATCTTTCTCACATTCTTGAAACACATTACTGTTATCAACTCTTGTTCATGAATCAAGATAAGTACCTCCAACCATTCTTATTTGTGAAAATCATAAATTTCTATGATATTAATGATAGTTTTCTGCTACAACTTACATAATCTTCTTTTAGTCATTGACTTAGCCTGAGTATAAGGTGCTTTTAGTGGATTTCGAACCATGCTGTGCAAGTAAAATTTCCTTACCTGCAGCTTAGTTTGTCTTTTGATTTTTTAACTGAATTATGTTACACATTGTATTGGAAAAGTAATTAAACATATTAGAAAACAATAGATCCACGATAATATGAAATGCACTTTTATTATATTATAGGAATAACATTTGGATACGCTAACAACACGGGGTAATGAAAGAGGAGCAAACTTGGCAAACTATGCCAGGAAACAAAGTTGAAAACTGAGAACATTGAGTGGGAAGAAGAAAGGGGGGTAAAGATACCAAATAGCACGTAGTGACTAGAAACTCCTATCGACACCAGGAAGCCAGGGTTCCTGAACCTTCTACTCATACACTGGAGACCCGAAAATGAGAACCACAAATTTATATATATATTTTCTTCATCAGATGCTCATAGGGCTTAAAGGATCATTAAGAGCTGCAATGGCTGCCTGAATCTTTATCTGCAAAAGATCTTTCTCTTCTTCATCTGCCTGAAAACACAGATAAAATGCAAAGCAACACAAAACGCACAGGTTAGTTATATATATACCTAGTACCTCTCATTGTTGTTAGTTGCATTTGCAAATCTTGTTGTGTATACATCATGAATATGAATCTTGTTCACGACCACTTTTATCAATCAATCTGGTAAAGATCAAAGAAGAAAAATAATATATCAGCTTTCAATTACTTCTAGATCTACATCATTAGAAGCTACCCATGTAGTATTGTATTTAATTTTAGTTCCTAATTAATCTGATTAGAACTCTTCTATCCTTCCATTTAAAACAACTTATTTCAGCTCGAGTAGAAAAGATTGCTAATTGATGTGACCGTTATATAAAACTTTCCTTTATAAATTTTTTTATAGAAAGTTTCTGTCACATAACTCAAAGGAAAACCTGAGTTTCGTAGGACTAGGATAAATAATTGAAAATGTAGCCTATAATAATGCATTTGAAATTTTTACGCTGTAAGAGTTTAGGTTTTGACACCTGTACAGCATCTATCTATTGAAGATTTGGTTGAAGAACTATATCCATTAAAATAATTCTTGAATTAGACACAGCCACGTCAAGCTCGATATATTTTCCAATAAAAAAAAGGTCGATATATTCTTCAAAAAAAAAATTTGCTACCAAACTATAGTATATTAGATTTGTTTATTAGAAAGACATTATTTTTTTCTTTCTTGAGCATAGATATTTATTGAGTTGTTAAGTATTTTATTAGTTATTAGTTATATTTAATTGACTTTCAAATATTTATTGTAAAATTATCAATCAATACTTAACAGCTCATCTTATATTATACCCATAATAATACCATGACAAATCCCTCATTACAATAAAAATAATGATAATAACGACAAGCAATGCACTTGAGAAATTTTAAATTGGACAAAAGAAAAGTTTAGAATTAAAAAATATTTTATTTATTTAAACCACAAAACCGAATGTGGCAATCTCGCTTTCTAGAATGCTTTAACTTTTAGTTCTTGTCGCTAATTATCTTTAGCATAAAAAAATCTTTCATTGTATATATGGTTGATATATTATTTTCTATAAGCAACTCCTCATTAATGTGGTTGCTATAGTCTATTATTTGTAGCGGGTGGGTAAGTTTGTTCCATCACTCCAAAATTAATAATAACTAATATCAAAGTATGAACATATAATTTTTTTTTTTGTTTTTGATTAGGTATTCCTACTGTCATTGCTGTGAGATTAATTCTCAAATATTGTAACATCTAGGAAGTCTTCCTAATAATTGTCTTCTCTAAGACTTAGATTAGAAAGAACATATAATTTATTGATTGCAACTATTTTATAAAAAAAAAATTGTTAATACATGCAAATTTCCTTTAGATGGAATTAATGGAGAACAATTCTGTAGGATAAATTTAATTAGTCACCAAAAAAATTCTTTTTAAGTAATAAAAAATGAATTTTCCTTTGAAAGTAGAAATGTTATATATCAACTTAAAACAAAATCTTTAAAAAATAAGAGGATTTTTTTTGTTTTGTTTTTTGTTTTTTGTTTTTGTGAGGCTACGTGTACTCCTTTGTAGTTACCAAATAGTGATCAATATTTAATTGCATATCCCACTTATTTGAAATTATAATACAAGAAATCAGTTTTATATGTATAGTTCAATTAAATAAAGCATATGATTAAATATTAGCCACTAGTTACTAAAAATAATACTGTCATAAAAATAAAAGTATCCTCATAAAAGAATATTTTTTCCAAGAAACATGCACTTATTCACCTCAAAAGATTTTTTTTTTTTTTTTTTACCTGACCTCAAAAGAATAATAGTTTTGTCAACAAACATATTTCAATTTTTTATTTTAAAAAAAGTAATGTTCTAAAAAGCTACGTTTTTTTAGCTGATCTAAAAGGGTGCTTTTTAATAAGATTGTTTGCTATAAAAATAATGATAGATGCAGAGTTTTATCTTACAAAAATCATATACAGATCTTATAATAAGTGACTAAAAATTGGTCAATCATTTCGTTATATATAAAAACTTTCTATCACATATAAATGAATATGTGAGAATTCTATGTATAAACTTACTGTGCATCTATCATTCTTGCCGTAATGCTTGAAATAACGAGAGAGAGAGAGAGAGAGAGAGAGAGAGAGAGAGAGAGAGAGACTATAATTCAAATACCAAAAACATATGAATGTTTAGAGAGAGAGAGAGAAACTATAATTCAATTCAAATACCAAAAACATATGAATGTATCGTTTCCCTTTTTTATCCTTTGAATATTTGACTTTTAATTAAATATCAAAACACGTTGATGTGCTCGGCTAATAAGAAAATACCTCATTCGGTGTGACGTTACTGCTATCCCTAATGGAACACTCCCCTCAATTCTTTTAATTTAGACGACAAACGACAAAAACTGTATAACGACGAATTAATGGTTAGTATTATTATTATTCATCTACGACACTTCTATGATATTCAACTTCTACGTTTGGGATTGGAATGAGACTCGAGCTAAACGACAACTCGTTTGAGTAAACTGAAAACAACATTTGGGCTACCATGTCTAGGATATTGATTTTATTTTAATGTGGGCGTCTGAGTGTGGAGAAATATTTGTATAAATTTTGTTTATATAAGTTGTATAAATTAAATTAATTAATAATTGATATATTATTATTTTTATTATAAAATAATTATATAATATAAGAATTTATATAATTATTTAAATATTAATTAATTTAATTTACATAACTATGTAAATAAAGTCTACTTAAGTATTTTCAGTGTGCGTGAGAGTCTCTTTGGTGGAAGGTTCGTAATATGCAACAAATTTGTTAACAAAAAAGAATAAGAAAAATAACAAGAACGTGCGTGAAAGTGAAACTGCACCGCGCGGTGCCACATGGTCAGAGACACGCCGATGAAGCCCACCTTCAGAATCAGAATGAGAAACACGTTTTCAAATATTGGTCTTTCTTTTACTTTATTGCAACGACCTACAAATATATTCCCCCTAAGTTTTTGTTTTTGTCCCCTTTGATGCTAGAAGGAAGCTTTCATGTATAATTTTTGTCCAGCAGAATGGATTTGACTGTGAGAATTGAGGAGCATGTTAAATGTGTTTTTCTCAGTAGCCAAATATGGTATACTTCTTTGATGATAAAGAGGCTTGTCCAAATCCAAAATACAATGTACAAAACAAACAAGGGGGTTAAGCGTGCCATCCAATCCAGTATGTTGAATGAGGTTTATCAATTCCACGAACACGAATCATTAGAGAATACAACCGTGTTTGGAATTTTTGGGATAAAGGGGGCCACTACGATTTTTTCCCGTCTGTTTCCCTTAATCGATACATGAAATTGAACAATCTATTTATGAAGTATTATACTATTATTAACTAAAAGGATATGTTAGTTTGGAAAGGTGTTTTGGGAATATTAGAGGGTCTTTAAGTTTTTTTTTTACTTTTATTTAATATCATTTTATTAATAATTATAAAAAATATTACTTTGCTTTTATTCATATTCTTATTTTCAAATTTTTATAAAAGAAATTGTAAAAATATTTTCTTATTTTATGATTTCTTTCACAAAGTTTTGAAAACATAAAACAAATGTACAAGATATCTTATTTGTGTAGTTATTAATAATAACATATCAGCTAAAAATAAAGAAAAAAACTAAATATCCGTTAGATTCTATATAAATAAGGAAAGGAAAAACTTTAATTAATGATGTTTATATTGGATAACTTATTTTAAGTTTAAAATTTAAATTTCATTAAAATAAATTAATTAAAAAATAACTTTTTATTGTTATTTCTTAAAATCTCATACTTCAACATATAAAATAAAATTATTGTAGATTATTCCCACACAAGATCCTAATAGATAAAAAAAAATGATAGTTTTATACTCTTTTTTAAAGTTGTATTATTATTCACATTATTTTTAAAAAATGTGATAGAGTGAGAGAAAGTGATAAAAAAAATATATATATATATATATATATATATAAATAAATAATATTAAATAAAATATAAAAATATATATAAAATTATTTAATATAATAATATAAGAATTGATAAATAAAAACTGAAATTAAAATTAGATCCCATATTTTATTTCTTAATAGGAGGACGTAATCTGAAAATATATTTTTATAATTCGTTATAAGATCATGATGATGATGAGATGCTAATTACTAAGACAGGATAATCTTTTGTTTGGTGTTGACGTGAAAGGACTGAGGGACTGACACAAAACCAGACAAATGCAAATAGCCTCGCTTATATCTATATAGAGAAGGGACCTAATTATAATTAATAGCCTATACATAGCTTTATAAACAGGTCATACAAGAGGTAGAATCTTCTTTTGTCCGAACTCCTTCAAAGTATAATAATACTCATAGGGTCCTTTCCTCGAATTTGGATTACCTAGAGCATGTTTAGCTTCACGTTTGTAATTACGTAAGTTAGAAATTCTTAAAGGAAGAGAAATAATGTTTATCAAAAAAAAATTTTAATTGTTTCAGTTGATTTTTATTAAAAATCATATAGTTCAATCTCAATTGCAAGGTACTTTAAATTTATCAACTAATCAAACACACATCTATAGTTCAATCTCAATTGCAAGGTACTTAATTAAAGAGAAAAGGAAAGAATAGTTAATAATTTTCACAATTTTTAAAAGCGTGAGACTCATATATTCCCTATTCTTTTTCTTTACTGTTTCTGGTGGAGATCCAAATTCTTATTCATCGATTGGCTTTACTCCGACACTCTGGATTACAGCCTCATGATTGCCCTTAAAAATCCAATATTCAGTGATGAGTGTTCCACGTTTCGACTTTTATAAAAGTGGTCTATTTGTTTCCAAGCATGTAGGCCCCCTAGTTCAAGCTGTAATTTTGTATTTTTTAATTTTTTATAATTTATTTGGTAAAGCATTTTGCTCGTTTATTAATAAATTTTGTTAACATATGTTTTATGAACACTTTTGAAAGAATTAAAAATAAAAAATTAAACTTTATAAATTTAAATTTTATTAAGAATATTTATTAAAGAAATTAAAATAAAATTTTTTATATAAAAATAAGATAAATAGTAATTTTTTTAAATTTTTAATATATTTAATTTCTTGTTTTTATTTAAAAAAATTATTTTAACTTCCTTAATAAGAATTATACTCTAAGAACATTTGTTGACATAATCCTAGAAATTTTTCTTATATTGAATATTTTAATTTTTAATTAATACTTTATGTTTCTCATTTCTTAACTAGTAAGACAAATCCCGTATTAACAGGGTAAGAAAAATTAAAGCCTGGAACTCTTATTTATTTATTTCTTTATCTGAAAGCCTGGAACTCTTATACCTACCAAAGCTAATTAAATGAGAATAAATGATGAAAAGAGATAGGATTATTTTATATTATATAAAGTGAAATTAAAGGAGAAGAGCCAAAGAGAAGACTGACCTCAATGAAGACTGTCTTCAAAAGCCTCCCTGAAAACGAACTGATATTGGCAGTGATGATCTTGAGCTTCAAGGATTCGAACACCTCGCACAGTTTCACCATTGTGTCTGTCCTTTTGCTGCATGTCAAGCTCACCACAACAGTCTTCTCTCCCATGTATGTAACTCTGAGCTGCCCTCCACCATATCAAAACCCTCATAATTAATTAATTGATCTTCATTTTAGAAATTCAAAGATTTTTTTTTTTAAAAAAAAACAAATAATAATACCCCACATCAATTTTATAGTATCAATAATACAAGAGAGAGAGAGAGAGAGAGAGAGAGAGAATACAGTGACAGATAATAGAGAGAGTGGGGTTTACCTCAAGGACTTCAATTGGGGAGTTTCTTGAACTGACAGAATCATATAGCTGCTCTGTTCTCTTCTTCTTAGACCTCAGCAGCACAGGCAGATCCTGCTCAAAGTCATAGTTTGGATTCATCTTCAGCATCCCAGATTCAAGCTCCATTATCTCAGCTTGGATAATCTTCTCTTGCTCATGCAAGTGCTGGATGTACTCAATTGCATCCTTAATAATCGAAGCCTTATCCATCTGTTGGTATATGTCATGCAACCAACGCCATTGATCATTAGATACTCAAATATGCCTCATCCTCGATCCTTTTCATTTCATTTTTTTGTACACAAGAAATTAAGAAAAGTACACAATAACAAGATGACATTACATCACTTCTAGCTACTGCAGTAGTACTGCTTCTCTAACCTATTTAATAAAAAAAAATTTAAAAAAAATATGGGCATGCCAAATGAGCAGTACTAATTATCAATTAATTAATCAACCACCAAAAGATTTGGTGCTTACCTTGCTAATGTTGGGGACCACTGATCGAAGTGCAAAAAGCCTTTCATTGAGCTTCTTCCTCCTATTCCTCTCGGAGACAATGTTCTTAGACGCCGCCGATGAAGCGGCGCCGTCGGGGGAGCTCGAATCGTAGTACCCTGATAAGGCCTCATCCAACCCCCAGCTGCCATGACCAAATAATTAACACCTTGTGTCAATTAATCAATTACTCTTTCACTAATTAATACCTCCATAACTGAATTAAGACTATATAATATATACACGAACATGAAGGTTAATTAATTAACTTTGCAGTATGATTAATTCTTCAGTTACCTGTCAAACTCTTGGGTTTGGAGGAACATGTTGGTTTCCCAGTAATGCTTGTACTCCTCACCAATATTCTCCATGGTTAAGGTTGAGGAAGAGAAGACAGGCACTGAGAGAAAGAAAGAAAGAAAGAAAGAAAGAAAGAAAGTGGACAGAGAGAGAATATCAATGTGATGCTTTCTTGAAGCCAATTAAGATCTATTTTATTTTTGCGTGTTTTTTTTTGCTTTTTTTCCTTTGCTGCTTTGAGCACTCTATGACTTATATATAGGAGTGATAAGAGGTGGGGCCGTGGGGCTGGGTTGGCATTTACTCACGTGCCAAAACTTACATTAAGTTGTCCGTACCAGGAATATTAATAACATATTTTTTTTAATATTTATTTTATTATTAATTTATTTCATATATTTAAAAATATTATTAAACATATATATTAATATTATTTAAAAAAATTATTAAAAAATATATTAATAATATCTATTTTTAAATTAATAATAAAATAAATATCTAAAAAATATAATATTATTATTTCTCTGACAGTACATGTTGTCTCTTCTCTGGACTATGATGTTTGCTGCTTCCGAGAAAGATCCAAACCGTTCAAACGATATGGTCTATGAGACCGCGTTAACGACATGATATGATTATTACCTCAGACGCCGGTTCCAATGTGTTTTCATTATCAATTAGTTTTTAGATTTTGTTAAGGAATAAAAAAAACTATTAAGTAAAAAGTTGTAATATTTAATATCTTAAAAATTTAAAAATATTTAATACTTTAAATAATTAATAGATAGTAACAAATTTTTATTTTTATTCTTTAATATGTGCTTTTAAAATATATATTAATAAAATTCATTTTTTTTTGTTATTTCTCTTTTTTTATTTATTTTGTAATATTAACAGTGATAATATACTTATATAAAAATTATAAAAAATATTTTATTAAATTTTTTAATCAACACATAAATGATTTATTTTTAATTAAATTAAATATATAAATTAACCGTTATACATATAAGTTGATCTAAACAACATCGATTATAAATAAAATAGTTGTGTGAACAAAATTTATGAGTAAAAAAGTAGTTTCTTATTTAATTTTGATCTTATTTTATTATTATATTGTTAAAATTTTAATTTTTAAATAATTATTTTAATTAAAATTTTAACAATATAATAATATATGATTTTTTTGTGGGAATAATAATATATGATTATATTATATTATTTTTGCCTTACACGTTAAATCAATATATATATATATATATATAACCTTGTTTCCATTTGTGGCGTGTGCGGTGTACAATGTACTTACCATCTCAATAATTAGAGGGCTTGTCCTTTGAGCGTCATGGTCATGTTGCCTCATTGGTCTATTAATTTGGTTGTTGGGCCTGGGACCAAGCCGAGGACTAAGAGAGAGACTGTCGAAATGGCTGAAGTCACATTACTCGCATAATTTTTAAGGTGAATCACAAAAATAATGATCTCCTTATTGTTGTAAAAATAATTGTAGAAAACTTGAGAAATAGAGATAGAATTAAAGAGTAAAACATAAAAAATTTAAGAGATATAGAAGAAATTAAAGAAGAATCTTTTTTATATTTTTGTATATCATCTTCAAGTGTCTTATACTTTTATATATAGAGTCAAGATTGCGTAAAATTATAACTATCACTATAATGAGATATAAAGAATAATAATATGTGTAACAAATATATAATGAGTTTTTTCTAACATTCTTGTAACTATGGTAACCTTTGGACATTCACTCTTAAATATTATTTATAACACTCTCTTAAATATCCATCAAGGATATGTCTCATTAAAATCTTAATAAGAAAAAACCTAGTGAGAAAAAGCCCTAGAAAAGAAAAAAGAGTACAATATATTTTATATGAGAATTGCCTCAGTAAAAATCTTATCAAAGAAAATCATTTAGGACAAAATCTTGATTAAGGAAAAAAGAATACAATTTTTCTCCCCTTGTTAGAAGCATCACTTACGATGTAAGAATTGCAGCATTCTAATTTTCTCTCCCTGAAGAATTTTGGAGAAATATATTTTATTCAGTCACATTTGATATATCTTCATTTTGTTAAGCTTTGCAAGTAGTATTATCTTTTTTTGTAATTTCATTTTCATAAGAAAATTTACAAGATTTTTGAATATGATGAATCATAACTCTTAACAAAAAATATTCACAACTTCCTTCATGAATTATGGTTATTTTTAAATGATATGAAAAAGTGGCAACTATAGATTACTTTGTAAATCGTCATGATATAATAATACCACCACATGTAAATAAATACCCTGTTTGAGATCTGACTTTATTTAAATCAGATAAATACCCTGCATATGTATAATCAATTAACTAGACATAGATTCATTCAAATAAAATAATATCATTAATTATGCCTCAAAGATATAGAAATACATAGTATTTAGCAATATACATGTATTCTGTAGCACTAAGGTATGATATTTCAAGATCAGGATCTTTATTATCTGCTTTAAATCTAACGATCTAATAACTATTAATGTACTCAGAGTATAATTATATGTATAAATGGCTTAAGAACTTGTTCTTTATAACTAGATTGACAAAATTTAATTTTCTAAAAGCACGATCTATAAGCCAAGACAAAGTTTTATCATTCAAAGATCTTTCACTTCAAATTTTTTTTTTTAGATCATCTGCAATCTTGGAAAAACTTCAAGCAATTTTAATAACTAACATACATAGCAATTATGCAAATCCAATTACAAGTTTCTTAAAAAGATACATAAGCAAATAAAATATTTTAAGAAATTTTGAAATATATATAATGCATATCAACAAGCATTAATGCACAATAAAAAAGTCTCCATATGATGAGAAAAAGAACATAAATCATTCCCATATGTAAATTAAGTTCATTAGATGCTATTGATATTTTAAATCCTTTGAAGATTTTTATGTAGATAGTATGTATCAAGAGATCCATAACAACAAGATGTAACAACATCCATTAGAAGTACTCAACTTCTTGTGTGCAAACATCTTTAATAGATATCAAAAGATAATTGCATTCATTTGTATCCACAGATTTTACACCTTCTAGGGTTTAGACTTCAGGTCCATTAAAACATCTTCTAGAGTTTGAACTACAAATTCAATAACCTCACGTTTTACAAGTGAATTCAATTTTGCCTACAAAACATTCTTTTATTTTGGGCAATCATTTCTTCGTCGATATTCTTTGACGATTATAATTTCATGATCCTCATTATTATTCATAATATTACGCGCTATGCAAATATGTTGTCGATAATGATTTCTTTTCGATTTCTTTATTTTGCCCGTAGAGACATAATTTATTGAGATCTTATTATTTTCACAATTTTCATGTATTTTAAATTCTTTTGGAGTGTGAACTACTTCTGGAGTTCAAACTACTTCAAGAGTCCTACTTATGTCTCTAATCTCTTTTTCAATAGTATCATCTTTAGGATTATTTGTCTTCTTAACAATATTATTCGTTCCTTCTCTTTCTGGGTTTTGTCTTTGGAATTGATTGGTCTACTATGCTTATTGCATATTTTTTACGCATTTGATATCAATTCTAAATAGAGCATTAATAGTTAGTGTATGATTTATTTATCCTTTTGTAATATAAAATGCATCTGACAATTCATTTGCTCTTATTTGCAAATGAGCTTTCAATTCAAATTGTCTTGTTTGAGGATCAAAATAATATAATGATTATGGATTTCTAGTAATTTCCTTTTCCGACTACTTATTATTTTCCCGTAATGTTGGAAATATTTTTTCATATCCAATATATATTCTCAACTTTCTTTCAAGCACCATTTTAGTGTGATGTGATAAAGCAGAAGTGACTACATCGCACACAGGAAAATTCATATACAACAACAATAACAACAACAACAATTAAGCATTTTCCCCTAGGTGGGATCGGATACATGGATTAAACGACGTCATTGTACCTTATCATAAACTAAGTCTTCAGAAATGTCATTCAAATCTAAATTATTTTTAATCATTTCACCTATAGTCTTTCTTAATCTCCCTCTACCTCTAGCTAATAGGCTATCTTCCACATGCTCTACTCTTCTTACATAGGCTTCTAAGGGTCTTCTCCTTATATGTCCAAATCACCTAAGGTGAGATTATCTCATCTTTTCCACAATAGGTGTTACCCCTACTTTTTCTCTAATGCATTCATTCCTAATCCTATCTTGTCTTGTGTGGCCACATATCCAGTGCAACATCCTCATCTCAGTGACACTGATCTTATGTTCTTGCTAGCTTTTTATCGCTCAACATTCAGTATCATACAACATCACGGGCCTTATAGTTGTGCAGTAAAATTTACCCTTAAACTTGAATGACATTTTTTTATCACAAATAACTCCTGAATCACTCCTCTATTTCATCCATTCAGCTTGAATCATATGGTTTACATCTCACTCTATCTCTCTGTCATTTTGTATGATAAATCTAAGATACCTAAACTGTGTGACTTGTAATATAGTATGGACTCTAATTTTTACCGCTAAACTAGTATTAACACGCATCTTATTAAACTTACATTATATATACTCCATCTTACTCCTGCTTAGATAGAAGTCATGTTCTTCCAAAGCTCTTCTCCATAGCTCTAGCTTTCCATTTGTTTCCTCTCTCGACTCTCGACTCTCCAACTAAAACTATATCATTTGCAAAAAGTATGCATTGTGGAACCGACTCTTGGATATGCGCAGTAAGCACATCCAATACCAAGGTAAAAAGATATGGACTCAAAGTTGACCATTGGTGCAGTCCTATAGTTATTGGAAAATCTTCTATGACCCCACCCGGTGTTCTCACACTAATTTTATCCCCATCATACATATCTTAGATTGCTCGAATATAAGCGATACGAACTCCTTTCTTCTTCAGAGCCTTCCACATGACCTCTCTCGGTACCCTATCGTAGGCTTTTTCTAAATAAATGAAAATCATGTGTAGGTATTTTTGCTTCCTCCGATACATCTCTATTAATCTTCATATAAGATAGATTGCTTCCATGGTTAACCTCCTAGGCATAAAACCATATTGATTCTCTGAAATATGAGTTCTTTGTCTTAATCTTCGTTCAATTACTCTTTCCCATAACTTCATGGTATGACTCATGAGTTTAATCTTTCTGTAATTTGCACAGTTTTGTATATCTCATTTGTTCTTATAAATAGGGATTAAAGTATTTCTCCTATATTCATTTGACATTTTTTTATACCTCATTATTTCGTTAAACAGCTTTGTGAGTCAGCTTATGTATTTCTCTCCGAGACACTTCCATACCTCAGTAAGTATATTATTCGGTCCTACCATTTTTCTATTATCCATTGTTTTCAATGTTTCTTTTACCTCAAACTCCCGAATTCTATAATAAAAAGTTTTATTTTGGTCATCATCTCTAGTATTTAGAATGTCCGAGTCCATTAATGTCGCATGTCCTTGATTAAATAACTAGTGAAAATAACCCTTCTATCGATCATTGATGTCTTTTTCCGTAACCAAGACTTTACCCTCTTCATCCTTAATGCATTTCACTTGTTCTAAGTCTCTTGTCTTCATTTTCCTACTTTTAGCAAGCCTGTAAATGTTTCTTTATCCGTCTTTGGTATCTAAAGATTGATATAACTCGTTGAACGCTTTAGATTTCGCCTCGCTCACTGTTTTTTTAGTATCTTTTTTAGATGCCTTATATTTTTTTCAAATTTTCATCGTTTTTACACGTTCCAAACTTTATAACATTCTTTTTTAACCTTAACCTTATCTTGTACACTTGCATCCTACCACCAAGATTCTTTATCCTTGGGTCCAAAGCCTCTTGATTCACTGAGTTTCTCTTTTGTTACCTTTCTAATCCCTTTAGTCATCTCTTCTCACATATCATTAGCACTCATGTGTACTTCCTAAATGTCTTTCTCTATAATCCTTCTCTGAAAAAACATTTGTTTTCCTCCCTATAGTTGCCACCATTTGATCCTTGAGACTCTTTCTTGACAATTTCTCCTTACTCTCATCTTAACCCATATATCCATAACCAAAACTTTGTGTTGGGTAGTCAAGCTCTCTTCTAGGATGACTTTGTAATTCTTGCAAAGCTTTCTATCAGATTTTTTTATTAGAAAAAAATCAATTTGAGAGCAAGAATCCCCGCTTCTGTATGTGATAAGATGTTCTTCCCATTTCCTAAAACAAGTGTTAGCTATTGTAAAATCAAAAGCTACCGAAAAATATAGAATCGTTTTGCCCTCTGCATTAGCCACTCCTAGACCATACCCTCCATGCAAACCCTCATACCCCACAGATTCGCTCACCACATGACCATTTAGGTCCCCTCCTAGAAAAATCTTCTCTCCTAAAGGTATTTCCTGAACTAAACCTTCTAAATCCTACCAAAAATTTATCTTGTAGTGCTTGTCTAACCTTACCTAGGGTTCATACGCACTAATAACAATAAAAGTCTTCTGTTCCACAACAAACTTTATTGCTACGATCCTATCTTCAAGCTTTCTCACATCTACAACATTATTCTTCCAATTCTTTTCTACTATTATGCCTACCTCATTTATAGATTTTACCTTGTCGGTGTACCAATCAAGAAATATTTGAGAAATATTTGGCTTCAGGCCAAAATCGAATTGTATAGGGGATAACTTATAACTATTTGTTGGTCTTATACCAACAAGTGCTACAACATGTAAAAGGCATGCCTAATTACGTCCAAAAAATAATGCGATAATTGTAGCACAGCTTTGGGGTGTTGATTCTACAAAGAGACAAATTAAAATATAACTAAAGAAACTAAAAAAAAGTATTAAATGATTAATAGTAAATAAAGATTAATTTGAATGCAAAATTAAGTAAAGCAAAGTAAAGAAAATTTGGTTTATACTAGATGTAAGATGACTAAGGTTCATAATTCACTAAAATTAATTTAAACATTAACTATGTTAAATTATTATACCCAAATAATTTAACTCATAAACATTTAGCAAGAAACATGTGATCACATAAAAACTATCAAGAAAGCACTAAAAATAATAATCAAGTATATGATAAAATCTTCCTAATTAATAGTTAATTATCAAATCATTAAACGTATCCCTAATAAAAATCTATAATTGATATCTAACAATTATGCTAACATTTAAATAACAAAAATAAATTATAAAGCATGAGAAAAACATAATTAAACTCATCTTAAAATTCATTTATATAATCTTATAAAAAAATAGAATCAATAAGTATTAAAATTTAAAATTAAATAAAAATAATTCAACATAATAATGTTAAAATAATCAAAATTTCATTATTTTTTTAATACAAAAAATTTAATAAAATATAATATAATTAAAACATAATAAAATTATTTCACTAAAATTATCCAAGGTATAAAACTCTAATCACACTACATTGTGTCACGTCATTTTCCTTTTTTTTTTTTTTGTACAGTGCAATGTTCTCGACTGGCGTGCTCACATGTTGTGCTCCACGCTTCTTTTCTTCCTTTCTCCTGTATCAAATGGTGTGCTGCAATTTCCAATCTGATTTCCTCGCTTTTCATGTGCGACGCAGTGTTATTTCTCTTTTCTCCAATCTGTCCGGCCTTGCGAGGCGCTCCTCATGCTGCTACCCTTCAATCTGTTTCTTTTTATAATTTTCCTTTCACCGCCTCCTCAAAGTCACAAGCTTGAACCTTTTTTTAAAAATTTGATTGGATATCCATGGCCCATTGAACTATTGGCCTTTCGTATATTTTTTAATTGTTTCTTGAACCATAGGATCCATATGCACAAAGACCAAATCCAAGAAAGTTGCTATAGTATATTCACATCATTCACGGCACACACTTTTTTTAAAATATTTTCTTTACCTATTTTTAATTAAAATTGCTCTCAAACCCTATAAGAATTCTCCTTTGAATTTGACTGGACTTTGACTTACTCTTTATAAATCCTAAAAATCACTTCCTCATCATTTAATCGCAAGGTCAACTTCTCTTGATAGACATCAATCATGGTCCCTCAAGTGATAAAGAATGGATGCCTAAGTATGATTGGGATATCGGCATCCTCCTCTATGTCCAACACAATAAAATCAACTGAAAAAATAAATGTGTCCATCTTCACCAAAACATCATCCAATACACCACGAGGCTAAGTGTAAGATCTATTGGCCAGCTATAGTGAAATGTTAGTAGGTTTTGGCTCCTACACCTAGATCACATAATGCTTTCTCAAAATTAAAGTTACCAATAGAGTAAGGAATAATGAAACTTCTTAGATCTTTTAATTTTGGTGGTAGCTTCTTCAAGAAGATGACAAAACACTCTTCATTTAGCCTTACCGTCTCAAATTCCTCTAGCTTATGCTTATTTGTAAGTATTTCCTTCAAGAACTTTGCATACTTGGACATTTGGGAGATGACTTCAACAAACGAAATATTAATTTGCAATTTCTTGAATATCTCTAAGAATTTGACAAATTGCTTGTCCTGTTGAGTGTTCTTAAGCCTCTAAGGGAATGGAATGAAAGGCTTTTGTGACTCACTTATATGTACCGCGAAGGGTGCTTCACTTGCCTTCTCATTTTCCATATTGAATGACTCATTAAGAGTATCTCTATGCTTTTGCATTTCCTTATCATTTTTCTTGGGGAGCTCCCCAAGCTCCTTGCCACTTCTCAAGGTAATTGCATTGACATGTTCATTTGGATTAGGCTCAGTAGTAACAGGCAATGTCTATGGTGCCCTTTTCTGCCATCAATGTAACTAACTGACCAATATGAGTTTCTATGCTATTCATTCAGGCCTCTAAATTCTTAATGTATTTCATTACAAAGTTTTCAAAACTTTGCTTCTCGTCAAGTGCTTGGAAACCTGAAGGTGGTTGTGGAGCTCGCTGATGGCTTTGTTGATTTCCCTGTTGATTTGCCCATTTGAAATTGGGGTGGTCCTTTCAACCGGGATTGTAAGTATTGGAATATAGATTGTACTACGATCGGTTGAAATTGCCAACAAAATTTACTCCTTCGGGCTATGGGGCAAAGAGACTACCAACTTGACAATTTGAACTTTTATGTCCATGTCAACCACATGCTTCTCATATGATTGGTGGGGCTGCACTATTTGCCACCATTAGAGTCTCAACCTTCTTCGTCAATGCTTTGAATTGACTTAAAATGGCAGTAGAGGAGTCAACAACATGCATACCAACTTGTTTCTTAGGAACCCGACGCTCATTTTGCCATTAATAGCTGTTAAGCATCATTTCCTCAATCAGTCCATGGATTCCAGTTAGTGTTTTCCTCCAAATTGTACCTCCCACGATGACATTAATTAGTGAACGGTAGGCAGGCGATAAACTATTATAAAAAGTCTGTACTTGCTACCATACGAGCAATCTATGATGTAGACATCTGCTCAACAACTCTTGAAAATGTTCCCAAGTTTTGTAGAGATTATCCATATCAAACTGCACAAAAGACGAAATGTCATTTCTTAACTTAGAAGATTTAGAAGGAGGAAAATACTTAGCCAAAAATTATTGTGTTAACTCATCACATGTGGTGATGGAACCCCTTGGTAGTGATGTTAACCATTGACTCGCCTTGTTCCTAAGAGAAAAAGAAAAGAGTCGCAATTTGATTGCATCATCTATCACCCCCATTATATTTAATAGTATCACACAATTGTAAGAACTTGGTCAAATATTGATTTAAATCATCCAAAGGTAATCCACTAAACTGAACAGAAGTTTGAATCATGGAGATCGATGCCGGTTTGATCTCAAAGTTGTTGGCCACCACGACTGGTCTTGTAATACTCCCTTCATATCCTCCAGCTGTGGGCATACAATATTCAAGCATTGTCTGCTCTGCTGGAGTGGCTCGTTCTTCACGAGTCACATCAATTGTCGTCTTTCTCTCCATCTTCCTTATAGCTTTTTCAATCACAGCTTCAATATTAGATTACTTCCTTAACTTGCGAGTTGTTTTCCTAATTTCTAGATCAAATGTTTGATTAGGAGATTGAGAACAAGTAAGCATACACAAGAAATAAAAGCAAAGAGATGAAGTGATAAATGAATTAAAAATAAAAATAAAATAAAATAAAAATTCGTCTAAATTAACTAGAGCTTTGTGCCTCTAATATTACCAAACTTATTCCTCGATAACGGCTCCAAAAATTTGATATACATAAAATACACTAACAGCAAGTGCACTTTATCGTATAGTAATATAGGACTTAAGTCTCAGTCGTCTATCCCACGAAGAATAAAAGGTAATTATTAGATTCACTAAACCCTTGGTTATTTAAACAATCGTAAGTGTAAAAGAAATTTAAAATAAAATTAAATAATAAAAAAAAGAATGATTGACAATTAAACAATGTAGAGATAAATCAAATTGAAGAAAATTAGGGCGCAAAGTTCACTTGAATCCAATTAACCATTTTATTTTCATTTATGATGTAAGGTAATTCTCTTGTTAATATTCTCTTGATTACTATTGAATCCTAAGGGTCATGGATAAACAATATTTTATTCCTAAATTATTCACCTATTTAATCATTTAGTTGAATTAACTAGGAATATATGAAGCCCCAATTTAAGAGATGAACTAACATAATAATCAATTCAATTGATTGAATAAATTAATGTTTGGTCATTCACCAATCTAATCACAAGTTTATTATATAAATCTACTCATTAGTTACATATGGACACCGGTCAAATAATGAATTAAATCATGTCAAAATTGATCAAGTCTTGACAAAAATTCAAATAATACAATAAACCCAATTAAAATTATCTTAATTAAATTTGAATTGAAAATCAATTAATTAGGGAAACAAGATCCCTCATGGCCCTAACTTTGGGATTAGCTACTCATGTTTAATACAAATAATCCCAAATCATAATACAAATCTATGGAAAGAAAAACATGAAGAAAAAGGGAAAACTAGAAGGAAGAGAAACCAAAACCCCTTTTATAGAGATTGTGATCTTCAAGCCTTCAAGAATTATGTCCTATCTTCGTAGTCGTCCTCCAAAGATTCGTGACAATTCTCTTTTCTGATTTGTCTCTCAAAGTCTGTCATCGCAAAAATGTTTTTAGGTTTAGGAATTCACTTCTATGTATAATATTTGGGATCAAAACTATTGTTTTTACGTATAGGAAACCTTACACTGTCGTGTCTAAGATCGACACGGCCTTGTGAGCTTAAAAAAATAGTATAACTTCAACATAAAGGGAGACACGACCTTGTGACCCAAAGACACGGTCATGTCTCCATATCAGAGACGTATTCCAAGTTAGACAAGGTCGTGTCTAACTCATCAATCGTCTCTGAGTTGACACAAGGCCCTATCTAAGTCAAAATGATCTTCTTTTACTCTAAAAATGTGGTGTTTTCGTCTGCTTTCACTCCAAATATGATAAATCTCTTTAATCTGTAAAAAATGAAGACAATGATAAGGATCCATCTAAAATTCTCTTATAAATACAAGCAAATCACCATAATTTATCTGGTTTGCTATAAAATATAGGCTTATCATTGGAGAAAGTATTTATTAAAGAAAGCCTGAGTCATCTCATTCCATGATCATATAGATCATGGTCTCAGCGAGTATAGCTAACTTTTAGCTCTATCCTTCAAAGAGAAAGGAAGAACTTAAGTCTCACAACGTCGTCAGTTATAATTTGACTATGAAAAGTCGCAACTACTTCTTCAAACTCCCTAATGTGTAAATATAGATTTTTGTTTTTCAAGTCATAAAAAGTAGAGAGTAACTATATCATCCCAATTTTAAAATTTAGTTCGAGAGTCTTAGCTGGAAACATGATGCATGACGGTGTGGCTGTACATGTAGGCGGAGGTAATCCTGAAAGGTCTTAGTTGGTTGATTTTCGTGTTCGCTCATTTCCTTAGGATTAGAAGAAGTATCAAACAAATGAATAAAAAATTCAAACTCTGACTCTGACTCTAATACAGGTCTACAAGCAAATCAACCCAAAGTGTCTCTATACATGTTCATGCAAGGTAGAGAAAAATGCAACACTAAAAAAAATACAAAAATAAAATAAAATAAAATAAAATAAAGATGTAGCAAGATAAAAGAGGGAACAAAGTTAATGCATTTACAAATTGTTGAAAGAAAAAAAATGTCTAGCAATTCTTCCACCATCTCCTCGGCAACAACACTAAAATTTGATTACGCCCAAAGAATTACGCAATAATTATAGCACAGTTTTGGAGTGTTAATTCCACAGAGAGATAAATTAAAAAATAAATAAAGAAACAAAGAAACTAAAAAAAGTATTAAATGATTAATAGAAAAAAAAGATTAATTTGAATGCAAAATTAAGTAAAGTAAAATAAAGCAAATTTGTTTCCGATTAGATGTAAGATAAGTAAGGTTCAGAATTCACCAAGATTAATTTTAACATTAATTATGTCAAATTATTATACCCAAATAATTTAACTCATAAACATCTAGCGATAGCAGTGTGATCACGAAGATCTATCAATAAAATACTAAAAAAATAATCAAGTGTATGATAAAATATTTATAATTAATTATAAATTATCAAATCATCAAATGTATCTCTAATAAAAAATTACAATTGAAATCTAACAATTATTACTAACATTCAGATAACACAAATAAATTACAAAACATAAAAAAATGACTAAACTCATCTTAAAATCTATTCATATAATCTTATAATAAAATAAAATTAATAAACATTAAATTTTAAAATTAAATAAAAATAATTTAACATAATCATATTAAAATAATTAAAATTTTATCATCTTTTTAATATAAAAAATTTAATAAAATATAATATAATTAAAAGACAATAAAATTATCTCACTCAAATTCTTCGTTATATAAAACTTTAATCAAGTTGCACTGCGTCATGTCATTCCCCTTTTTTTTGTGCAGTGCAATGTTCTCGAGTGGCGTGCTCACATGCTGCGCTCTACGTTGCTTTTCTTCCTTTCTCCTGTCTCAAATGGCGTGCTGCAATTTCCAATTCGTTTTCCTTGCTTCTCCTATGCAGCGCGCAGCATTATTTCTCTTTTCTCCAATCTGTGCATCCTCGTGCGGCACTCCTCACGCTGCAGCTCTTCAATCTGTTTCTTTTTATAATTTTCCTTCCACCGCCTCCCAAAGTCACAGGCTTCAACTTTTTTTTTTAATCAATAATAATATTCTTATAATTTTTTTTCACTTTTTTATACTATTTTTTATATTATTAATTACATATTTTTTTTTATTTTTTCTCGTATAATCATAATCATTTCAAATATATAAAAGGTGAAGTTTTAAAAAAAATAATGTGATAATATCGTTTATCTTTTTTTCAATTTGATTTGATATCCATGACCCATTGGATTTTCATATATTTTTTAATTATTTCTTAAACCATGGATCCATATGCACGAAAACCAACTAAATCCAAGAAATTAGCTACAGCATATTCATATCATTCACGTCACCCACTTTTGTTTAAATATTTTCTTTACCTTTTTTTAATCAAAATTGCTGTCAAACCCATGAAATTTTTTTAAAAAAATTTGACTGGACTTTCACTTATTTTTTATAAACTTTAAAATTAAACATAAAATTCTACTTACAAATATTTTAATGTAAATAAAAATTTAATTTAAAAATACACATTAATTTTAATAATTTTTATTTATATTTTAATATTTTATTCTAATAATAAAGTATTTAAATAACACTTTTGTATACTCAACAATGCTCCAAGCAAAAACTTGAGTTTTGTTCTCACAATTTATTATTTAACTATCAATTAGATACATTTAAACATAGTAACTGAATGTTCAATATTTCATCAATGATAATAAAATAATCACTAAAATATTGAGAGGTAAACTCACTAACATTATCAAGACAAATTGTCTTTATTTAGGTTTTTGATTTTGCTCTTAATCAAATAACTTGCATAATCTCACAAATACTAAGTTGTAAGTTGATAATAAGTATACATGTGACTAACTAACTTTTAGCCATAAAATATCTAAATAGTACACATGATTTATGATGTAATCTACAAATAACATTTTAAATATATTTCAGAAATATAGGAAATTCAACTATACTTTTAGCTAGTGATGACCTTATAATTAATTTGCATTAAAAATATATATTACATGAAAACTTATTATGTTGAAGAATCTTCAGGTCCTTTAATGATATCCTTATGAATTATTAATATTGAATCATGATAGCCTAACCGATCATATGTCAAATAACAATTATTTGGATTAGTAAACTTCTGATTTACAACATTATAGTAAACTTTTAGTTTTAATTGCATGTGTTTTAATTGCACTCATATCTATTTGACTTGATAATGAATATAGCATAATGTATAAGATTTTGTTCATTTAAATTAAAAAATATAGTAGCTATTTTGGAGGTTTAAATTACTTTTGTACTACTATATATCAAAATTTACCATTGATCTATATATATAAAGAATTGGGAAGATATATATTTTCTTCAACCAATAAAATTTTACAAAATCATACCATATATATTTTATTTAAAATATTACAAACTGACAAAATAAGAGAACATGTGAACGTGATAAATATATATATAAAATGACAAATATGAATTCCAAAAAAATAATTCAACTATTCAAATCATCAATCAAGTGATAAAACTTTCTTCCAAAATATTTAACGAAAATAGACACATCCAAATGCATATTATTTGTAGGACTATTTTCAAATGAATGATTTTTACAAGCAAAATTTTGACATGCAGCATGTATGAGCAATGTTCTTTCGTATATGATAGAACATTAAGGTAATTTTACTCTATTTAATATTCTTATTATTTTCTCCCTGCTTCATATAATATGTATTCTTGGAAGAGTTAGAACCATCATTATAATGATTATTTTTCTAATCTCTGTCACAACAATGACCATAATCATGACCTCTGTCATACCCAAAATTATAATACAAAGCATTTACTTCAAGGAATGTAGTTCACCTCATTAGCTGGCTTTTGCCGTTTTTCTTCAATAACTCATTTTTGTGCTTAATCACAAGAATGCATAAATTTGATTCAAAATATTTCTTAAAACAATTTTATCATTTTTTGCTACTATAGGAGCATATTCTCTCTCACATTTCTTTGTTTCAAATTATATTAAGATCAAATAGATCTTTTTAGATTCAATCACAATATAAAAGTGTAGTTTTTTACAAACTAAATCCTAAATCTTCATATAAAAGATAACCATGGAAAATCATTAATTTTCTACAATCCTTTAGGGATGCTTAAGTAGTAATTTCTTTCAGAATTTATCAATAGTAACAAATTCAACATAAACAAAATATGATAATTATGTTAGTTAAACAAGATCGACAATAAAATTTCTATAGAAGAAATATGAAAATATTTCATAATAAGACTAATATGAAGGAAGCTATAAGCAATGAATTAAATTAATCCAAAGGAGAGATAAGAAGATAAACTCTTTCAATAGAACCTCTGAGAAGTTCAAGTCATCACTTATATGATAGAGTCTCTTGTTGATAGCGTGTTGTAAAAGTAACCATAGAGAACTTAAGAAATATAGATGAAATTAGAGAGCAAAACATAAAAAACTTAAGAGATAGAAAAGAAACTAAAGAAGAATTTTTCTATATTCTTGTGTATCATCTTCAAGTGCCTTATACCATTTATATATAGGATCAAGACTACGTAAAATTATAATCATCACTATAATGAAATATAAAGAATAATAATATGTGTAACATCTACATAATGAGTCTTTTATAACATTCTTATAACTATATAACCATGATAACCTTTGGACATCTACTTTTGAATATTATTCATAACACTTATAAATATTTCCAATTTAGGCAACATTTACGGTGTATCGGTACTCTAACTAAATTTACTTTTTATAATCAGTTAATCTATTTTTTTTAAAAAATTATTATTATATATATAAATATTACTAATTAAAATCAGTAAAATTTCTTATGTGCACAGTTATTTACAGTAAAATAAATAAATCTAGTCCAAGTCCTTTAGAATCTGCATGTGTGTAAATATCAATAGTTTAAATTTGTAGATTTTTTTATATATACAATCAAGGACTATATCTATTACTTATAAATCAAGTTACAGGTAATAAATCAAGATCGTTAATTTATTTTAATAAAAAATCAATGACATTTAGTCATCAAGCACTAATATTCCCAAAAAATTTAGGAATACGGTAAACGTTTCTTCCAATTTAATGCATGTAATACGAATAAATAATTGTGTGATAAATTGATTAGACTAATAATTTATTTATAATTAATTAACATTTTTAAATATTTCTATTTTATATTTATGATTAATTTTAAATAAATTATTGATTAAATTAATTTATTGTATAATTAATCATATTACATGCACCAAACTCGAAGATCTTTTTGTAATCCTCTCAATTTTTTATATATTACAATTTTTACAATAATTATAAATTTAGGATTAATTTTTTATATTTGGATGAAACAAAAAAAAGAATAAAAAGGGCCGAAAAATCTTGAGTCAAATGATACCAAATCTCTTTAGAGGCTATTTGATCTAAGGTTCAAATTCTACTAAGACCAATTTACTTTAACTTCATCTGGCGGCGAAATCAGGCCTCGAAGGTTAAAGGGAGTATTATTATTTTCTTCAAATGTTATCTCTATCATTTAAATGATAAGATAAAATTTTAAGATATTGATCAAGATTTGTTGTAAGATTTTTTAAGTTTGTCTCAATTTTTTATTTTAATTGAGAGAAATTTTTGTCTTCATCTTGAGAAATTACCATTTTTTTAAGAAATTTATCCATATTGACATATCATATAAAAAAATTAAAATTAGTATTATATTGCTCCATCAATTTATTTAAATAATTATAATTATAACACTTAAAGGATTTAATAAAACTACATTACACAAATTTATATTCTAAATATTAATAAACCTAAACTATGAAAGCAAGAAATAGAAAAACTAAAATAAAAGTGTGGAAATGAGTATCGTGTTCTAAGGAATTGAAAATAAAAGTGATGTTAACTACCAATCAACCTCCACAAGTTTTTATCCAAGTAATCAAATTTCAAGTATCAAAGATAATAAAAATAATAAATTAAAAACACAATTTAAAGCAACACTAAAAGCCAAATTCACAACAGAATGGTATCAAGGATGAAGGCCTAGGGGGTCCCTATTCACTTCCGATTTCAATGGGTATTTGTAGAGTCAATAAGCATCCATAAATGGGTTGATTTTGTTAGTTAAAACATGATTATAGATAATTACCTATGTCTAGGTCCATTACCCATATGAATCTTACCTAATTCACTATGTTTCCATGTGAATTAGCATAAGATTCACTCATTATAACTAAGTTTCAAATACTTGCTATGCATGACCAATGATGTTGGGAATTACGGAAACAAAAGCACAGCGAAAAAATAATTCCCACTAAGGAACCATGCAAAAGAGGGGCCATGATCCATGATTTTTTCGAGTTTACCTCTTGAAGCCAAAAGAAAAATGATCAATGCAAATCACCAGCATAACAACAGTGACGATGTCTCTACGTTATCTACACGAACAGACTCACAAATATCCAATTCTGCAATTTTGGAGTCCCACGTCTCTAGCATAGTGCTAGTTGCGAAGAGAAGATAAACATGTTACTCTCCCACTCACTATTTCTATTAGGATGCGGGTAGGGTTCATGATACCATACTTGACAGCCCCCTTAGCAGTGCTATTTATAACAGTGACTGCCTAATGCGAGTGAGAGTAGTAGTAAGGCTAATTGAGCTACCTTGGACTCATCTATGGTGAGTTTAGCCCACGATAGAATCTCAGTCCAACTTAGATTCTCATTACTCTAATTTAGTCTATTTTATGTGTGTGACCCTGCAGGTTCTCATGACGTTAGCAATAAGATTAAATTCATATTTAATATTACAAGCAGTAAACGGTATCTAGTGTTAAAGAATCCAAAGAAATACAAAAAACATTAGTAAAAAGAGGAGGCTAGGGATTCAACAGTGCATAATGTAATTGAATATAAAAAGGATAATTTAACCTAAATATAAAGAGACTATATATAGGCTAAATAAAGAAAAGAAAAGACTATTCTACCCTTAATAAACAATAAAACAAAATAACCTAATATTTCTTAACATCTCCCCTCAAACTCACGATGTGGCAGCTACAAACATCGATAATTTGTCAACCAAAATACGAAAATGAAAAATAGAATGCGACTTAGTAAAGAAATATGCAATCTACAAAGAAGAAGAAACAAAGGGCAAGGTAATGGTGTTATGCTTGAGATGATGATGAGTAAGGTGACAATCAATCTCAATGTGCTTAGTTCGTTTATACAAACGAAGTTGTGAGCAATCTGAATAGAACTCTGGTTGCCACAATACATACGAGTGGGATGAGAAAGAGAAATTCGCATAACTGTAAGTAACCAACGTAACTAAACAATCTCTTTGGTAGTAGATGTCATAGCACGATATTCTACTTTAGTTGAAGATTGAGAAACAATAGATTATTGCTTACTATTCCAAGAAATAAGATAATCACAAAAAAAAATACAGAAACTAGTAATAGACTTGTGATCTATTGGATCACTGTCATGATCAGCATCAGAGTATACACACAGCTCCAAGGAAGAGGTTGATGGAAGTAAAAGACTATGAAAGATTATACCTCAAAGATACTGTAAAATACAAAGAACAATTGTCCAATGAATTGTAGTAGGAGTAACAACAAACTGACTAACAACATAAACAACATATGCAATATATGGACGAGTAATAGTAAGATATACCAATCTCCTAACAATAGTACGGTATAAAGTAGGATCTGAAAAATGTAAGCCATCAGAAGAAGATTACTTTGTGTTAACCTCAATAGGAGCATCTACATTCTTATTATCAGTAAGTCTAGCTCGCTCAAGAGTATCTGCAACATATTTCGATTGAGAAAGAAGATAACTTCTGGGTGAGTAGGCTATCTTATTAGCCAAGAAATATCGTAGAGAACCTAAATCCTTCATTTCAAACTATCTAGCTAACTTTGTCTTCAAAACTGAAATACCATCAATATTATCACCAGTAATAATCATATCATCAATATATAAAAACAAAATGATACAACCTGCATCAGTGCACTTAACAAAAATAGCATAATCATAACTACTAGAAGCAAATCTAAGGAAAGAGATCACAATAGAAACTTTCTCAAACCAAGCATGAGATGCTTGTTTGAGACCATATAACACTTTCTTGAGCTTGCAGACAAACCCAAAATCATGTGAAACACTAGGACGAGGCGCCATATAAACTTCTTCTTGAAGATCTCCATTCAAGAAGGCATTTTTAACATTAAGTTGAGAGATATGCCACTGATAAACCAAAGGTACTACAATAAGAGTATGAATAGTAGTCATTTTTTGCAACAAGAGCAAATGTCTACTTATAATCCATATCATATTATTGAGAGTACCCTTTTGCAACCAACCTAGCTTTGTACCACTCAATAGATCTATCAGAATTAGTTTTGATCTTATACACCCAACGACAACCAACAACATTTTTATCAGGAAGTAGAGGAACCAAGTCCTAAGTTCCTGTCTTATACAAAGCAAAAAGTTTCTCATCCATAGTTTGTTGTCAAAGAGGATCAAGAATAGCCTCTTTATAAGAAGAGGGCTCATAGAGACAATGAATATAAGCTAAAAAAGAAGAAAAAGATGAAGAATAACAAGAATAAGCAAAATATGATAACTTTGTGGACTTATGAATGTGTATAGATTAACGTAGAGGTGGATCCACAATTTCAAACAGAGCTTGAGAGACCATAGGAGAAGAGGGAGCTTCAGGTGTGCTGGAGAGTAAAGTGTTAGTACCTGCAGAAGGGATATTTGAACTATTAGGAACCTGAGATGACAAACTATCATAATCATCAGAAAAATGATCTATATGAATAAGGTTAGATCTAGTCAAGCTATAAGTAGTGGATGGAATAGAAAAGAAAGGTGTATGCTCAAGAAAAATAACATGACGGGACATATAAAGTTTCTGAGTTATTGGATCAAAACAACAATACCCCTTTTTACCTTCATCATAACCAAGAAAGACACAAATAGTAGATCGAGATGACAACTTGCTACGTTCTACATGAGGAAGAAGAACAAAACAAGTACAACCAAAAACTCTAAAAAAAGAATAATCAGGAGCATATTCATACAACTTTTCAAAAGGACACAAACTTGAAATATGAGAAGATGGAATTGTATTAATCATACCTACAACAGTAAAAACAGCTTCACCCCAAAACACACTAGGAATAGAAGCAGATAATAACAGAGAACGAGCAGTTTCAATAATGTGCTTATATTTTCTTTCAGCAACACCATTTTGCTCAGGAGTATTTATATACGAAGTTTGGTGAATAGTTTCATCTAAGACAACTCACAAATTTTATTAGAAGTGTACTTCCCACCCAAATCACACCTAAAACATTTGATAACAACAGAATGTTGAGTTTTGATAAGAGCTTGAAAGGCTGTAAATATCTCAAAGAATTCAGAATGGTGTTTTATTAAATAAACCCAATAATAACGAGTATAAACATCGATAACAGAAACATAATATCGAGACCCTCTTTTTGTGGCAACAGGAAAAGGTCCCTATACATCATAATGAATCAAATCAAATGGAGAAGAAGAAACAGAAATACTTCGATTAAAAGGTCAAGCTAAATTTTTTTTCAATTTACATCTACTATAATTAGAAATATCACAAGTTTGTAAAGTTCTTAAAGCTATTGTGGATGCCAAAAATCTCAAATGAGAAGGCAAAACATGACCTAGACGAGAATGACATAAGTAAAAACTAGAAGAAGAATGACTCAAATAAAAAGAAGACAAATCAACACTAGTAGCAGTAGCAACTAGCACTTTTAACTCATCCAAAATATTTAGTCCCCTCTTCCTATGGCCTGTCCTAATCAGTTACTGAGATTGCAAATCCTCCACATAACAAAGAAGAAAAGGAAAAATGTGACTAAATTACTATAATCATATAACTGACCAACAAAAGTAAGATTTAATTTGAGTTTCAAAATATGATAAACATTAGGGAGAGACAAGTGAGGTGTAACAACATAACCAACATCTGCTAAAGGCATAGAAGTGTCATCAGCAGTCATGATAGGAATAGAAGATGAAGGAGACACAAAAGTAAAATATGAAGAATCTATAGACATATAATGTGAAGTACCAAAATCCAAGACACAAACAGAATGTGACATACCTAAAGAACTATGAGGCAACTGACCCACGGAAGAAGAGGTAGACATATCTTGAGGCTGTAAGAAGAGAAACTTCTAAAATTGCTCAGCCCGAGTACTAGGATCGGTGAAAGGACCTGATAAAACAACTGCTGCAGTATTAGACTATGGTGGTTTGTAACACTGAGGTGGTCTATAAGCATTATATTGTGCATGGTTTCCAAGCTTGAGATTGCTGTTGTGATTGGTTATGATGTCTCAACAACTTAGGACATTGAGCCTTTCAATAACCTTTTCTGCTTACAAAAACTGCACTCGTCAATGACAACCTTTGTGTAAGGCTTATTCTGATTACTAGAAAATGATTTGAAGGTACTGTTAACACAAAAAGATTAAAAGTAGAAAGAATTCCCTTTTCAGAATAAGACTTAAGGCATATTTCTTCAGCCAACAACTTATTGACAACTGAGCCAACAAAAGGAAGTGGAGAACAATGCAAAATTGAACTTGTAAGTCCTTCAAAATCACTGTGAAATGCCATTAAAAATGGTACCAATCGTTATTGCTCTCTACGAGCAATATAGGCACCACATGCCTTTAACTCTGTCGATTCTATAAGAGTCAATTGATTCTAAAGATCTGTCATAGCAGAATAAAATTCCTGAATACTCATATTCTTCTGTTGAAGAGTTCGTATGTCATTCTCCAATTAATACTGCTTTGTGTTTATCCATTTATTAGGCTGCAAGTACATGGGTTGCACAAGTAATACAATTATAGAGTAAGAGATCGTTCCCTCGAGGATAATTGGCTTCCAATGCTAAATATTAACCAATAGCTTAGCTAGTTTTATTCAAGAACATAAAAATTAGGAAAAATGTATAAAAACTAAATCTAAAGACTTAAAAGCGATAAATGAAAATAAAGATAATGATTTAGAGATTTAGGGAATCCTTTTTCACCTCATACTTCAATTAATGATATATAATCCTTATAAGCAACATTAATGAATAGTTAAGTTAGCTTGAGAATCTACTTTAGTTAAAAGCCTACGTCTAGGTCAATCAACCATAACTTCATTTACCCAATTCACTATATTTCCATGAGAATTAGCGCAAACTCCACTCATTAAGATCTATTCTTAAACATCTGCTATGCATGGCTAAAAAGTATATTTCTATCCCATTCGCGAATCAACTTATCCAAGCCAATTGAATGAAATCGAATATACATCAACCATACATATGATCTAAAATCTAAATTCTTATGTCTAGGTTCATCATATTTCATCAAATCACTTAAAAGCTGATCAAACAATCAAAAGCATTAAGATTCATATGATTGAACAAAACCAAACATCAACATATACTCAAAGAAGTACAAAGTCATTAATATTCATAGAATGATTCGAAGTTATCCCTAAATACAACTTAGTTATATCATGAAACACGAAAATTTATCACAAAAATCATGTTCATGGAAGATGGAAGAAAGAAAAGAGAAGGGAGAAGGAAGGAAGCTCATGGATATAATATTTGATGCTTGAATCTCCTTCCATGAAGAAGATAGCCTCCAACCATGGCTCCATTGGCCTCTTCTCAGCCCAGAAATGGAACCCTAGCCCCAGCTTCTCTAAACTAAAAGAAACTCCCTAACAAAAACTAATGAAACAGTATTTATAAGCCCATAGAAATTGAGTCACGCTGTGGCATTAACATGCCTGCATCGCTAGAGGGATTTATTTCTTTGACTCCAAAAGAAATGACAAGTTGTTGGAAACATTACGACCCATTCAATATTGGAAGGCCTACTAAAGGAGCTAGAGAGATTAGAACACAACCACTCCTTAACATCCAAGCTAAAGAAAGTCGAGTGCCTATGAGGAGCCACAAGACGTAACCAAGAATGCCTCACCGTGGGACAATCACGCACAACATGCATAGCGAATTCCTCCGTATTACCACAAATACTACATAGTGCACTATCAGAAATAAGTCTGGTAAATCTGAATAAGTTGGTATGAAGGGCATTGTTTCCACAAAGCCAAAGGAAGGAACAAATCCTCTGGGGGACTCTAGCCTTCCAAACGAGTTTAAACAGAGAATCATTCTGACTAAACGGAGTACCAGCACAGACATCATAAGCCGTTCTCAGGGAGAAGTTCCCATCCTGAGAGGGAAGCTAAGGAACAGAATCATTTAGAGCCTCTAGCATGGGAGCAAGACAAGAAATGATAAGATTGCAAAAGTCCTCGGGAATAAATCTTCTCAGCTTACCTAAATCCCAACCATGGCCATTAATAAAATCAGCCACCACAACGTTCTCATCCAAGTGCTCCCTGCTTGGAAGGGCAAAGTCCGCCAGCCTATTAATACCAGGAAGCCATTGATCAAACCAAAAGCTAGCTTATCTCCCATTACCTATCCGCCAGACAAGATTTTGACTAAACCTATCCCAAGAAGACACAATCCCTTTCCAAGCCCAAGAAGAATTAACTCTCCTTTTAATATGAGGAATTAAATTATTATATACACCATATTTGGCTCAGAACACCTTAACCCATAAAGCATTTTGGCGATGAATTAAGTCCCAGTTCAACTTCATCATATAAGCTTGGTTTAGACTACGAGAATGCCTAAAACCCAGCCCACCATACTTCTTGGCTCTACATAATTTATTCTAGCTGACCAAATGAATTTTCCTTTCATTCTCTAAAGCTCCCCACACGAAATTCCTCACCGCCCTATCAATTTGATTACAAACATTGACCGGAAGCAAGGATGCCTACATTGTTTAGGTCACCAACGCCGCCGCGTACACTCTTTGCGCCGCGACATGCAATTTTTGGAGCTCTCTTCCAGATGTAGGGGATGCACCACGCCACGACATTAACAAGCCTGCGCTGCGGTGTGAGATGTTTGTCTACAGAATTCTGCAACAAACACAGTTTTGCTGCTGTTTTTGCTCCCTTTGCTTCATCTTGGCCTTTCTTATCCAACGTTGGTCCAAAGCTTCCACTAATCTACTTGTTTGCAACTCTTCATACAATAGAGAAATCACTAAATCAATAACAAGTGCAAAATCCACTTAATCAATTCAAAGAATATGTACAATTTGCTCAATTGCATATAAGAAGATATCAACATAGAATTTGACAAATATAAGCTTAAAACCTTCCATATATACAAAATAATTAGGACTAGGCTATTAATTTAGCACAAATATAGAGCATAAATAACTACATTCCTTGGACTTATCACACCCTCAAATCTATATTTTTGTTAGTTCTCGAACAAAACAAAGTATGACTAAGTAAACTTACTTGACAATTCATGCTTAAACATTTATTCAGCAGCTAATAAAATTTCAATTTTCATTTAACCTCTACAAGTGTATAATGATTGCATAGCCCTCAAAGTATGCTAATGCCTCATAATCAGCTCCACACTTACACAATCCTTAACATGCTAACAATCCAAGCATCTTTTCATGCACATCACATTTTCCACAAACATGCAAGATAAACTTCTCCTATTCAAGTCATGCACATCTGAATAAGTCTATGAGCATACATGCATATGAATCATAAAATTCACAAAATTGATCCTAAACTCTCTCTCCACTAATTTAAATCATACACAACTGAGGATCAAAAGAGTTTTTAACAGCTTATAATGTTAGGCCAATGGTGATGGGCGTAAGAAAAACAGAGAAATGATACAATACAAACATTGAGAAACATAAACATGTTATTTCAAGACTTGAGTCTCCAACTAATATTATCAGGGTATTCAATAATGAAATAAAAAAAATCGCCAGAACCATTCAATGTTTTTTTTATACTTTTCTTTTCTTATGCTTTACTTGTTTTTCTCTTTTTTTTTTTTTTTTACAAATCAATGCTTTTTCTTTCAATTTTGCATCTGGTTCCTTCAGGCTTATTTTGTATTAAATATGTATTAATACCCCTAATCACTAGATTCACTTCAAGAAATAACATATTATGTACCCAACAAACAATGATGGTTGGAAGAAAATGCAATGTTTTCACATGTATTAGAATGGTTAATAGGTTAACGAACACAATGATGGTGAAAAACATGTAAGGCCAACTTTTATCAGGCTTCAAAAGGGACCTATGGATATAATCATTATCAGAGTAAGCTCGAAAGACTCAATCGGTCTAAACAATGTCCTAATCATTTCCTCAGTCATGCATAAATTAGGATTTCGCCTCAACAGAGTTTAAAAACAACTTATAGGATAATTGAAACTCTACATATACATCCATAAACATTCTCTAAATATACACTCTTATCATATTCAAAGTTACACTTGCATATAAGTGGGATGTAATCAGGCATCAAAAGCAACTAGAGTGTTTAACATAGTTCTTGATCACATAAGGTTTCCCTCAAAATGGGGTATTTCACAAACTTTATATCATTGGACAACCAATTCTACACCAGCAATTGGCAATATGTCATGCATTCTAATAGATCCAACTTTTTCACTTCAAGCATACACAACATCAAGTGTAAAATGTTAAAAATTGAAAAATTTACATCATTACCTATCAGTAATAGCCAAAGTAATTGAAACATAAGAACATAGTGGCTATCACTACTGCATAGAGTAAATATCATCATATGCATATATAATACATCATAATAATCAAAACATATAATGATACTCCCCCAAACTGAAGTGAGACAGCATCCTCACTGTCCTTGGTGCATTGGGTACCTAAACTTATCAAAAATATTTAAATTGTTAGTCTGAGCATATTAAACTATAGACAAACATGAAAAATACAGAAAATATGTACAAAATAGGGGTGAACGCCGCGACATTAATATGCCTGAGCCGCGACATTCATCTTCAATCTCTCTTTTTTTATATATATAAACAATAAGTTTTACAGGCACGCCGCGACGCGCAAAAGTTCACGTCGTGGCTTTGAACCCCCTGGGTTTTGGCCTAGATGCGCACAAAAGACCAACACGCCGCGGTGTAGCACTAACTTGCACCGCGACGTTAGGACTTGGTCTGCAGAATTCTATAGCAAACATAATTTACTGCTGGTTCTGCTCCAAAGTGGTATCCAGCACCTATAAAACTTGTCCAAAAGCTTAAATTACTATATATACAACAAAAATATAATAAAACACAAAATCAAGGTATTAAGTATATATAAGACACAAAACATAACTAAAACATAAAACTAACAAAGATACAATAAAACTACAAAATTAACATACTAACATATATAAGTATTAACATAAATAAGACTTAAAACATAACAAAATCTACATACTAACAAAGCCAACTTACTACCTATTTATGCAAAAACTAAAGACAAGAATTAAACATAAACTTGCCCCCCAAGAAGGGTCTGATTTACAGTCCTGGCAGGACTTTGTCACCAAAATGATTTGTACGGATGAATAGTCTTCTTAAACTTAATTGAAGGTTTTCCCTTTGAGGAGTCACAAACTCCCGCAAAGGCCTCGTATGATTATGATCATCCGTCATTATTGTACCTAAAACATAACAAATGAAAAGTTAAATGAAAATAAACTATACAAACTTGAATTAGAACTAACTAAGTTCATTGTTGATATTAGCAATACAAAATTAAACTGTTTTCTCCGGCAACGACGCTAAAAACTTGTTTGTCCCTTTATTAGGACGCAAGTGCATGAGTCGCACAAGTAATACAGTTATAGAGTAAGAGATCATTCCCTCGTGGATAATTAGCTTCCAATGCTAAATATCAACCAATAGCTTAGCTAGTTTTATTCAAGAACATAAAAATTAGGAAAATGCATAAAAACTAAATCTAAAGACTTAAAAGCGATAAATGATAATAAAGATAATGGTTTAGAGATTTTGGGAATCCTTTTTTACCTCATACTTCAATTAATGATATGCAATCTTTATAAGCAATATTAATGAATAGTTAAGTTAGCTTGAGAATCTACTTTAGTCAAAAAACTTATGTCTAGGTTAATCAAACATAGCTTCATTTACCTAATTTACTATATTTTCATGAGAACTAGTGCAAACTCTATTCATTAAGATCTATTCTCAAGCACTCGCTATGCATGACTAAAAGGTATATTTCTATCTCATTAGCGAATCAACTTATCCAAGCTAATTGAATGAAATCAAATATGCATCAACCATACGTATGATCTAAAATCCAAATTCCTATGTCTAAATTCATCAGATTTCATCAAATCACTTAAAAGCTGATCAAATAATCAAGAGCATAAAGATTCATATAATTGAACAAAACCAAACATCAACATATACTTAAAGAAGTACAAAGTCATTAATATTCATAGAAGGAATCGAAATTATCCCTAAATACATCTTAGTTACATCATGAAACACGAAAATCTATCACAAAAATCATGTTCATGGAAGATGAAAGAGAGAAAAGAGAAGGGAAAAGGAAGGAAGCTCATGGATATGATCTTTGATACTTGAATCTCCTTCCATGGAGAAGATGACCTCCAACCTTGGCTCCCTTGGCCTCCTCTTAGCCCAGAAATAGAACCATAGTCATAACTTCTCTAAACTAAAAAAAACAACTCCCTAACAAAAACTAATGAAACAATATTTATAGGTCCATAAAAATAAAGTCACGCCGCGACATTAACATGCTTACGTCGCGACACGTGTCAATTTAGGTCACCAACGCCGCAACATACGTTTTTTACACCGCAACGTGTAATTGTTGGAGCTATCTGCCAGATACAGGGGATGCACGACGCCACGACATTAACATGCCTGCGCTGCAGCGTGAGATGTTTGTCTACAGAATTCTGCAGCAAATATAGTTTTGCTGCTATTTTTGCTTTCTTGGCTTCCTCTTGGCTTCTCATCCAACGTTGGTCCAAAGTTTCTACTAATCTGCTTGTTTGCAGCTTTTCATGTAATAGAGAAATCACCAAATCAATAACAAGTGCAAAATCCGCTTAATCAATTCAAAGAATATGCACAATTTACTCAATCACATATAGGAAGATATCAACATAGAATTTGACAAATATAAGCTTAAAACTTTCTATATATGCAGAATAACCAAGACTAGGCTATCAATTTAGCATAAATATAGGGTATAAATAACTACATTCCATAGACTTATCACTTTGCAAAATTTAATTGAGTGAATAACATTTGCAGATGATCCCAAACCTCTTTTGTTGTCTCATACTTTGACAACTGCATACCTATGTAGGAACCATAGTAATTTCATGTCAAAGAAGAAAACCACATACATCATTGTCACTGTGAGTATCGCTTATGACACTCACGTAATGATTCATGTAGCGTTTTCATGGTGGGTCAATCTAATACATTATTACTCTAATATGTACCCATGTGAAGACTTGATATCTCATATCAATGACCCGTGAGATGTGGCCATCAGTCTACACACATACATCATTGTCACTGTGAGTATCGCTTATGACACTCACGTAATGATTCATGTAGCGTTTTCATGGTGGGTCAATCTAATACATTATTACTCTAATATGTACCCATGTGAAGACTTGATATCTCATATCAATGACCCGTGAGATGTGGCCATCAGTCTACACACATACTAGTCTCAATGCATTATTGTTGTCTTAATTAACAATAATACTTGACTAGAGATATTTAAGAATAATGTTCTAATTCTATTCAATAGGATCTCACAATCAAGTCATCCACTTAATGTCATATGGTATTAAACTTACTATTCTAAGGATTTATTATGTTTATTATAAATAACATAATAAATGAAATGTATCATGTATTAAATAAATAACATAATATAATATAAACAAGTATGGTCAAAATAAATTGGCTTCTAGGGCATATACTAACAAATAGGTATATGTCCATCTCAATGGCTAATTAACACACCGAAACCACTACGTGTGGTTGAACATACATCAATCATATCATATCTATGTTCTCAAATCTCTATGTCTAATTCATTTGAAAACATTAAGATCATGCAAATGGTGGTCAATCAAGAGCAAGCATTAAGCATTGGTATAAAAAACAAAACCAATTCCATTGATGAAAAGTCAAGAAAATTACAAAATATTCATATCCATAATAAGATCCAAATTTAGCTACTTATATTATAAGAAATCATAGCACAAGGAAGAAAGAAGTTCATCATGATATAAATCAAAGATAAAAAGGGGAAAGAATAGACTAAAGAGAAGACTACAATGTTGATCTTTCTCCCTTAATCTTGATCTCTCACTTGAATCTCCTCCTCTTCCAAGTAGAAGTCCTCATCTCTATCTCTCTCTCAATAACTAGGGTTCCAAAGTGTCAAAAAACTACTTAAATGATCTTCTAAATGAGAAAATAAAGCCCAACTCGTGAAACTAGGCCTCTTCCACACCTAGGCGTGGTCTGTTACATGTTTGTGCGAGGTCCTTCACGAAGTACGCTTTCAGTTAGCAACTCACGCCTAGGCACAACCTTTCCACGCCTAGGCATGAGCACATGCCTAGACGCACTTCAGTCATGCCTAGGCGTAGACCTGTCAGCTAAAATTTTTTAACAGACAAAGACAATTACGCCTTGGCGTGGCCTATCTAAACTTCAATTTTCCTTGCTTTCTTCCCCTTATAAGTTTATTTTACCTCTCTTGGCTCTTCCAAGGCTTCATTCATCTTCAATTCCTATAACACAACATCAGTAATAAGTTTGAGAAGTTATGAATTAACCAATTTCTTAAATGATATCGCTAAATGCTCAATTTTATAATCCATTTGAAGAGGAAGGAATAATCATCTAAAGTAATGCAAATTGGTCTCAAGGGCTTTGAGAATTTTGGTCTAGCATGCAAATTAACACTTAAATAAAAGCAAAATAATTATATTTCCTAGAGTTATCACACCCCCAAACTTAAAGTTTTGTTAATTCTCGAGTAAACTAAGTCCAAGCAAGGGTAGATTAAGCAATAATTAGTCGCAAAGAGCAAGGAAACAAACTGAACTAAAGCATATAGCCAACATCCAATCAACATTGATACCCTCAAGAATTACTTTTCAACCTCACCACCAAGTACCACATATGCACAATTCAATTTCATGTTGACACTCATATACATTCCCAAGAAATGTGAAAAAGAATGGTAAAATGTTTTATATATACGTGATGACTGAAATATCATTAGTTCAAAAACTTATAAACATTTTTGCTCATCCTACTGAGTTTTATCTCACAAAATTTTGCATGGTATTTTAGAAAATACTCACTCTGAAGTTCATGATTGATCTACACGTCGAGCAGGTTTATATGCATGATCTGGGAGACTATGTGTTTTCATTCATTGTAAGAGATATTTGCTTGATCATTCTGCTTTTTGATGAGTAGTAGTAGAGTTTTAAAATTAATATATGCATAAAAGTAGCACTTCACAAGCTTTTTATGTTTTTTTTTATCACAATGTAAAGACTTAGATGAGCCTAACTTTTGACTGTATATGCTAATTCACTTTAGGAGTGCTACTCATACTTATGTGATGCAGGTATATGTATTAACTACTAACTCTTGAAGGGTTTTATCCTCTATTAATGTAAAATATTATAAACCAAACTAATATTAACAATAGTTATATGTATGATGAATTATCTCAAATTGTTTAGTAAATATATTTGAGAAATAATTGTAATAATTATAAAATCAGAGCAAGACATTACAAACAATGCTAGGTTTTGGCGAGTTCCAATTGCAGAGGTGGCGATTCAGTGCTCTAGTGAAAAAAAATCTATTTTTTCTCAACAAAAAAAACTACAATAGCAGGTTCTAACCAAGTTCATTGAATGGACCCAAACTGACTAGACTCATTTTAAACGGCACCCATAAAAAGTACTTATTTTTAATATTTCAAGTAAGAGTTAGTCTCATATTTAAATGATGCAAAAAAAAACCTCTTATAAGACATTAAAAAAAATTATCTTATATTTATGAAATTTTTGTAGAAATTAATCATTTTAATTAAAAATTGGTATAAAAAATATCTAAAATCATTTTTATAACTAATTATGTAAATTTAATAGAAATTAATTTTTATTTATTGCAATGTAAAAATTCTTACACAATTATTAAATCATATATTAACTAATTATTAAAAACACTTAACTTTTTAGATAATTGTATTCATAATTAAACTTTTATTATTAACTTAACAATATATGATCAAGTGATATGATCAAGTAATAGAGTGGAAAATTGAGTAATGTTAATTTATACAAAAGCTCTTTCTACAAAATTCTACAAATGAGATGGCACATTGATTTCAAACTGATATAATTTTAAGTGAAGTGAGAGAATTGGGGATGTGAAAGAATGCAAAAATATTTTACATAAGTGTGGTCAGTAAAGCTTGCTAGTATTTATGAAAGAACCAAAAATGAAAAAGAGAAAAAAGAGCATTGAATGCGGATATAAAATAATTATTTATCTTTTTCTTTTATATAACATTAATTTTATTTTATTTTATTTTTACTTAACTCATTATGTGTGTTTTTTTTTTAATGAAAGATTTTAAATAGTTCTAACCTTTATTATTTTTTTAAAAACAAAATAAAAATGTTCTTTGTCCGAATAAAAAGATTAATCACATAGACATATATAAACGAAAGTATAGTAGTTTATATAAATCTATTTAACTCATATAATCATTTTTCAACAATGTTTCTTTTCAAATTTATATTAATTAAAACTAGAATTAAGGTCTTGATAATATTTCACTTGCAAATTAAGTATTAAAACTCTGGAAACCAGTTACCAAAATTACATGTAGAAACAACGTATAATTTATCCCAAGTTAGAAATATGGAGAAAAATGAAAATCTATGGAGTGTACTATACATGTGAAAGATATAACATCATATTTTTTATAAAATATTTTTATGAAGAATAAGATTTTAATTTCTTTAACTCAAATATTTTATTTGATTTATTTTACAATAATTGTTACTAATAAGAAGGAATTAGACAAGATTTGTAAGAGTTTAATTAAAATTATTGAGATTGATTTTCTAAATAAATTAGATAAAAGAATAAAAATTTTGAAGTTAAAAATAGAAATTTATAGAAATAAAATTTAGTATTTAATATTTGATCAAAATTATTTTTAGTATTATTAATAAAAGATAGAAATATTTATAAAAATATATTTATGAAGTAATTATTATTTTAATATAAATATCTACCCTAAGTATATAAGATAAATATCAAGATGTAATAATAACAAAATTAAACATAAATATCTAAAAAAAAAAGAGAGGTGTTACGTTGCACCTGGACAATTGGTGCAACACACCTATTGACATCACCCCTTGACATCATCAAAAGTCATTTGTAATGTCTATAAAAAGTAAGAGTGTCAAAATGGGTCAAATTCGATGAGTCAGTTCGAATAGCCCGACAAAATAGATGAGCTGGACTAGCAAAATACCAACCCAAAACTTACATGGCCCGAATGGGCAGAGTTCGAATGAGTTGAGACCGAATGAGCTGGGTCAGCTCACTTTTTTAACACTACATAAAGCTAAATGAGTTAGACTGAGCTAGCAAAATGCAAGTTCAAAACTTACATGACCCGAATGAGCTGATCCGAAAATGACTCGACCCCGAATGGGTTAGGTCGGCCCGTTTTGACACCCCTAATAAAAAGAGGTGGGGGAAATGAAGTGAAAGGAGATAAGAAACAGGAAGAGCGGGAGGCGGCAAGGAGAAAGAGAAAGAAAGAAGGAAAAAATGAGAGAGAGAGAGAGAGAGAGAGAGAGAGAGAGAGAGAGAGAGAGAGAGAGAGAGAGAGAGAGAGAGAGAGAGAGAAGAAAAGAAAGAAGAAGAGGAAGAAGAAAAGAAAAAAAAAAAAAAGTATATATGAGGTAAGAATTAAACTCTCTTTTAAAAAATAAAATTATGGTATCAAGTATGTTTATATTTAGTTGATAATTGAGTATGGTTATATGTTATGCTAGTAATTTTATAATGTTTAATTTCTTACTTTAATGTTTTGTGCATATTATAATCTTCTATTCTTATTAAATTAGTTGTATACATGTAATATTGTTAGATTATGAAAACTTGATATTTACTTTTGAGCTTGGCTTTTGAAAAGTTTGTGATATTTGATAAAATTTAGGGTTATTATAAATGTTGATTATTTCATAGGACTAATATAATAAATTATAAAAAATTAAAATATTACTTAAGACTTAGGTTAAACAAATATTTTTAATTATAATGAGTTATTATTACCTTGATTTGAGGACATTTTTTGATCTTTGTAAAGAGTGAACTATTGTGCAATAAATATATGTGGTTAATCTACATGAACTTTCTTATATTTATCTTATCTTAGGAGTAATTTTATGACCTTTACGAGAAAAGGACTCTTGTGCAATGAATGCATGAACATGACCATGACAAATTATGGACCATGATGAAAACCTGAGAAACTATAGACTATAATGAAAACTAGACAAATTATGGACTGTGATATGTACTTTAAAAAAATATTAAATTAATTTTAAATTAAAGTTGGTCCCTTAAAAAATTAACATTTAAATTTAATGATTCTAAGTTTTGTGAATTTTATTTAGTTTTCATGATTCATTTCAAGATAATCTTGTATATAATGAAATTATTTGTTATATTGAGTGATTTGTATTGCATATATTTGTGTGTGATGACAAACAAGTGATTCAAAGAAAAGTTTGTACCTAACCGTTAAGAAGGCAAAAAGAAATCCTTTTATGTTACCTTCCTTGGTTAGTGTGGTGTGCCTGACTTTGTTGTCACGATGTTAAAGTAACATCATAGATAAGATGGATTTCCTATGAAAGTGAAGGTCTTCGAATGAGATGTGAGACAAGCATACATAGAAATTAAATGAAACTTTGAAGAGTAGATTCCTTGTGATAAGGAAAAACTTGCTTGTTGATGTTTGTATATAATACTATATTGCATGATTTATTTAGCATTCAGAATCATTTTATTTTTGTCATACTTTGGTTGTCATGTGATTTTATGTATACTTTACACAACTGAAACTCACCTTGTGTTTTCAATCATTTTATAATTGTTCATTTCTTACTGAGAATTTTCAATTCTTATTCTGTTCATGGTGATTTCAGACTAGCATATGATGCATTATTATTATCATCATTCAGATCGACTATGCATAAATTCTAACGCCAAAGGAGGGAGATATATATTAGTATTACTAGAAATATGTGTATATTTACTTTTGAGTAAATATTATGACTGATGTGTGATATTAGTTTAAAAAGTTATAGATGTGTATTATGACTTTGTGCTGATATCTATTTCTTTTTATATTTTGGTTATATGTATTTAGTGATATTTACTTTATAGCCAATATTATTAAATGTATATTTAACTAAATAATAATTTTGATATATATAAGCTCTTGATAAAAATGAAAAATAATAATAAATCTTCAAATTCATTTTTGTTAATTCATATAATAACTTTTAATCATTCACTTAATAAAAGTTGAAACATTTTGTTATTAGTTTAAAATTTATGATGGGAATTACAAAAGATAACTTTATAGTAAAAGTAATAATCTGTACAATAAAGAGATTGTTCAACTTGATATTCAATTTATATATATTTTTTAAAATATCATTATTAAATGCTCATTTAAAAATTTAAATATAAATATTATAAACCCCTATGATTATCTAATTACAATGTTTTCAAACACTCATTATTTTTTTATTATATAATTATAATTCACTTTTTCTTAGTACAGATGATTATAATTCACTTTAAACACTTTTTATAATTAATTTTTATCTTAGTGAAAATAGTACTGATTGTCAAACATATAATGTCGGTCAATATGTTAGTAGTAATTAAGCTTGTGACATTATTATATGTACTATTATCTATTATATCTTTAATTTAAAATAAAATAAAAATAAAAATACATTATTCAGAAAATAAATACTTTTCAAGTAATAGTGTATTGGAAAATATTAAAAATTGTAAATATTTTGGGGTCATTCTAATTGAACGTTCATATCATATTAATATGTAGCGTGTTGACCGGTATTATTATGTGTCTATAAATTCATATATATTTTTACTTTGTTTTAAAGATAAAATTAATAATAACAATGAGGGTGTTTGAATTGAACTATAACTATATAGTAAACCTTTGTGAAGTGTTTAAAGACAGTTCTAATTGAAAATTAATAACTATTTAAAATTTTATTCTATTATATTTATATTTAGACCTTTGCATGAATAATAATAATAATAAGTATTTATAATTTATTTTTATAATATTTAACTTAAATTAAAGGATTAAATCTTTGTTTTACTAGGGCAGTGTTATGGCACTCATTAATTTTCATTAAGTATTAATACTCAGGATAAATTTTCAGATATTTATTAACTATTAAATTTTATAATTAAGTATTTAAAATAGAAAAAAATTGCACATAAGTAAAAAATATATTAAACATAGCCAATGACAAATAGATGTTCAACAATGCATTAAATTATGAGTATTGAAATGTACCCAAAAGAAAAATTATGGGTATTGTAGAAAAAATAAACATAAATGCGGTAATAATCATTCATTTAATTTGATTTATATCCTGTCTCTGGCCCCCCATATAGGAGGTCTAATGCCTATGACTGCAGGGTTTGACTTTTGGTTTGAGACCACAATCCATTTCAATATTTAGCGTGGGAGGTGGGAGTTTTCTCGGGTTCATATACTATTATAATGTACCACTTACCAGCGTCCGGTTTCAAAATGGGCGAAATGTAATGGGTTCACATGAATAATTCAATAAAATATATATGTTGAGCTAACAAAATTAAAACAAATATATTTTTATTTGACTTGACATGACTTAACTGAGGTGACTTGCAGTGTATTGAACCAACCCATAAAATTGAAAAAGTCAAATTTAACCGTTAGAATATTAAATTTATCTTTTTTAAACTTATTAAAATGTCATTTTAAAATAAATACTCATTTATTTTAATTAATAATTAAATTTTAAATATTTAAATATATATTAATTTAAATTTTTAATACAATTTAATTAATAAATTATATAAATGATATAAAATTAATATTTTTAAACTCTATCATTGCATTGACATTGCTCCTTTTATGTTTCTCCTGATATTTTTTTACTCATTTTATTTTTATTTCTATTTTTTTTCTCTTTATTTTCATTTATCTGAGGCATTGGAGTAGGAGAAATTTTTATATATTCTCAAAGGAAGAAACTTTACTCAATTTGAGTAATTTAGTACCTTAGATTTTGAAATTACTTTTTACTTATAAATTAGTTCTTAAATTTAATTATTATACGAGTTAATTCTTAAATTTATAAAATTTATATGCAATTAGTCTTTCTTAGGGTTAAATTGACAAAAAAAAATTTGATATGAATTTTATAAATTCAAGGACTAACTTATATAATAATTAGATTTAGAGACTAAACTGCAAGTAAGAATAATTTCAAGGACTATGTTTTTAATTTAGTAAAGAGATTTTTTTTCTTCTAAAAGAACGTTAACCATTAATTTATAAATGTTTAAATATGTTTTTATTCCTAAAAATATAAAGTCATTAACATGTGATATTAGTGAATGAAACTCTATTTGTCATGTAAACACTCAATGAAAATTACACTAACAATAATGACTAAAATGAAAAAAAATGAGAAAGACTAAAATAAAAGAAATTAAAGAGAACAAAACCAAAAAATAATATATATTTAAAAAAAGAGAACATTTAAACCAAAAAATGGTTGAGATTATTTCATTAAAAATAACCATTAGATAAAAGTAGATCTAACAGTTAAAAATGAATGTAAGTCTAAAAAAATTTACACTAATATAAGTTGATCATTTATTTAAAAAAAAATATTTAAGCCATTTATAAATGTTGTTGCCTATTGTCTTGCAAGACGGACGCAGCATTTATCTGAGGGCTTGGTTTAATATTATGTATCTCCAACTCCAACCTTCCTTGTTGATGTACCCCTATAACTGTGATTTTGTATTTCTAGTTTAATGAAAGTTTCTATGTCTTTTTTCGAAAAACAAAAAAAGTCAACCATTAAATCAGTGTGAGTCCTACATTAACCCACTTATGATGCACGTTTTGGAAATTCTGCTCCAATATTATACTTTCTTGTTTCAGAATATCAAATTTTATTCGTTTTTCTTAAAAATAAAGATATCAATCATTTTTTTAATATTACCTTTGTCTCATTGTATTTTTGTTAAATGACATGAGAGAAAATATTAACAGAGTAATTATATTTTGAATATTTCAAAAGAAGTTAATTTAGTCATATATTTTTTATAATTAAAAATATTTAATAGTTTTTTTAATTATTATATATATACTAATATTTTAAAATTAAATAGAATTAATCAGTTGAACCAGTTTGATCATAAATTAATTACGTTTTTTATTCAAATATTATTTGATTTAATTATGATTTAATCAAAAATTTAATCAATTATATTAATTAAACAATAATCTAGAAATTTCTCCAATTTAATCTTTGGTTTAATTTTAAAATATTGATATATACTTTAAACCATTGACATTTTGATATATATTTAATCCCTTGTAACGTGTGACTTCCAAGTGTGGCACAGCTGACAAGCCTGACATTGGACCAAAAGGAAAGAAAGGAACGTGTGCACTGCGCATGTGTTGCCAATTGCCATCGCCCTCTTCATAAAGGCGGCCGTATTATTACAACATTGCAACTTGATTTTAACACTTGTGGAAAGAATCTTCTCATTTGAAACTTTTATATCATAAAGTTATGTGAAGATAGATAAATATAAATATTTTAAATAATAAAGCTTTTTAAAATTTATGAGATTATATATTTAGATCTTTATATTTATTTTTCTCTTTAAATGAGATAATCCATTCACAAATTTTTTTTTTTTAATAAAAATAATATTTATACATTAAAATTACTTAAATATATAATAGAATGAAGCAGCAAGAAGATAGTATTAAACATTGGGATATATAAATATAATTTTTTAAGTAATTAGATAAGAGAGGGAGATCGGTGATTTGGTAGAGGACTGAACCTCAGACATCATCTCTACACTTAACTTTTAAAGACTTTGGTTGGCGTGAATGGAAAAGAAGTAACAGCTTTTGTGTTTAGAAAATAATAGTCATATATTATTTTTATTAGTGTAAGTATTATTTATATTTTTTTAAATATAATTGAGTGAGAAAAAATAAAAATAAAAATTATATATAAAAAATAATATTAAATAAAATATAAAAAATAATATATATATTATTTAATATAAGAATATAAAAATTATATGTATTTTGACTTTTTGTCAATAGACAAAATTATTATGAATTGAGGTCAATTTTAATGTGATAATAAATTAAAGAGTTTAATTTTAAAATTTAATAATTAAAGATCTCAATTTTATTTAAATTACTAATCAAAGACTTTAATTTTAATAAAAATATTTGAATAATATTTATCAATTAAAAAATTAAGATATATATATTATGTGTTTTGTTTATATTATAAATTATTTTTTTATTTTTAAGTTGGATATCTTTGTTATTTTGGTATTATTATTAATAAAAATATATTTTGATAAAGTTGAGATCCTTAATTAATAATAATAAAGTTTAATTTCTTAATTGATTTATCACAAAAAATTTAAGTCTTCAAACAATAATTTACTCTTTGTTAATAAGTTATTATTATTATCTTTATTTTATCATGTTTTATGTACTGTGAAATAAAGGAATCATAGGTGAATCATGGATGGTGACATTCATGAACGATTTATAAAATAACTACTCCTGTGAAATAGTATTGTTAGCTTTTTTTTAGATATTATTATGAGATTATTGTTGCCACTAAGAGGCACTAACTTAAAATAAGGGAAATAATTTATCCTCTTATCAAATCTTCCTACTAATCTTTTTAATTATTAAATAAAAAAATATTAAATATTTTTTATGTTCCTAAGACATTAGATGCATTTATTTTTTTATTTAATACTTTTTTCATTTAGTATTAGAATAATTATTAAAATGATTGAGTAGGAGGATATAACATTACTCTTAAAATAATGTTGTGCAATAGTATTTTTATTTTTTTATATCACTAAAAGAGTGCTCCTAACCTAAATAGTTAAACCAATTTAATGATGTATTAATATATAATTAAAGGGAAATGTTAACCTTCACTAAACACTCCTTTAGTTGAAGCCGTGAAAGTATCACTCCTTTAGTTAAAGATGTGAAAGTTAATGGAATTGTCTATTTTAGTACTTAAAAACCTTATTAAATAAAAAAAAATTCTTTCTCTCTCTTAATAATTATTAGCATCTTAAATCATTCCCTCTCTTAATAATTACTAGTCCATAAATTTTTTTATTTATCCTAATAACTACTAATTTTATAAATTAATAAATTTAATTTTTTTATTTAATCAATAATTTAATATTAGATATTTTTAAAGAAAATTTATTAATATGAAATTACATGCGATCAATTGTGTATATATGATGTTTCTTTATTTTTTTCCAAAAACTTAAATTATTTTATTATTAATTTGTAATGAGAAATAAATAAATTATTGTATTATTGTTTAAAAATAACAAAATGAAATTTCTCTATGATGTTTTCCAAAAGCATCTTATTATATTTTAAAAAAGTAAATTACTGCACTATCGATTTTTGGAAAATAATAATGTTACGGACAATTTTATATGGTTGGTAATTGTTAGTAGTTGATAGAATAATTAAAGAGGATACTAATTATTAGGAGAGTGAACGATTTTTCTCTATAATTAATGAAGTTTTTATTTACTAAAATAGATATTACCATTTAGTTGATTAAGAAAAGATAGAAGAGACTTTTGTGTCTAATTAAAAGAGTGAAGAATGCTAACCTTCACCTAAAGAGTGAAGGGGGTCAAGGTTAGCATTTTTTCATAATTAAATAATAATTTAAAATCTAGTACACTCTCATTAAATTAAAATTAAACCTTAAGATTAAAATGACATAAATGCTCTTAATTAATGATGATTAATTTTAATACACTTTTAATTAAGACTTTTTTTTATACCAACATTAAATTATGTTTTTATTATATTAGTACTCCTACAGTGCACAGAGTTACAAAATAAAATACTTAAAATAAAATATAATAAAAATTATTATAATAAAATTAAAAGATTGCTCATATATATGCTTATTGAGGTAATCATAAGGAAAGAGCATTGCTTGTCTCTCGACAAATTTAACAATCAATGGCTATCCAACCTAATTCAGTCTTTTTTTTTTTTTTAAGTTTGTCATATTTTAATGTATAATAAAACACTTTTAAATATTACAAAGTCAACATTTAAATATTAAAGTCACTTATTTTTTAAGTTAAGATATGAAAGATATTAACTTTAAAATGGCAATCACCATTAGAAAAGATGATTGATTGTCCTTATAAGAGATGAAGCACGACATAATATATAAGGTGATATAATATATAGTTAATAAAATACTGCTTTTAAAGTTATTCACGTAAAAAAAAAGTTATTTTTTTTATCTTAAAAAATAGAGTTAAAGTTATTATTCTAAGAGAATATGATTAATCAAAAGTTATTATTCATTATATCATATTAGTGTATTACGCTTCAATCCATGCTTACTTGAAAATATTGCAATATGCAAAGATGACAAATTGAAAATATCATTGCAGTAGGCCAAATGAAAATTTTGAGGATTGTGTATAATTATAATTAATTATCAGTATACATGCGAGAAGAAGCTCATGAAAGAAGTTAGATTACATTATATATTTATTTTAACGTAAATTATGTTTCAATTTCATTTAAATATGTTTGACTTTATTTGATAAACGTATATCATTGTCTCAGAAGAATAAAATGAGTCTATATCAAATACCAACCCCTATATATAGTCGATTTCAGATTGAAAAAGAAATTAAAAATAAAATTGCTTTGGAATTAAAAGGAAATAATTTTTAAATTTTGAAAACAAATCAAGTTGGAGAGGAAAGCTATTACCTGATAGAATAATTATAGTGACATCCTATTGCGTTGATAACATAATTACTTGATAGAATAATTAAATTTGTGAAAAATCATATAATATAATATAAAAAGAGAAGTAGAATTTTTTTTATTACTAAAAAATTAAAAAAGATAAAATCAAAAAGTTGAAACGTAATTTTAATTTAGAGTTATTTAATTTTTTTTTATTAATTTATTCATTATATATATTTTTTATAAATGTGACATTGATCACATCACTTTATATGTAAAAAAAAAATACATTAAATGACATATGATAAAAATTTAACTTTATTATTTACTATATATCATTAAATCAAACTATTTATTAATAATAAAGACATATGATAATTTTTTAAATTATGTATTTTATTTTTATATATTATGTGATTAGATTAGATATTAACAGTGAACTAAAATAAACTTTAAAAAATGAATTTAAATTTTGTTCTTATAAGATATTTAACACCCTTTGACCGTGAGGTTAATTTTGCTCGAGTACTAAGACAGCATTATGTTTTATAACAAAAAATTTATTTTTTACCCAAGATATAGTATAAAAATTAGGAGTGTCAAAATGGGCCGAATCTGATGGATCGGTTCGAATAGCTCGACAAAATAGACGGGTTGGGCTAGTAAAATGTTAGTACGAAACTTACATGACCTGAATGAGTTAAGTCCGAATAGGCCAGACCTGAATGGACCTGGCCAACCCGCTCTTTTAACACTACATAAGGTTAAATAGGTTGGATTGGACTGATAAAATACTAATTCAAAATTTACATGACTTGAATAGACTGGCTCGAAAATGACCCGAATCCGAATGAGCCGAGCCGATCCGTTTTGACACTTCTAATAAAAATCAGTGTTTTAAAAGTTACACAAAATCCACTAGTCCAACCGGTTAGATCGTGGACTGACGGTGCCACCCTCTTAAAACCGGCTATGGTATTGAGCTGCCATTGAACCGCTCAACTCGGTGAAATTCGGATCAAATCATTAAGCCGTTTGAACCATAGTCAGATTTTAGTAACCGACTGAGTCATTGAAAACGCCCATGATTATGGAGAAATGGCCAGACATGGTAATCCACAACAAGTGGAGGCCGGTGGTGGAGAAAATGTGAAGGCATAGCAAAGATTTCGTACAAGAAGACCCATGGTTAGTAGTGGAGGGAGTGAAAGAATGAGAAGAAAGAAGGTTAGGAAATCAATAAAACTATCAAAATAAATCAAATTTAATCAACGAATTGGGATAGTATGACAAAAAATAAGATTATGTTAAAAAATTTAAATTTAAATTTAATTTAATTTGATATGATTAGATTCAGTGTAACTTGACTTAAAATTTAGTTTGTTCATTCCAATCGAGTCAACTTTAATTTTAATTATTTTTTAATTTAATAAAATACACTTAAAATGATATATTATTTTTTTAATTAAAAAATTTAAATTCAATTTATAATTAAATTAAGTATTTAATTGATTTATTATTAAATTAAAATTAAATAATTTAAATTTCTTATTTTTTATTAATTTATTTTTTTAAAAATTATATTTATTATTGAAAAAATAAAAAAATTATTAAACTAATGAACTGGCTCGTCGAATCCGTAACCCATAACATATAAAACATAATTAGCCTGATTTTAAAATGATCTAGCCTGAAGTGACCCAGTCTGAATGTCTGATATAACCTTGTGGGCTCATTTTGACAGCTCAACTAGAAAATGAGAGTGCCAATCTGCCAGAGTTTGCCAGAGATGGATGCGTGAAGAAAATGGAAAACTAGGGGTCTAGGATTCTATGGAAAGGAACAGGATAAGTTTTTAAGGAGAAAATATTTTTGAACGAGTATAAATATAACACATTATATTTAGGTATATTTATAAAAAAAATAGAGAAATAATAATTTTTTATAATAATAGAATTTATTGGAACTAAATTATCATTTTTTTATTTTTTTAAATATATTTTAATATAATATATTATATTTATGTTTATCTAAAAATATATCGAGTTGTAGAAAAGTGAGAAGACGTGGAAGAGGAAAAAATTGAGAGAAAATAAGTTCAAGGAAGTAAATGGGGGATGTGAGTAACAGGACAGCTTGTCTGTATGAGCAAGAGCAACCGTGCCACCAGTGGATAGCTTTTCTCGTTTTTCAACATTTTCAATTCCATCAAATTTACTGCAGGATGCTATCAAACGCTCGAGTTTAGTGAACTTCGGATGAAAAGAAAACCATGAGACCTATGTTTGGCAATCAACAAACTTAAATAATAATAATAATAATAATTTTAATTTGTGAGAGTGGAAGCTTAAGTGTTTATATGCTCGAGCTTTCATAGCATATCCCTATATTATAACTTTTTTTTTAAACATAATTTACTGCAACTTGCCAGAGTAAAGTTCACCTAATGCTAGTTACTTTTTAATTTTTAATAAAAGAAATATTAACAGTATATTCTTTTAAATATTTTTTAATATTTATTTTATTATTAATTCATCTTATATATTTAAAAAATTATTAAAAAATATTAATAATATTTTTTAGATAAATAATAAAATAAATATTAAAAAATATTTAAAAAATATATATTATTAATATTTTTCTTTTCAATAAACCAAACCAAAATTAGTCAAAATCTTAAATTTAAATATAAAATTATAGAAGATTTAATTAAGAATGGATCTAAAAAATATTCAGGGGTTAAAATCATGAATCATATTATTAAATATAAAAAAATTTAAAGTTAACAAATAAATATATATTCACTCTTAAATTATTTAATGAGTTAATATCAAAATATATTATTTTAAATTAAAGATAAATATATTTTTATTTATTCGTTTTAGAAGAGTATTTTTCTTTCATTATATAAGAAGATTTATGAATAAATTGAAAAAAATAAAAAATATATATTTATATTAGATATTAAATGCATCACAATAATAATTGTCATTTACATTATAATTTATAAGTAAAATAAAGTTTTAATATATATAGATTTTAAAAAAGAAAAGAGAGTGAATCTAAAAGTTAGAGGAAATAGTAGACTTATTATATAAAGATTAAAAATTAATACAAAAATGAGTTAAAATTATAATATCAATGTATATAAAATAATTATAAATCACATGTCAAATACATATCAAGTATAAACTCTTTTAACTTCATCATTTTTATCTTTAGAATAATTATACTAACCTCTCTTGAGGTTAAGTACTTATAATATTGATACCTTTTTTGTTTGAAAAATTAATCATATTTTTTTACTTTGTATTTTAAATGAGACTCATGTGTAATATTTATATATAAAGTAGTAAATGTATATGTAATTTGTAAATAAAGAAAGATATTAGGGTATAATAATAATACATAAAATCAAAGATGTAAATATAATTTTTAAATAAGATTGTTAATATAATAAGTATTATTTTTATAAAAGATTAATATAATTTTTTAATAAATTAAAATAAATTATTGATACCTATAAAAAGTTAATAAAAAAGAAGAGTTCAAGACTCATGCTCACCCTCTTGAATCTGTCCTTGAATTTTACTAATAATGTCAAATATAGACTAAATTAGCTTTTAAATTCTAATACTGTTTTTTAGTACTTTGTTTTGTATTTGTAAAATTATCAACGAGTATATATTATTATTTATTAATATGTATATATATATAATATTATTCAGTTCAAAACTAATTTAATCGATTAAATAAATTAAATTATAATTGAAAAATATCATTAATATTATTTCAATTAAATTTTTAAAACATTAATAAAAATATTAACTTCTACCAAATGAAAAAAAAAAAAAGAAGGCTAAAATGCCGGACGCAGATTCGTTTCCATTGATTGACCCGTGATGTTGCCAGCTTGCAAGTCAGCCACGTAACGGCCAGCTCCGTGCATTAATGTAACCGCTAGCAGTTGCAATTTTCTTTTTCTCTCAATATCAAGACAGAAATTTTAATTATTATGAGAGACTAAATGAAGAAGAACTCATTATTCATAAATAGAAATAGAAATTTAGTCAAATAATGATAAATGAAACTATACAAAAGGGAACCCGCTCCACACGTTAATCCGGATCCTCGTTGACCTAACTTGTGTCTCTCGTACAAGATGTTGCCTGAAAAGAATCGAGTTCATTCATGACTTTATAACACTAGCCATATTTCTTTGCTTTCTGAACGAAGTTTCGAGTCTTTGGACTTTCCCCTTACAAGTTACCACGGGCGAGGGGAAGAGGGTTGGCGGTTGAAATTTCTTTTATATACTTTGCTTTCATATAATTTTAGATTTAGTCTTGTCAATAAAAGTAAAAGTATTGTTTCCTTTTCTTCCCCGCCCCTTCTAAGTGAATTTTTTATATTAGAGAATAGATAATATTTTAACCAAAATCTGCTCATTAAACTGCCTTTTTTCATTTTCTTTTAAATAGAACCAATGCATGGTCCAAGAATATATATATATATATATATATATGTGTGTGTGTGTGTGTGTGTGTTTTCATTGCAACTGTTTCTTATGGTAAAATGCTTTTCAGTATAACGTAACAACTACAGAATGATATACAGCACAGTCTGGATGCATGTGCATAGAAAATTTAAAATATTTAATAAACTCATAAAAGAGTATTGAAATAAGGTAAAGAAAAAACAGTGAGAGAAAGCATAAAAATACTTTAAAACAATTGAGAAAGTAAGATATAGTTATTTAAAGTAAATATTTTTCATTTGTTTAAAGTTTACATTAAAATTTAAGATGTTAATAAACTATATAATTTATAGCCTTAAGCCATTATAAGTGGGTTAATTAGTAGCAAAATCATATGTTAAACACATCCGTGCTACCATTGTATCAAAAAGTTTATTAATCCATCGCCTATTGATTTATTCTATTCAACAATAGTCAAATGAAATATGGAATAAATATAAATTAAAAATTTATTCACTTGCATCTTTAATTTATTTTTGTTTTAATATAAACAATATAAAATTAACACACTGACTCTATTCTTTAAGACTGATGTGTGCTTGTACATTTTAATGTACACAACAAAAAATGAAAATAAATATTATGATAATAACTTATTTAACCTTAATATTTAACTCTAAAATAAGTGATTGTTAGAGAAAAGATATTAAAATATTAAAAACAATTTTGTTAATATTTTTTTTATTTCTTAGAATATTTTCTTATTCGAAAGGTGAGAGACTAATCTCCTAAGGTACGGTCAAACGTCTAATCATAATTTTTTTTAATGATGTTATTTTCATACACATAAATCTCAAAATTAAATATAAAATTATATGCTTAAAGGACTCGAATTCATTCAACTCGGACAAACACAATTGATAAATTTTGTTGATATATATTAATATATTAGTACAGTTTATATTAATGTACGTATTAATATTTCATAGTTCATGTTCCATGGAGCTTCAGACCCAGTTGTCTTGCTTCAAATTAATGGATTGCTAGATTTGATCGACAATATCATTCTTCCTAACCAAGGAGGATTAAATAATGATTTGATGATTTTTTTTTAAAAAAAATCACAATATGCTGAAGCTGTCTGTATGATTTGTCAAAGGAAATAGAATTTCTGTGTCCAAGAAAGAAGTTTTTCCTCCGTGCATGTGAGCAAGCAATATATATATATATATATATATATATATATATATATATATATATATATGAATTGAGTTTATTTTCATCATGTCATGATTTCAATATAAATTAGATACATTGAATTATAATAACCAAATCTAAATGAAACTTCAATTTAATGAATGTCATAAATGATCTTCTAAGTAACTCAATATTGCACATCGTGATTTCAAAATAGGTACGCTGAATAATTGAACACAAATCTAATTAAGTGTAAACTACTATGGTCATAATAGAAAAGATATTCTTTTAAAGTGAGTTAATCCAGTTGTCTTGCTACAAATTAATGGATTGCTAGATTTGATCGACAATATCATTCTTCCTAACCAAGGAGGATTAAATAATGATTTGATGATTTTTTTTAAAAAAAATCACAATATGCTGAAGCTGTCTGTATGATTTGTCAAAGGAAATAGAATTTCTGTGTCCAAGAAAAAAGTTTTTCCTCCGTGCATGTGAGCAGGCAATATATATATATGAATTGAGTTTATTTTCATCATGTCATGATTTCAATATAAATTAGATACATTGAATTATAATAACCAAATCTAAATGAAACTTCAAGTCATAAATGATCTTTCTAAGTAACTCAATATTGCACATCGTGATTTCAAAATAGGTACGTTGAATAATTGAACACAAATCTAATTAAGTGTAAACTATTATGGTCATAATAGAAAAGATATTCTTTTAAAGTTAGTTTATTTTTGAAGTGAGTAAGTTAAAGTATATTTATTGTTAAATTTTAGTAGATTAAAATTACGATATATTTTAAATTAAATTAAAAATAAATAAATTCTTACTTTTTAATTTTAGTAACAAACTCATTTTGGAGGAGCTTTTTCCTATCATAACATACCTTATCTTTTTAAGCAAATAAATAATTTATATGTTGTTTTTGGTAAACATAATTTAAATGTATTTCAAAAATATAAAATTACTAATATGATTAATATAATTTAAGGAAAATATAATTTGTAAAAAAATTTCAGCACTCTAATTTTTGTAAACAAATTTTATTGATTAATAGAATTTAAGGAAAATTAGGGGATACCCGTGCAAATGCACGGGTTCAATCAAAGGTCAGCATTATTTAAAGAAATTTGATTCAATGGCCATTATCTATTCCCGCTAATTCAATGAAAAGGGAGAAAAGAGTTATAAAAGTAATAAATGATATAATTTGTAAAAAAAATCACGAAAAACAAATTTCAACACTTTAATTTTTGTAAAGAAATTTTAGTCTTTTATTTATTAATATTTATCATGATCTAAATAATAATAATAATATACATGTATTACAAACTCATGCATCGTTGCATCGCATGAGAAATTGAGAATGATAACTCGTGCGTTACGTTTATGTACTAATGACTTTTGCAATGAACTCTATCTATGACTTATTGATATTTCACAAAAAAAAAAATTAATTCGATACGATAAACACTTCGTGTTAGACATAATACTATATTTCAAATTTATGATGTAACAATATGAGTGCTATATCAATATCATATATGTCGGATCTCCGGCAAAATCGCAATGCTAATTAAGTTTATTATATATGACCGTGTAGTTTGGGGTTTTATGGCTGCGGTCCGTAAGCACCAAGCAATGGCTGGCTTGGATCAAGAAAATATCTGGGGACAAATGCTTAACGAATTCAATGTAGTGCTTTGACTAATATGCATTGATATGGGCTTGTATCTGTACTAGAAATTTTGCGTTTAGCCGTCATAGTCATACGTTTCTAAGGAACTTCCATAGGAACTATGTCCAAGAAAATGATTTGCCCGAAACGTTTTCCATGCAAATCTGTAGGTGGAGCTGGATCAGAAGAAGTACTATATGTCTACTTTCCCGGCTGGGATTAAGCTGGATGTGATGAATAACAGTAGATTATTGTTTTACATTTATATATGTATGTATTTTAGGCTAGATGTAGAAATTAAATGGATCTGAATGATGTGACTTGTGAGTCTTCTGATTTTACGGCAGGACTTGTAACTTTGAGTGAGTGTATCTAGTCATATTGTTTAACTTTCTTTTTTGTTTTTTTTGAAAAAAAAATGTTTTACTTTCTTATATTGATCACTTTCGGTTTTGCTTATCAGAAAGTTATGAGTGCTGTACTACCTCTGGCGCAGTTTGAAATTGATATACATATATTTATGTTTTGTTTGGATAAAGAGAGAAAATAAGAAGAGAGAAAATAATAAGAAAAATAATAAAAAATTTTAGTTATTTAAATGAAGAGAAAATGAGAAGAAAAAAAATACAAAAAATATTAAAAAAATATTTTATGTTAAACAAAAAAAAATTTATACACTTTCACCTCTACTCTTACCCCTACCCCCACCCCCACCCCCCTGTCGCCTCTGGATCTGCGTCCGCCAACCCCACCCCCTTACTGGTCGAGTCCCCACCCCACCCCACCCCCCACCTATTGTGTCTCCAACCCCTCTGCGTCCTTGCAGAGTCCCCACCCCCACCTCCTACTCCTTCTTCGTCCCTCGCCGGAGCCTCTCTCGTTCTGTCTTGTGGTTTATTATCGGCGAATCATCTGGCAGCGTCCACGAGGCCTGCAATTGCGCGCAACCTCATCGATCGCCTACAATCGCGCGCCACTCGACCCAGATCCACCGCATCGATCCAAGCTGCCGTTCGTGCTCAAATCCGGTTAGTCGCACGTCGCCCACCAACCCAGCGAATACAGCCACCCAGCTGTCGCCAGTCGCGCCGCACGAACAAGAACCCAGGAAGAAGGAGGAGGGGTCAGATGCATATTTTGATATTAATTTGGGGTATAATGATAATTTCATGTGCTACCACACATTCTCTCTCATTTTCTGCTCATCTAAGGAGAGAAAAAAAATCATATAAGTCCCACAAACTTTTTTTCTATTTTTTTTATTTTCTCTGCTGAGCCAAATAAGAGAAAATAAAATATTCTTTTCCTTTTTTTTCTTCTCTTTTTCTTTTAAAACAAACATAGCATATTCTTCTCCTTTGATATATGGTTTGTTTTGAGGCATGTCGCAACCGGAATCGCGACGGGACGACCGAAAAAAGATTAGTATTTGAAAATCAATGGAGTCGCCACCAATATTTATTTAATTTGGGAAAACATTAGAAAAACCCTTAAAATAGGCAAAACTGGTCTTTTTGGAAAATGAGTTTGGGTTCGGGAGTCGATTACAGGTAGGGAAGGTGTTAGCGTCCTACACCGCCTTTCTTGGATCCAAGAACGATCTTTAAGTCAATTGTGCAAATTTTAATAATATCAAATTTATTTATTTTACCCTTTTTGAAAAGACTTTGTAACTATTTTATTTTATTTATTTTTTTATTTTTATTTTTTTTAAAGGAAAGAAAAGAGAAATAACTAAATTATGAAAATTTATTTTTCTAACGTGACAGAATAGAAATCCTGCCTCCTACGTATCCTCTGCGATGAGTGAACTCAAAGTCACGTAGTTCTTTAAAAATAAGTATAGGTTGGTTGATTTTATTTAAAGAAAGATTTAATTTTTTCTTATTTTTTATAAAAAATTAAATTAACAGTGTCGTCATTTACTCTATTAATCAAATTATGATTTGAATAGGTGAAGCTCACGTTACACTAGAGACGTCACCCACTGATTATCAAATTTATTATTATTAAGTGAGATTTTTTTTCTAAAAATACCTAAAAAAAGGGAAATAATTTTTATAGTAATTTTATTTTACATAATTCGGATCATTAGATTATCACAACTCAGATGATCCAAATAGTTACAAGACTAACAAGCTGTCACAACTTGGTTAATCTTGTTTATTTCTAAAAAATAATTATTTTATATTAATCCCTTTTTATATTTTTTAATTTTTATATTAATCCTTTTTAACTTTTACCATTATTTTTAGCCTTGTCTTCGTTTTTTTTTAATCTATTCTGGTCCAAATTGATTGCTTTAGGCCCATTACCCTTAATGATAAAAAAAATAAAAAATAAAAAAAAACATAAAAATAGACAGTGACTTACGAAAAACAAAAAAAGGGAGGGGGTATTTGCTTTTCTCCTTCCTTGATATTCCTGAAGCAAAACAGAGGACACCAATGGAGGTCGGAGGTCGGCTGTAGCAGAGCAGGACAAAGACGCGACGGCAACGACGATTGGGCAAGGATCGGAGCACGACTCACTCACAGGGACTGGGCGGAGCTACGACAGATCCGGTGACTGGTGCGGTGCGGGGCGATGCGGCAGAGCTTCTAGCTGGCTCCGGAGTGTGCAACTCGATGGGCTCGATAGTGACAGATCCCAGTTGGGGTACAACGGTGGGTACGGTTCTGACTCGGTATGAGCTATCGACCGGTTCGCGAGTTCGGCGGGTTCGAGCGCTGCTGGTTCAACGTCGCCGGTCTGCTCGAGCGGTGGTACGGGGTCGCGGTTCAGTGTTGAGCCGCGGTTGATGGTGTGCGGCTGGCTTTGGTGCGAGGCGCTGTTCGACGGTGGCTCACTGGTCCAGTGCGGATGGAGGCAACAGATCTCGGGTCCGGTTCGGATGTGGGCCTGCACGGGTTGCACGGTTTTGGAGCCCGTGCATGACAGATCTGGGTTTCTCAGTTCAGACCAGCAGCGGTGCGGGGTCGTCGGAGCTTGGGTCTGTCGGGTTCTGGTGTGGGTTCATGCAGTGGTTTGTGACGGGTTCCGACGAGCTCGGTTCGAGTCGGTCGGAGGACAGTGAGCTCTGCTGGTGGATTGGTTTTGGTCTTGGATGATGGTGGGTTAAAGCTTTGGTGGTGGTTTCAATGGAATTTCGTGGTGATTTATGGGGTTAATGGTGATGGAAGATGAAAACTTGGCTTTGTGAAGATGGTTATGGTGTTTACTCACCTAGTTGACTCAGTTGGGTTTGGTTATGGAAAAGATTCGTGAAGATGAAAATGATGAAGAATAGAGGTGATGATGAAAGGAGATGAGTATGGTAGTATGAAAATCCTGAAGCTGAAAGGTGATGGGAGATTGGTTGGTTTTGAAGGCTTGGGATAGTGGAAGAAAATGAAATGGATGAAGTGAAGAAAATGAGGAAGATGAAGTAGTAATGGAAATTTTGTGATGGTGTGGAGAACATTGCTGTGTTTTCGAAGGCTACGAGAAACCAAATATGGAAGGGTTCTCAATTGAAGTCTGTGTTTCTCATTTTCCTTTTAAAGCGGAAAAGATGTTTCTGTTATTGCTCCCCTATTATTGTGCGTGTGAGTGGATATGCGAGAAAAAACAAAAGTGCCGTGTGTGTAGTTTGGTGAGTGAGTGCGCAGAGTGGGTGCAAAGTGAATTGTTGAGAGTGCAATTAGGAATTGAGTGAGTGAGTGCGGAGTGCAATTTGAGAGTGGAGGGTGCAAAGTGAGATTGAGTGGAGTGTAGTGCAATGAGTGGGGTGAGTGGCATATTGTCTGTTGCCAAAAAATAAATGCATAATGGAGTGGGTGAGAGTGAGTGTAGTGTGAGGTGAGAAATGAGCAAATTACCAAAAAAAAAAAAAAAAAAATTATTTATTTTGTACAAATAAGAAAAAGTAAGATGGAAGTAAATAATAATAAAATGGTGTGATCACAACATTGCGATTAAGCGTCTTTTCACTAAAAATATTAATCATTGATCAAGTAATAAAAAATTTTATGGACAAAATTAGGTATCAACAATTTCTTGCACTTTGCTTTACATTTAAAATAAATGGGAAGCGGAGGAATCGATTCAATTTTCATCGTGAAAATTTTCATTTCCTTTTCTTTTTCTTCTTTTCTTTTTCTTTCTGTTTCTTCTTTTTTTTTAGAAAGCAGATTGACGCAAAAACCACGAACATTAAAACGAGGTAAAAAAAGACTTATAGAAATCGAATTATCCACGTTTCTCTCAGAAAACTTAAAACTAGAAAGGGAAAAACTTATGGTCAGTTATCCATTGTGAAGCTTGGAAAAACTTAAAGCAAGAAAGGGAAAAAGACTATGGTCAGATATCCTGAAGCTTGGAAAAAACTTAAAGCAGGAAAGGGAAAAAGCTTGCGGGTCAGATTATCCGTTTTCGCAGCAAAAACTTAAAACTTAGAAAGGAAAAAAACATGAGTCAGATATCCGTAGCTCGACAGAAAAAACTTAAAAACTGCGCAGGGTAGGGTCTTGCCGTCGAGCTTAATGACAGAAAACTTAAAAGCTCATGCGGGGTGGGATCCCGTCGTCTCGAAGCAAAAACTTAAAAACTTGCGGGGGGATACCCGTCGAAGCAATGAGAAAACTTAAAAGCTTCATGGGGTAGGGTGCCGTCGAAGCTGACAAAACTTTAAAACTTGCGGGGTAGGGTGCCGTCGAAGCTGACAGAAAACTTAAAAGCTTGCGGGGTAGGATACGTCGTCGAGCTGAATGAAAACTTAAAAACTTCATGGGGTAGGATACCCGTCGAAGCAATGAAAAAACTTAAAAACTTGCGGGGTAGGTAGTGCTCCGTCGAAGCAATGAGAAAAACTTAAAAACTTAAAAGATGGGTCGCGAGGACCCGAAAGGAAAAGGCATTGGGTCGAGGACCCTAATTAAAAGCGGCGTGCGTGGGGACCCGAAAAAGAAGCGGCAAATGGATCGGGGGACCCAAAAAGCTACTGAAAAGGCTTTTGCACTTTTCTTTTTTTATGCCTGAATTGATGCTTGATCTGAATGGATATAGGATGATCAATGAAAGTGCGGCATTGAGGACAACATGCATGTAATGCCTGGGATAATGCATGATGTAATGGATGCATGATGATGCAATGACACATCGTAGCTTTAATTTGGATCACTCTTGGCTTCCACAACACCCTTAAGAACTTCTTCCCATAGTAGGATCCGAGTTGAATCGGTAAACAAAATTCATCAATTTGCTTCTTGATTTGTTGGTGATTCTTTATTTTTCATCAATACTCTTATCATGAAATTCATCGCATTCCCCATGACCTTTCAAAATTGTTAAAACAAAACTGAATGCTTTTGCAATATAATCACATGTTTCACATCTCAATATAAATCTATCATGATAAATGCATATTGAATCAACAATGGGTTGCAAAGAAAATGGACTATTATTATGGAAAGGAACAAGACAGTCTGAGGGAATGTGGTACCACAAAGGTTAGAATTGAAAGGTTTACGAGAAGAATGTTGGAGTAGATTTTTCCAAATCTTTCTAGTGATGCTCTCTAGGATGACCAGCTAATTTCCATGTGTAAGACCTTAAATACCCCATTTTCTATTTCTGAGAACATGAGTTGACCCAGTTTCCACGCGTCGGGAGGGTTCATAACAAGACTTTCCATTCAAACTGCCCCAGTTTGTGACTTGAGGCAACTCCATTTTTCCAGATGTGTCAAGAACCATCTTTGACCTTAACTTTTGCCTGGTCGCTTCTTTCCGAGTTTTCAACCTAGCAGGTCGCTCTAATTTTTGCCTAGATCGCCTTTTCAGGTTTTCAGCCTAGCGAGCCACTTTTCTCTTTTTTGTGTGTTTGTTTTTTTTGTTGTTGTTTTTTTTGTTTTTGTTTTTTTTTTTTTTTAAGCATAATACATTTTGACAAAGATCTCGAATTTACAGAAGTGGTAAATCAAACCATCCATATTTGTGAGAATTAAAGCTCCTCCCGAGAAAGCCTTTTTACAACATAAGGTCCTTCATAGTTTGGAGTCCATTTTCCTCGATTATCCTTTTGAATGGGAAGAATCTTCTTCAAGATTTAGGTCTCCTTCTTGAACTGTCATGCGACGCACCTTTTTCGCATAGGCTTTCATCATTCTCTTACGGTAAAAGTTCGGCCATGACACAACAGTCTTTGTTAATCTCTTTCCTTCAATGAGGTTCAACCGATCAAGTCGAGTTTGGACCCATTCGCTTTCTTCTAATTTCGCTTCTATCGACTTTAATGATGGAATTTCCACTTCAATAGGGAGTACCGCCTCCATTCCATAAACCAAAGAGAAAGGGGTTGCCCCAGTTGAAGTACGAACAGATGTACGATAACCATGCAATGCAAATGGTAGCATTTCATGCCAATCTTTATACGTTACAACCATCTTTTGAACAATCTTCTTGATGTTCTTGTTTGCCGCCTCCACTGCCCCATTCATCTTTGGGCGATAGGGTGAGGAATTGTGGTGCTCAATTTTAAAACTTTCACACATCTCTTTCATCATCTTATTGTTCAAATTAGTGGCATTGTCAGTGACAATTTTGCTTGGCAAACCATATCGACAAATCACCTCCCTTTTGACAAATTTGACCACTACATTCCTAGTCACATTGGCATAAGAAGTAGCTTCGACCCATTTTGTGAAGTAATCAATTGCGACAAGAATAAAGCGATGTCCATTTGAGGCCTTCTGGTTCAATGGGCCCTATGACATCCATTCCCCACATTGAGAATGGCCAGTCTTTGTTAAAACATTCAAAGGTACAGGTGGCGCATGAACCTTGTCGATATGTCCGGCATTTGTGGCACTTCTTCACATAATTGAAGCAATCGGTTTCCATTGTCAACCAATAATACCCACTCTTAGTATCTTTCTTGCCATTGCATGCCCACTTGCATGAGTTCCAAAAGAACCTTCATGGACATCCTTGATGATTTTCTCTCGCTTCGTTGCATCAACACATCTTAGCAAAGACCATGTCGTGGTTCCTCTTGTAGAGAACTTCCCCATTTAGAAAGAAACCCATTGTGAGTCTTCTGAGGGTTCTTTTGTCATTTTCTGAAGCATCTGGAGGGTACTCTCTGTTCTTGATGAAACATTTGATGTCATGGTACCACGGTTTCCCATCTGGCTCCGCTTCTACCATTTGGCAATATGCTTGGTTGGTCACGACTCTCCATCTTTATGAGTGGCAAGTCCTTATCATGGCTTACTTTAAACATTGACGACAACGTGGCTAACGCATCAGCCAACTGATTATCTTCCCGAGGGACGTGATGGAATGTGACTTCGTCAAGTTGTTTAGTCAACTCTTTAATGTAAGCATGATAAGGGATCAACTTGGTATCTCGAGTTTCCCATTCTCCCTTTAGCTGATGGATGACCAAGGCAGAGTCCCCGTATACCTCAAGAACTTTTGCCTTTGATTCTATCGTTTTGGATTCCCATGGCACATGCTTCGTATTCGGCTATGTTGTTTGTACAACAAAGCACAACCGAGCAGTGATTGGGATAAAATTACTTTCAGGGGAAATCAATATGGCCCCGACTCCATGTCCCAGTGAATTAGAAGCTCCGTCAAACAACAAAGTCCATTTTTCTCTTTTCGAAGATTCTTCTTCTCCAAACAAAGCCATTATATCTTCATCAGGGAATTCACACTGCATAGACCCATAGCCCTCAACTGGTTGACTAGCTAAGAAATCTGCCAGAGCACTTCCTTTGATTGCTTTTTGGGTGACGTAGACAATGTCATATTCTGATAGCAAAACTTGCCAACGTGCAATCCTCCCAGTGAGGCGGGTTTTCAAAGATGTACTTGATCGGGTCCATTTTGGACACTAACCAAGTGGTGTAACACAACATGTACTTGCCTCAACCTAAGGTGGGCCGCCCATGCCAAGGCGCAACACGTGCGTTCCAATAATGAATATTTTGCCTCATAGTTCGTAAACTTCTTACTCAAGTAATAGATGGCTCGCTCCTTTTTGCCGGTTTCATCATGTTGTCCAAGTACACAACCCATGGATTCATCCAACACAACAAATACATGATGAGAGGCCTTCCCGGCATTGGTGGTACCAAAGCGGGGGTTCTTGCAGACATCGCTTGATCTTCTCAAATGCTTCTTGACAATCCTCGTTCCATTCTACCGTCTGGTTTTACGCAACAACTTGAAGATTGGCTCACACGTTGCGCTTAATTGGGATATAAACCTAGCAATATAGTTCACCTCCCCAAAATCCACGAACTTCTTTTTCAAGTGCGAGGAGTCGACATCTCTATAATTGCTCGAACTTTGTCCGGGTCAACTTCTATCCCTTTCTCGCTAACCACAAATCCCAAGAGCTTGCCTCGATTTTACACCAAAAGTGCACTTAGCGATTCAATCTGAGCCTCGAACTTTCTTAACCGCTCAAAAGCTTTTGTAAATCTAAGTTATGTGATCTTCTTCTGTTTTTGACTTTGCAATCATATCATCCACATAAACTTCTATTTCCTTGTGCATCATATCGTGGAATAATGCTACCATTGCCCTTTGATAAGTTGCTCGGCATTCTTCAATCCAAATGGCATCACTTTATAGCAAAAAGTCCCCATAGAGTGATAAATGTGGTCTTCTCCATATCTTCAGTGCCATCTTGATTTGATTATATCCCGAGAAACCATCCATGAAGGAGAAAAATGCATATTGAGCAAAGTGTTTGTCCACCAAAATGTCAATGTGAGGTAAAGGAAAATTATCTTTGTAGTCGGCCCTATTCAAATCTCTATAGTCAACGCACATGCGTACCTTCCCATCTTTCTTCGGACAGTACGATGTTGGCGACCCATTGAGGGTACTTTGCGACGCCGAGGAAACCTGCATCAAATCGTCTTTTGACCTCCTCTCTAATTTTTAGCGACATTTCTCGCTTCATTCGCCTCAATTTTTGCTTGACGGGAAGACATTCTCGGTCTTAATGGCAATTTATGCTCAACTATGCTAACATCCAAATTTCCGTGTCTTGGTACGACCATGCAAAAATGTCACAATAATCGATAGAGCTTGACCAACTTGCTTCGCTCTTCTTCTTTCATAGAAGTGCCAATTTTAACTTCTTTTTTATCATCTTCTCTCCCCAAATTAATCACTTTAACTGGCTCCTCATGGGGTTGAATCTCTTTGGCCTCTTGTTCTATTAATCTCATTAGCTCAGAAGAAGGTTCCCAATCGTCATCATCTTCATCAACATGATTAATGGGATGGTCAAAATTATACAATGGGGTCATAGCACTGTCATTTTCAAGAGAACCACTTTCAGATCTGCATTTATTGATGTCAAAACAAGTAAAAAGGGTAATGAATAAAAGCTAATGCAATGATCGTACAGAAAAATTAAAATGGAAGATAATTTGAAAATGCATTTTATTGATAGCAAATATTGAAAAGGAAACATGTGAGCCTGTTTTTACAACATATTTTCCTAAAGCCTTAGGCATAGCTATAGGATTAGCATTACAGAATTACTTTGAATCAGTTTCAAAAGTCATGGGAAAATTGACGATCTCCCAATTGTTGAGCTCTGCATCCGGAGAACAAGGGTACACCAGACTGACACCAAGGTCGATGGATTGATCATCATTGATAGCGGTCCACCGGTTCGAAACACCAACCCTAAGACTTCGGAAACTCGTCGGATGTCACGTACGATGGAATCCTCTCAGTTTTAGGCTCCCGATTTTCCAACCGAGCCAACCTCTTCTCCCTTTTCTCTTCTATGACCCTTCTCTTATCAGCTTTAGTTGGTTTATATCCTAACCCGAACCTGTCCTTGTTTTCACATGGGTGCAGAAACTTTGCAATGCCTTGTTTATTCATTCCTAGTCCATTTCCACTTTGATATCCTCTTTCAAGCATAACTTTAGCCATCATTATGGATGCACTAGATGACTGTGGTTTTGGAATTCGAGCTCCTTCCTTTACATAAACAAGAGATTGACAACCTCAAACGCTTGGAATGTCAAGTTTCAAGAGCTTCTTCTGCAGACTTCGATGTAAGGAGTCGATGGGAGCTTACTCACCAACAAGTCTTCCTCACCCGAGACGATCACCAAAGTATTACCAACTATGAATTTCACTTTCTCGGTGCAAAGAAGACGACACATAAATGAAATGAATCCAGTGGTCGTCCCAATAGGCAGCGTAAGTTGGTGTGATGTCCATCACCCGAAAGAGTACATGAAAGGTAGTAGGCCCAACCCGAATCGGGATCTCTACTTCTCCCATCACTTCTCTTCTGGTCCCATCAAAAGCTCTCACGATCATAGTACTTGGTTTCATATAAGTCCCATCAAAAGGCAACTTGGAGAGAGTTGATTTTGGCATTACATTCAAAGAGGAACCATTATCAATGAGCACTCTAGCCATTATATGATCTTGGCATTTGACGGAAATATGCGGCGCCTTATTATGCCCCATTCCTTCAAATAGGATCTCATCATCTGGTGAAAGTGACATAATTATCGCCAGTAATGTTGCCAATAATACCACCAAACTTGTCAACCGTAATGTCATGAGAAACATGTGCTTGATTTAGTATCTTCATCAACACTTTCCTATGCGCGCTCGAATTCATCAACAAGGACAAGAGAGATATCCTTGCGGAGTGCGATTTAACCGATCAACCACCCTATACTCGCTTTGCTTGATGAACTTCAGGGAACTCACAAACTTCTTCATCGGATACCTCTTTCTTATACTCATTTGGCTTTGTCAATCCTCCTTTTTCTTTCACATCATTCCCCATAGAAGTCTCTCCCTGTCTTCTTGCTCTTCCCCTTGTAGTTTCTCTTTTCTTCTTCTTCTTGCCCCTTTCGCAACTCCTCGGGTGTAAATGCGACCACTTCGTGTCATCCCTCCAATCCCCGATATATTTGTGACAATAGCGGTCGAACAAGATGAAACATTTGGCGATTGTTTGTGAGATTATCTCCAAGGACTTGTATATCATAATTCCACTGATGCGGCTCTGGTGTCCTTAAATGGAAAAGGACTAGGAACTTGAATGGTGATGGGCCTTGGGCCACATGGAGGTGGCGCAGCGAACTTGCGGTGTAATAGATAACCAACGGTTTGATAGGCTGGATTTGCAATGGAAGGGACCGAGAGAGTTTATGGCTTCATGACCTTCTTGAAACCGTGGAATAGCACATTCATCCACCATACTTATGCCACCATTGTCACATAAATGACCTATTTGCACTAGTTGCATGTCCATTAGATCTTGGAGGATTTGTCTCGAACTCACCACATTCGTCAATAGAATGTCCCACATTCCCATGGAGATTGCACATTATTTCATTATCGCCGCTCCCTTTCTCTTCAATATGAACTTCCATCATCCCGAATTTGCACAGTTCTTTAAACATAACCTTCATGGGGGTTTTGACATCTGCCACTCGTCTTATAAGTTGCTGGGCAGAACACTCCTCTATAGCATTGACTGTAGGATTCTCATGGTTAGGCAAAGGGTTATGGCCCACACTAGGGGTATTTGTCTTGAAATTCAACCATTTAGCATTGATTAGATCTTGCACCTTAAACTTCAGCGCTTTGCACTTCTCTGTGGAATGCCCTGCGGCCCCCGCATGGTAATCACATTTGGCATTTGGGTCAAATCCTTTAGGGTATGGGGGTTCCACTGGTTTCATCGGGCAAGGAGCCAAGAGAGAGTTACGGATGAGTTGGGGTAGTAACTCGGTGTAGGTCATAGGAATTGGGTCGAAGTGGACAAACTTCCTTTCTTGGTTATTTGGTGGTCTTCTTTGGTTTGTGTTTGGATTTTGGGTCCATGGTTGAACTGTTTGAGGCGGTAAGGTAGGAGGTGTCGGTATTGAGAATGAGATGGCATTTGGTGAGGCCTCATTGAGAGGTGAGGTTGAGGATGAGGAACGTGTGAAGTATTGGCGACATGGGGTAATAAGGTGGGGATATGGAATTGGTGGTGTAGTGGGAAAGTATGGGTGATAAGGTACAAAAGGGGTTTGGAAGGATGATTGATGGTTTACGGTGTTTGGCTATCTCTCCCTTGGGTAAAGGTAACAGCATGGGTTTCTCCTTCTTTTTTCTTTCCCATCGGGGGCCTCTTGGCATTAATTGTTCTGTCGAACTTTCAACGATCTTCCCACTTCTCATTCCTCCCTCAATTCTTTCTCCGATGATAACCATGTCCGAGAAATTTGATGACACACTCCCTATCATTTTGTCATAGAAAGGCGGTTGCAGAGTGTCAATAAACGTGGCCACCATTTCTCTTCTGTCAATGGGGTTCTACTTGAGCGGCCATTTCTCTCCATCGCCGAGCATATTCCTTAAAGGTTTCAACATCTTTCTTAGCCATATTCGGAGCCGCAATCTATCCTAGGTGCCATATCAATATTGTACTTATACTTGTTTCAAGAAAGCATCACCAAGTCTTTGAAACATCGAACATGGGCACGCTCAAGATGAGTGTACCAATTTGAAGCTGCCCCAGTCAGTCTTGGAAAAAGTGAATCAGCAGCTTGTCATCGTGAGCACACGAAGCCATCTTGCGGATATACATGGTCAGATGGTTCTTTGGGCAAGTGGTCCCCTTGTATTTATCAAAATCTGGAACTTTGAATTTTGGTGGGATCACCACGTTAGGGACAAGGCAAAGTTCCGAAGCATCAAGGAGACCGTAGCTAGTTGCCCCTTCTATGGCTCGCAGTCTCTCTTCTAGAGTTTCCAACTTCTCTCTGGACTGGGAATTTTCAACAGAGGAATTCAATGGGTTTTGTGGAATAAAAGTAGGGATAAAATGTTGTGCCGGCAGGGTTCCGTTGGCAGGTGGTTGGGTTGTGTTTAAAGAGTTAGCAGTAGGATTGCTGCCGTCCGGGGGATTAGTCGCTTGTGGTGGTATAAAGCCGGCAGGAAAACCATATGGAGGAAGAAAGAAGGGGGAATGGGTGTTGTGTTTGTGGTGTTTCATTAGCATTTGGCAGAGTAACCTGAGCTTCAGTAGTGTTTGGCGGGTTTGGGATTTGTGTTACTGCTGACGTGCCATTATCAAGGGAATTTGTGGCCAATGGTGGTACATACCCAGGAGGGAGGCCATATGGTGGGAATGATGGAGCCTGAGTTCCCGTGAACTTGTGACGAGGTTGAGTGGTGCTGTTTGGATAAACAGTTAGTGGCATCATAACTCCTTGAGGGTTAATGCTTTGATGTTGCAGAGGGGTTGGAGAGAAGCCAGGCGGGTGAAGAGGCGTGGCTGGGTGTCCTTCGTTTGCTGCTGAGGGGTTCCCATCCGTGTTCCTTCTATTCTCCATAGACTGCAACAGCTCCATCATTTTGGACATTTGCTCTCTAAGTTGGTTCACTTCTTCCTTCAGTTCTTCTTGCGACTGTCCCAGTTCATCCATGACCTTCGATTGGGAGCGAGTCCTATAAGGGTGTTGTAGAGACAGTTTTTTTTCTGTGGTCATATTATTATTATTATTAGGAATAATAAAATGCAAACTTAAGTAAAATGCATGCAAAGACATGATCCAATGAAGCAAACGATATCGATAAACCTCATTTATTCAAAGATAAAAGCTTCATAGGGAGTTTCCCTTTACATCATGTTGATCATGCTACTCCTTAGGTCTAACTTGCCTTATTTATTTACGAGATAGAAGAACAAGATGGAATGAACCAGACCATTCTTAATTTCCAGAGAGCCAAGAAAAATACATCAGTACTCTTAAAGAAGACTAATTTTGGTGATGTTGTTTAGTGAAATTTGCCAAGAAAATTCAAGTCCATCCTAACCCGGGTCAGAAGCTCCTGGGTTTCTCCTGGTATCAATTTAGCTTCCACTTCGAGAATCTCTCTTGCCCTTTTTCTCGAACGGTTGGAGATCTCCCTCACATTATTAATCACCACTTCAGCTCTCTGCTTCATGTCTTGACTTGCATTTAAGTAGAAGTCTTTTTCATTAGCCAAAAAATAACATCATTTTCCAACTTATTCTTCTCATTGATTTAAGATTTCAACTTCACCTTGTAACCTTCAAGTTGACCATCTTTCCTTTGAATGATTGCCTCAAGAACTTGACAAGTCTCTCTTAGCTTCTCTATCTCAATTTCCTTAGAGACCATTTTCCGTTCTTGATTTTGGATTCTCTCTCTCGCTATGTCAAGTTGAGTCTTCAAGGATCTTCTCTCGGTGCCCACCGTTGACAAATGATTTCATATCGGCCTTCGTTCAAAGACATGATAATCAATAGGTTCATTAAACTGGTGCATTGGTGGCTCCGGCCCCGTACCCTAGGAGCAAGAACCCTTTCTTCCTACCAGCTTGCCAAATTGGGTAGTCTTCTGTTGTTTTGGATGAGGGGAGGCCAGGCTTTATACTTCTTACATCTTTCCAATCTCCAATGACCTCTTTGACCTTATGGTCGATTCCTTCATCATCATATGAGAATTCGTATTTTGATAACCCATGAGTCATAGGAATGAATTGCAAGGATGCCATTTGCCTTCTGGACCATTGTCTTGAGCATAGCTCACTACTCCCCATGGACCAATAAGTGGAACCCAAGGCTTACTCCCACATCTCGTATATGGTGTATGTAAGAGGAAACCACTTGGCTCTCAAACCACTTCCTTCAACTCATAAAAAAAGCCGATCCATTGCCCCATCATCTGAGTTCGGGAAGGCCAATTATCACGACCATATAGCGAGAAATGGGTGCTTAGGTATGACAAACCGTTTAAGATCAATCTCCTGGGTGACCAAAGCATTTCAAGGTCGGTAGATGACTAAGCATCCATACAAATAAGCAGCGATGCACATCCCCAAAATCTTCCTTTTGATGAATTTGACAAGAATTCAAAGATCGAATTGTCTCTGCCAAGATTGGTGGGGCGCAATGGGTGTACCCCATTGTCAATCTGCTCAAACAAATTGATTACATGTCCATCTATCTGATTCTTTATTCTTGGGAATATTACCAACCCGTAAATAGCTAGAGCTAATGCTACCAAACCAAAACTTTGATCAACCCGAGTTTCAATGATCCTAAGCGAACTCGGAATCCAGGCTTCGTCCTCCATCCTTCATGTACCTATTCAATTCATTTGCCAATTCCTATGAGTTTGACAACGTCCTTCTTGGCGTCTTCTTGGGGTCGTGCGAGTATACTTTATCCTTGGGCGTATTATCTTTATTGAGCAATTTGGCATACTCCTCAATTGTTGGTACTGCAGGTCAAACTCTCGAAAAGTGAAGCATCGATATGAGGGGTCCCAAAAGCGAAGCATGGCTTTCAACATTTGGGTATCGGGAGCGATGAACATCGTAGATTTCGCAATATCTCCATATTTGTCATTGAACTCTTCCTGTCTTTCCATGTTATACCACACATTACTGGAGTCTTCTAATATCATTTTGCTCAAAGTCATGGCCTCTCATTAGAGGTGGTAAAGAAAGTATCCCTGTGTTGAAATGTTTCCTTCACTTACTTGAGCTCTTGCAGACTCTTCAATAACAAATGTACCCATATACTTTCAAGAATTTCTCAGACATTAGAGCTTTTTTTCCCTTTATCCATGTTCGAGGTTTACCGATATCTTTGCAAAATTGGACCACACATGCAAATGCAAAAAGAAAATTAATGTCTACAAAAAATGAAATAAAGAAAAGAATATAGACAAAAAGAATTTTCTCATGTGTTAAAGGAAAATGATAGTCTAGGCTTGACTCTGCTTTTTTAAAAAAAATTCTATGGACCATAAGACATTCTAAGGGTATTTCAACACGTGAAAACTTTGGTTTTAGACTTATCGACAAAAGGTCCCCAAATTGTCCTTCACTTACCACCAACACTTTGGCTAAGAAGAGTCCTCAATCCTCACCTATGATAGGCTACAAACGGAAAGAGTTCAATCTGAAAGGAGGATTTTCATGTGCCTATGATCTCGGAGACCAAAGGTCTCTCAAAGCAACACTACTTCGCCTCTATCTAATCCTACAAGGTACTGAGCCCTGATATAGAGCTTGTGTGTGAGAGAAAGCATACAAACTCAGTACAAAAATTTAAAAAGACTAAATTACTCCCCAACCCGCAAAAGCATATATACAATAACCACCAAAGAATCATCTACCCTAAGGTTTCAACAATTAAGCACAAAATATATACAAGTAAGTCATGTCAAAATGGACACAAAATAATGCCAAAAATATTTACATAAAAATATCATATAAAATTTATTCACAAACAAGTAAGAAAACATAAATAAAGACAAAAAGGGTAAAAAGTAAATAAATAAAAATTATTAATAATTCTGTACAACTAACATCAACAGGCCCGACTCTCTCCATATCCCAAAGTGGAGTCGCCATCCTGTCAAACCGAATCGCGACGACGACCGAAAAAAGATTAGTATTTGAAAATCAATTAGTCCACCAATATTTATTTAATTTGGGAAAACATTAAAAAACCCTTAAAATAAAATAAACTGGTCTTTTTTTGGAAATGAGTTTGGGTTCGAGTCGATTACATGAGTAGGGAAGGTGTTAGATCTCTACACCGGATTAAAGAATCGATCTTAAGTCAATTGTGCAAATTTTAATAATATCAAATTTATTTATTTTACTTAATTTTTGAAAAGACTTTCAGTAACTATTTTATTTTATTTATTTTTTTATTTTTATTTTTTTTAAAGGAAAGAAAAGAGAAATAACTAAATTATGAAAATTTATTTTTCTTGACGTAGAATAAATCCTGCTCCTACGTATCCTCAAGAATGTAGTGAACTCAAAGCCACGTCGCGTTTCTTTAAAAATAAGTATAGGTTGGTTGATTTTATTTAAAGAAAGATTTAATTTTTTCTTATTTTTTATAAAAAATTAAATTAACAAGCAATCACGACTTTCTATTAATCAAATTATGATTTGAATAGGTGAAGCTTTCACGTTACACTTAGACGCGTCGCCCACTGATTATCAAATTTATTATTATTAAGTGAGATTTTTTTCTAAAAATACCTAAAAAAAGGGAAATAATTTTATAGTAATTTTATTTTACATAATTCTTGATCATTAGATTATCACAACTCGGATGATCCAAATAAGTTCTAAAGACTAATGTATCGTCACAACTTGGCTTAATCTTGTTTATTTCTAAAAAATAATTATTTTATATTAATCCCTTTTTATATTTTTTAATTTTTATATTAATCCTTTTTAACTTTTACCATTATTTTTAGCCTTGTCTTCGTTTTTTTTTTTAATCTATTCTGGTCCAAATTGATTGCTTTAGGCCCATTACCCTTAATGATAAAAAAATAAAAAATAAAAAAAACATAAAAATAGACAGTGACTTACGAAAAACAAAAAAGGGAGGGGTATTTGCTTTTCTCCTTCCTTGATATTCCTGAAGCAAAACAGAGGACACCAATGGAGGTCGGAGGTCGGCTGTAGCAGAGCAGGACAAAGACGCGACGGCAACGACGATTGGGCAAGGATCGGAGCACGACTCACTCACAGGGACTGGGCGGAGCTACGACAGATCCGGTGACTGGTGCGGTGCGGGGCGATGCGGCAGAGCTTCTAGCTGGCTCCGGAGTGTGCAACTCGATGGGCTCGATAGTGACAGATCCCAGTTGGGGTACAACGGTGGGTACGGTTCTGACTCGGTATGAGCTATCGACCGGTTCGCGAGTTCGGCGGGTTCGAGCGCTGCTGGTTCAACGTCGCCGGTCTGCTCGAGCGGTGGTACGGGGTCGCGGTTCAGTGTTGAGCCGCGGTTGATGGTGTGCGGCTGGCTTTGGTGCGAGGCGCTGTTCGACGGTGGCTCACTGGTCCAGTGCGGATGGAGGCAACAGATCTCGGGTCCGGTTCGGATGTGGGCCTGCACGGGTTGCACGGTTTTGGAGCCCGTGCATGACAGATCTGGGTTTCTCAGTTCAGACCAGCAGCGGTGCGGGGTCGTCGGAGCTTGGGTCTGTCGGGTTCTGGTGTGGGTTCATGCAGTGGTTTGTGACGGGTTCCGACGAGCTCGGTTCGAGTCGGTCGGAGGACAGTGAGCTCTGCTGGTGGATTGGTTTTGGTCTTGGATGATGGTGGGTTAAAGCTTTGGTGGTGGTTTCAATGGAATTTCGTGGTGATTTATGGGGTTAATGGTGATGGAAGATGAAAACTTGGCTTTGTGAAGATGGTTATGGTGTTTACTCACTGAGTTGACTCAGTTGGGTTTGGTTATGGAAAAGATTCGTGAAGATGAAAATGATGAAGAATAGAGGTGATGATGAAAGGAGATGAGTATGGTAGTATGAAAATCCTGAAGCTGAAAGGTGATGGGAGATTGGTTGGTTTTGAAGGCTTGGGATAGTGGAAGAAAATGAAATGGATGAAGTGAAGAAAATGAGGAAGATGAAGTAGTAATGGAAATTTTGTGATGGTGTGGAGCTTGCTGTGTTTTCGAAGGCTACGAGAAACCAAATATGGAAGGGTTCTCCCGCTGAAGTCTGTGTGTTCTCTGTTTCCTTTTAAAGCCAGAAAAGATGTTTCCCCTGTTATTGCTCCCCCTATTATTGTGCGTGTGAGTGGATATGCAAGAAAAAACAAAAGTGCCGTGTGTGTAGTTTGGTGAGTGAGTGCAGAGTGGGTGCAAAGTGAATTGTTGAGAGTGCAATTAGGAATTGAGTGAGTGAGTGCGGAGTGCAATTTGAGAGTGGAGGAGTGCAAAGTGAGATTGAGTGGAGTGTAGTGCAATGAGTGGGGTGAGTGGCATATTGTCTGTTGCCAAAAAATAAATGCATAATGGAGTGGGTGAGAGTGAGTGTAGTGTGAGGTGAGAAATGAGCAAATTACCAAAAAAAAAAAAAAAATTATTTATTTTGTACAAATAAGAAAAAGTAAGATGGAAGTAAATAATAATAAAATGGTGTGATCACAACATTGCAATTAAGATCTTTTACTAAAAATATTAATCACTGATCAAGTAATAAAAAATTTTATGGACAAAATTGGGTATCAACAAGGCAAAACATGGAAAGAGAGAGATACATAGAATTGAATTGAATAAATTAACAAAACATAATGCGATAAAATAAATAAAATTCTTATATTCGTATGGAGTAGTTAGCCGTCATGTCCATGCAACAGAGACATAAGCAGTATTAATTTATTTTGTTTAATCATATCCTATCTGTGATATATGACTGAATAATAAAGCCTTGTCAACAAGCATTTGTTTTAGTCAGTTTGATTGCTTTAAATACAAAGACTCCATATGTTTTAATCAACAGAATCACAAGATATTTTTATTAGAAATGAATAGACCCTGCTTTCTCAACTTTGCAATGATGATATATAAAAATGCCTTCCTAATATTATATCTAAGTGCTTATTATTAGACTATTAGTGCACATATACCTAATCTTAATTAATGGGGTTATAGCGGTCATGTTTGTATTTTATTAATATTTTTTTAAATTTTTCCAATGATAATTTCTTTGGATAATATATAACCTAAACACAACAAAATCTAGAAGCTTATACCAGAAAACTAAAAAAAAATTGAAATAGTTAAGTGAGGAAAACAAAAAACGATTTAAATCCTTTCTGGTTCTGTACTATATATTTAAATCGTTTACTTTTACAAATTTATGGCTTTACGAAGTACGAACTATATTGATGGATTCGTAAAAAAATAAAAGTAAATTGATGGAACAATTTTAAATAATAATATTTAGAATATATAGGACATATAACATTTCACATTATCTTTAACGTTTGATGAATTATATGATTATGTAATTTTTGTTTGTCTTTGATCAATTATTCATATAATTTTAAGTCAAAAGTAATAATTAGACAATAAAAATTTTAAAGTAACGACTTTAAAATTTAAATTTTTGACATTATAAGTAGAGATAGATTTAAGGGAGGCAAACATGAGTTTCGGTCCTTTCTCTTCTCACCAATTTCTTTTGTATTAATAATTTAATCTAATTTATTAAAAGATAAATAGATAATTACATTGATCTTCTATAAGATTAGTTTTTATTACATTTACACTCTTTTAATTTTAAAAATATACTAATATATCTGATTTTATGTATTGTTATTACAATTCAATATTCATTTTTGTTTATGAAATTACACATACTTCTCTTATTTTATGTACAAATATTACACAAAGTTCTATTGAAAATACAAAATAAAGGATGTATGAGTAATTTGTCAAATAAGAAGGGTGTCAATATAATAAACATTAACTTTAGAGGAGGTTAATATAATTATTCCAAAGATAAAAATAGTGAAATTAAAAGAATTTATACTTGATATGTATTTGACATGTGATTCATGATTATTTTATATACATTGATATTATAATTTTAACTTATTTTTCTATTAATTTTTAATCTTTATGTAATAAACTTACTCACTCATCTCACTTTCAATTTCACTCTATTCTCTTTTTTAAAATTTAAATATATAAAAACTTTATTTTGCTAAGGACATGATGCATTAATATCTAATATAAATATATATATATTTTTTACTTTTTTCACTTTATTCATAAAACTTCATATTTAATAAAAGAAAAATACTCTTTTAAAGTGAATAAATAAGAGTATAACTACTCTTAATTTAAAATAATACATTTTGATCTTAATTTACTAAATAATCTAAAGATAAATACATTTTTATTTACTAACTTTAATTTTTTCTTATATTTAATAATATAATTCATGATTTTCACTTTCTTCATTAAATATTTTTTTCATCCGTCCCTTATTATAAATAAGGTTTGCCTAAAATTGCAATTAACTTTCACTACTATTGGATATATGATTATGTATTTCAATAGTATAAATTTCATCAAAATTGTCGAATACATTTATATTTGTTGTCAATAATATAGTGTATCCACCTATTTTAGTGAAGACTAGAAGTCTTGACATGCTTTATTGAACCATTTTTTTTTATAGACGTTGAATTTAATCAATAAAATTGATGGATTAAGAGTTCTCGTGAGATAAACTAAGTTCATAAAATCACCTACAATTTAAAACTTAATTAATACTTCATTGTATCATTTTATTTTTAAAGTATAATATATTGGTTTTAAATATAATTAAATACCAACTATTATATTACATACCTATGAATGTTCATTTTTTTTTCTAAAATTTAGTATGCGTGATCTTCAAGATTATTTACAATATTCAATAGTTGTGTAAGTGTATGATTATTTGCAATGGATCAAGATTTTCTCTTATTCTTAAAAAATAAGAGAGAGTCCTATTAGATAAAAATACAAATATTTTAAGATTTATGTAAATTTTATTTTACTACATGCAGTATGTATAGTTTTTAACTATCATTTGAAAAGAGGATCTCTCATGTTATTTTAAAAACAGGAGTGGATCCCCTCCCATTTGCAATTTGCTCGTATATGTAGTTTTATACATAAGTTTTTATTAAAATCGTCAATTTCACTAGTTTTCTGGGTTAAATCATACATGCATGTTTTTAGAGTTTGTCTTTCGTTTTTATTTTTTCTTTTTTTCTTTTTTGGGGGCGGGGGGTGGTGGTTGGGTTTAAATATTTTGTTCCCTGTCTGACATTGACACAGAGCAATAGAATTAGCGTCTCGAATTAATTACATACTTCACCTAGAATGATGGTGGACCTATTATAATGAAAGAGTCAGGTGGTCCACACCATCGGTCATAATGCTACACATTTCGTACCTTTCATGTTTCATCTAGGTTTCTGCCTCACACGGTCAGAGCATCTTAGGCAATAGATTTGTCACCAACCAGTATTGCCTTGCATTACTTGTTTCACCAACGGTAAACAAACCTACTGCTGACAAAATTTTAGATAGAGATCATTTATGTCTCGACAGCAGTTGCAGTCATAATTATCAATCAGCAACACAACCAACAAACAACACAATAACATTCGTGAAATTGCAGTATGACGAATGTTACACATTTGTCTTTTATGGTCATATAAATTACAAGGTGAATGACGCCCATTATTAGGCCTGGGTACATCTATCGTTAGGTGAGTTTTGAGTTAAAAAATTAATTAATTTAAATAATATTATTTATATTAATTTGAATTTGATTGAATTAATTATATTCTGAAAATTAAATTAGACTGGTTTAATTGGTTTTTGACAAAAAAAAATTCAAGCTTAGACTTTTGTAAGTTAAAAGAAATTTAGTCTATTAAAAACAAAAATAACAAATAAAATGAAATAAAAAATAGAAAGCAACCAATTTCACATGACTAAAAATATTTGATCACATAAAAAGAAATGTCTGAAAAATTAGAATTATTATAAATAAAAATATAAATTCAATAACAAACAAATATGTTATACAATATTAATCAATTTGAATTAATTTTGATTTTTAAACCTGAAAATCGATCCAATCCAATTGATTTTTCAAAAATCAAACAAAAAATAATCAAATTTATTTGATTTTAATTTAATTTCAATTTTTTAGTTTGATTTTCAATTTGATTTTTGGTTTAGATTGAATTTGATTACTCCTACATCTATCTACACACAATTACACAAATCGCGTTATATCTCTATATAATTATAATTAGTCTTACCTCTTTTTTACACATTTACATTCTAGTCTTGTCACATATGCCAAATGTGAAGTGATGTGCTTCTTAGAAATTTGAAAAAAATATTTTTTATTAGACTATTAAATATGTGTTTGGATTACCTTATTTTTATTTTCTATCATGCACTACCATAGTACCATGGTTGCAGGAATTTTGTTTTCTTCAAAACTGTTGTTGAGCAAAATTGGACCGAGATGTGCAAAAGACTAATCGTTGACGTCAACATAGAAAACCTCAAACCCAACCTATGCAGCAATGTTTGGACTAGGTTTGAAGCCCAAGAAGTGAAGCCCACTGGTCTGAATGTCATAATTCACAGATGAACAATTCAGACCCCAAAAAAAAAAAAAAACAAACAAGTGAACAAGACAACAATGTTGTTGTTGTGGTTGTGGTTGTTAACGACCAATGCACACAGAACAGAACACTGAGTCTGAGACAGATCAGAGAGAGTGGGAAAGGAAAGGTGATGGATTCTTGTACAACAGAAAACTGGAAACACTCTCTCCTCTACCTAACCTTCGTGGTTGCGATTCTTCACCTTATGCAAAGCCAATTTTCACGTAAACTGTTCCTTGGCAACGAAACTGTGCGTATCAAGAAGTTCCCCGATCTTCCTCTCCGGTTTCGTTCCGACGGTACCTTCAAAATCCTCCAGGTCTCTCCCTCCCTCCCTCCCTCTCTCTCTCTCTCTCTCTCTCTCTCTCTCTCTCTCTATATATATATATATATATATATATATATATATATATATATATATATATATATATATCTTCATTTGGTTGATATTTGATGGCAGGTGGCTGATATGCATTATGGAAGTGGAACCATAACCAGGTGCAGGGACGTGTTGGCTTCTGAGTTCGAGTTCTGTTCTGATCTTAACACCACTCGATTTTTGAAGCGCATCATTCACGCTGAGAATCCTGATTTCATCGCCTTTACTGGTAATTTATTAATTTCAGTTCTTTTTTTTTTTATTAATTTGCAGTTTTTGATTTATTAGTGCCTTCACCTTGCTTGTCTGTATGGAGTATTTGAAGTTTTGACATTTTTATCGATGGGTAAAGTAGCATAATTGTATATTACCAAAAATGAAGTAGCATAATTGTATCTTGATCAGGTAAAATATGAATATTGCGTATAGCAGAAAAGAGACCAGAACAGGTAAAAAAAAATTCATGGTTAATTGCACATACACCATCTAATATATTTTGAGGGTTTATCATGGTTGTTCGCTGACTCGTTGTGTGGTGTTAATACAAAAATGTTCTTCCCTTAGTTTTCCTAGTTCTATCACGTTTACGGTATGTTTGGATGTTGGGAGGGGAAGGGAGGGGAAAGAAAGGTTTTAGGTAAACCTCCCTCTTGTGTGGCAGTTTTGTAAAAGGAGGGGAAGAAGATGGGGATTTTAACGCAATCCTCCAAAACTCTCCCTTATTCGTCATTATGAACATTTCAAAATTCCCTCAAATTTTGGAAGATTTTAAAACAAAGGGAAGGAAAAACCTGATCAACAGGAGGAGTTTGTTCTGAAATTGAAGCCTATAAAAATAATCGTTAATTATGGGTTGTCAAAGCCTTAAACTTTATCCTCTACAAAAAGGAATTTACTGCAAGAGGAAGTGTGGAGCACTGATAGCCATCAAATTTTAATTACCTTGGACCTTTGAATGGCGAGCTATCAGTGACTGGAGTTGAAATGAAAATACCACCTGTCATTTAACACAATCAAGCTGGGTTTGCTAAGAAAATTAAGAGGCAGCACCTCCCACGAAAGAACAACCAGCTGTTTCTTACAGATCTGAAGCAATTATACGTGGCTTACAGTATAGCTAGTAATGCACTTTGCACACTGTATTGCCGATAAAAGAAGAGTGAGGGAGATTCTTGGTTCCTATGGTGCTTTGTTTACAGATGTAACAAAGCAGAGTGAGGAAGCAAGTCATTTGAATGCATTTGTTCAGAGAAACTAGCAGACTAGCAGTTGCTTGTTTAGTAAATCATATTTCTAAGCTGGATAGAAGTAAAGAAGATAAGAATAAAATTCGTATTGAATAATGTGGAATCTCCATTGCAGATATTGACTGGACTATGAGAAATATGACCAAATGAAAAACAGTACAAATAGGTTCTAGCTTAGGAAATAGTGACACAATTCAAGCCCTTGGGCCTTGATATACCCAATTTTTATTCCAAATGATAGGGTTTATGGATATTGATATGCAATTGAAGTATTTGACAACTTTGGATTTAGAGCTTTTTGAACAATGCCATTACCTATCTAAATGTATTCAGCACTACTAACATTTACACATTCTCTGGCTGAAAATAATTTCTTTCAGCTTATCTGCATAAATGAAAATATTCCATTACCATTTCTCTCTTCAATATCTGACATGGCTGAACTAAACTGTGCCTGCTTTGCAGCTGGCTCTTCATTTTTAATGTTTAGTTGCCATATGGTACTTGATTGGTTTATATTTTTACTGAAATATTCCCCATGAGTGTGTGTTTGTTTGTTTTTTACATGTACCTAATTAACATGGATTCAGTTCTTGCAATTAGGTGATAATATATTCGGATCAAGTACCCCTGATGCTGCAGAATCTCTGTTTAAGGCCTTTGGTCCTGCTATGGAATCAGGACTTCCTTGGGCAGCAGTTCTGGGAAACCATGACCAAGAATCAACCATGAATCGTGAAGAACTAATGTCCTTCATCTCCCTTATGGACTATTCAGTCTCACAAATCAATCCGTCAGCTGATGGTCTCACTAATCCTACTAAAGGTGGCATGATGACTAAAATTGATGGCTTTGGGAATTATAACCTAAGAGTATATGGTGCCCCAGGTTCCATGTTGGCAAATAGCAGTGTTTTGAATCTTTTCTTTCTTGACAGTGGAGACAGGGCTGTTTATCAGGGAGTTCGAACTTATGGATGGATCAAGGACTCTCAACTTCGTTGGCTTCGTCATGTTTCTCAAGAATTCCAGGTATTTACAAAATTTGAATATTGTCATTAGTAGCTAGTTATGCAACCTAGCCTATAGTTAAACATTTGTTAATCATTCTAATTTTGGTGATGAATATGAAGAGACTAAATTACATCTTTCTATGCTTAAATTGAGACATGCTTCCACTCATGATGGTCTTCATTGACTGATACTTCTGAGTTAATGTCTTTTCTATAAACAAATACAATCTTCATAATTTTCTTCTTTTCTTTCCTTGGTACTGATTTTTCACTTTTGCTAGGACTTTATATTTTCTATGGGAAGTGTGAAAGAATTTTGTGGATATTAGTATCTAGACATGATAAATTTTTGCTTTGCTGCATGGTATTTATTTCATTGTATAAAAGAAAAGTTGCCCAAGGGGAATGGCTTAAAGCAACATGTGGGCAAAGTAACATATATTGTATAGTACACATGCAATATGAGATTTACATAAATCACTAGGTGGGTAAATTGATATTCTCCCTTAGGAATATTAAGATATAACTTATTCATGTCAGACAAGGAAGCAATTTTTGCCTTGGAATAACTTTGGATATGCTTCACACAAGGTTAATAAATGGGATGAAATCCGACAAGAACATGCCCAATACAAGAGTGAAATAATTCTTCTTTCAATGGTTTTCGCTCTTCAGGAATGAACAATAACTGAGCTTTTCAATAGCTAACTGTGTTTGACTCGAAATTGTAAAAACCAACACAGAAGAATTGAATATTTTCATTTTTATGTTTTTATCGTTAGTTTTGGGTGGGGGCAGACATTAATGGTTACCATAAGTTGAATATTTTTCTCCCCCTTATTTTTGACTTTCACCCTTTAGATTAACAGTTAACCTATTAAAAGGTTAAATGTTATGAGAGAAATGTTAGTCCTTTTATCAGCAGAAGATTCTTCTTTATTTTTCATGCTATAATACAGTCACGTACTTCTTCTGTTATTCATTGGACATGATCTTTCTATTCCCTTGAGGGAGGTTCCCCAGATTTAGATCCCATTAACATCTTGCAGGTCACACACTAACAGGGACAAAATCAGGATCCTCTTCATCCTATTGATGCTATTCTCCCCGTTAAACCGCCGGCACTTGCATTTTTCCATATCCCAATCCCCGAAATTCCACAGCTGTTTTACAAAGAGATTGTAGGCCAATTTCAAGAGGGTGTGGCTTGTTCGCGAGTGAGTTCAGGAGTTTTGCAGACCTTTGTCTCCATGGGAGATGTGAAGGCTGTGTTCATGGGCCATGACCACACCAATGACTTCTGTGGAAACTTGGATGGCATATGGTTTTGTTATGGTGGTGGCTTTGGATACCATGGCTATGGAAAGGCCGGGTGGCCAAGGAGAGCAAGGATCATACTGGCTGAGCTTCAGAAGGGGAAAAATTCCTGGATGGGCGTGGAGAGAATCAAGACTTGGAAACGCCTTGATGATGAGAAGATGAGCAAGATTGATGAACAAATCCTGTGGGATCGATGACTGTCTAGATGACCATGCTACTATTACTCTGCTGTTAAACGCATGCCATCTGTATTGTCCTCTGTGTTGTTCTTCCCTTTTGCAACTAAGGTAGGCCGATATATCCGTTAAAATTAGGTGGACTGAGCTTAAAAAATGTTGATCCGTTTAAACCAATTCATTTTTGGCTTGGTTCATTTTAATACCTCCCAAATCATGCCCAATTTCCAACCCCACCCAAGTCCAACCCCAGCCCAACTCAGCCCATTCCCCTTACTGCCTACTAAACTACAAAAACAAAATAATAGTTAAATTTGCTTGGACTTGTTATGTTGAACTTGCTTTGTAAGTTTGGATTTAATATGATTTTGAGTTTGTAAATTTGGATTTCATTTAATAATATGAATTTTGTTTTGAAACTTGGAAGTTTATATAGTTAAATTTGTTATGACTTTGCTTTAGAAATTAGAATTAGATTTAGAAGTTTGAATTTGATAAGATTTGGATTATACTTATTTTGTATAATTTTTAAAGTAAAAAATTTTTCCAAAAAAAAAGATCGTCCCATTTAGGCTTGTGGGTTAAATGGGTCGGGTACTCGGGTTTAAATGAGTCAGGGTGACCGTTTAGTTTAACACCCTTATATTATATATTGATTGATTTATTTATTTTTTCCTACCTTAATTTCAATTTTCAACATATCAAACTTTGAAAGGAAATTCGTAACCATAGCAAATATGTCAAAATAATGTTGATTTTATTTTAGTCCATTATATTTTCATTTACTTTTAACCGATTTCACTTAATATAAAAAGACTTTGTTGTTATTATTATGTATTTTCATTTACTTCTATATTCTCGTTTTTATCAAAATCTTTTAAGTGAACCAAACCTCACTTAATATTATTATTGAATTTTATATTGATTTAAGGTGATAATGAATTTATCTGCAGTTTTTATTTATAGTAAAACATAAGAAATAGGTGGTTTTATAGCAATGGAGATTTTTTTTTTTGGTGGTGACATCAAGTAGATTAGATATTAGACTTTTTTTTTTGGGTCAGAAAGTAGATATTATATAAAAGTGAGAAATGTTACACAAAAAAAAAAAAAGCTGAAGGTGAGAATTGGGTCAAGGCCCGCCTGGGCCCATTGGCAGCGTCATTAGTATCCCTTAAAAGAAATTGGAAAATGGAGAATTTGAATTTGCGAGAAAAATGGCGGCAACCAGTGACGAAGAAATGGAGTCACTGCTATCAGCTTTCGACCAGATCTACGAGGTATTCGAATGCTCTGTGTTGATTCTTGATATGCTCAATTGATCGGTTATGACAAACTTTCGTTCTTGTTAATGTTCAATCATGGATTTGTTAATTTGGTGGCTCAGGATGTTAAGAGCGGCATTTCGGAGATCCATTTGCTGCAATCCAACTACGGTGCAGAGTTCAAGATGCGGGAGTCTCTGGAAGTAGCTTGCAACACCCTCAAAAGAGGTTAATATAGACATTTTTACTCATCAGGCAACTTAAAATTTTCCACATGCTACATTCATTTAAGTCATTTAGATTTGCGTCCGTGTGTTGTAGCTAAATTTAGTTTGTATTGTAATGTTGCAGAAAATGACAAGTTGGCAAATCTGTACACGGAGTCTTTAAAGAATCTGGCTGATCAGGTGCTTCAATTATGCCCTTGACTTGTTTTGTTGTTTGAGTAGATGATACTGAACAGATACACTTTTCTATTGAATGCTTTGGATTTATGATTAGGACTTAGGAGTGTTCAACACCAGGCCTGGCCTGATAATCAGGCTCGGCTCGAAGTTAATTGCAGTCAATCTAGGTTTTACAAAGTCGGGTTAGTAACATTTTGGGTTAGCTTGACATGGTCTAATACCTAATGATATTTTGAAAACATAATTGTTTTGAAAATTAGTAAAAAAATTATAAGACTTCTTGATTTAAATAGTTAAATTCATGGTTTTAAATTGCGGTTGCGGTCGCGGTTGCAGTTACGGTTGCTGTCGCTGTGATTGCGGGCATAAGCGATTGCTGCGATGCGGATTGCGGTCGTTGCGAGATGAATTTTTTAAAAGCTTGCACAAAATGTAAAAATTTTTTTTTTATAATTATTACAACTCTTCATATATTTTTATTTATAATATTTTATAGGCTTTTACTTATTTGATAACATTTTGTACCATCTTAAAGAATAATTGAAATTAAATTCATAATTAAAATAACATAATTATTGTTAGCATAAATTTAACTTAATTATTATAAATTTTAATTAATTATTACTATTCTTAATACTCTAATTATCAACCAATAATTAAGTTTAATTTTAAACTCGACATAGGTTACTAAATATTTTTGGAACCAAAAATTTATTAATCAACTTAATTATCGAAATTTTAATTAATTAAAATTATTCTTAACTTAATTTTTACACACTATTTTCAAAATTTTCACTCTTCTCAATTTTTTTCCAACTTTTCTCTTTCTCAAATTTTTTCCCACTCTTCCTCTCAAATTTTTTCCCACTTTTCCCTAATTTCCCCCTTCCTATGCCCCAAATCCTTCCCAAACTGCTCATTCCCTTCTCTACCCCCAATTTTTTCACTTTCCCAAATCCCCCCTCTGTCTTCCTTTCTCCCTCTGTCTCTCCATCTCCATCTGAAGCTGAAGCCTCCTCTTCCTCTTCCTCTTCCTCTTCGTTTCTCAACTCAACCCTCAGATATCAGATCTCCCTCTTCCTCTCTGCTTCGGTGCTTCCCCTTCCTCCGAATCTGAACTCTGATCCTCTCAGATCTGCTTCCCTTTCCTCTCTGATGTGCGGAATCGCGTCCCTTGTAGAGACCGCCGCCCACCTCCCCCTCTCAACCCAAATCGCTGGCGCAGACCACCACCCGGCCCCTCTCTGCCTCCCTCCCCTTCTCTCTGGTGCATCGTTGCGGCTCATTGCGGCCGCAACACTACTACGTTACGGCCGCAACATCGTTACGTTGCGGCCGTTTTACGTGATTTTCATTCCTAGCGCAATTGCGGCCTGATGCCGTTGCGGCACAGGCCGCAACAGTAATATTGCGGCTGCTTAAGGTGATGCGAACTGCAATTTAGAACCCTTGTTAAATTAACACATTTTGTATAATATGATAATATTTTTATATTAATATAATTTGTTTTAAAATATATATTATAAAATATTAGTTTCTTACTTCTAAAATTTTATGACACTGCTAAGCATGACGTCTAAATTTGTATATTTTGTCTAAATATTAAGTTGGTCTGGTCTCGGTCCTAGTCCGATCATTAGTCGGATCATGACTGGACATTTAGGTAAAAAAAAAAAGGTGGCCAAATCAAAATATCGAATCAGGATCGGACCATGTTAAACTCAGCCCAATGTGGTCATGAACACCCCTATTTATGATTGAAACATTCCCTGATGTTGTTAATTTAATTTACTAATGTTACGACATACAGCTTGACTTCCGTACAAAATGCATCAACTTGAAAGAGGAACTGGAAAGAGCAAGTAACGAAGTTCTCTTTAAAGAAGATGTGAGTTACTTTCAATAATTAGTCCATATGATTGTCCCACCAGCTGCCTAAAATATTTCTGCTACCTAATTTGAAGACGAAAAATAGCAAATTATAATTATAAGGCATTACAATTCAGAACTCAGATTTTGCTTTTTGGAGCAGGGACATAGGAAGGCTATGAAATTGCTTAAGCAAGAATATGAAGAAAAAATTGCGAGTTTAGAAGCTCAAGTTAAGTGAGTATTGATGATTCACTAAAAAAATATGTCTATCATTGAAATGAAGTTTTGTTCTTTTGATTATCATTGATCTCACCTTATGTCAGGGCATCTCTACATAAGGAAGGAACATATGAAGCAACCATAAGTCAACTCCATCAGGATTTAGCAGCACATAAAAATCATATGCAAGTTCTAGCAAACAGGTTGGACCAAATCCATTTTGAAGTGGAATCAAAATGTGAGGCACTTGTTTACCAGTAAATGTACGAATTTTCTTTTCCGCAATGTTGTGATATATCTATAAGTAGGTAAAGAGGCCTGAAGATATATTTGCTCATCATCATTTGGCAGATAATACCGAGGTTCAGGATTTGAAAGAATGTCTTCTGGTTGAGCAGGAAGAAAAAAATGAGTTGAACAGAAAAATCCAACATTTGGAAAAGGAATGTAAGTGGTGGTTGATTTCCCATTTCTCTATTCTGTCCACGCATTTTTATTTTCTATCTTGAGATAGATTTGCCAGATCCTTTAACTGAATCTCCCAATCCCTCCAGCAACAGAAACCTAAAGTTCAATCCTACTCAATTCATTGCATTCCTTTCTTTACACAATACCAATTTATTGTTTTATTTGAGAATTTTCATATTTTATGACCTATAAATAAGCGCGAAGTTTTTCTGTCCCCTGCAGTGCTGATTTGTAAAGCAAAGATGGTTGACCAGCAGCAGGAAATGACCTCAAATTGGCAAGTGGAAACACTCAAGCAGAAAATCATGAAACTAAGAAAGGAGAACGAGGTCCTGAAAAGGAAGTTCTCTCATTCGGAAGAGGGCCAAGGAATCGCTTCTAAATGAATTTAAGTAATTGTTGGAATACGGTGACTGATATTAACGTGGTAATCTACTTTCTAAGGAATGCAACCAACCAAGCCTTTGTGTGCATAGGGGTTCCAATGATTTCATGGGTGTATAAGAAAAAAAAACCACATGATTCAATACTTGTTTAAGCACGTTGGAGATCATGATAGTGATGACGCCGCCGACTCTGCGTTTGGCAAGAGTTCGATTCGAATTGGTTGCCATTGGCTTCTAAGTTCTAAAATAGCAATGTATTGAAGTGTATCCTATGAATAATATAATGAATATGATGGTTGAAATTCAGGATATGTCACGACCCGAGGAGGAATACACATAATATCTTAAAGGGTGACAAAAGCTAAAGTCCAAAGCAGAGATTTTATTGTGTCATAAGACTAAAGCCCAAAGTCAGGCCTTGTAGGTATGCGGCGGATCGGATCATCAGCTACACCCAGAGCAAGAAAACTTCTTGCGCAAATAAGTATTAACTATTAAGTGCAAAGAATGTCCCAAAAAAAAAGTTTTAAGTGCAAAGGATTAAAGAAGATTATTAAGGAGGTAAGCATGTCTAGAAGGTGGGGTTTTGAGTGTTTTGATTAGATCATGCTTTCTTAGTTCCTAGATACTCTGAAAGAACAATAAGGCAAAGAAAGATAAGATTCTTGACTCACATGTGCTTTCAATTTCACATTTCTCTTTCTGTAGGGCTTTTGCTCTTTGTTTCCCTTTTGTTATAGGAGAAAAAAATGGTTTTCTCTAGCCATTTGTGATTAAAGATTTTGTAGTAGAAAAAATAACTGAATATTATCGTACTAACATAGTAAGTAGTAATAACCTACCCACATAGGTAAAATTGGCTATGCTTGTTACAATTAAAGATTGCTTTTAAGTTACTTCTCAATTGTATCTATTTTTTTTCGAGTTAAATTAATCGTTCCTACTCATTATCTCTTAGAGTGTGTTTTGAAATGTAAAAAAATGAGAAATAATTTGATTTGTCAATCAAATCTAATTAAATCTTATGTTTAGGATGTTAAAAAATTAAAAATGATTTAATTTCTAAAATTTTATGAATTTCATTCTTTTTGTTTTAGAAATTCTATCAAATTTGATAGAATTTATTAAGATTTGATTTGATTTGAAATAAATAGACTATTTTACTTTTAATAATTATCTCTAACTACCTCTTATAAGGATTAAAATGTAAAATAATAAAATCAAATCAAATTAATTTTTATTTTAATGAATTTTAAACACAAAATTTAATTTCTAAATCAATTCAAATCTTATTTTTTTTAAGTTCTAAACACAAAATTTGATTTCAAAATTAAATCAAATAATTTTTCATTTTTATTCATTCCAAACATAACTTTAAGGTCGCAAGATTTGCCCCAGACTTGAAGAAATGTTTTATACACTTTGAGAGTATTACTCTTAATAATTTAACAACCGTCTAAATTAAATTTAATAATATTTTATTTTTTAATCTAATGACTATATGATTATTCAATCTTCATGTGTCACCTTTTTACTGGACGAGAGTCACACTATACAATAACTTCTCCAAATTTGGGGGTTAAGCATGAGGACAAGGTTTAATTAAAATTAAATACTCATGAAATTAAATATATGTTCTTAAGCATGTGTTATACGATTGTAACATGAGGAATATATTATAAATTAATAATTTATTATATTTTAACTTTAATCCCCTAACAAGTAGAAGATAGGTCGTTTTTTTTATTTTTTATACAAAGAGAAGTAACTGCCCTTCTGCCTCCTTTTTCCTTCCCCGCTCAAACTTTCAAGTTTCATAAGACTTGAACATCTGATATGAGAAAGAGGGGAAAAAATTGTGGATGCAAAAGTAGATTGAATTGCTGTACTAAAGTTAATTTGAGCTTAGGAGTTGGCTTACAGGAGTTTCAAATTGCAGGTTTTTATTTTTATTTCTAAATATCAAAACCAAAATGATGAAAACACGACCACCTTGCCCATCCATTAGAAGAGATCACGACATCAATAACGTTGCCATCATTACTGTTGTCTCGAATGTTAGAGCTGAAAATCGTACACACGAAGACAGGCAGCAGATATACAAGCAAAAGTAACCATCATTGCTGAGGCTTCTTTATAGTATTAATCAGCCACGATTAATATCGCTTAAATGCACATGCCACTGTGTTACTTAGACCTGTTTGTAAGCATTAACGAGTTCAACAATGCTACATAGATACATATTTATACAAGTATTATCTTATATTTGTACATATATATTATTTTATATTTATATAATTTTTATTATTTAATTATAATTAGACTCATTTTATTTTTTATATATCTATTGTTTCTATACTTTGATTTTATCATATATTTTTAATATGAGAGATGTGCTCCCAAAATAATGTGTTGAAAGAATTATTCTAATGAGTTTGCAAAACCCACATCGAACGTTAGAATTTTCCACTATTCTTACCGTCAAAGTGTGAGAAAGTGGTGGCACAAAGGATAAGAATAAATAAAGAAAGAGGAAATTTAGAAGCTCAAGCAAAGGTACATTCCTTCATTCCTACCAAAAAAGAATAATCAAAGTCAATATTAAAGCCTTAAAGCAAACCATGCATCCCCACCAACTCAGCTGCAATGATGACACTAAGAGTGGAAGTGGAGTCTTTTAAAGGGAAAAAGCTTAAGAACAATTATAATGACCATAAAGGATCATTCATCCTATACTATAGTTTCTTAAAATTTCCATGCAAACTTGAAGGTAGACAGCATGATATATATTAATATTTATGCATATTCAATTCTTTCCCTCAAGAGTGTGCATCCTAAAGATGACGAGAAGAGCAAAAAGTGTGAAAGTAGAATCTAGTACTATCTCTTGAAAGAAGTGATGGGTTTTGCACTGCAAAGAGAATCCATGTTGGGGGATAACTTGAAAAGGCGAGCCATGAGAGAGGGTTAGTGTGTCAGCTTGATAGGGCACGCGTTCTTCAAACTTCAAAGGAGCTTGTTTGTTTGTTGCAATGGACATTAGGAAAATCCTAGTGGGCGGTGAGCATTGGCTTCCTTCCCTTTGGCGTTTTCCCATGTTCCCTCAAGTCAGAGCTTATTCTCTTCTTTGTTCTCTGGCTCTCCTCTAAATTATTTTAAACAAGAAATTGTCTAGTAAAATAAATCTATTACATCATCTTTTAAATATTTAAATTATTATTTAATATATATAAAAATATTTTTAAAATTTAGTATAATTCTATAATTATATATATGTCAAATAATAATTAAATATTTATAATCAAACCATATCTAACTTAAAAATTATTCACACACACCCTCACTGTGTGCGTGCAGTCTTTGGGGTATTAACACTCAATTCTATGCCACCAAAACCTTCTCTTCTTCTGTCCCCTTGGTGGGAATTCTTTGATTTTGTGCATAAATGCATGCGCGTGTATGAGAGAGGGAAGAGAATTAAGTTGGTTACTAGAGCATTAAAGACATCAAAATATAGATACGAAAAAGCTTTTTTCTGATTTGATCCTCAATCCAATGATTTAAATACATAGATCCATTTCTTATTACTGAATAAAGTGGGGTTCAAAAAAAGGTGTAAAAGGTAAATGGAGCTTTTTGACTATAATAGTGGTGTGTACATTATAAACTTTTTAGTCTTAATTTAATTTTTTGACTGCTATGCTTTTGCCTCAAAGTTATTATATTACGTACATAAAAGTGCTGTATGTTGATCAGGCCCATAACGACTCAAGTCCCTTTTTATATTTTTAGGCTAAGAGAGTCTGAGCTTGACTACACTACACTTTATGAGTGTATGTGGTTTTTTGATCTAGCCATCTAAGCTAGTGACCAGATTGGGACTTCAAAATAATAGTAACTAAACTCCGAGGCGCAATGAACTGGTCCTTTCAATCTTGGCGTTTTCCCCTCCAGATAAAAGGAATTGTATGCCTTTTGTCATGTGACCAGTGACTTTGCATTACACATTGTGAAAACCAATTGCATATTATGAAAACTTGAGTTTCCTATCCATTTTATCAGGAAAAAGGAAAAAGAAAGAAGCATGAATTAAAAGCAAAAGGGGTTCATAAAATTGTGCCCTTTTTGTTTTTCCTTCTGTTAATGTCATTTTATGATTGAAAGCATACCAAAAACAATTTTAAGAATTTAATTTTTTTTAACTTCTTTGAAACATTTATCTATTCTTAAAGTTTTTATCTTAATTAATCTGTTCTTTAAACTTATCTCTTAACGTTATATATGAATGTTTTTCATGGTTGAAATAAATGCGTAAAATTGTAAGCAGCAGCATGATTGAGTTGGAATGGACAAAAGGGAGAGACAGATTGAAAACTACATCAACTCTCAATTGTTGTCGATGTTACCCCAAACTGTCCCAGATGTGTGGGACAGGTTTCAGGCCTTGATTCAGTGAGATGAAATAATTCAAGACATTCATTTGTACCATTGCTTACATATTCTTATTCTCTCTGCCGTATCGATTATATTGAATTGAAGTGAAGTGAATAATACATGGAATCTTTCAGGGATTTCATTCCCATCCTCTACCCTTTTTCTCTTGTGTTGTATTCTTCTGCATGCCCCACTTTCCTTACACATTTTTGGATTGAGATGAAAGAAAGCTACAATGCTAACGTTTGTGGTATATATACAATTGGCTTTGGAAATGATGATTTCGTATATGTTCTCCTTAGTACTTTGTCACGTAGGAGTCTCAAATGTTAACTTTCTTTTTATACAGTATCAATATTGCATTGAGAATTCGAGGGTTTATTAATACATCTTTGTCGGAATTTTATTATAAAATATTTTGTAATAATGTTAAAAAAATTACTAATATTAATGTTATTGCTCCTGGGCTTCGGCCCCCTTATTTTCCCAAAAAAAAAGATGTTATGGCTCCAACAGCCATGATACTTACATACTCAGACAGTTAAATAATAAATAGTGCAATATGGACAGTTAAAGGCAATGCCATAAAGCTTGTTAATGGCAACCTGTTTTAGTGTATTAAAGGCCAAGGGAGTCCATTTCATATAACTGAGATTCATAATGGTTCAAACTTTAGTGTCTTACTATTAAACGCCATGTTCTTTATTAATAAAAAAAAAAAAGAAAAAAAGAACGCCATGTGCTTTCTGCATAGACTACTCGGCAGTGGCAGAACTAGGATTCTAATCTTATGGGGGAAGGACTAAAAGATTCTAAATTAGAGCCAAATTATGAGATGAATTGAAACGTTTTTTCTTGTTGGTTTTTGAACAAATAAGTGACATGAAAAACTATACAAAAAATAAATGAAAAACAGAAAGTAGCAAGCTTCTTATAAAATTAAAATTGAGATAATAAACTTCTGCAAAGAATGAATTCAATGAAAGAAATAATAAAGAAAGAAAGAAAAAAGTTTGTGATCTTATAAAGCCGCCCAGCTGCAAAATTTTTTTTAGTACATAAAGTAAGTTTTTTTGGTGATTACATAAAATGTTTTTTATTAAGAGAGAATAGAGTAATTTGACCTTTGAGTTTAGGATGTAGGTGAGTCACATGAAAGAGTGATAATTTTTTTTCTTCTATAACTTCCTTAACTTTTTTTATTTAATATTTAGAGTTATTAAATTATACTTCTAGCCTTGTAGGTAACCTCAAAATAAATAGGTAGAGTTTTTTTTTAATTTTTTTTAAATAAAGAAAACTGAAAAATAGATGTTCATTTTAAAGTACTTGCTGCTCGGGTTTAAATCTTGGACAACACCATCATTAGCTTCACCCTAACTGACTTTTATTAACTCTGGTCTAACTAACTAACTAACTAACTAATTAACTATATATATAGTCTCAACTTAGATCATGCTCATTTCATGTTTATATATATATATATATATATATATATATATATATATATATATATATATATATATATATATATATATAGACATATCTAGTTAGAAGAATTTTTATTATGAGAAATGAGAGGAGTAAATTTTGACCATACAATATATATGGATGGTCAAGATTAAAAGTTACTTAAAGGTCATGTGACCACTTAAAAATTCACATTTTTTTTGTTCTAATCTTGACTATTCAAAGATCCAATGATCAATATTTACTTCTCTCATCTCTTACAATAAACACTCTTCTCAATTAAATAACATTATATATATATATATATATATATATATATATATATATATATATATATATATATATATATATATATATATATATATATATATATATATATATATGATGGAGGATCGGCTTCACCAATGTAAGTTTTTTAACTTACATTCATTTTTAACCATTAGATCTCTTTCATCTAATGGTTGAGATATTCTTTAGATGAAAGTTAATCTAACGGTTAAAAATGAGTGTAAGTAAAAAATTCTTTCCTCTATATATATATATATATATATATATATTCTCAACTTAGATCATGCTCATTTCATGTTTGCTTACATGTTTATTAATTTCGACTTGCGGAAACAACAATTTCAAGATAAGATAATATATTGAGTAGATGATTATTAGAAATTTTTATATTCCATACTCTTGTGGCATAAGGCATGAGAAAAAGTTTTTGATATATATAGAGTTCTCTATATTTGTACAACAGCACATGCCACTTTCTTATGCTTTAGTAATTTGACATGATTGTGAAAATATGCATAAATTTTATTTGATTGTCATATCCTGATATATAAATATTTGTATTTTCAGATAAAAAATATTTTGTATTTTAGTGAGTCTATTATTATTTTATTATGATTTTGTGATAACTAATGATCTGATTTTTTTTTTGGGGTCATAAATGGAGGGGTTTATGTCCTTATTCTTAGTGAGAAAAGCTTACACTCTCTATAGTGGATTCTTAACGGTATGTACTTTATCAATCCATATCTGATGTTTGGGTTCAAATTCATAGAGGCGGTAGAAAGAAAAATGCACAAACTTATTGTGAAGTGTTATTTTACTAGTTTGGGATATTATGAGCATGGATGCTTAGAAATTTGTGAGGTTTTTACTTTGCCAATGGGGTAATATTTTTTAGAAGCATATGAGTGACCTAAAAAAAATTGTGATTTATTAAATATTGTAATTGGCTAGCTATCATGAGCAATAGTTTTGATGATAACAAACGTGAAGACAAACATGAAGATGATGAGAAGACCAAGTCCAAGATCTTCAAGAATAAGCTTTAGGACTTAGGATTCTTGTAAAAGCCTCATTGGATATCTCATTATTTGGCATTGCAAAGAAATGTTTTCAAAATTGTTTTTCTAAAATTAAACAACCATTTTCTGGTCATTTGAAAGCATTTAAAACTGGTTTTATAATGCAATAGGTTTCGAATACCCTGTAGGTATTCGAATAGAGTGTTTTTCAAGCTTATACGTTTTATTTTTAGAGAGGTATTCTACCCCTCCAAGTATTCAATAACTTGTGTTTTATTATAGGTATTCTACACCATATGGTATTCGTAACTATGTTTTAAAGTTTGAACGTAAAGTGGTATTTACCCATCTATGGTATTCGAATAACCTTTTCAAATCGATATTTTTCATGTTCGAATACCCCATATGATTCGAATACCCTATTTCAGAATGAACCTTTTAAATGAGGCATTCGAATACCCTTAACTGGTATTCGAATAACCCACTTAATCAGTTACAAGAGTTTTGGCAAGAGGCATTCGAATACCTCATAAGGTATTCGAATACCGTTCTCCAGAATTGGTTTTCACGAAACGTTCGAAAAATGGCAGCAACGGCCATATTTGCATTTAATATTGTTTTTAATGCTCCCAACGGCCATTTTCTTCTACGAGCTCTATAAATAGAGGCCTGGGACACCTCTAATGAACCCCGAACATTTTGATCAATTTTTGCTTGGCTGAAAACGAGTTTTACATTATTTTCTCTCTTTACGTAGTACCAAATTTTGAGATATCCTTTAGAGAGCTTATTATTCAATTTGTAATATCTGCTCTAAGTGAGAGTTTATTTTTCATCTATTCTCTATTGTAAAAGGGTGAGGTATCCCTTAGTGAATTTGTGAGGGTGAGGTATCCTCTAGTAAAAGGGTGAGGTATCCTTGGTGTAAAGAATGTGAGGTATCCTTCAAAGGGGGTGAGGTATCCCTCTAGTAAATAGGGTGAGGTATCCTGTTGTAAAGGTTGCAAGCACTTTTTTTAAGCTAATGGACGTAGGCCACAATGGTTTTGGTTAACCAGGATAAATATCGTGCTTTTCTACCCTTAATCTTTTATTTCTTATGCACTTTATTTATTCTTACAATTTAATTATTAACTGTTCTTCTTATCTTCATCTCATTCACGACTTTTAATAATTAAATTCAGTATAATTTATTTGTTTAAGGCTTTTGCGAAAAATCTTTAATTACTCAATTCATCTCCCTCTTGAGTACTGAAGCCACTTGAATAACAAATATCCTTTATTTTATGATTTGGGCAAGTATACATGCAATAAGAATTAATTAATGATTTTTTTGGAAATGTTAACTTCCACATCTTGTGGACTTATACGTCATAAAACTAAAATTTGTGACCTTGTGAAAAATATTCTCATGCATATATTTTATAAATATGAGATAGTGCTATATTTAATTCTTGTGTTTTTGTGTTCATATTATCATCGATTAATTTTTTTTATTAGTATTTTGTATTTTTTATGTTTTAATAAGTGATATCAAAATTAATAATTCGAATCAATTATGACGAGTATTAGACAAATAGTAGTTAATGAACGATGATACAAGTAGGTGACTTAGTCAAATAATAAGCATTAATACATTAATCAAGATATGACTGTATGTGGTGAAGAGTGATAATACATTAGCATATATGTAACTCTTAAAAAAAGGTGGGCTTGATATTCGAGAAAAAAAGGCATTTACAGTTGAATACTCAAAAAGTGGCTTCCTCTAAATGAAAAACTTTATTTGGTAGGCACTAATATTGGAGTTACATGAATTATTGATGAAAGCTTTAATTGTGTGACAAGGTTATTATAATGGTACTCTTGTACCAAGTAGATATTTGGTCACACATTCGTGACCACATGTTAACGAACTCCCACTTTGACACTAATAATATTCATGACAAACTATTAATTTCAATAAAGATTTATAATGTAATTACAAATCGTTTATTAATATAAATCTCTAGATTCAAATCCAAATCATGTACTTATTATGAGTTAAAGGTCAATCAGGTGAAAAAACTCTTGATTGCAGCGTGACACACTTCTTTTTGAAATGTAATTATCATCATATATTAATTTTTTGAATTTAATATTTTGATCAATTGCGGTAGTGTAAAGCTTCTTTGTATTATCATCCAATAATATATGACCAAATTTTTAAAAAAGTTTGATTATCATAATCACTATTTAAGAAGTTTAATTTTTTTAATGATATGTCAATATATTATTAAATGATAGTATGCAAAACTTTACACAATCATATCAAATTTAAACTTCAATTTTCTTTTAATACATACCATATATCATAAATTTTTTAATTGTATCACAAGGTTATAATTATAGAACCGTTAAAATAGGTCAAGTTTGATGGATTAACTTGAATAATTCGACAAAATAGACAGATTGAACTAATAAAATATTAATCAAAAATTAAAAATAACTTGAATGAACCGATCCAAATAAGTCAGCCTGCAACGAATCAACCCAAATTGGCCCGTTTACATTACAAAAAAATAAATTAGGTAAACAAAATGTTATCTCAAAATTCATATAACCCAATTTGATCCAGTTCGAACTGGATTGACTCGAATGAGTCGGTCCAAACCGTTTTGACAACTATAGTTATAAAGGTGCTCTTGTACTCATAAAAATAAAATAAAAAAAGGTACTCTTGTACCAATTGGATATTTGCTCACACATATATTGAATCGGTGACCCCATGTTAACAAACTCCCACTTTGACACTAATAACGTTTTAAAGCCAGGATAAACCATAAATTTTAGGGAGAATTTATAGTATCATTATAGAAAGAGATTGATGAATTTCAACCAAAATTATTTAGTTATCACGAGTTAAAGGTTAATTAGGTAAGCTAACTCTCGCTGGTATACTTCTTCTTATTTATCATCATATATCTTTTTCTAAGATGTAATTATCATCATATATTAATTTTTTGGATTTAATATTTTGATCAATTGTGTTAATATAAAGTTTCTTTATATTATTATCTAATCATATATTATTAAATTATTAAAAAAATTAATTATCACAGCCACTATTTTAGAAGTTTAAATTTTTTTAATAATATGTCAACATACCATTTAATGATATTATAAAAAAAATTACACTATCAGATCAAATTTAAGCTCCAACTTTTTTAATACACACCATATATATATCATATTAAGTTTTTAACTAATTACCCTGTAGCATGATTTTTATCATCATAATAACTATTTCACCTAATCTGTATATTCTTTCAGTCTCCATATCTATCTGCAACCACGCCAATCTCATCATTGCTAAATTATCATGCTTACTTTAATTTGTCCCATTGACACCGTTAATATGAAATCAATTGTTACCTCTATTCTCGTTGTTTTCAACATTAACATTATTAACATTAATGTTGTCATCACAATCAGTATCATGTATATTTTTATACTCCCTATGCTATTTTTTATATGTTTTTTAGAAGATTTATTTTGTTTTAATTTATTTGTCAATTGAAAATTTTAAAGATGTATTAATTTTTTCTAATTTTATCTCACTCTTTATTATTTTACTAAACTTAATAATTACACATATTAATTAACTTTTACAATTTTTTACACATATTTAATAGAGTGAAAAAAATAATTTAATCATGTCAACATATATTTCACTTAATTTGAAATTATTTAATAGTATATTTAATTTCTGTGTAAAAACATTAAAAAACAGTTATTCTCTCCATTCTTTTTTATCCGTCTTTTTAGAAAATTTGTTTTATTCCAATTTATTTGTCAATTGATAATTTTAAAGATTCATTAATTATTTTTTTTAATTTTATCTCACCATTTATTGTTTCTACTAAACCTAATAACTACACATTTTATAATTTTTTTACACATATTTAATGAAATAAGAAAGAGTAATTTAATTATATCAACTTATATTTCATTTAATTTGAAGTTATTTAATAATTTCTTAATTCTTGTACAAATTTTTTTAAAAACAAATAAAAAAGAATGGAGAGAGTATTAAGGAAGCGAAGGAGTAGCATGAGATAATGATAATGCCTTTGAAGAATTGATAAACTTTTAAATTTGACAATCTCTAATGATAATGGTCAAAACACATAACATTCCCATGCTTAATAATTACATGGCTATAGCGTGTGTCTATTTGTCCTCTCTACCTTAAGTACTTAGGTATAAATTTTGGGGTAGCATCTAAGAGGATTTATTCTATTAAATGCATTAGAGTGCAGCATTAAAATCGTTTCAAGATGGACTTATTCTCATTTAACGAAAAAGCTGTCCTAATATTGTTCTTAATTATCATATAAAAAAATAACTTTAAATCTTCAAATTAAATCCTCTTCTTAATTTTTTTAATTATTAAATAAAAAATATTGAATATTTTTTTATATTCTCAAGTCATTAAATATATTTACTTTTTTATTTAATTATTTCTTCATTTAATATTAAGAATATTATTAAAAGAAATTGTAGACAGAAATAACAAAACTAAAAAAAAATTTTGCCTGATAGAACATTAAAGATTAAACTTTTAATATCATCATCACATTATAATCTTAAAAACTGAAGCTGGTGTTAATTAATAATATTTTATTATGCACTAGTAAATAATAAGATAATGTAGTCAAATTAAAAAGAAAATAGTATGAAAGTCTCGTATAGAGGGATTTTTTAAAGTTTTAGTTCGTGCCCCACGTAAACAAGTATATTTAGAAAATGGGATTTAGAATAGCTTAGGGTGTGAGTGTGTCCTTTATTTATTCTCTTCTATATTCTATACATTGTATACGAATATGAAGTCTATGATACCCATCCAAAAAGATGGGTTGCGAATTTTATGTTGCAATTCCCTGTTGATTAAATTGTGCAACACTGAGTAGGTAGTTCAGTCTAATTTTATCAAGATTCAAATTGGAGAGTTAAATTGAAATGAATGATTTGTGCCTTTTTTTAATTTATCTTTTTTACTATTATTATTTGGCGTTTTTAGGAGGTCCTTTAGACTTAAGGGAATGTGGACGATCAAGATCAAATCCTCACTGTTGTATGGGTCCAATCCAAGTGGGCTCATATCATAAAGTTAAAAAAAAAAGATAGGTCTTTTAAAAAGGCATTAGCATTCTTTTTCTATTTTCTTGTAGAAACAGTGCGCCGTTGTAGAGAGAAAGAGAAAGTCTTTGAGCTAATTTTGCATATTTAGATCGGGTGGTCATTTGTGATTCGATTTGAATATTTTTTAGTATGTTGTTCTTTGTATCATGAACTTCTACTTGTACGATAAGAATTTTATTTCTCTATCTCTACTTGTTGGGTTGTTTGTACCCTTTTATGAGTTTTGAACTTTGTTGTTTTATTGATTTCTACTTTGTTGGTAGTGAGTAGGAACTGTTGGGATATCCTTATTTGTTGGGAAACACTTTGTTGTACACATTGATTTTTACTTCTCACATTGAGGAGATTATCTACGTTAAAATTATGTGTGTTCTCTTTGCCTATTTATTTTTGTGCATTCTTAGATATATCTTTTGGTGGATATTTTTTGGTTGACTGTATATTTTGTTTCTCACAGGTTTTTTCAAGTGGGAAATATTTTATTGCACATTTGTGTGTTGTTGCTTCCGCTATGTACACACTTCTTTCTTTCCCAACATTTGGTATCAGAGAAATTTATTTGTTTGTTTGCTTGATTGAATGATGGAGCTTAATTACAGTAAAATGATTAGTTTGAATGACATAAATTACTACAAGTGGAAAGGAAAGATGAAAAATTTATTATTTGTGAAAAAATTACATTTATCGGTATTTACTAATGAAAAACCTGAGGCTAAATCTGACGAAGAATGAGCTTTTGAGCATGAGATGATTTGTGGCTTTATTTCGCAATGGGTAGATGATAATGTTTTGAATCATATTACTAATGATTCATATGCTAGAACTTTGTGGGAGAAGCTTAAGACCTTGTATGCCTCTAAATCTGGGAATAATAAATTGTTTTTGTTGAAGCAGGCTATGAACTTGAGTTACAAGGATGATAGTTCTATTTTTTTATCACTTGAGTGATTTTCAGGGATGCTTTGACCAGTTGTCCGGTATGAGTATGAAATTTGAAGATGAATTTTTAGGACTTTAGTTGCTTGATACTCTACTTGATTCTTGGGAAAATCTTAGAGTCATTTTGACTAGTTCTACTCCTGGAGGTGTTGTAACCATGAATTATGTAAAAACTGTTGTTTTGAATGAAAAAGTTAGATGACAAACTTAGCAGTCGTCTCCTTCACAGTCAAAGGTTTTGGTTATTGAAAACAGGGGGAGAAACATTAAGAGGGATCAACGACAAGGCAATAGAGGCAAAAACAAGAGTAGAAGCAAATCAAGGTCTAAATACAAAAACCTTGAGTATGACTATTGTGATAAAAAAATGGTATGTCCAAAGGTTCTGCTACCGATATAAAAAAAGGATAATGACAATGATGATTGTGTTGCCATCACTACTGGAGGAGATCTTGTGATTAAATGTGATAAAAATTTGATTAATGTTGCTTGTCATGAGACAAGCTGGGTTATTGACAGTGGTGCCGGTTTTCATGTGACATCTAGGAAGGATTTATTAACATCTTATACTCCTGTGATTATGGGGTTTTGAAGATGGGTAATGATGGTATGTCAAAAGTGATTGGCATTGGCAATGACAATGTTTGTTTGGAAACCAGTAATGAGACAAAGTTAATTTTGAAGAATGTCAGACATGCACTAGACATCCGTTTGCATCTGATTTCTACTAGTGTTCTTGATGATGATGACTATTTTAGTAACTTTGGTGGTGGACAATGGAAACTCTCTAAGGGTTCTTTGGTTATGGCACATGGAAAAAAGTGGTCAGGTTTATACTGGACCAAAGCTTCAGTTTCTGTTTATGCTGCTAATATAGTTGAGTGTGATAACCAGTTAGAGTTATGACACAAGAGACTTAGCCACATTAGTGAGAAGGGACTTGATACTTTGGCCAAAAGGAATCTACTTTCAGGTTTGAAGGATACAAGTTTGAAAAAGTATGGTCATTGTTTAGCTGGGAAGTATAATAGAGTCTCTTTTAAGAGTCATCCTCCTTCTAGGAAATCAGAGGTGCTTGAGTTAGTGCATTCAGATCTTTGTGGTCCAATGAGGACTAGAACATTTGGGGGGTGTGCTTTACTTTGTAACTTTCATTGATGATCATTCAAGGAAACTTTGGGTTTATGCCTTGAAGACTAAGGATCAGGTGCTTGGTGTCTTTATGCAGTTTCAGGCTTCTGTTGAAAGAGAAACATAGAAGAAATTGAAATGTGTTCACACTGATAATAATGGTGAATATTGTGGACCATTTGATGAGTACTGCAGATAACAAGGTATTAGACACCAGAAGACTCCTCCTAAGACTCCCCAGCTTAATGGCCTGACAGAAAGGATGAACATGACATTGATGGAGATAGTTAGATATTTACTTTCTAAAGCAAAGTTACCTGGATCTTTTTGGGGTGAGATTTTATATACTGCTGCACATGTTATTAATTTATCTCTTACTGTTGCTTTGCAGGTTGATGTTCCTAACAGGGTGTGGTATGGAAATGATGTTTCCTATGGCCACTTACGTGTCTTTGAGTGTAGAGCATTTATATAAGTGTCCAAAGATGAGAGGTCCGAGTTGGATATCAAGATTAGGCAGTGCATCTTCATTGGCTATAGTCATGATGAGTTTGACTATAGGTTATATGATCCAATTGAGAAAAAGCTTGTTAGAAGTTATGATGTTATTTTCATGGAGGATTATACCATTGAAGATATTGATAAGGTAAAAAAGTTAGAGTCTCCGAGTACTAATGGTTTAGTTGATATTGATCCAGTTCCTGAGCCTCATATGCTTGATATAGCTGACTTTGACAATCATGATGATGTGTATAATCATATTCATGGTGATCAGGTTGAGGATGTTGTTAATAATGTTGCTGATGAGGTAGATGCTCCTGCTCGTGAGGTTGTTGATGAACCTGTTGTTTCTCTTAGGAGGTCTTCCAGACATTTTATTCCTTCTACCCATTACTCATCTGATGAATATGTGCTCCTCACTAATGGGGGAGAACCTGAGTGCTACGAAGATGCTATGGAGAATGAGCAAAAGGCAGAATGGGTTGCATCAATGAATGAATGGATGAGATCTTTGCTTAACAACCATATTTTTGAGTTGGTCAAGTTGTCTAAGGATAGGAAAACTTTGGAAAATCGGTGGGTTTATATGTTGAAGAATGATGAGAATACTTTCACACCGAGATACAAAGGTAGATTAGTTGTCAAAGGCTATCATCAGAAAAAAGGGATTGATTTTGAGGATATCTTCTCACCGGTTGTTAAAATGTCTTCCATTCGAGTTGTTCTTAATTTGGCAACCAATCTTGATTTAGAGGTTGAGCAGATGGATGTGAAAACTGTTTTCCTTCATGGTGATTTGGAGGAGGAGATTTACATGGAGCAACCTGAGGGTTTTGTGGTGAAGGGTAAAGAAAATTATGTCTGCAGGTTAAAGAAAAGTTTGTATGGCGTGAAACAAGCCCCGAGGCAATGGTACAAGAAGTTTAAGTCTGTTATGATTCAGCAGGGTTTCAAGAAGACTACTTCTGATCATTGTGTGTTTGTGCAGAAATTTTCTGATAATGAATTTATCATTTTATTACTCTATGTTGATGATATGTTAATTGTTGGTCATAATTCTTTTAGAATTGATAGGTTGAAAAATGAGCTTAATAAGTCTTTTGCAATGAAAGACTTAGGACCAGTAAGACATATTCTTAGCATGCAGATTACTCATGCTAGAGTGGTCAAGAAGTTGTGGTTATCTTAGGAGAAGTACATTGATAAAGTGCTTCAACGATTTCACTTGGATAAAGCTAAAGTTGTAAGCACACCTTTTACTTTACATTTTAGGCTTAGCACTAGACAAGCTCCTTCTAGTGATGAAGAGAAACAAGACATGCAACGTGTTCCTTACGCATATGCAGTAGAAGTTTGATGTATGCAATGGTTTGCACAAGGCCTGATATATCTCATGCAGTTGGTGTGGTTAGTCGTTTTCTTTCAAATCCTGGTAGAGAACATTGGAAAGATGTAAAGTGGATATTGAGATATTTTCAAGGCACTTCTAGTTTGAAGCTCTGTTTTGGAATTGGGAACCTGTTCTTTGTGGTTATATAGATTCAGACTTGGCAGGGGATGTTGACTCTAGAAAGTCTACTTCTGGCTATTTGATTACCTTTGCAAGGGGAGCTGTGGCTTCGCAATTTAGGTAGTAAAAGTGTGTTGCATTGTCTACTACCAAAGCTGAGTTTATTGCTATTACCGAGACTTGTAAAGAGTTGCTTTGGATAAAAAATTTTGCGCATGAACTTGATTTTACTCAGTAGAGATATGTTTTGTTTTGTGATAGTCAGAGTACTATCCATCTTGGCAAGAATCCTACGTTCCATGGTAGATCTAAGCATATTGATGTGAGGTATCATTGGATATGTGATGTTCTGGACTCTAAGTTGTTGGAACTTGAGAAGATTCATACGGATGATAATAGTTCAAACATGTTGGCAAAGACTCTACAAAGGAAAAAGTTTGAAGATTGTCGTTTGGTTGCCAATTTGACATTTGCCTCTACTTGAGTTGGAGGAGGAGTTTGTTATATAGGTCCAACTCAAGTGGTCCCATACCATAAAGTTAAAAAAAAAAGGAAGGATAGGTCTTTTAAAAAGGCATTAGCATCCTTTTTCTGTTTTCTTGTAGAAATAGTGCACCGTCGTAGAGAGAAAGAGAAAGTCTTTGAGCTGATTTTGCGTGTAAAGATCGAGTGGTTATTTGTGGTCTGATTTGGATAATTTTTCAGTATGTTATTCCTTGCATCGTAAACTTCTACTTGTATGGTCATAATTTTATTTCTCCATCTTTACTTGTATGGTCATAATTTTATTTCTCCATCTCTACTTGTTGAGTTGTTTGTACCCCTTTGTGTGTTTTGAGCCTTGTTGTTTTTTTGATTTCCACTTTGTTGGTAGTGAGTAGGGGTTGTTGTGATATCTTTGTTTGTTAGGAGACACTTTACTGTACTCATTGATTTATAATGAAATTTTTTCTGGACTAGACCCCGTGATTTTTACTTCTCACATTGAGGAAGTTTTTCATGTTAAAATTGTGTGTGTTCTCTTTACCTATTTATTTTTGTGCATTCGTAGATATATTTTTTGGTGGATATTTTTTGGTTGACTGCATATTTTGCTCCTCACAGGTTCTTTCAAGTGGAAAAGATTTTATTACTCATTTGTGTGTTATTACTTCTGCTGTGTACACACTCCTTTCTTTCCTAACACTCATTACATAATCACGTACAGTTCCTTGATAAAATTAGTGGAGATATCAGTTGAGTTATGCTCCGCCTCCGTCAATTACTTGTGCAATTTTATTTAGTATATATTTATATTTATATGTTAAAATTGAATACAACAATTTATACAATTTTATCAATAGCATCATCCTTATGGATGGGTATAACCATTTACCAAATTTCAGAACACAAAACCCTAACCCTTATAAGCACTTTGGTAGGAAAAGGGAAAAAGTGGTTTAGTGGAGAGTAGAACATCCCATATCAGCATCACACGACTTGGGATGGTGTCAAATGAGATCTATGTTAGGCTATTAGGGAAGTCCAAAACACCAATAAAAAGGAAATTAACACATGTCAATACGAGCATATAAACACAAGAATTCGATGTGGTTTGACGAGTTTTATCTCTACATATATTACAGAGGATAAAATAATTTTATTATGAGAGAAAAACAATATAAGAATAATCATTGAGTTAAAAACATAACCCAAACACAAAACTCTTTATACAACCTCTCTTATAATCCAAGAAACTCCTTTATCTCTTATACACCTAGACCATTAGCTATTTATAACAAAGATTCCATTTCAATTTTTCTAAATCCTTGACACATTTCCTAAATCTTGTAGACTTTAAAAAATCCTTCAGACTTTCTCATATCTTCAGTTTGGATTTGCTAAATCACCAAGTATAATTATTTTTTAAGAATAAACAAATAAAATTGATGCTTAGTAAAATACATGAGTGAATTTTCTCAACATATCTCTATCTTGCCTAATGTTTTGCCACCTTGAAAATCTATAATAGCTTTGCCTTAATCCAAGCCTAGTCAAGTGCCAACCTTATTGAACACCATAAAGAACTCTTATTTGTCAAAAACCAAAACAAAGAAATAGATATCATCTACCTCTACATAGTACCAACTACACACAACCCCGAATCAACCATAACCATGGTGAAGGCTTCACTTGATTCGAACATCTTGACCAATGAACATGTGTAGGCCCATAAGTTTCATTTCTTACCCATCATTTATCAACTTCTCTAGCTTCTCTCATCATTTTCCTTCATTTGCCAAGCCTAGTTGAGCAAGGATGTCCTTCAGGGAAACGTTTCACATGCTGCAAACAAAATGTGGAGTATAGATGCTCTATGAAGCATACACGATTGATTTTAGACAAAAAAATGATCGTTAACTGTGAGTGAAGGCTAGTTACCTTCAAAGGTAGTAAACATATAAAAGATTTTTAATTACAAGTTAGTCCCTACAAATAATTGGAAATTGTGAAATAATTCCTACCATGTGAATGTAAAATCCCTAATTTCTCTGTGAGGTGCGACTCCTATCAATTGATTAGTTCTAATCGCTAGCCGACTGACAAGAGGTGTGACCACCATTGCCATTGGAGGACAAAGGAAATCTTATTAACCAAGGGAACACAAATCGTGTTACTTGACAACACATTCATCTAATGTTACTTAACACCTTTCTTGTTGGTAATCTTTTATTCACTTAACTGTATCTTACATTCAACCTTTCCAGTCATTTTCCACCAACGAAATACAACAATAGTTCACTAATTTAATCATAGTAAAAATGTTTCAAATTGGTGTAAATAACTAATCATCTACCTCAACTCAAGATTGGTGTTGCTGACAATGCCCAACTTTGACCGTTGCTTCGAATTGTCACTATCACCACTATCCAAATTAAGCTTACCGCTTCAAATCGATGTAAAGAACTAACTGTCTGCCACAAATCAAGATTGGTGTTGCTAATGGTGCCCAGCTCCAATTGCTGCCTTTGAATCGACACCGTCGCCACCATCCAAATTAAGCTTATTGTTTCAAATCGGTGTAAATAACTAATTATCCATGACAAATCAACACTGGTGGAGCTGACAATGCCCATCTCCAATTGCCACCTTCGAATCATCCTCGTCGCCATCAAGAATTGACGGAATCCTCATCATTGGCGTAAACAATGCTCAATTTTAGCTTTCTGAAGATCTTGACTCCTTCAACCAGCCGCTGTCATCAATCAACGATGTGAGATTTATTATTTTTGCCATCCTAAATGCCAGACGTCTCCTACTCATCCTCTGTTTCTCACATTTGACATAGATTGTTAGATTAAATGTCTCATGTAATGGACATATAACTTATTTTATTAATTTAATAAATAACTGAATTAAGTTAATGAACTAAATTCTTATTAAGTAAAAAAGAAGAGATAATTTTGTAATTATAGTAATTGATTACCTGATGGAGGTTACCAACATTAAGAAATTGTATTTTTTAATGTAAAACTCAATTGGTCCTATTCATGGCCATAAGGTGTCTTCTTCCTTTTCCCATTACTAATGCTGAAGAAGAAAGAAAAGCAAGGCAAGGGAATAGAAATCAAGTTTGAGAAATCTTCTACCTTTTTGAAAAACATTTGCTATCATTAAAACTTGACCATGGATCAAGGTAAGTTCTTTTACTAAATCTTATTTATGTGAGAATCATGGATGTCAAGATCCTTTATGCTTTAATGATAGTTTTTTATATTGAGAATCTTAAGAAAATTACAACTTACATGTGATATCAGAGAATAGGTTATGAAACTTATTATTCTCCATTGGTGATGGTTAGTTTTCCCAATTTATATGAATCATAACTGTGAAAATTTTAGGGGTTTTTGATTATACTATTCTGCTGCACAGTGTGAATTAATTTTATGGTATATTATTGACTCTAATTGTTAACTGTCAAGTCTAATTGTATATTGATTATAACATGTCTTGTGGCACACGGACGTGCAATTCGCCTTTTCGTGGATCAAGAATTACCATTTAATGGCTTTTACCGAACGTGAATTGCCCAATGTTATTTTCGTGAATGAACGTGAATTGTCAAAATGCCGCAGTTTGTCTTATATGCCAAGTTTATATCTTTATACTTTCAAGCTTTATGGCTTTAAAAATCTGGAGATAATATGGTTTTATGGCTTTTATAGCATTAAGTTAATGTATATTACCATTATTGAATTTGAAGTTTTCCTTTAATGATTTTGTTTGGAAAGATACTAAATATAATCACCTAATATAAGGTCAGCTGATAATTGATTATCTCAGGATCAGACTTTTCTCACACTATGTATAATCACAATGAGACAACAAAAATATCTTCTATTATAAATTAATGGGATTACAAAAGTTGTAATAATAATCTCACCAAAAATATTGGTGGCTAAACTCTCTTTTGATTTTCTCTCAAAAGGATTTCTCTCCCATGTATAATGGGGCTTTCTCTCTCTCAAAACTCTCTAAGTTTTGGTTTTTTCTTCTTCCGAATAATAATAAATGAAAGAATGGCAAGGTTTTTATAACCAACACTCCAAGCTAATTGGTGGCCATATTCAAAGGAGAGTTTTTCTCCTATTCTTCTTCCATTCATTTCCTTAAAACTCTCACGTACCTTCTTTCCTTTTTCTTTCTTTATTTATTTTTTATTTATCTCTCCTTATTTTTCTCTCCTCCTAAAGAGGAAAACCTATCAATCTCCCCCTTCTGATTTAGGTGGAGGGCTCCAGCAGTCCAGCAGCTCTTCTGCAAAACTCGTACTTGTCCTTAGGTAAGGACTTGGTCATCATATCTGAGCTGTTGTCATCAGTATGGATTTTCTCAAGCTGTAATTGCTTGGATTCCAATATATCACGTATCCAGTGATATCTCACATCAATATGCTTCGACCTCGAGTGAAAACTCGAATTCTTGCTCAAGTGTATAGCACTTTGACTGTCACAATGCATGACGTACTTCTGTTGTTCTTGCCCTAACTCATGCAAGAATCGCTTCATCCATAGCAATTCTTTGCAAGCTTCTGTTATTGCAATGAACTCTGCCTCTGTAGTAGACAAAGCAACACACTTTTGTAACTTCGACTGCCATGATACTGCTCCCCCTGAAAATGTAATAAGGAATCCAGAAGTAGATTTCCTTGAATCAATATCTCCCGCCATGTCTGCATCTGTGTAGCCAACCAGTTCAGATCTTCTACTTCCAAAACATAAACTCATTTTGGAAGTTCCTCTGAGATATTTTAAAATCCACTTCACAGCATTCCAATGCTCTTTTCCTGGTTTAGCCAAGAATCTGCTGACAACACCAACCGCATGTGTTATGTCTGGTCGTGTGCACACCATTGCATACATTAAACTTCCAACAGCTGAGGCATATGGCACCTTGCACATCTCCTCCTTTTCAATTTCACCTGTAGGACTTTGTTTTGAGCTTAGCATAAAGTGACTAGCAAGTGGAGTAGCAACTGGCTTTGCTTTCTCCATGTGAAACCGCTCCAATACCTTCTCGATATATTTTTCTTGTGATAACCACAGCTTTCGTTCCTTCCGATCACGACGGATGGACATACCAAGAATATGCTTCGCGGGTCCCAAGTCTTTCATAGCAAAAGACTTCTTCATTTCCTTCTTCAACTTGCTGATCTTGTCACCATTTTGTCCTACGATCAACATATCATCAACATACAAAAGTAGTATGATGAACTCACCATCAATAAATATCTTCACAAATACACAATGATCAGAAGTAGTCCTTTGGTATCCATGCTCAATCATAAAGGAATCAAACTTCTTGTATCATTGACGCGGTGCCTGCTTAAGTCCATATAGACTTTTCTTCAGCTGACATACTAAATCTTCTTTGCCTTTGACTTTGAATCCCTCTGGCTGATCCATGTAAATCTCTTCATCTAAATCCCCATGAAGAAATGCAGTTTTCACATCTAGTTGCTCCACGTCTAGATTCAAACTTGCAGCCAAACCAAGCACTACCCGAATTGATGACATCTTTACCACGGGTGAAAAAATCTCTTCAAAGTCAATGCCTTTCTTCTGACTGAAGCCTTTCACGACTAACCTCGCCTTGTACCTGGGTCGTGAGCTATTCTCCTCACTCTTCAACTTGTACACCCATTTGTTTTTGAGTGCTCTTTTACCTTTTGGTAACTCTACCAACTCATAAGTCTTGTTTTCATGCAAGGATTGCATTTCTTCCTGCATGGCTTTCAACCATTCTCCCTTGTGGTTATCCATCATAGCTTCTTCATAAGACTCTGGTTCTCCCCCATCAGTGAGTAGCACATACTCCGTTGCAGGATATTTGGTTTGTGGTTTAGGCATCCTGACCGACCTTCTTAACTGGGGCTCTTGAATATCTTGTTCTTCTTCCTCATAGTCTTCAGCCATATCATCATTGATACCACCGTTCCTGTTACCATCAGCTACTTCTTCGTTTGGATCATTATCAATTGGAGGTTCATTTTTTGCATCTCCAACATCTTCTATTGCATCTCCCCGGTAATGCTCTGGAAGAGGGACTGGATCCAAGTTGATTGGATGTTCTCTAGAACTAATAGGCTTAACACCTTTCTGAATGTCTTCAATATTCTGGTCTTCAAAGAAGATAATATCTCTGCTTCTATTAATTTTTTTATCAACAGGATCCCAAAATCGGTACCCAAATTCTTCATTTCCATATCCCAAGAAGATGCATTCCTTCGACTTGGAGTCGAGTTTTGATCTCTCATCTTTTGGAATATGAACAAATGCTCTACAACCGAACACCTTCAAATGGTTGTAGGATACATCTTTACCTGTCTAAAACTTGTTTGGAACATCACCATTCAACGAAGTTGAAGGGGATAAGTTGATCAAATCAACTGCAGTCATCAGAGCCTCACCCCAAAAACTCTTGGGTAACTTAGCATGAGATAACAACGTTCTCATTCTTTCAACAATAGTTCTGTTCATCCTCTCACCACTCCATTGTCATTGAGGCGAGGCGTTTCGAACAGATCGTTCATGCCGGATTCCATTACTCATGCAGTAATGTCTGAAAGCTCCCATAAATTCTCCTCCGTTGTCTGTGCGAACACACTTTAACTTTTTACCAGTTTCTCGCTCAACACTAGCATGAAACTGTTTGAATACTACAAACACCTGATCTTTTGTTTTGATGGCATACGCCCAAACCTTCCTAGAGTGGTCATCAATAAAGGTAACAAAATATCTTGCACCTCCATGAGTACTAGTTGCCATTGGACCACAAACATCAGAATGTACCAAATCTAAAACATTGGGTCTTCTATGTGGGGCCTTGTAGCGGAATGAAGCTCTATGTTGCTTCCCAGCCAAGCAATGAGTACATGGCTTAAGTGACATTTTCGATCCTTTCACACCATCAGTGTATCTCTTTTGGCTAGAATTTGAAGTCCCTTCTCACTCATATGTCCAAGCCGTTTATGCCATAGCTCAACCGAGGAGTCTTCTCCGAGAGCATTAACACACTCATTATTGACTTTGGCTTCTATCACATAAAGAGTGCTTACTTTCTTGCCTCAGGCTATCACCAAGGAACTTTGTGTTAGCTTCCATTTCCTATCTCCAAACACACTAGTATAGCCTTCTTCATCTAGTAGGCTTGTGGATATTAGATTGAGACGCATGTCAGGAACATGTCTCACATCTTTCAATGTTAGGCGACAACCAGTGTTTGTTTCTAGGCAAACATCTCCTTTACCCACAATCTTGGATCTATTATCATTCCCCATCCTCATATGACCAAAATCACCGTTTGTATAAGAAGAAAAGAAATCCCTTTGTGAAGTTACATGAAATGATGCACCAGAATCCACGACCCAACATGTATCTTGTGATGTCAAATTAACATGACCATCATCGCAAACAAAGATTACCTCGTTGCCATGAAAAATGGTAGCGGCTACGTTACTCACATCACCATTTTCTTGTTGCTCTCTTTTGAGCTTCATGCATTCTCTCTTCATGTGACCTTTCTCGTGACAGTAGTAACATTCTACGTCTTTTCTTGTCCTCGATCTTCCTCTGAGCTTATCTCTTGACTTGCCCCTTGACTTGTCTCTAGTGTTGAACTTCTTGTGGATGCTTCTTCCACGATACTCTGTGACAAGTGCCTCAGACTCTCTCGGCATTCCTTGTTCCTTCCTTCTTGATTCTTCATTGAACATGCTATCTTTTACTATGTCCAATGTTAGAACACCTTGTGGTGCTGAGTTACTCAATGAAACCACAAGTGTGTCCCAATTGTCTGGTAAGGAACTGAGTAGTAACAATGCTTGCAATTCATCGTCAAGCACCATCTTCATATTGGTGAGTTGATTTACCAATCCTTGAAAATCGCTCAAGTGTTTGGAAACACTCCGGGTCTCTCTATACTTGAGGTTCACCAATCGCCGAATAGTAGAGGCTTTATTCTGGGCCGTCTTTCTCTCGTACAACGTTTCTAGTTTTGTCCATAACGTGAACGCAACTGTTTCTTACGCCACGTGATGAAAGACACTTTGATCTATCCATTGCCAAATTTGTCCAACAGTTTTCCTGTTCATCAAATTCCAGTCATCATTAGACTTGTCGTCTGGCTTCGTTCCTTTATTTTGCAAAGGTTGGTACAAATCTTTGCAGTAGAGGATGTCCTCCATTCTGGGCTTCCAAATAGAGTAGTTTGAAGATGTTAACTTAATCATTGTTGCGGATGCCGTTGAGGTTGACTCGTCCATTGTGAATAACACAAGGTAAACTGTGTGTAATGAACCGAAGCTCTTGATACCACTTGTTTGGAAAGATACTAAATATAATCACCTAATACAAGGCCACCGATAATTGATTATCCCAGAATCAGACTTTTCCCACACTATGTATAATCACAATGAGACAACAAAAATATCTTCCATTATAAATTAATGGGATTACAAAAGTTGTAATAATAATCTCACCAAAAATATTGGTGGCTAAACTCTCTTTTGATTTTCTCTCAAAAGGATTTCTCTCCCATGTATAATGAGGCTTTCTCTCTCTCTCTCTCAAAACTCTCTAAGTTTCAGTTTTTTCTTCTTCCGAATAATAATAAATGAAAGAATGACAAGGCTTTTATAACCAACACTCCAAGCTAATTGGTGGCCATATTCAAAGGAGAGTTTTTCTCCTATTCTTCTTCCATTCATTTCCTTAAAGCTCTCCCGTACCTTCTTTCCTTTTTCTTTATTTATTTATTTTCTATTTATCTCTCCTTATTTTTCTCTCCTCCTAAAGAGGAAAACCCATCAGGTTTTATGTATAGTATTTGTTTTTATGCATAATGTTATTAATTTGAAATGATATTATATAAGATTTATTAATCATCAAAGTAGTCAAATCTTTAAGTTATTTTAGTTCCAAATTAAATGGAAGTTGTTTTTCAATTATCCATAGAATAGATGCAGTGAATGATATGATAATTATTTGTGTGGGGATAAATTGAAGTTTAATGTTATAAGGCATTTATAGATCACCCAAAAGTTGATTAATTATCTTTATAACAAATAGACATGATTGTTAGTAGTGTAAATGTACTATTAGTTGTATTTATATATCCAAAGATAATAAATATTTTTAGTTAGTGCATGTATCATTACCAAATAATGTTAAATTTGTTAGCATCATTATGTTTGTTGTTGTATGTTGATGTATCATCTAAAGGAGAATATTGATATACGTTGAATACTTAAGTAATTTGTTACTTGAATACGTATAGTATGTTAATTTATGACTCAAAGTATTAATGTTAAGCATGCGATTATTGTAGTATTTGCCCTTATTTCTTTAAATTTGCTTGCTTTGTCTGTCCTAGTCTTTAATGGGATGAACTTCTCTAATTAGAGTGAACAAATCCAATTTCACATGAGTGTAATGGATCTTGATTTGACACTTCAAGTTGAGAAGCATGCTGCTAGTAGTAATGAAGAGAAAGTTCATTATAAGGCTTGAGAAAGGTCAAACAGACTCAACTCGATGTTTATGCGAATGAGCATAGCAAAAAATATCAAGTCGGCCTTCCCAAAACTGAAAGTGCTAAAGAATTCATTAGTTTTGTGGAAGAGTGCTTCCAAACTGTTGAAAAGTCTATTGGTGGGACATTAATGAGTATTTTAATCACCAGGAAGTTTGTTGGATCTCGTACTATGCATGAGCATGTCATTGAAATCACAAACATTGCAGCAAGACTTAAGTCTTTAGGAATGGAAGTGGATGAAAATTTCTTTGTACAGTTCATTTTGAACTCATTACTGTTTGAGTATAACCTATTCCAAATGAACTATAATATCATGAAAGATAAATGGAATGTGCATGAATTGCACAATATGTTAGTTCATGAGGAAACAAGACTTAAAAATCAAGGAAATTACTTTATCCATTATGTGAATAATCAAGGAGCTGGAAAGAAAGGTGAAAAGAAACATGAAAAGAGAAAATGGCCATTAAAGATTGGTGAGTCCTTTGTCAAAATCTAGAAGAAAAAGTGAAACAATTACAGATGCCATTTTTATAGGAAATCTGGACACTTCTAAAAAGATTGCCTAAGGCGTAAGGCTTGGTTCGAAAAGAAGGGTAAACTTAATGCTTATTATGTTTTGAATCAAATTTAACTGAAGCTCTCCATAATATTTGGTTGATTGATTCTAGATGTATAACTCATGTTTCTATTATGATACAAGAATTTCTTACAATCTAAACCATTAACCCAAATGAGAAGTTCGTCTTCATGGGGAATAGAGTAAAGGTTCCAATGGAAGGTGTCGAGACTTACCGTTTAATCCCAGACACTATACATCATTTAGATTTGTTTGAAATTTTTTATGTACCTAGTATTTCTAAGAATTTAGTTTCTTTGTCTAAACTTGATTTTGCTGGATACTATTTTAAATTTGGTAATGGATGTTTCAGTTTGTTTAAGCATACCTATATGATTGGATTTGGTATACTTTATGATGATTCATATAAATTGAATCTTGATAATTTATATGCTAAAACACTTATGACATTGCATCATAATGTTGACACTAAACGTAGTTTAGTGAATGAACGTTCTGCTTACTTGTAACATAAACGTTTAGGCCATATTTCTAAAGAAAGAATGGAAAGATTGGTAAAGAATGACATCCTTTCATATTTGAATTTCACTTATCTCAATATTTGTGTGGATTAGATTAAGGAAAAATAAATAAAACACACAAAGAAAGGTGCTACAAGAAGCACTCAGCTTCTTGAAATTCTACACACCGATTTATATAGACCATTTGATGTTAATTCTTTCTGTAAAGAAAAGTATTTTATCACCTTTATTAACAATTATTCATGTTATGGTTATGTCTATTTATTGTATGAGAAATCTTAAGCAATTAATGCCTTGAAAATTTACATAAATGAAGTTGAAAGGCAATTAGATAGAAAAGTGAAAATTGTCAGGTCAGATAGAGGTGGTGAATATTATGGAGGATATGATGAAACTAGACAACACTCTGTTGTATTTGCTAAGTTACTAGAAAAGTGTGGCATGTGTGCTCAATACATAATGCCAGGTATACCACAACAAAATGGTGTATCAAAAATGTGTAACTGAACTTTAATAGATATGGTTAGGAGCTTGTCATGTAACTCGTCTTTACTCATGTCATTGTGGATGTATACTTTAAAAATTGTCATGTATTTGTTGAACAAGATTCCTAGTAAGGCAATTCTAAAGACATCTTTTGAACTGTGGACAGGTAGAAAAATCAGTTTAAGGCACATGCATGTTTGAGGATACTAGGCAAAAATAAGAATCTATAATCTACAAGAAAAGAAACTGGATGTAAGAATAATCAGTAGATATTTTATTAGTTATCCAGAAAAGTCTAAGGAGTATAGATTTTATTATCCTACCCATAGTACAAGAATTGTTGAATCTAGAAATGCTTGCTTCATTGAGAATGGTGAGACTAGTGGAAGTGAAGCTTCACAAAATTTGGAGATTAAGGAAGTTAGAGTACAAGTTTCTTTAACTTGTGCTCATACTTCTGAAATTATTGTTCATCATGTTGTTGAACCGTGCAACAATCAAGGAGAGCAACAAATTAATGATCCTGAGGTTAACAATGAACCTATACTAGAACAACCACAAGAAATAACATGAAGGAGATCCCAAAGAGAAAGAAGATTAGCTATTTCAAATGACTATGTGGTGTATCTACAAGAGTCAGAAAATGACTTAAAATCAATGATAATGATCCAATTTCGTTTTCACAAGTCATTAATAGTGATAATGCTAATAAATGATAAATGCCATGAAAGATGAGCTTAAATCAATGGAACATAATGATGTATGAGACCTTATCGAATTACCTGAAAGAAGCAAGAGAGTTGGGCGTAAATGGGTCTTTAAGACTGAGCATGACTCTCATGGAAACCTTGAATGCTACAAGGTTCGTCTTGTTGCCAAAGGTTTTACTCAAAAAGATGGCATTGACTATAAGGAAACATTCTCATCGGTTTCCAAGAAAGATTCTTTCAAAATCATCATGGCATTGGTAGCTTATTATGATTTAGAGCATCAAATGCATGTGAAATTTGCCTTTCTAAATGGAAATTTAGAGGAATATGTTTGCATGGATCAACTAATGGAGTTTTCAGTTGAAGGGAAAGTACATATTGTTGTAAACTTAATAAATCAATATACAGACTTAAACAAGCTTCTCGACAATGGTATCTCAAGTTCAATGATACTATTGTATCATTTGGATTTAAGGAACACACTGTTGATCAGTGTATATATATGAAGATCAATGAGAATAAGTTTATTTTTCTGGTTCTGTGTATTGATGACATCTTGCTTGTAACTAATGTCTTGGTCTATTAAGTGAGACTAAAAAGTTTCTCTCTAATAACTTTAAAATAAAATATATGAGGGAGACAAGTTATGTGATTAGAATAGAAATATTATGGGACAAATCACAAGGACTGTTAGGTTTGTCTTAGAAAACATATATCAATAATGTTTTAGAGAGATTCAACATGGAAAAATGTGAAGCATCACCTGTTCCAATTCAGAAAGGAGACAAGTTCAATCTCATGCAATGTCCAAAGAATGATTTGGAACAAAAACAGATTAAAGCAATTCCTTATGCATATGTTGTTGGGAGTTTGATGTGTGCTCAAACATGTACAAGGCCAAATATCAACTTTACAGTTGTTATGCTGGGTAGATACCAGAGTAATCCAAGATTGAATAATTAGAAAGCTACAGAGAAAGTTTTAGGATATTTGCAAGGAATAAAGGATCACATGCTTACTTATAGAAGACCCAATCATCTTGAGGTGGTTGAATATTCATATTTATATTTTTCCAGTTGTGTAGATATAAGAAAGTCTATATTTGACTATTTGTATCTTTTAGTCGGATGAGCGATATCATAGAAGAGTATGAAGTAGTCAATCATTGCTATACCCACCATAGAAGTTGAATTTGTGGCATGCTTTGAGGCTATAGTTCAGGCTAAGTGGTTGCGAAACTTTATTTCAAGATTAAAATAGTTAACAGTATTGTCAAACCACTGATAATTTACTAACGTGTTATTACTCGTCACCAGACCGGACCACTTGCTTGTACTGCTATTCATCAACCACCATTTTTCTCGAGACCTAATAGATCTGAACAAACAACTTTGATACCACTTGTTAGGCTATTAGGAGTTAGGAGTGCAAAACACTAATGAAAAGGAAATTATTAGATGATAATATGAGTACAGAAACACAAGAATTAAATGTGGTTCAACAAGTGCACCCAAAGGATTAAACAATTTCACTATAAGCGAAAGACATTGTTAAAAACACAACCCAAACTAGACTTAAAGTTTCTTATACACCCTCTTTCTTAACACAACCTTGAGGATAAAACAATTTTGCTATAAGAGAAAAACAAATTTAAAAACTTAACCCAACCTAGACTCAAAGCCCTTTATACATCCTATCTCATGACCCAAATAAATAAACGCCTAGGCTATTGGTTTTATTTATAATCCAGACTCCTTAGTTTTCAAGTTTTCATAATCTTAATAAATTTTGTAAATTTTAGAAAATTCTTCAAATTTTCTTATATCTTTAATTTACATTTCCTAATCATTAAGGGTAAGCTAAGTATAAATATAAATAAAACCAATTTTTATAAAAATACATTACTCGAATTTCTTAACAATACAAGCTCGTTCACCATAACCTTTTTGCTTTGATTACAAAATCACATGCAACAGTCCTTGAAGTTATTACTATGACTTAATATCTCTTTCATTTTGTATATAAAAAATTTAGGGTGAGGGGATGGTAGATTTCCATGTATTTAACCCCAAGCCATACATTTGTCATGGGTGTAGGGCACCATGTGAACTAACTCTTGTTGGCTAAAACCTACTATTTCTACTAGTATGTTTACTTGTTTGTTTCACCCATGTGACCTCTGTCAAAGTGAAGTGGGTCATTTTAATATGGACCTTGTAGTCAAAGGTCCATTCATAGACCTTGTTGAATGGGTCGTTGGATACGTTGAGAAATAAATTAATGACTATAAATCACTACCTGAAACTTGGTAATCAGATAAAAACGAAAAATAAATAATGTAAAATGATCCCTCAATTATATTATATTATTTGCATACCCCTCAAAACCATCTTCTCCTGCTCTCCTTCATCTTCTTCTTCATCTAGGGTTTCCATCATTCTCCAATCACCATCCTCACCACTTGCCAGGTAGTCTCCGCCAGCCACTGGGGTTGAGAAATGACTTTGCTGATTGAAGCAATGGCTTTTCCACCCTTCTTCGATCTCCATCGCTGGGTGGTCTCCCCCGGCCACTGGGGTTGAGAAATAACCTCGCCAACTAAAGCAATGGCTCTACCCTCCACGCCGAACCCTACACGCCACCCTAGCACCGCCGTGTGCCACCACAACCAAACTAGCCAAAGCCACAACACTCAAGGGCACTGCATACTCCCATATTAGGGTCATTTCTCATAAGTAATTTCTAAGCTTGATTTTTGGCGGTGTTGATTGTTTAGGGATGAGGGTGCGATGGTAGTGTATGGCCAAGCGAAGCAGTGGTTCGTGATTTAGGGGTGACTGGGCGGTGGGCGAAGGGTAGTTAAGCTTGGCGGCACGACGAGGTCAGGTGGAGCTCTAGTTGGCCGCTTGGAGGTTCTGGGTCGCCTCGGTCATGGAGGAGGCTAGTGATAGTGGAGCTCTGGTTCTGGTCATTAAGGTTCTAGTTCTAGCCTGTGACTTGGAGGTTCTGGTTCTGGCCAATGGTAATGTTGCTATGTGGTGGTGGTTGGCAATTTTTTGACATAAAAAAATTATACAAAACTAATGTAAAAATATCAATAATTAAAGAGTTTTAAAATAATAAAAATTAAATTTTTATTACAAAATTTAAAATTTAGTATAATAAGTAATATTAAAAAGTTGATTCATAGACTTTTAAGTGCAAGATCCATATTAAAACAACCCCAAGCGAAGTGGCCTTGGAAAGTGGGAACTAGTTCTGAAAAGGGTAGATGAGGGGGAAAAAAAGTAGCAAATCGTATTTAGGCACAACGGCACGCTCAAATGGTACACTGGTTGAACGATGTTAGTGTGCAGTGTGTCCATGAATACACTATATATGCAAGAAGTGCTAACCAGTTGAGCGATTGGTCTATTCGAAGACCAGCATTCAGTGAACACAAACGCATTATTTCTGAAGAATCTAGTCCATCTAACCTCACGGTTTGTTTTTGAAAGGTCTATTTTCATCCCAGCAAAGGCACAGGCAGAGTTTGTTTGTTCTGAGTAGTCTCTGACCTATTTTGCTACCCTGTATAGATAGCATAGCCTGGCTTTGTTTTGTTCTGTTTCTCATACGTGCTATTGCTGTGTTGCTAACCCCTCTGCCAATTTGTCCATCAATCATGTTATGCACACAACTGTGCCCAGAGAAAGCTTTTTGTACATCAATTATCGGCTCACTGCATATATGCGGACATATACTTATGTGTGACCATCTTTGTGCTACAATTTTCTTTTATAACTGTCAGACCAAAAGGTTTCAAAAGGGATATCCGGAAAGAGAATAAAATCCAGAGCCTGATGTTGATTCATTTCCAAAGTAAAATATCAAGGTTGCTCAATAATTTTTTTCCATTTTTTTATTTTGATTTTTAAGATATATTTTCACATATTTTAAGTGTGAGACTATTTCTCTCGAAAATAAAGCATATAGTTAGACCTTTTTCAAAAGTGATGTATTATGGGTCTGAACTTTTGTCTTTTTCTAATTTTTGTCCTTTTGCAAGACTCCAAGACATTTGGGAAATAAATTAAATATGTTGGTTTAGATATTCATCATTTTGAAAAAACAAAAAGCTTTCCTTTTATTTATTTCCTATATTTAGTACAAACAGCTGGTAGTAATGTAAATATTACCATGTCTGATAATATAACACAGGAAAGAAAAGATGGAGCAGATTCATAAATCGAACCCGCCATCACTCCTGTATTTGTGACTACTTCAATAAAGTGGGACTCAAAAATATGAAGGCAATAGCAAATCTAGTGTTAAAAATTCTCATAAAATAATTATAGGAACCAGGGATTAAATTTTACTTTCATTACAAAACTTGTAGTGTAGGGAAGTGAAAATATATCGCTGTTGCATAACCGTATATACAGAGGAAAGAAGACATCTGAAACCCAGAAAGCAAGCAGTTTGGAATCTTCGATTACTGAGTTATGCGTATGGGTTTATTAAAATTAAGCAGATAAAAACCAGTTAATCACAAAAGTAAATAAATCAAGGGAATATGAAAATGTAAAATACTTGATAGCTAAAATTTGTATGAGAGAATGATTCTATATTCTTATGGACTCTGAATTTTCTACCAGTTTAACTTATCCGATAACTACACTTGAATATTAACAACTCCGACTTTTTTTATCAAATTATCTTTAATAGTAAAATTATATATTAAAATGTTATTTTTTTAAATTATTTATCAAAATATCATTCTTTTAAAATTATATATTAAACTGACATTCTTTTGTCTAACTTAATATTTTTTTAATAATTTTTAGTCCACATAAGATGCGCATGCCACTCTTTTAAAACTATATACTAAATTGCTACATTTTTATCAAACGTGATATTTTTTAATAATTTATGGTCCACGTAGGATGCGCCAAACAGGGTGACGCATCTATGTGAATTACGCCAACAAAGTAGGCGTAATCCATGTGGATGCGCCACCATGTTTAGTGCATCTTACATGGACACGTCATCCTACATGATATTTTTTCCATGGATGCACCATGTGGGATGATATTTTTTAGTTAAAAACACCAACACATTTAGCGTTTTCCACATGGACAAAAAAATAAAAAAAGTCACATTGTGTATGTTTCTAGGGTACTTAACCTATTTCACGTGGATCTCGCACGCTTTGTAAAGACACGTACATTTCACATGTCTACTATAACGTGCACCATAATGTTGGAAGATATCAATATCAATTAACTTATTTCACTACTGGAAAATTGAGTTTTAGAGACCGATTTTCGGTCTCTAAATCAAGAAAATCGATCTCTAAAACAATTAGAGACCGATTTAAACCGGTTTCTAAAAGCATCATCACTAAATATTAGAGACCGATTTAAAGACTGATTTTATATAGACCGATTTTTTTGGTCTCTAAATCAGTCTCTAATTTTTGGTTAAATATTGGTAAATTATATGTAAAAAAAAAGACGAATTTTTTAGAGATCGATTTTTCGGTCTCTAAATCAGTCTCTAAGTCCGTCCCAAATAAGTTTGAATATATTATGTATTTTATAAAATCGGTTTCTAGTTTAGAGATCGATTTATCAGTCTCTAAAATCGGTCTCTAAAACTATGAATATATCATATATTTTATAAAATTTGTCACTAAATCGGTCTCTAAAACACTGAATATATTATATATTTTATAAAATCGGTCACTAAGTCAGTCTCTAATCTAGAGATTGATTTATCGGTCTCTAAATCGGTCACTAATTTTTTTTAAAATATTTTTAGTTCCTAATTCGATTTCTAATTTGTGATATGAATTTATAATTATTTTTAAATCTATTAAAATCTAAATTTTTAAAGGACCTAATAAACAACAATCAACTGATATGAATTTATAATTATTTTTAAATTTATTAAAATCTAATTTTTTAAAATACATAATAAACAATAATCAACAATCTCATATATATAACCAAACACATAAATAAAAAATAACGTAAACTAAACTAATTCATTTTTAGAATATACTATTTAAACATCAAGATATTCTAGAAAAAACTAAACTAAGCATTGTCTACAATATCTCATTATTACAACATTTCAAATATAAGAAAGTTAAACACAACACAAACTAAACTCTAATCATAAAAACTTCTCCTCGTCCTCGTCCTTGTCCTCCTCCTCTTCTACTCCATCAGTCACGGGAAATGTTTGAAAAGATTGAAAGTTAATCGGCTACATCATCTCTCGTACCAGCCGATTTGTCTCCTCAATCTGTCTCCTATTATCTGCCACTTGAGCCCGAAGCTCATTTCTCTCACTTCTTGATTCTTCAAGTTCATCTCTTTGCACCCAGTCAGATGATGAAGAACTTGAGCCACGATATTGTGGTCTTTTAGCCACTATAGTTGACTCAATTCCAAGACCATATATTTTACTTTTTTTCACTCCAGCCACATTGTGCCACACATCCAACTCATATGAGGGAGGAGTTCCCTGTTCTGATGCTCTTTGGGTCATTTCTTGCATTTCATTTACAAATTTGGTCTATCAATACCAATATGACACTAATTAATGTAAAAAGTTAAAGCAATACATAAATCTAACATAATATAAGTCATGACATAAAGTATAAGAATAAATGTGATTTCAATCACATGTTAAAAGCTGCAAACTTGTTTAATTTCAATTTGACATACTATTAAACTCTCAAAAGTCAATTTGTCAAGGAAAATCCTCTGTCAGCATTTTAATGACAACTTAGATACATGAGTATAACTTATCATTAAGTAAAAGAGAAAATTTAGTTCAAAAATCCAATTCCCTAATTACTTGTTAGGAAGTTATTATATAAATTCAAAATTTTAAATGATGTTAACATTAATTTCTTTCAATTTTGTTCTTATGAATAAACTCTGAATTAATTGTACTCATTCCAAACCAACAGAAACAAATAATAAAGTGGCCAAATGGTAGGTACACATGAAGTGTGCCAAAAAAATGGTAAAGGTCAACCACGACTCACAAGTATTGGATAAATATTTTATAGTTGCAGATGTCTCGGAATAAACAACTAAATCACCATATAATGACATTTCTTCTTTTATCCGCTTAACAAAAAAATGAAAAATTTCATGGTTTAATATTCTAATATCATTAGCACCAAAAATTTTGTCATGATTATACTCATTATATAAAGTTTTGTCGTGATGTTTTGTGAGTACAATTGTAATCCTTACATTAATTATTTCTTTCACTATAAAAAATGTCAATTCAAATATAGCCTCAAATTTAAAGCATGAATGCGGTCTTAAGCAACCAGTACTAGGCATTTATACAACAAATTCATATTGCAAGTTGAGATCTTAGTTTTTCATTCAACAAAATCCTAACCATGATTTTTGAACTTAGATCCAGGTTGCAGGTTCATGAGATAGAATCTATTGGAAGTATTATAACCTGTTATATCAATTTTTTTTCATACGATAATAGTATTTAGACCCATGTTATTTGGGCTAAGATGCATGAATATTGTAGATATGACTCATGACATACAAAATATAGTTTCATACAAAACAAATGATGCAATTTTTTACTGGAACCTTTCATATATGTACCAAAATAGTTCTGAAACACTCCAAAATGATTTTGAAGCATGCCAAAACATCCCTAAATGCACTGGAATGTGCTAAAATGGCTTCAAAATGTGTCAACACATTTCAACTTCTTTTTATTTTTAGTGCTTTTTGGAATGAGCACATACTTCTTTGTACTTTGTAGTTTGTACAACATCAGATGCAATAGTTGTACATCTAGTAGCATTATCTCCAATGCTACATTGTTAATATTCATATCAATTTCTCAGTTAGAAGACATGCCATATTGAACTATCTTGTTTCAACTATACTTGGATTTACTTTTACAATGTAAAGAGTTTTCATTCTTAATTGAAATAACAGAATAATATTTCCAACTATTTTCAGGCCTATTTTCATACAGAAAACAATTCTCAGGGTATTTTATTTTGTATTAGGAATCTTGATTCCAATAAAGTTACTTCTAACCACCACTATTAGGTGATTTACATCCCTAATAGCTCTACATGCATCATTGCTGATAATTATCCTATTCTTCATGTATATATCAGACATTTTAAGTTCTAAAACCCAACAAAGTTCTCATTACCCTACCTTCTAGAGAAATAAATTTAATCATCCTCCCATCTGATCCTCTCACATACTTAACACTCCCTCTAATTTTTAACTCCTATACATTGAAACAAACAAAAATATATGAAAAAAATCAGAATAAGCAAATTAAGTCAAGATGGGTAATTATAAAACACACAACATAGTAAATTATCAATTAATAAATGATTAATAACTCATGTCAAACACATAAGGTTACCATAGTGATTCCCTGCAAACAAAACACACTTATGATTCAGAACATAGGAACAAAATGTACAATACTCTTTGGTATCTAGTTTGAGCAGCGCCTTTGTTTTACTCCAAAGCAAGCAGTTCATAAACACAAGCAAACAGTATAGAATATATGTAGTTTCTCATTAATCAAATAGTTAACTTGTTATTATGTAAAACGTGCCAAGCTATAACATATTGTTAATGTATTTGACAATCACAAGATTTGGCTGAGGTTAAATAGAGTCTATACTTTACTTGAAATTAAAGCACTTCCTCTGCCTACAACTTACCAAAACCAATGTACCAAATATATAGCCATGTGTATTTAAACTTTTGATAACTCTTAGAAGATGACATATAAACTTTATAATACAATACTTCTAATTACAAAATTAAGAATTGATATTTTTCATGCAAATATCAGTAACTAAAGATATATATTCTCAAATTTTCGAGAAAGTTCAACATAAACCAATTCATCATATTAAAACCAAAACCTACATGTAGAAATTGTTGAAAGTAGGATTGATAGGACCACATTGACTACGAAGATAAATTTTCAAGGGTTTTTTCGAAGGTAAACAACATTAACAAGGGACACCAAATGAGATTAAATATTACATAAGAAAAGAATATAGAACAATAGCAGATACCACAAGTTACTCACAAACAAAGAAAACTTGTACCATGTCTGGCAAGCACTCAAAAAGTAGGATTGCAGATAACATATAAAAAGGAAAAAGTCTGGTTTTGCCATCAGACAACAAAGAATAAATTCTAATTTGAGGGAATTTAAGACAGCAGAGATGTACAATAGAAGAAAAGAAAGTAGGCCAGAAGCTCCATGGTAGTTAGTTGCCTAAAAGTTGCATTAGATGTATCAACTTCTATTTCCCTCTTAAATGTACATTCTTGCATTTCTTGAAAGTCTTCCGGATGATTTACGATTTCTTTGCTGGGATGGCTTCCCTCAAAGATCTTTTCCGCTAGACTTTTGTTTAGAAAATCTTGTTAAGCTTGATATGCTTGATAGTCATCTTGAACAAATTTGGGAGACAAATTAGGTATTACAAGCTTTTAGTTAGTTTCCTTTGTATTTTGGTGATGAAAGATCTTCATATGATTGGGTGAAGTTCACAAACTTCTTCTTTTTTTTTTGTTATCTAATTTATTCATTTTTATAATATTTCATTTGCACTTTATAATATTATAAAATAAAAAATAATATTATATACATATTATTATTATATTCAATATATTCAAAAATTTCAATATATTCAATATTAAACATTTTATTGAATAAAAAATACAACAAAAGTACATGTTGATTATACCAGCATTAATTTACCGAATTTGAAAAAGCTTGACCTTAGTGGTTCTAAGAACCTGATTCAAATGTCAAACCTTTCTCAGTCCCAAATATCGAAGAAATAATTCTTAGTCATTGTGCAAGCTTGGTTCAAGTTTACTCCTCAAGTTTCCTCAACAAGCTCAACTGTTTTTGGTTAAATGGTTGTGTTGGGCTTCTGAATATAAATCTTCCAAGTAATATACTTTCAAAATCTTCAGGATTAATAGTTCTCTATGATTGTTGCAACCTTGAGATGTTTACAATCAGTAATATCACCACGGGGGTTCTATTATATAGTTGTTCCTGTAGTAGATCATTAGAGAGTACATTCAGAAACGTTTTGCCTGGCAATCTAATTCGCTGGCAATCTTTTTTTTTTTTGGATATCAGTTTCATTAGTAGAATACATCTACCTATGTTACCAAGAAAAAGAATACACCTACCTCTTCTTTTGGATAAAAATTGGATTTTCCTTTTCTCTCATTTACTTTTCCCCATTAAAGTCTACAAATTCTACCCGTACATCACTTCTATCACCATAGCCAAGCACTAAACAGAAAATTCATCATTTCTGGATCTATAGAAACTCATATACCATCCTATATCTCATCCTTCTATATTGGAATACAAAATCGAGATTAAATAGTTACACATATCTATCGTAGACATGTTTTTAAACAATTTGATATTAGATGAAATATAAAACTAACAGAGTCTCCAAATCTTCAAAATGCAACATCCAACGATTTTGGGAGCATAATCCTGCAAATAAAATGACTGCATTAAGATTAAATCATTGCAGAGCATACTATTATTCGAACCCGGTAAACAAAATTGACACACACGAGTTAATTAAAAAAGAAAAATCAAGAAGAAAGAGACTTTCAATCTCTGAACATAAAAAACGAAACAGAGGCAAAAGAGAGATTTCGAAGATGCCAACCACTCAGCAATGGCAGGCACGGTGGTAACGGATGGCGGTAGGAGCTGGACTCACGGTGGTAGAAGTTGGACTCGTGGTGGAGGACATATCTAGTTCACTGTGGCTGGGCGGATCTGCGCACTCAGCAATGGCAGGCACTGTCGCGACCGTAATCGCGGCGGGAGCGGCGAAACAAAATAAATAATGTTAGGAGTCGCCACCAATTTTATTTAAATTAGGAAAAATTGGAAAACCCTTTTTAGAAAATGGTCTTTGGAACCAGATTGGATTCGGGAGTCGATTATGCATAGGGAAGGGCGGAGACTTAACCCCACAGCACCCCTAATACATCCGTCCTAAACGGTTACCCTAAATTAGTTATGCAAAAATTTAATAATCTCGTAATATATTTGTTTTACCCATTTTATTTAAAAAAACTAAAAAATAAATAATTTGTGAAAATTTAAAACTTGGCTTGACGAAATAAAAATTTCGCTCCTACGTACCCTCAGGTGCAATGAGGAACTCAAAGTCACGTAGTTCTTTAGAAAATAAATGCGGGTTAGTTGATTTTATTTAAAGAAAAGATTAATTTTTTTTATTTTTATAAAAAAATTTGAATTAACAGGTCGTCGCGACTCTGTTAATCAAATTAAAGTTTGAATGAGTGAAGCTTGCGTCACGCTAGACGTCACCCACTGATTGTTAAGTTTATTAAAAATAAATTTTGAGCCTTTATTAAATAATAATTTATTTAAAATAATTTGAATCATTGAGTTGTCACAACTCATATGATCCAAAAAAATTATTATGAGATTAACAAACTGTCACAACTCAGTTAATCTCATTTATTTATTTATTTATTTATTTTAAAATTATTTCAATTATTTTATTTCCTTCACTTTGCATGGGTTGGTTGATTAAAAGTTTTAATTTTATTTTATAAAAATTTGAATTAACAATTCGTCGCGACTACTGTTAATCAAATTAAAGTTTGAATGAGTAAAGCTTGCGTCAATGGCCACGCGTCGCTCACTCACGATTGTTATTTAGATAATATTTTTTTATAAAAATAACTAATTTTGAGCATATATTAAATACGATTTTTATTCTTAAAATGATTTGAATCATTAGGTTGTCGCAACTCGGATGATTCAAATAGTTACAGATTAACAAGTTCGTCACAACTTGCTAATCTTGTTTATTTCTTCTAAAAAATCGTTATTTTATATTAGCCCCTTTTTTTATTTTACCATTAATTTTAGCCTTCCTTTTCGTTGTTGTTTTTTTTTTTGTTTCCTTTTTTAGTTGGCCCATTAAAGTGCAAGCCCACCTTTCCCCAAAAAAAAAATAAAATGATAAAACTAAAACTAAAAAACCTATCAGAACCCCAAAAAAAAAAAAAAATCAGGAAAACAAACGAAATGAAACAAAGGGTGGGGTTATTTTACAAAATCAATCAGAGAAGCAAGGAAGAGGGGTGACGGCGGCTGATGGAGGAGCGGCAACCAGCGCGGCGCGGCTCCGGCGTTCACGGTGGCTGGTTCGACGGCAAGACGCGAGAGCGGTTTGGTCGTGCGTCGAGGAGGAAACGGTGCCGATCGTGCCTCTGGTTCGGGTTCGGCAGTGGACGGCGGTTCGACTGGGTCGGGGCGAGGTCGGTTCGTGCGGGTCAGCTTCTGGTTTCCGGCGGCACCGTCTGGTGCGAACGGCGATTTGCGATGGGTCGAAGGCGTGCGGCAGCTAGGTGCGTCGCGCCTTCGCGGCAGAGCTTCATGGGTTGGCCGGCCGTGCAGGCTCGACGGCACCGTCTCGCAGTTCAGGTGTGCGGCGACGACTGGCGCCTGGCGGTTCTGGTTCGTATGGCGCGAAGGCTAAATCGAAATGGCTAGACAGTGCGGCTGGTTTGGGTTCAATTTGGGTGATTTTCGGTTGATGCTATTGGGTAATGGTGGGATTGTGGTGGTGTTTAGTCAATGAAAGTGGAGCTTAGGAGATTGTGTTGTTGGGTTTGAGATCGGGGGAGAGGTTGAAGATAATAGGAGAAGAAGGTGGTTATGTAATTTGCTTGGGCTGTTTGTTAAGGTAATAATGATTGGCAGAGAAGAAAGTTTGATGAAGGGGTGGATTTCGTGGGATGCTTTGGATGATAAAGGTAAAAATTGAAGAAGATGGTAAAAAAAACTTTGGCGAGGCAAAGGGAAGGTCAGTGTGGGTGAGGAAAGTAGACAAAAGCTTGTTTTTGCTGAAAGTGTTTTGTGAATTGAAAGTTCGAAGGTCGAAGGTGTTGGAGAGCTCCCTTATGTGGGGGATTATGGGTTAATATAGGAAGGGATTAGGGTGAGGAGTTTTAGTTTGAGTGTGATTAGGATTGGTTTGAGATGATGAGTTAGGATCTGTTTAGGATAAGTATTAGAGTTGGTCTAGGATAGGCGATAGATTTGATTAGGATAAGTTTTTGAGAGTTTGAGTTGGTTTAGGATATGGGTTGAATATTTTTATTTTTTGATTTTTATTATTTTTTTATTTTATTTTATTTACAAAATGTCCCGACAAAATTCGGTGTTTACTAGTTGCTTTTTCTTTACTTGTTTCTTACTAGATAAAAGAGAATAACCGCAGCTTTTCATTTTATCATAGTAAGGAACAGTAAAGAAATAAACCCAAATTTTGTTCGGGAGAAGCGAAGACAATACGAGAACACAATGCAAGGAGCGATGCGCTCAAAGATTAAAAATGCAAGGAGCCGATGCGCTCATGAATTAAAATGCAAAGAGCCCATCGCGCTCAAAACTTAAAATGCGAGTGCGACGAGCCGATGCGCTCGAAACTTAAACATGCGATGAGCCGATACGCTCAAACTGAAAATGCAAGTACAACGAGCCGATGCGCTCAAAACTTAAACATGCAATGCAACGAGCCGATGCGCTCAAAACTTAAACATGCAAATGCAATGAGCCGATGCGCTCAAAACTAAAAATGCAAGTACAATGAGCCGATGCGCTCAAAACTTAGACATGCAACGCGATGAGCAGATGCGCTCAAAACTTAAAATGGAAATGCAACGAACCAATGTGCTCAAAACTAAAAATGCAAGTGCGATGAGCCGGTGCGCTCAAAACTTAAAATGGAAATGCAATGAGCCGATGCGCTCAAAACCTAGACATGTAATGCAACGAGCCGATGCGCTCAAAACTTAAAGTGTAAATGCAACGAGCCAATGCGCTCAAAACTAAAAGTGCAAGTGCGATGAGCCGATGCGCTCAAACTTAAACATGCAATGAGCCGATGCGCTCAAACTTAAAATGCAATTGCAATGAGCCGATGCGCTCATGCCAAATACTTAGACCAGTCTAATGGTTTCTTAAAATTTTTCTTCTCTCTTTTCTTCTTTTTTTTTTCTCTCTTTTTCTCTTTTCTTTTAGTCATTTGAACCAGCGACGACTTTGGAAAGCTTTGACCAATCTAACCCTTCGTTCACACGTTGTTCTTCCTCAGGCCCTTTGGTTAGTTTGGAATCCTCCCAACTTACTCTTTTCCTTTCTTTGCTTCTTCCTTTTTCTTTTTATAACTTCGACCTTTCTCATCAACAAAGGCCCACGCGAGAAGTATTGAAACCACTTCTAGCAAATGTCATATTGCAATCTGCACTTTGAACTACCAAGATCTTTTAATCTGCCTCGACCATTGAAGCATTGCTGTAGAATTGTCAAAATCAAATTGTTGACCCTAAATTTATGTTATTTGAGACATAACCTAATAAGTTAAACATGCATTCATGAATGGATAGAAATTCGTTAAATGAACAAACTTCCTTTTATTTCTCTGATGATCAAGTAAGACACGCACATAGGAAAGACAATTACAAGGGAAAGAAAATTTGCCCCAGTATTGGTTTCTTGTTCCTCGTTCAATTGATTCCCTGCAATCATTTGATAATTCAACCGCTGTCTCTGTTGCTACTTTCTTCAGCACACCTTTCCCTTAATCTTCCAGCAATTTCCCCGGTTTAGCCAATTGAATGCAAAACAAAAATTGCCCTAATTTGGAGTATCAACCCTTCTGTCTTTGAGATTTCGCCCATTTGTTTGCCCTAACTTTTGCTTAGGTCGCCTTTTCGGGTTTTCGACCTAACGGACTTCTTCTTCTTTTTTTTTTTATTGCTCTAACTTTTGCTTAGGCATTTTTCGGGTTTTCAACCTAACGAGTCATTCTTTTTTTTTTTTTAGGCATAAAATCTCTTAACTTGCATCGGTGTTTATGGGTCTTGGCAATTCTTCTCCGTCCATGTTCTCGCAAAATTAATGCCCCTCCCGAAAATGCATGCTTGACTATGTAAGGGCCTTCATAACTCGGAGCCCACTTTCCTCCGCATCCTCTTGATTAGGGAGAATTTTCTTCAAAACCAAATCTCCCGAAACGAGAACCCTCTAGGACGAACTTTCTTGTTAAAAGCTCTCGGTCATTCTACTTTGATACAATTGTCCATGACGGATAGGCGCTAGTCTTTTTCTTTCTATCATATTCAATTGCTCATACGAGTCTTTACCCATTCGATTCCTCTAACTCGCCTCCATTAGAACTCTCAAAGCAGGAATCTCAATTTCTATGGGAGAGACAGCTTCCATTCCATACACCAAAGAGAAAGGTGTTGCCCCAGTACTTGATCGTATATTGGTACGATATGCATGCAAAGCATAGGGTAACATTTCATGCCAGTCCTTATAGTTCACGACCATCTTGGCCACAATTTTCTTAACATTCTTATTCGCTGCCTCAACTGCACCATTCATCTGGGGCCTATAAGGAGCCGAATTATGATGCTTGATTTTGAACTTTTCACAAAACTTCTGTATCTCACCACCATTGAGGTTAGCAGCATTATCTGTGATTATCCTCTCTGGAATTCCATATCTGCAGACGATGTCCCTTTTGAGGAATTTCAAAAATACCTTTTGAGTGATTGTGGCATATGAGGCCGCTTCTACCCATTTGGTGAAATAGTCAATTGCTACCAAAATGAAGCGATGACCGTTGGAAGCTTTGGGGTTAATTGGTCCAATGACATCTATTCCCCACATCGAGAAAGGCCACGGAGACACCATGTTGTGCAGGGGGAATGGAGGTGCATTGACTCGATCTGCATATATTTGACATTTGTGGCACTTTCGAACATATTCTATGCAGTCTGTTTCCATGGTAGACCAATAATAACCACTTCTTAGAATTTTCCGTGCCATCATATGACCATTAGCATGAGTCCCACAGATTCCTTCATGGACTTCAGTCATAATTAAACGAGCTTCACAGGCATCCACACATCTAAGCAATGTACCATCATGACTTCTCTTGTATAAAACCTCCCCGTTCAAGAAAAAGGCCATTGCTAATCGGCGGATAGTCTTCTTATTCACCTCATTTGCCCTAGTTGGGTATTCTCTATGCTGGATATACTGCTTGATATCATGATACCAAGGTCTACCATCTGGCTCGCCCTCCACATTGGCACAATATGCAGGCTCACTATGTATTTTTACTTGGATGGGTTGGACATTATTGTGGATATCCAACTTGGTCATCACGGCCAGAGTGGCCAAGGCATCCGCAAACTGATTCATGTCTCGAGTTAGATGGGAGAAGGTCACCTTTTCAAATTTCTCGGTCAACTTGGTCAAATACTTTTGATAGGGCACTAACTTCGGGTCTTTAGTTTGCCATTCACCGTTCACTTGATAAATGATAAGTGCCGAATCTCCGAATACTTTCAACTGCTTGATCCCCAAATCAATTGCTACTTGTAAGCCACTAGCACAAGCCTCGTATTCTGCAACATTATTTGTGCATTCGAAATCTAACTTGATAGCGACTGGGTATTGTTTTCCGACTGGCGAAACAACAACGGCTCCTATGCCACTACCATACATATTGACTGCCCCATCAAAATACATCTTCCACACAGACTCTTCTCCTTTTTCTTCTCCTTCTGCCATCAATATTTCTCCATCCGGGAACTCAGACGTTATTAGTTGTCCACCCTCAAGCGGGTTTTCAGCTAAATGGTCTGCGATTGCACTCCCTTTAATGGATTTTCGAGTCATGTACTTGATATCAAACTCTGATAATATCACTTGCCATTTTGAGACTCTTAATGAGACATGAGGGCTTTCAAATATGTACTTCAGAGGGTCTATTCGGGAGATCAGCCAGGTAGTATAATAGAGCATATACTGTCTTAGCCGTTTTGAGGTCCATACTAGGGCACAACATGTTTTCTCCATTGCCATGTATCGGGTTTCTACAATCATTAAATTTCTTACTCAGATAATAAATTGCTTGCTCCTTCTTTCCTGATTCATCATGCTGCCCAAAGATTGCCCCCATTGCGTGCTTGGCAATACTGGTTAGGTACAATATCGAGAGGACGACCCACCGTAGGGGGTACCAACACTTTGGAGGGTTCATTAAATAAGCCTTTATCTTATCAAAAGCTTCTTGACATTCTTCATTCCATTCTCCAGGCTGATGTTTCTTTAAAAGCTTAAATATGGGCTCGCACGTGCTGGTGAGGTTGGCAATGAATCTAGCAATGTAATTGAGTCTCCCGAGAAAACTTCTCACCTCACGCTCAGTCTTAGGAGGAGGCATCTCTTGTATTGCTTTCGCCTTATCCGGGTCCACTTTTATTCCTTCTCTACTGACGATGAACCCAAGTAATTTTCCGGTAGATGCTCCAAAGACGCATTTAGAAGGATTGAGTCTCAACTTATACTTTCTGAGCCTTTCAAACAACCTCCGCAAGACCTCCACATGACTTTCCCCTTCTTTAGATTTGGCCACCATATCGTCCACATAAACTTCAATTTCTCTGTGCATCATATCATGAAATAATGCAACCATAGCACGTTGATATGTAGCCCCAGCATTTTTCAACCCGAAGGACATTACTGTGTAACAAAAAGTTCCCCATGGGGTAATAAAAGTCGTTTTTTCCTTGTCATTGAAATCCATGGGAATCTGATTGTACCCCGAATAACCATCCATGAACGAGAACCTATGATTTCTGTTTGTATTATCAACAAGAACATCAATATGAGGGAGCGGGAAATCATCTTTTGGGCTTGCCTTATTTAGATCCCTATAATCCACGCACATCCTAACCTTTCCATCCTTCTTGGGCACTGGCACAATATTTGCTACCCATTCTGGGTGCCTCGACACCTCTATGAATCCGGCTTCTAATTGTTTAGTCACTTCCTCTTTGATCTTTAGTGACATGTCAGGATGCATCCTTCTCAACTTTTGCCTTTTTGCTTCCGCATCTGGATACAATGGAATTTTATGTGACGCTATCTTAGGGTCTAAACCAGGCATATCTCTGTAGGACCATGCAAACACGTCCAGGTATTCCTTAAGTAGCGCCATCATTTCCACACGCTCGGGATTGTCTACTATTTTCAATTCCTTCTTGACTTCTTTGGTTCCCATGTTAATCACTTCAACTACTTCATTATCCACATCAAATTTTCTTTCTGAGTACTCCAATATCTTTTCAAATTTTTCAACAATCTCATCATCTACATCAGATCCAGGGTTTTCTTCATCAAACGTCGCAGGAGAATCAATTGACGAGTTTTCAAGGTACCTTTCATGAGGCGAACCTTCTACAAGACTTAGATCCCTGTAAAGTAATTTGTTGGAGTTGGAAAGGCAAGAAACGAGAGATTTTTTTTTTTTTTTAACGGAACGTAAAAAGAAAAGAAAGATAAGCCAAAAGTATGAGAAAGGGGAATGCTGAATAAACATGCAACTTTATTTAGTTAATGTCTCAAATAACATAAATATAAGATCAAAACATAGCTAGACTTAAATATCTCCCTGTTACAGTATGACTAGACAATTACTTGGCAAAGAATAACATCAATCATTAGTTCGATTGCCGGTTCTTCGGTGGTTCCTCATCGGCAAAAAGGATGGATTGCTTTGAACTCTTACGGGCTTTCTTCATGCAGTGCATTAATAGTGAGATGGTGTTGGGGACGAAGTGCTTCTTCGGGCATGATTACCTCTACCGGTGCTTGAAACGTTTCCCTCAAATGAGGAATGTGCTTCATTTGGCCCTTATCACTCCTTTTTCCCGAGTCATATTCTCCATTCTCTCATCTAGAGATGCTTCGTACCCCAACCCGAACTTGTCTAGTTTTTAAAATGAGGCGGTGTCCTTGCACCTTGCAATTGTAAGCCCAAGCCTTTCCTTTTTGGTACCCGTTGTTAGCCATGATTTGAGCCACCACATGATTCACACTTTGTGCGCCGGGATTCATTCCTACCGAGTCCGGTCTCAATTACTTCAAAATGTGCCATAAGTTCTCCTCGTCTTTCTCTCGCACTTTCCACATACGACATGCAAAACTGGTTTTGTCAACATGATTTCTTCTTCTCCGTGTATGGTGATGACCGACCCTTTTTCAATGTATTTGATACTCTGGTGGAGTGTAGAAGGAACAGCACCAGCGGTGTGGATCCATGGTCTTCCCAGGAGCATTGTATAACCAGATTCAATGTCCATAACTTGGAACAATACTTGAAAATTACTCGGGCCGATCTCTAATGGCAATGTTATCTCTCCCAAAATGCCTCTCCTATTTCCGTCAAAGGCTCGCACCACCATTTCTCGAGGGGACAGTTCATCCTCACTTATTGACAATGAGGTTAGAGTAGACCTTGGTAGGATATTCAGTGCAGACCCCCCATCGATTAAGACCTTTGCGACTATGTACCCCTTGCATTTAAGGGTTATGTGTAAAGCCCGTGGGTTTCTCTCAGCCTGAGAGGTGATCTCTTCATCCATAAATACAATCATGTTGACACGCTTCACCGGGTCCACCATGCTGACAACATTCTCCGGGGTAACATCGGGTTTGACATAAGCCTCACTTAGTACTCTTAGCAATGCTTTCCGATGCAATTCGATGTCAAAACAAGTGACAAAGAGATATCCTTGCTTGGCGTCTTCTTCAATTGTTCCATCACGTCGTATTCACTTTGTTTCATGATCTTCAGAAATTCTTCTTCTTCTTCTTTCCCTCTTTCCTCTTCTTTTGAACTTCCTCTTTCCTCTTCTCTGTTTCTCTTGGGCCATAGCATCGCCCACTCCTTGTGATTATATTTGTCACAGACTCTTCATCCCGGTGGATTTCAGTCACTCGAGCCTTTGACACCTCCTTAACTCCTTTCATCTCTACTTTTGCTTCATAATTCCACGGCACTGAATGAGTATTATTATAAGTGAATGGTGTTGGCTTCTTGACTGTCACCACTACTTTACCTGGTGTCGGGGCTTGGTTGAGAGGTGGCACCTTGAGTACAAAACGTTCAACCACATTAACCTCTTCGAGAGAAAGCTACCCCTTGCATGGCTTGTATTACTCCCAAAGTGAGTAGACCTTGGACTCGAGCTTTAAAGTCCCAGCAATTTTCAATATCGTGTCCTATTCCCCCACAATGGTAAGCGCAACTTGACTCTTCATCATACATCTCATCTTCTTTCATTGACGGCTTCGGCGCGGTGATAACATAACCTGCTTTCTTCAATCCTTCAAATATTTGAGTCATCGGTGTACGCAGACTCATGACCCTTCTTATTGGTGGTCCTTCAATCCCCACAAAGATTTGCCTCATTCCTTCCACCATGGTTAGGGATTGGGTTGTTAACAATGCTAGGTCCAGCCTCCTCTTGAATATCCATTTCCACAAGCGATAAGTTTCCTTACCGCGGTCTTAAAAGACTCACAGTCTTCGATTGAGTGCCCTGCGACATCCATATGATACTTGCAAGTTAAATTTGGGTTGTACCATACTGGAAACGGTGGTTGTAGGGGACGTACAGGACTCCCTGAAATGAGGTGAGCATCAAATAACCTTTGGAATAAATCTGTATTTGGAATGGACAGTTTTGGGAAAGGGGGTAAGTTTTGGGGACGGAAACGACCTTGATTTTGAAAGTTTGGTCGAGACTGTGGGTAGTTTGAGAAATTTTGCGAAGGGGGAGGTGGGTATTGAGTGTAGGTTGGGCGAGTCGATGTGTATGGTTGAGGTACAGGAACATTGTTGACTTGGAATGGTGGGCTTGAGGCGTGTTCATAGGAGGGGTGGTTAGGCCGTGGGCGAGACGGTGTAGATATCGATAGGAAGGGTAAGTGTTTGGGTTGTATGAGGGTGCTCGGTATATGGGGTAGGGACGGCGAATATCGAGGTTGTGAAGGTTGCCGATTTTGCACGTAATTCACTTCGACTCCTTTTCTTGGGAAAACCCTTTCTTGAAACCACCCCTCATTCTTGCCGGTGGACGCTTTTCCGGCCTTTACTAGAATCTCAATTCTTTCTCCACCTGCAATTAAATCGGCAAAGTCTCGGTAAGCGGCGCCTGCCATTGTCCCAACATAAGGGGTCCCTAAAGTCCCCAAAAAGTACGAGCACATTTCCGTCAGAGTCAATGGCGGTTGCACTTGTGCAGCTAGAGCTCTCCATCTCTGGGCATATTGCTTGAATGTCTCTTCATTTTTCTTTTCCAGTGTTCCCAACTGCTCTCGAGTTGGGGCCGTATCCAGATTAAAGCGATATTGTCCCATGAACAAATTTGCCCAGTCGTCCCATGAGGAGATCTTGGAAAGGTCTTGTTGAATGCACCATTCTAAAGCTGGTCCAGTTAAACTTTCATGGAAGAAGCTGACAAGAAACTTCCAATCCTTTGACCAGATTGATATCTTGGTAATGTATGTTTTTAGATGAAAGAAATGATTGGTGCTCCCATCGTATTTGACGAATTCTGGGATTTTGAAATCCTTGGGAATAATGATATTAGCAGTAGGGCATAATTCTTCTATCCCAAGGGGTCCGTAAGTACTTGGACTCTTGATCGCTTTAATCTGTTCTTCCATCCTTTCCATCCACTCTTCTCTTATCTTGTCATTTTGGATGGCTGCATGACCCGTCCCAGCAGGCAATCCGGTTGGCATAGACATATGTGGGGGCTCCCATGCACACTCAGTATTACCATGAACTTCATTCCGAGCTCCTTCTAGGGAATGGTATCCTTCTCCAATAGGAAGTACTAGCGATGCAAGCATTTGATGTTCCTCCCACAACAGGTATTGCGAGTAAAGTGGTTTGTTCTCATGGAAGTGCTATGTAATCCGTGTCCCTGCCCCCATCGTGTGAGGCTTTCCCTCATGGCTAACAACATCTCTTCCATTCTTCTTTGAGACTCAGTAATCTCATTCACCCTTCCTTTCACTTCTTCTACTTCCATACTTAGGTTCCTTCCTTCGTTTCTGGTGCCATTGCCAAAAGCTTTGTTCGAGCCCTTGTGTTGTGAACTCGGGTTTGATTGGTGTCTTCTTTCCTTGGTCGCGCAATGGTTCTAAATTTCCTGCGAACAATTAAGGAACAATTTATTAGAAACCACCATGATTATTACTTGTTTGTTAGAAGACCATTATTAATTCGTGCTGAATGGACTTGAGTGAGTATCTTTGATCTTTTTTTTTTTTGTTGTGTCATGACTACTTCTTAGAACGTCTCGTTCAAAAGCTGTTTGTCACGAACATTTCTTAGAACGTCACGTTCAAAAGAAATGGGTTTCTATGGGATCAAAACAAATATAATGTATACTTTATTTATTTGAAAAAAATCATCAACATCGAGAGGTACATCATTTTCAATACATCATTGTCTAGTCTAATCCACCATTCTCAACCGAACGGGCCTTGATCATCTGCGCTTCATTTGTCCAACGAGACCCTTGCAATACTCAATGAAGTCATTAATTTCTCAGGAATCTTAAGAGGATCGACCATCTTATCTGCCACCTTTAAATAATATGGAATGTCTGCGATTGCCGTGTTGGCTAGGCCTGCTAATTTCACAAAGCGGTCTCTCAGAAGGTGGGCTTCTTCTTTCCATTCATTAATGTCCTTGTCTTGTTGCCTTACAAGATCTATCATTTTCTGCAAGTCCTCCTGTCCCTGTCGCAATGCCGCTTCATACTCTGCAATTTCCTTGGCAGTGTGCGACCGCTCAATTTTGATCATGTCTTCGTATCTTGAAGACATCATTTTCATTTGCTGCCTTATACCATCCACTTGCTGAAGAGCATCACTCTGCATGGCCTTGGCATTCATGAGCTGCTCTTTAAGTTGTTGGTTTTCACCAAAGCCCTATCTCTTTCTTGCCTCTCTGAGTCCCAACTCTTTGTTTGCAGCTTCCAAGCATCTTCTAGTTCTTGATATCTGTTCTTGCCCTGTCTTTAGCCTCTTGTTAGCTCCTTCAAGGGCGTGAGCTTTCTCAGAATTTTCACGCTTTAAGACTGCATATGCTTGGCGAACCTTTTCTAGTTCTGCTTCTAATTGCCTCTTTTGTTCATTGGCCTCTATTAACTTTTCCTTTACTTCTTCGTCTTCTATTGGAGCTAGAGGCAAGGCTTTACTAGTGACATTTTGAAGGGTAACTTGACCTCTTGAGCCCTGGTCCTTGACCCATTGCACAGTAGCTTTCTTTGACCCCACGCTTCGACTCCCGGTTCTACGCCGCTTTCGATGATATTCTTCCAAGCATCTCGCACTCTCCCAAGTGTCTCGGTACACCCGGTCTGCATGTCATAAACAAAAGGAGTAATCTCTAACTCCGAGGGTGGTCCCATCATAGGATAGCCAAGTTGTCGTAATGCTAACGCGGGGTTATAGTTAATGCATCCCTGAGTACCCATTAGGGGAACATTAGGAAACCCCTCACACTGATAAATCACAATTTGCCCTTCCTCACGCCATGGGCACCATACAATCTTTCCATCTTCAAGCTTGGTCAATTCCTCGGCCCATTCACGACCGTTCTTGGTCTTCAATTGGAGCATCTTGAGACTTGTAATGGGACATGAATCCACGTACCCCCTCTTGAACATGTGAGAGGTTAGCCATACAAACAACATCGGTAGACAACATAAGATTCGCTTACCCTTCTTTTCATGACATAAATTCAAGGTGTAGTAAACATCGACAAGAATGGCGGGGATAGGATTTGCGGCATCATTTCGTCGAGCAAGGAATACATCGATTGCCACGAAACCTACCAAGTCTTCACTATTTGGGAATAGGATAGTACCATAAATGGTGAGGGCTAGTACATCCATAAAAGTATTCCAGTCTTTAACCTTGGCTAAGTGGCGCATGTGTTCTTCCAAGTATTTGCTCGGAAACCCTCTATCCCTTTCTGTTTTGCTTTGCCTCTTGTAAATCCCTTACAGGCACCTTCAAGACCTTTGCTATGGTTGGCAATGACGCATAGTGACCTTTATATTGGTATGGTTTTTCCTTTTCAACGATAAGCCCAAGATCTGTTCGAACTCCTCTAATGTAGGGGCTAACTGAAAATCTTGAAATGTGAAGCAACGTAATGGTGGATCATAATACTGGGCTAGTGCAGTGATGGCTTCTGTTTGTACGTCCACTTCTAACAGATTCAAAATTTTCCCATATCTTGCAGTAAAGGTCAAACGTTGTGTCTTTTTCAGCAATCGGCCCAAACCCACTAGACTCGCAGTATCCGCTATCTTGACCTTAAGTTGCAGGGTCTTTTTCAAAATTGATTCCTTGTGATCTGATCCCATGTCACTTTCCATTTTTAATCAAAGATACTCACTGCTAGTCCTTAGGCACTGAATTTCAAATGGTTCTCCAACAAACCTGGGGATGAAGAATTATCAATGCATGGTTTAAAAAAAATGATTTTACAATTTAATAATGAGTGAGTTGTTGGTCCTTTAAAAGTGATTCGCCCCCATTTTTTTGGAAAAACTTTTTATTTTTATTATTATTATTTTTTTAATAACAAGAGGGACACCAGTATGGTTCATCACATTAAGGGACTGAACAACTCACAAGGTATACAGATAAGTCAAAAGATAACGAAAGATATGCTCCCTTTGTGTCCTAATAGGATTTCCTTAACTCGGGGATTTCTATTCTAAGGATCTACAAGTCTTTTCTAAATCGTGAAAACTTCATTTGGTGGCTTTTCTATTCTGAAGGTCTCTAGAGCCAAGTCCTATTTCAAAATGTTGACCACGAAATAGTGGGTAAACCACTAGGTGTGGGACATTTGTGAAAAAGGCGCACTCTAGATGAGGTTTTCGCAATAGCCAAACAGGATGTACATCCAAAATGGTTACTACTACACAACCTCTACTTAACTTAAGTTTCACTCGGACCGGGTATAGGGCCCCACTCCGAATGTGTGATACATGTGTAGGCGTGGTGGGTGTAGGGAGCATACAAGCCTTCATTATCCTAAAGACTACCCGTATCCCGCAAAACAAAAACAAAAACAAACAAACATTCCAAGAGAAATTCTCTATCATAAGGTTTTAATAACAATATTAATTAAAATAAATAAAAAGAAAAGAAAGGTAAAACAAAATATACAAAGATTACAAAATTTTACACAACAAAATTATATGGGCTTGACTCTCAAGTATCCCCAATGAGTCGCCATCTGTCACGACCGTAATCGCGACGGGAGCGGCGAAACAAAATAAATAATTTAGGAGTCGCCACCAATTTTATTTAAACTAGGAAAAATTGGAAAACCCTTTTTAGAAAATGGTCTTTGGAACCAGATTAGATTCGGAGTCGATTATGCATAGGGAAGGGCGGAGACTTAACCCCACAGCACCCCTAATACATCCGTCCTAAACGGTTACCCTAAATTAGTTATGCAAAAATTTAATAATCTCGTAATATATTTGTTTTACCCATTTTATTTAAAAAAAACTAAAAAATAAATAATTTGTGAAAATTTAAAACTTGGCTTGACGAAATAAAAATTTCGCTCCTACGTACTCCTCAGGTGCAATGAGGAACTCAAAGTCACGTAGTTCTTTAGAAAATAAATGCGGGTTAGTTGATTTTATTTAAAGAAAAGATTAATTTTTTTTATTTTTATAAAAAATTTGAATTAACAGGTCGTCGCGACTCTGTTAATCAAATTAAAGTTTGAATGAGTGAAGCTTAATCACGCTAACGCGTCACCCACTTGATTGTTAAGTTTATTAAAAATAAATTTTGAGCCTTTATTAAATAATAATTTATTTAAAATAATTTGAATCATTGAGTTGTCACAACTCATATGATCCAAAAAAAAAAAATTATTATGAGATTAACAATGTTTCGTCACAACTCGATTAATCCCATTTATTTATTTATTTATTTATTTTAAAATTATTTCAATTATTTTATTTCCTTCACTTTGCATGGGTTGGTTGATTAAAAGTTTTAATTTTATTTTATAAAAATTTGAATTAACAGGTCGTCGCGACTCTGTTAATCAAATTAAAGTTTGAATGAGTAAAGCTTTGCGTCCACGCTAGACGTCACTCAGCATTGTTATTTAGATAATATTTTTTTATAAAAATAACTAATTTTGAGCATATATTAAATACGATTTTTATTCTTAAAATGATTTGAATCATTAGGTTGTCGCAACTCAGATGATTCAAATAGTTACGAGATTAACAAGCTGTCACAACTCGGTTAATCTTGTTTATTTCTTCTAAAAAATCGTTATTTTATATTAGCCCTTTTTTATTTTACCATTAATTTTAGCCTTCCTTTTCGTTGTTGTTTTTTTTTTTTGTTTCCTTTTTTAGTTGGCCCATTAAAGTGCAAGCCCACCTTTCCCAAAAAAAATAAAATGATAAAACTAAAACTAAAAACCTATCGAACCCCAAAAAAAAAAATCAGGAAAACAAACGAAATGAAACAAAGGGTGGGGTTATTTTACAAAATCAATCGAGAAGCAAGGAAGAGGGGTGACGGCGGGCGATGGAGGAGCGGCAACGGCCGGCGCGGCGCGGCTCCGGCGTTCACGGTGGGCGGTTCGACGGCAAGACGCGAGAGCGGTTTGGTCGTGCGTCGAGGAGGAAACGGTGCCGATCGTGCCTCGGGTTCGGGTTCGGCGGTGGACGGCGGTTCGGCCGGGTCGGGCGAGGTCGGTTCGTGCGGGTCGCCTTCGGTTTCCGGCGGCACCGTCCGGTGCGAACGGCGATTTGCGATGGGTCGGGCGTGCGGCGGCCCAGGTGCGTCGCGCCTTCGCGGCAGAGCTTCATGGGTTGGCCGGCCGTGCGACTCGCGCCGCGTCTCGCGATTCCGGTGTGCGGCGACGACCCGGCGCCCGGCGGTTCGGTTCGTATGGCGCGAGGGTTAAATCGAAACGGCTAGACAAAGCGGTGCGGCTGGTTTGGGTTCAATTTGGGTGATTTTCGGTTGATGCTATTGGGTAATGGTGGGATTGTGGTGGTGTTTAGTCAATGAAAGTGGAGCTTAGGAGATGGTGTTGTTGGGTTTGAGATTGGCGGGGAGAGGTTGAAGATAATAGGAGAAGAAGGTGGTTATGTAATTTGCTTGAAATTTGTTTGTTAAGGTAATAATGATTGGCGAGAGAAGAAAGTTTGATGAAGGGGTGGATTTCGTGGGATGCTTTGGATGATAAAGGTAAAAATTGAAGAAGATGGTAAAAAAAACTTTGGCGCAGGCAAAGGGGAAGGTCGTGGGTGAGGAAAGTAGACAAAAGCTTGTTTTTGCTTTGAAAGTGTTTTGTGAATTGAAAGTTCAAGGTCGAAGGTGTTGGAGAGCTCCTACATGTGGGGGGATTATGGGTTAATATAGGAAGGGATTAGGGTGAGGAGTTTTAGTTTGAGTGTGATTAGGATTGGTTTGAGATGATGAGTTAGGATCTTTTTAGGATAAGTATTAGAGTTGGTCTAGGATAGTGATAGATTTGATTAGGATAAGTTTTTGAGAGTTTGAGTTGGTTTAGGATATGGGTTGAATATTTTTTATTTTTTGATTTTTATTATTTTTTTATTTTATTTTATTTACAAAATGTCCCTGACAAAATTCGGTGTTTACAGGCACGATGTGTAACGGGACAGATCTGGTTCACTGTGGATGGTGCAAGGCAGATCTGGTCCGAGCACGGCTTGGATGCGCGACGGTGGTTACGGAGGAAAGGATATGGTCCACGCGACGGTGATGACTAGTTCATGAAAGGAAGGATCTGGTCAGATTTGAGCTTGGAGGCACGGTTGTGGGGTAGCACGATAGTGATGGTTGGTTGCTGGAGGGAAGGATCTGGTCTAAGCACGGCTTGGAGGCACGGTTGTGGGGTGGCGACGGTGATGGCTGGTTGGTGGATTGAAGGATCTGGTCCGAGCACTTGGAGACACGGTTGTGGGGTGGGGGTGGAGATGGAATGGAGATGTATGTTGGTGACGGAAAGAAAAGCGAGAAAAGGGAGTGGAGTGGGGTGGGGTGGGGTGGGGTGGAGATGTATTTTAGACATTTACGGTTGTTAAGTTTTTTTTTTTTTGTAATTTTTGTATTTAGAGACCGAAATATCGGTCTCTAAAAATAACATATATTTTTTTTTAGTTTCAGTCTCTAATTTTTTTTTGAAATTTTTTTATTTAAAGACTGAAATATCGATCTCTAAAAATAGCACACATTTTTATTTTTTTAATTTCTTCTATAACATAATTTTGGTCTCTAATTTGGTCTCTAAATTTTTTAGAGATCGAATTAGAGACCGATTTTATTTCGATAGTAAATTAAATTTTTATTTCTTAATCGGTTTCTATTTCGGTCTCTATAGAGACTAAAATAAATAGGTCTCTAAAACCCAAATTTCTAGTAGTGTTTATAAATCAAGTGTGTGCTTCTGATCCGTAAAGTAGTTGATGTGAGACTTTGGTGTTAGCAAGGCAAAGCAACTAAGTAAGGCAACAACGTATTTTTATTCAATGTGAGACTTTGGTGTTTGCCTTACCAATACCAAAGTCCCATATTGAACAAAAGTACCTTATTGTCTTACTTAGTTATTTTGCTTTACCAACGCCAAAGTCTTACATTCAACAAAAGTACATTGTTGCCTTACGTAGTTATTTTGCCTTGTCAACACTAAAGTCTCACATAAACTATTTTACGGATCAGAAGCAAACACTTGGCCTATAAATAAGCAAATTGATACTTATATCTTCTAACGTTATGGTGCACTCTCTAGTAGGCATGTGAAATGTACGTGTCTTTGGGAGGAGTGCGAGATCCACGTGTAATGAGTTAAGTGCCCTAGAAGCACATACAACGTGACATTTTTTTATTTTTTTCTCTACGTGAAAAATGCCAAATGTGTGCTTTTTTAACTAAAAAACGCCATTCCACATGGTGCATCTATGGAAAAAATGTTATGTGGGATGGCGTGTCTACGAAAGATGTGCCAAATAGGGTGGCGCATCCTACGTGGACCATTAGTTATTAAAAAATACCACGTTGGACAAAAGAGTAACAATTTGATATATAATTTCAAAAGAGTAACATTTTGATAAATAGTTTAAAAAAGTGATATTTTAATAAATAATTTTACTATTAAGGGAAGTTTAGTAAAAAATCCTAACAACTCCTAATTGAATTGTGTCAAATTTTTCTAGTTGTACAACATTATTGTACAGGAAGTCGAATACTTTGTTTTTTTAGACTACCGAGATATTTTCATAAAATCAGTCCATTTAAAATTGCTCATGAGACTAATTCCTACTTGACTAAGAGAAAACGAGAATTATATGATCTCTCAACAAAAGTTACTTTCCTAGGAAGTTGAGGACTGATATAAAATCAAGAAATTGAAATTCAATTACCACATATCAATGATTTATTATTTATGTACTTATATTTTACAAAATATAATATTTTTTTAACAATTATTACTTTTCAAATTGTGTCAAACACTTTGAGTACCTACATATTACGTCTCAAGTGGTAAGCAAGCTTGAGTTAAGTGATTGAGTAACCTCTACAACGTTTGAGTTAAAATGTAGCTGGACTACTTCAACTTTTTCTATTAGGACACTAATAATATGCTTAGTATTCTTATGCTATCCCCCCGCTCTTATCTACTAATCCCTAGTTTTGAGAGTAAAAATTATTCCGATTGAGTCAATTATTTTTCTAATTTTAAGAACTGTTTGGTTTGTTTTAAATTAAAAAGTCGAAGCAAATCAAAACCATCTCAAACAGTTTGATTTAGAACACGTAGTTATGGATCAAGCATTTTTTTCTTAAAAAAATTTAGACCCAACTTCACTATTTTCCTTTTTATTTATGTCCCAATCGGCAACAAAATGACCTAAATATTCTAATGGAAACTTCATTAAATAATTATGAATAACAAATTAGAATAAAAATTTTCACAGAATTAACACCAAATAATTAACACCAAATTGCATATATATATATAAAATTATGTAGGTTTAGTTTTATTTAGTTTGATTAATTTTATAACTAAAAACCAAAAATTAAATTAAGCTAATTGGCTTTTTAAAAAAAAATAAAACCAAAATTAAATTTTATTCATTTTCAATGTTTAGATTGGTATAATAGTCAGATTGTGAATAACTCTAATCACTACAAGAAATTCAAAGATTACCATCAGCCATATCCATTGATAATATCTTGAAATCTACAGGAAATTTGAATTTTAAGCAAAAAGTGGTACATCTGCCTAAATAAAACCAAAATTAATTTTTATTCATTTTCAATGTTTAGATTGGTATAATGTCAGATTATGAATAGCTCTAATCACTGCGAGAAATTCAAAGATTACCGTCGGCCATATCCACTGGTAATTTATTGAAATCTACAGGAAATTTGAATTTTCAGTAGAAAGTGGTACGTCTCTCTAAAAAATGTTGCTGAAAACAAAAATTTGTTGGCATTTGTCGGTATTTTTGGCGAATAAGGTAAAAAAAAAACCATGAACTATTAAAGCATAACATTTTCTGGCGAAGATATCCACTGAAAATTTTGGTTGATATTTCGTTGAAAAATATATGTTAACAAAACTTTTTTTCCAGCAAAAAATTAGCAAGAATCACTATATAAGTGACTATGAGTAATCTGATATTTGGCTACTCTACTTGTCTTTCATCTTCCACTGATAGTGAAGATGATGATTCTAATAATAATATTTTTCAGGTGATTGATATGATCAAAAATCTGCGTAGTGAAACGGTTCCACCTTTTATGAGGATAAGAAAAAAAAACTAGGTAATAAGATATAAAAAGGAAAAAGAAATGCATTGCGGATTATAATAATAAATTTATATGATTTTATGAAATAATTTTCTGGTAAACAAAGAAGCCCGCTGGTGGAAAAGGCGGGAAATAAGAAAGAAAGCAAAAACAAACAGGATTTTTTTATAAAGAATGATTACACAAATGAAAATGATATTATACCAGAGTATCATGGAGAGGAATATCCAGATAATATTGTTTGCTCAATATTATTAGGAGTAGGATAGTTGAGCGGGCAATCCTAAGACCATTTCCCTTTCAGGTGGCACAGGAAACACGTGTCTACTTGCAGTCGTGTAGCAATTTTTAAATAATAGTAAAAAAATCTAATCTCAAATGAATTTGGATGAAAGTGAAATTTTATAACAAATGGGGAGCCTCTTGGAAACTTAAGAGATGAAGAAACTGATTATGATGAGGTAGAAACAGATGTAGGCGAGGATGAGGAGGTGAGGAGGAAGATGAAGACGAAGGAAATGAAGGAGAGGATGAGGAAGAAGATGAATTTGATTTTGACAATGATTTTGAATATGACAATGAAGATGAAGATCTTCAACAATGTGAATTACTTGATGACAATGTTGATGATGATGATCATGATAATGATTAGTCTTTGTATTATGAAATGATAATTGCATTTTGTATTTTGCATATATTAATTATTTTTTATTTGATAAACATTTTAATTTGCATTATATTAAGGTTTATTGCAGAAGTTAAAGAGAGATTGATGTAAAGAAAAAGGCCTCTAAGGGTCGCCTAAAAAAGCAACAGTCAATAGGACCTTTTACTTCTCACCCACATTTAGCTTCCACCAGTTCTCCATCTCCTACTATTACTTCATCACCTACATTATCCCCTTTTACTTCTACATCACCCAAGACACCACATTTTACCCCACCACATTCTATGCTAACTACACATTCACCCATTTTTACATAGTCATCTTGCTTTAGCCCATCATCTCATCATGTAGTGCATCTGACACAAGAGTTTTCTCACATTATTGGATCATTTATCTCTCCAACAAATGTAGTACGTATCTACATCTGGTTCAAGTCATACTTAGGATCCATCAGAGGTACAAATGAGTGGCAACAAATCAGAGTTAAAACTTGATGGAGATGAGTATGTAATATATTGTAACTACACTAGTATATTGTAACTAATCACTTGTAATATTTGTAGATTCTTGCCTTCACACTTTGCGGCAAATGGCATTAGTGAAATCTTCAAGGGCCATTATCTTGAGCCATGGACATCATGGTGAGAGATATTTAAAACCACAAGAGATATGTGGTTTGATGAGTTTATAGTAATTTTTAAAATTTTATTACTAAAATTCAAGATTCTTTAGTTTTTTTGTCTTATTTAATTTGTTTACTCGTATTTATTGCAGAGGGCGTATTTTGTCACTCCACTAGATCATTATTAATTGGGCCCGAGCAAATTTTGAGAAATGAGGTGCAACATTGTCGAAGAATGTTATGGAAAAAGGTTGCAAGAAAATGGAAAAACCAAGTTAGCTTGGAGACTATATGGGGGATTGATTGTGTCAACATTGGGAAGGTAAGGCCTTCAAGAAGAAAAATGTGACTACAAAAATAAATTAGGCATCTGATTGTGGAGGATTCAGAGGCTCATATCACACTGGTGGCTCCATTACCTCATCTCAACATAGAGTTAACCTGGTTAAGTTTACTATTATCTTGTATTAAATTTACTAAAATGTTGCTTTTTTATGTAGTTAATATGTTCTTTGTATTTTTTTTTTTGCTTGCAATTGTTGCAGACTAAGTTGACTTGTGTTGCTCCATCTCTACCAAACTTGTTTCGACACACACATCAACACAAGGATCACACATGAATGAATAAGAGATAAACTCATATAGTTGTAAGTAACTTACATGCATGTTTAATATTTGCTTTATGCCTTGACTTTTAGTACGCTAGACTTACATAGATGCAACAAGTTGTGATTAAGGTTAATAAAATATTATATATATTTTATGCCTTGGCTTTTATTGTATGATGAATTGTTTACTAAGCATAAATGTTCCATCATCTAATTCCTTCTCTTGGGTTTGATATCATGGTGTTCAATACTTGTATTCAAGTTGTTTGATGAAATGTCTGAGTCAAGGTTCTTCTTTGATTTACAGTAGTTAACTTGAATTGCTTGATTAATTTGGGCTTGATATGTCATTTTTTGTTTTGTTTTCTTTGGATATAAGCCTATGTGTGAATTGAGAATGTAACATGGATGGTAGAATGATGAATATGTTGTTGTCTAGATGTTTAAAGGGGACTCTAAATATAAGCTTGAATCTCTTTTATATATGTGCTTGAAATACCATGCTTAGATTCCTCTTGACTATCTTTTGATAAATCATAGGAACCTGCTTTGAAGATGTGACTGAAACCATGTTTATTCTTATATTGTCTATTTTCCAACTTGTTGAAATTATTGTTTATTGCATGACAAAAGTTGCTATTATGTTTTCAAAGGGGAATATGCCTTAGGTTTGAAGATTTGTAATTGACCTTTGCATATTTTAACTAGGTTGTCATTAGGGGTGGAAACAGGCCATACTTTGCCTTAAACAGACCTAACTTGTATCCCAATTATAAGGTCTGAGCTTGGCTTGTGAGCCTGTAATAGGCTAATTTTTAAGGTGTGACGTGACATTTTTAAAAGTTTGGCCTAGTCTAAAAGTCTATTTAAAGGCCTACTTAGCAATGAGACCTTTAAATAGACTAATAGTTCTACCTTTAAATAGGTCAATATGCCTTTATATAAGCTAATAGACTTATTTTTAAATAGGTCAACATGTCTTTACATAGGCTAACAAGCCTAAGCTTTGAAATAGACTAACGAGCCTACTTAAGGCTAATAAGCCTTTGTTAAAATTAAACTTTCACCTTCTACTTTTATAAATACTCACCACTTTCTTACTCTAGTCTTTGGTTGATGTGTGACTTGGAGATATACCAAGTTGTAAAATTATTAGAGGCATATATCTCCAAGTCTCACATCGACCAAAGACTATAACAAGAAAGTAATGAACTTCTATAAAAATAGGGAGTGAATATTAACTTATTATTTTCATTCTAATAAATATATTAATAAATATGTTATTTTTATTCTAATTTACTAATTTAGGTATTAGTTTTTGACTTTTATTAAAATTTAATTAAAAATATATTAATATATTATAATCAATTAATAATTATAATTATAATTTATAACTATTATAATAATATATATTATATTATATATAGTTAAATAGGACAAGTCGACCTGCTGGGCTTAAAAGGCCTATTAGATGGCCTAAGGTATGACCTTTTTAGTTAAACAGACTTTTAAAACAGTCTTGGCCTAACTTGTTTAATAAACAGATTAGGCCAAGCCTCAGGCAGGTCAGGTCATAGTCCCCTGATGGGTAGCTTAGCCTATTTCCACCTCTAGTTGTCATATTGGTGTTGATAGGAAGCATTTGAAGATCAAATGCAACAAAGGATCCAAAGAGCATCGAAGCAAGGACTTCCTCCCCCAAATGAATTGGATGTGTTTCACGATGTCACTAGAGTAAAAAAAAAGTATAATTTATGGTCTAAGATTAGAGTCAACCATAATGGCTGGAAGACCACAATATCGTAGCTCAAGTTCTTCATCATATCAGTGGGTACGAAAAGAAGAACTTCAAGAAATAAGAAGTGAGAGAGATGACCTTCAAGCGAGATTGGAGAATGATGAGAGACAAATTGAGTCGACAAACTAATAGCTTGAGTCGACAAACCGACTACTACAAGAGATGATGATGAGGATGAATGTCCAGCCTTCACAGCTATTTTCAGGGTATAAACTATTTCCTGAGACAAATAGAGCAAAAGAAGAGGAGGGAGATGATGATGAGGATGACTAATTAGTGTTTAGTTGAACTTTAGAGTTTAGTTTGTGTTGAATTTTTTTACATTTGAAATATTTTAAGAATGAGATATTCTAGATAATACATAATATTTTATGTTATTTTAATTTATGTGCTTTGTCATATATATATATATATATATATATATATATATATATATATATATATATATATATATATATATATATATATAGGGTTCCAAATTGCGGTCCGTATCACCAGATGCGGCTGTAATATTGCGGTTGCGGCCTGTGCTGCAATGGCATCAGGCTGCAATTGTGCTGGGAATGAAAATCACACAAAACGACCACAACATAATGGTGTTGCGGCCGCAACGTAATAGTATTCCAGCCGTAATGGGCCGCAACGGGGCAGGTTAAGACTGAAACTGGCGAAGGGGGAGCCAGAGAAGTAGGCAGTGGGTGAGAGGCTGAGAGAGACTGAGACTTACGAAAAGGGAGGCAGAGAGGGGGTCGGGGCGACTGTCGGCGTCGGCGATTTGGGCTGAGAGGGGAGGTGGGCGGCAGTCTCTGCAAGGGGCGCGATTCCGCACATCAGAGAGGAAAGGGAAGTAGAGCCAGAAAGGAAGAGGGGGTAGGGGCCATTCCGAAGCAAAAGCAGAGAGAGGAAGAAGGGATGAGATGACTGCGGGATTTAAGGATGCAAACCCAAGTGCAGGTTGTCTCAAGTAGTAAATTTCTCGGGAGTCCGAGGTCGATCCACAGGGAATTGATGAAGAAAAATTAATTGAGGTAGGAAAGGATATGTCACAATACCAAAAATAATAAAAGAAGTTCACAAATGAATTTAAGAACTTGCTTGGGTTAGGAGATCCACTCTTGGTAATAAATTAAAGGTAAGATTATTTCTCTTTATAACTCAATTGAAATCCACACACAACGGAGGTTCCAATCGAAAAATATAACATTCAAAGTTCAATTATATTTGCAATCATATTATGATTCCTTTAATTATCTACCAACATTTGTAAATGAGTTCAAGCATTCACTGTGCCAATCCTATTGTCTACAATAAATCAAGATCTCCATTATACAAAGAAAGTTTCTAAATTGATTGGAAACAAAATACAACACATATAATGTCCAATTGATAATATATCATTTAAGCACAAGGAATAAAATAATCTAACCTTATTTCATTACCAAGAGCTTCACTCTTTCACCCAAGCAAGATGAAGATTTAGTTACTCATGAATAAGAAGAAAGAAAGAGAGAAGAAGAGAAAGATGAGCATAACTTCAATTTAGAACAAGAAAAATTACAACAAAGGAAAACAATAAACAAGCATAACCACAACTTGTAAAAACTAAGCCTAACACCAAGTGCCCTAAATGGTCAGTCAATGGTGCCTTTTATAGAGGATTAGGGATACAAAATGATAAGGAGGCTGATTAAGAGTAGGTGGATGAGTGGATGAATGAGTGGAAAATGCCAAATGGAGAGGATAAGAGTGAAAAATTATTGAGATTTCTTGTCTCCAAAATCATTCATTGCTTAACTCATGGATTCTGTCATCAAATAAAAAAGTCATCTTCATAAAAGTTGTAGATCTAGATCTTAAATTTCAGATATCCAAATTTCAGCCCAAGATCATTCTTATAGCCCGAGATATGGCCCAATTACTGCAGACTGTTTAGGCCCAGTTTCAGCACTTCTATTTTGACTTCCAGACCAAATATCACCTTCAAGCTGTCCGAATGAGCTCTTATGTTCTTCATGAAAGTTGTAGATCTGGGTCTTAACTTTCAAATATCCAAATTTTAGTGCAAGATAATTCTTAAAGCCCGAGTTATGCTCTGATTACTGTACATTATTCAAGTTCCAGACATAAAACTCGTGTTCTGTCTTCCAAGCCCATTTAGCTCTTCTAGATGTCCATATTTTACCTGGATTTCTCATGAAAGTTGTAGAGCTTTCTCTCAGCTTTCCTACAAGGTAAAATTCATAATTGCTAGACCTCTAGAACTCAAGATATGACCAAAATACAGAAACATTGTAAGACCCAAATAATGCTGAAAAAATCAATTAAGTCCAATTTTAGTCCAATCTTACAAAACATAACCAAACTTAATCAATTAAGTACATGAAGAGTGTAAATGACTAAAAATGAGAGTTTATTAATGTATAAAATATATGATTATCAAATTCCCCCACACTTAGCTTTTCGCACTCCTGGGCAAAACACATAAGACTAAAGTTAGGAGACAAAGAAAAATGACACAAACTCAAAAGCTAAAAACTCTAAAAGACTCGATGAAGCAAGAAGAGCAACAAGAAATTCAAGGAATCAAAGGATTAATGAGGTAACATTTCTTCACATCTCAAACCTATAAGCAAGGAAACTTCAGTTGAAAAGAATGAATCAAGAATGATAGATCCTCACAGAATTCATTCTCAATCTCTCAAATGTTTAAAAGGTAAGTATTTCACTCTATTCAACCCATGAACAATTGCACTACCATAAGCTTGCTTATCTTCTACTTCTCCGTTACTCAAAACACATGCATACAAAAATCAAGAGGACTTTATTCAAGGTTGTAATGGGGTCATGGTAAAGGAGAGGGGATAATATGGATATAAAAAGATAAATACCAAAGAGAGTAAAAGAGCATTAGTTAGAGTGGAGAAAATGTTTGAGAAAATTCATCATAAAGGACAATCACCAATATTTGACTAATGTTTTGTTGAAGATCAATCCCATATTGGTGAATTGAATTCATTGTTAGACTTGAATATTATCCTTTTCTTCCTGTTGTTTCTAAGCATCCATATTTATTCTAAACTCTGATAATCCTTTAATTGCAACGGTGGTCATTTTTTTTTATCATTTTGCACACATACCCCCATACTTGTTCAAGAACAAGGTCAATGTTCTCTTTTTCCCTAAGGTTGGGTAAAAACTTGTTTTTTTCTTTCTTTCTTTCTTTTTTTTCTTTTTTTTTTTGAAGGATGAAATAAGCTAAAAATAAAGAATGGTCAAATAAGTTCAAAGGGGTTATACAATGGAAAATATACAAGGATGGCGATTTGGTCAAAGTAGCTATTTCAAAATACCTCAATCATATTAATATATGCATGTGAAAATATAGCCTAAAAAAGAATCAAAGCAAGTTCTAGAGTAACAATTCCATGAGTGAAAATCACACAAGAAAGAAGAGAATGATATAGATATTCAATCCATTCATCAATAGGCTCAAAATCTCACAAGGCATATTTCTATTATTCTAAATCCATTATATCAACATTCATATCCAAGCTTGTGATTTTTAAGAAAGAAAACAATTTATGCTAAGATCCAAGAATCCATTTGCTACTTCTACACAAAATAATTATTTCCTCAACTAAGATGCGTCTCAAGAGTAATAAATTGTTTCTAAAATTTACTCATTACTCTGCCATCCTTAATTGGTTTTACTATGAATAGATTTCTGATAGTCATATCACTAAACATACTTTCCAATTTAGATGTGTCTCAAAAGTAAATTTACTCCTTACTCTGCCATCATTTATTAGTTTAGTAAGTCCATGACAATCATATCATACTTCCCAAAAAAAAAAAAAAGAAAAAAAATTAGTAGTCAACTATCATTCCCTCCAACTAGATCACAACATTGTCCTCAATATTAAAATATAGATGAGTAAAGAATAGAAGATATTACATGTTAGAAAAATCTGACACAAAGTTAAACAAAAACAAAGTACGATAAATAAAATCAAAAGTAAAGAAAAGCTATAAATGAAGTGTCAAATCTGGCTCCTTTTTCATTCTGTTTCCCTCACTGCTTCCTGCTGACCAATCTATCTGAGTTATTAGTGGATCAGGATCAAAGATCAAAGGTAAAGGATTTTTTTTTATTTTTTTTTTGTTTTGTTTTGTTTTTGTTTTTGTTTTTTTTTATTTCAAGAAAACCATCAGGGTAAAGAAGTTTAGAAACCCCTGAAGGACCCTGCTCAAAGGATCATCTGTTCAAAATCAAAATACAACAAAATCATACAAAGATAAAAAAATATAATAGCAAATGATGACATACTTATATGTACAGCTTTCATGGCGTATCTTTATACTGTGCATCATGAGTGCAGTAGTTGCATATCTTTATACTGCATATCACCAGTGCAGTAGATACTCATGTCCGTTTATTTGAAGAAAGGAAAAAGAAGAAACCATCATAGGTTTCCATCCTGGGTCTGGAACCTAGAGCGCTCACACTTGGACTCGTAACATCAACAAAGATGTTAAAATCTGAAACCCGTAATGTCGAAGATCCAAAACATCCCATCCCAGGGCGTTGAGAGCCCCTTCTAATAAAAGAGAGGATCAAGCTCAGATGTCTCATACGTTTTGGTAGCCGCGGGTTACTTCTCACTAATAACCAGAGTGGGATGCTTCTGCCTGTCCATCAACTCCACAGTGCCTAGATGGTAAACATTGGGTTATGGAGTGCGGCTCTCTTCAGAGCATGGTACACGAACTTTTTTATGGACCAGCGGGCAAAGGTCCACCCGAGTCAATGACGGGTCAGCCAAAGGCTGGGGCTCCACAACTAATTAAAGTCATGGTACTCCTTTCGGATCGCCCTTGTTCAAATATTTTTTTTTCTTTTTTATTTTTTTTTAATTTTTTTTTCTTTTTTTTAAATTTTTTTTAAAAGATGACATGAAAAAGAAGAAGATGATATGTACAGATTGTTGTGGATATGACTCACATCTGCCTCTAGTTTAACGTCCAGTAACGGCTTAAACGCCTTCTATGAGTCGAGGATAAGCTTCCCATCCAATTTTCTTATAAATTGGCAAACAAGGTCTTTTAAAGTCAGATTCCCAAGACTGTAGCGTTTTTCTTCATCCTTGAAGAGAATCCACAAATTAAGAATTTCACGATGCACCAATCCACAAGAATGCGCCTTAAGAGTCAATAAGATATCATCTAATGACTCCTTACTCAGTCCATTCTTAATGAAAAAAATTTTATCTTCTCTGTTTGTGGAAACCATCCCCAAAGAACGACATCGCTTGTTACAATTCCATCGTCCACATTTGTGACAGACTTGCAACCTTTTTGCTCTTCTCATTTTAGAATACGAACTTCTTCCAAGACCTGGCATGTATGAGTCAAATGAAATTGCAGACTTACCTGCTAGTCAGACCTTTGCTTCAATTATTCCAAAGGCGTACATCTTCTCATACATACCTTTGTGCATTAACAGTCTCAATCTTTCACATCGAACTTTGTAGATTTTTTTCAGAGCATTTTGAGGGAGAGAAGGAAAATGTTTTCTCAGGTTTGAAAGAATGACATCCATTTTAAAGGAGAAGAAGGATTCAGTTATTTTAGGAAACTGAAAAATAAATCGACTTGAGAGTCACAGAGTATCGTATCTACCACTTAACCGGCAACACAAAGAACTGTAAAAACAAGGCAACAAAATTAGAATAAATTCTATTCATAGCAAGGATCAAAAAGAGAGATGAATTCTATCTCATCAACTTAGTTTTCCAGAAATGGTTTGAGCCTTTGTCCATTGACTTTAAACACATTACCATTCCTAGGATTCTCAATATCTATAGCCCCATAAGGATACACATGTTTGACAACAAAAGGACCACTCCACCTAGATCTCAATTTTTCAGGGAATAGGTGCAAGCAAGAATTATAAAGCAAAACTTTTTGACCAATTTCAAAAGATTTTCTCAAAATTGTCTTGTCATGAAAAGCTTTTGTTCTGACTTTATAAATCTTTGAGTTCTCATATGCATCATTTCTCAATTCCTCAAGTTCATTTAATTATAATTTGCGTATCTTGTAAGCATCATCAAGATTTAGATTGAAAGCTTTAATGGCCCAAAATGCTTTATGTTCCAATTCTACAGGTAAGTGACAAGATTTTCCATAGACTAACCGATAGGGTGACATGCCCAAAGATGTTTTGAAAGTAGTACAGTAAGCCCAAAGTGCATCGTTTAGTCTTAAAGACCAATATTTACGATTTGGGTTAACTGTTTTTTCAAAAATTTGTTTAATCTCTCTATTTGCTAATTCAACTTGTCCACTTGTCCGAGGGTGATAAGGGGTGACAATTTTGTGTGTAATACTATATTTCTTCATTAAAAATTCAAATGGTTTATTGTAAAAATGTGTTCCCCCATCACTTATGATAGCTCGAGGGATTCCAAATCGACATAAGATATTTTCTTTTAAAAATTTGAGAACAGTTTTATGATCATTGTGTCGGCATGGAATGGCCTCAATCCATTTTGAGACATAATCAACTGCAATCAAGATATACACAAATCCAAATGAAGAAGAAAATGAACTCATGAAATCAATTCCCCAACTATCAAAAATTTCAATGACAAGGATAGGGTTCAGAGGCATCATGTTTCTTTTTGAAATTGAGCCTAACTTTTGACAATTTTCACAACTTTTGCAAAAAGTATAACAGTCCTTAAATAAAATGGGCCAATAAAATCCACACTGCAAGATTTTTGCAGCTGTTTTCTTTGAAGAAAAGTGACCTCCACATGCTTCTGAGTAACAAAATTTAATGACACTACCTACCTCATTGTTGGGCACACATCTCCGAAAGATTTGGTCAGCACAATATTTGAACAAGTATGAGTCATCCCAATAAAAAATTTTCACCTCTGTCAAAAATTTCCTTCTATCTTGGTGCGTCCATTGAGGCAACATCTTTTATGTTACAAGAAAGTTGACTATGTTAGCAAACCAAGGCATAGAATTGACAGAAAATAAAAATTCATCAGGAAAAGAATCATTGATAGGTGTGCTATCAAAAGGTGAACCTATTGTAAGTCTGGATAAATAATCATTGACAATATTTTCAGCTTTTTTCTTATCTTTTATTGTGTTGTTGAATTCTTGAAGCAACAAGATCCACTGTATCAATCTTGGTTTGGCATCCTGCTTAGACATCAAATATCTAATAACAGAATGATCGGTGAAAATCATAATAGAAGAACCAATTAAGTAAGATCAAAATTTGTCCAGTACAAAAATTACAGCAAGTAGTCCTTTTTCAGTAGTGGTGTAATTCATTTGTGCACTGTTTAAAGTTCTACTTGCGTAACAAATCATATGAGGCTTACCTTCCTTTCTTTGGCCTAAAACAGCGCCCACAGTAAAATCACTAGCATCACACATTAACTCAAAAGGCAAAGACCAGTCAGGAGATTGCATGATAGGAGCAGATGTTAGAAGACTAATTAATTTTTTAAAAGATTTTTGACATTCTTGAGTCCAATCAAATGGTGCATCTTTCAACAAAAGATTACATAATGGTCTAGATATGATACTAAAGTCCTTAATGAATCTTCTGTAAAATCCTACATATCCTAAAAAGGAATGAACTTCTCTGACTATTTTTAGGAAAGACAAATGAGCAATTAATTCAACTTTGACCTTATCAACTTCAATTCCTTTAGAAGAGATCACATGACCTAACACTACTCCTGAGATAACCATGTAATGACATTTTTTCCAGTTTAGCATAAATCCTTTTTCTTCGCATCTTTTAAGAACTTTTTCTAAATTATCAAGACAATTTTCAAAAGAATTTCCAAAAACTATCAAATCATCCATGAAAACCTCTAAATAATGCTCAATCATGTCACTAAAAATGCTTAACATGCATCTTTGAAATGTTACCGGAGCATTACAAAGGCCAAAAGACATTCTTCTATATGCAAAAGTATCAAAGGGATATGTAAAAGTGGTCTTTTCTTGATCTTCCAATGCAATTGGTATTTGATTATAACCCAAAAAACCATCAAGAAAACAGTAGTATGGATGTCCTGCTACCCTTTCCAGAATTTGATTAAGAAATGACAAGGGAAAATGATCTTTCCTAGTAGCAGCATTTAATTTTCTAAAATCAATACACATACGCCAACTAGATGAGACTCGCATAGGTATTAATTCACCTTTATCATTTTCAACCACTGTTATTCTAGATTTCTTAGGCACAACTTATGTAGGGCTTACCCATTGCTATCAGAGACAAGATAGATGATAACTACACAAAGTATAATTATTTATGCCCCATATCTGTGTTTTATTGATTGCTTAAGTCCTTGTATTCATGCATATTTGGAAGGTTTTATGCTTATATTTGTTATATCTAATTCTGATACCTTTCCAGTATGTATTTGAGCAATTTGTGCATATTTGATATGTGATTAAGTGAATTTATATGTGTTACTGATTTAGTGTTTTCTCTATCATAGGAAGGGCTTCAAACAAGATGATATGTGGAGCAATTGAGCTGAAATTGGAAGAGAAAGAAAAATCAGCATTTCAGCAGACAATGCCGCGGCGTGGCATGTTAATACTGCGGCGTTGAGATCCCCTGCATCCAAAGTCAGAGGCTACGAAATATAGAACGCCGCGACGTGTACTGTTCAATGCCGCGGCGTCCCTGACCTAATTTAACACGCGCCGCGGCGTGGGCAAATCAATGCCGCGGCGTGTCTCTGTTTTGCTGAGTCTATAAATAGATTTTATTAGATTTTGTAAAGGGAGTTTGGAGAGCTCCGTAGATAGTTTTAGGTTTTAGAGGAGCTACGGCTTTGTGTTTCATTTCAATTGAGGCCTAGGGAGGCTAGGTTGGAGGTTCTCTTCCTTAAGGAAGAGGATTCAAGCTTCAAGGATCTCATCAATGGCATCCTTCCTCTTCTCCCTGAGTTTTCTTCTTCTCCATTCTCTTTTGAGCACTGTTTTGCTCTGTAATTCGTGTTCAATTGATTAGAAGTTGTATTTAAGAAATACTTTGAATCTTTATATGATTATTGATGTTTATGTATGAATTTGAGTTTCTATTGATGTTTAGCTTCGTTCTTCCATGCCTATGCTTAATGCTTGCTTCTGTTTGATCAACAATTGCATGATCTTAATTGATGAAAATGAACTAGACATAGGGATTTGTGGAGATGGACATGGTATGGTTGATGCATGTTCGACGAGTTCAATTGACTTGGATGAGTTGATTCGCTAACGGGATAGAAATATACCTTTTAGCCATGTATTAGCGTGTGTTTGAGAATAGATCGTTCATTAGTGGAGTTTACACTAGTCCTCATTTTAGGTAAATGACACCAGGGTTGATCGACCTAGACATAGGCTTTTGACTAAATTAGATTCTCAAGCTAAACTAACTAAGCATTGATGTTACTTGTAAGGATTGCATATCATTAGTATGAAGTAGGAAGTGAAGAAGGATTCCCATAGATTTCCAAACCCCTATGTTATTGCTTTGGTAGTTTAGATTTAGATTAATTACTTTCCTTTATTCTATATGTCCTTGACTAGAATCTAGCTGAGCTATTGGTTGCTACTTAGTAATGGAAACCTTGTCCTCGTGGGAACGAACTTTTACTCTGTATCTGTATTACTTGAACGACCCGTGCACTTGCGGTACACAAATGGTCTAACAATAGATAATTCCAACATTAAGCAATTTAAGGACTTCAGCTTTAACTACCTCTTTCATATGTGGATTTAATCTTCTTTGAGGTTATTGAGAAGTTTTAGCATTATCCTCTAAATGTAGTCTATGTGTACAAATTAATGGATTAATGCATTTTATGTCCTTTAATGTCCATCCAATTGCACTTTTATGCCTTTTAAGTACTTTTGTTAACATACCTTCTTGTTCTTCAGTAAGAGACGAGGAAATTACCACTGACAAGTTTTGTTTTTCTCCCAAAAATGTGTACTTTAACCCAACAGGTAATGGCTTTAGTTCTAGTATAGGTATTTCTTCATGGGCATTATCATTCATGGGTTTTAGCTCTTCAAATCTTGGCTTCCATCCCTTGTACTCCATTGCCTGTGTACAATCAAGCAAGGAGCATATTTCAGAGATATCATCTTCTAATTGCATGCTTGAATCTAATGAATTGACTAAACAAATTTCTAATGAGTCAGAAGAACTCCTTGTTTGAAGATGATTATCTATAATGATTTCAATTCCTTCAACTTCTTCCTTTTCATCAAGGACTTCCTATGGTTGCTTGCACATGTTAAAAACATTGAGCTCCAGTGTCATGTTTCCAAATGTTAGCTTCACCACTCCATTTCTGCAATTTATTAAAGCATTAGATGTTGCTAAAAATGGACGGCCTAAAATAACAGGAATTGACTTGCAACTATCAACCATAGGTTCAGTATCCAAGACAATAAAATCTACAGGATATATGAATTTATCAACTTGAACTAACACATTTTCCACTATTCCTCTTAGAATTTTAATTGATCTATCTGCAAGTAGAAGAGTTGCAGAAGTTGGTTTTAACTCACCTAAGTTGAGTTGCTAATAAACTGAATATGGAAGCAAATTGACACTATCACCAAGATCAAGTAAAGCTTTTTCAATTTTATGTTCTCCAATAATGTATGAAACTGTAGGACAACCAGGGTCTTTATATTTCAATACATTATTATTTTGAAGAATGGAGCTTACTTGTTCAGCCAAAAATACTTTTTTTTCACAATTAATTTCCTTTTAACAGTGCACAAATCCTTCAAATATTTGGCATAAGAAGGAATTTGTTTAATAGCATCTAACAAAGGAATATTGATCTTTACTTGTTTCAAAATTTCAAAAATTTCAGTGTGGTGGTTCAATTTCTTTGAATTATTCAATGCTTAAGGAAATGAGGGTGAAGGCGAGAGTTTGGTCGCCTTTTGGTCAACTTCTTCATTTTCTTGGGGAACTAGTTCAACTTCTTTCTTACAAGATTTGGGGATTTGTTTTTCAACAACCTTTCCACTCCTAAGAGTTATCACTGACTTGACTTGGTCCATTTGTTAGTTTTCTAAACTCCCTTCATTTAGACTGTACTGACCTTTGGGATTTGGTTGAGGTTGAGAATGAAATTTTCCTTTCTCGTGAATGGTGAGTGCAGAAGAAAGTTTAGCAAGAGTGTCTTTTATGTCATTCATGGTTTGATTGTTTTGTTTATTAATGGCTTCTTGCTTTTCTATGAATGCATGGAGTATTTCTTCAAGGTTTTTCCTATATGGTGGGACATAAGGTGCATATCCTTGAGAATTTTAAGAGTCTTGTTGTGCCTGAGGAGGTGGTGGTTGTACGAATTGTGACTAATTATTATTCCTCCAGCTGAAGTTCGGGTGATTTCTCTATCCCGGATTGTATGTATCTGAAAAAGAAGAAGTAAATGACTTTTTAAAATTATTCATTGCATTTACTTACTCATGTACAACTTCTTTAAAAACAGGAATGTTAGGGCATTCATGTGTTGAGTGTCCTAAGTCATCACAAATGCCACAAATTTCTTTAATTTGCACAAATTTGATTTCTTTTGCTTTTCTTAATTCTATGGCTTCAATCTTTCTACCCAAATTGGCAAATCTAGCATTTAGATCTTCCTCTTGACTAAGGTGATATTTTTCTTTATTAGCACTTGTAAAGTTAGATTTAATTGAATTTTCAGAAGGGTTAGTACTATGCCAAGATTGAGAATTTTCAGCCAGCTAGTTTAAATAGTCTAAAACTTTATCAAGTTCTTTATCAAGAAACTCACCATTGCACATTGTTTCCACAAATTATTTAGTTTTAGGTATTAAATCTTCATAAAAGAAGCTTATAGTGCGCCATTTTTCAAAACCATGATGTGGGCAAGAATTTAACAAATCTTTAAACTGTTTCCAACATTGAAAATATGCTTCATTTGAATTTTAAAAAAAAATTTGGATTTGTCTTTTCATAGCATTGGTTTTATGTGTTGGAAAAAATTTCTTTTAGAACTCACCTTGCATTTCTTACCATGTGCCAATTGATCTTAGTTTCAAAGTGTTAAGCCAAGATTTTGCTTTATCTTTTAAAGAAAAAGGAAACAATTTAAGCTTAACAATCTCTTCAGTGCAATTTTGATCATTGAAGGCAATACATACTTCCTCAAATTCTTTCAGATGTAAATATGGACTTTCAGATTCTAAACCATGAAAATTAGGAAGTAAAGAAATCATACCTAACTTAAATCTAAAATTGTTGGCATTGAGTGGAAAGATAAAACATGATGGACTAGAATTTCGAGGTGGTTGCAAATATTCATGCATGGTTCGCAACGGTTGATTTTCAGGTTCATCATGTACACTTTCATTGTTAGCTATTGTGTCAATTGTGTGTGATTGTGATTCAAACAAATCAATATATAAAGTACCAGGATTAATTTTGACTAAACGACCAGAATTTAAATCACGATACTATTTAAGCATAAATACATAAATAACTTAAAATAAATAAACAAAAATAATGTACAAGACGACGGTGTAACCCACCATTAAATATTAACAAGGATGTGGTATAAGCCAACCACCCAATAAATATTAACAAGTAAAAAGTTAGATAACTGATAAAGTAAAAAGTTAGATAATTAGAGAGTTAATAATTAGTAAGTTAGAAAGTGCAGAAAATAAAGAGCAAAAAATAAATGACGTAAATTAAAAGTTAGAGTGCAGAAAATAAAAAGTTAGTAAGCAGAAAATAAATGACAAAAATATAAAAGTTAGAAAGTTAGTATGTTAGCAAGTTAGTAGGTTGGTAAGTTAGATAGTTAGTAAGTTAGAGAGTTAGTAAAGAAACTGAAGGATCGGCAAGCCGATCTTTTGCTCCGGTGAAGTAGAAGTGATAATAGATTTTATTAAAGAAAACGAACCTCAATACATTAAAACTTCAAATCAAGTCCCCGACAACGGCGCCACAAACATGACTGCGGGATTTAAGGATGCAAACCTAAGTGCAGGTTATCTCAAGTAGTAAATTTCTCGAAAGTCCGAGGTCGATTCATAGGGAATTGATGAAAAAAAATTAATTGAGGTAGGAAAGGATTTGTCACAACACCAAAAGTAATAAAAGAAGTTCACAAATGAATTTAAGAACTTGTTTGGGTTAGGAGATCCACTCTTGGTAATAAATTAAAGGTAAGATTATTTTTCTTTATAACTCAATTGAAATCCACACACAACGGAGGTTCCAATCGGAAAATATAACATTCAAAGTTCAATTATATATGTAATCATATTATGATTCCTTTAATTATCTACCAACATTTGTAAATGAGTTCAAGCATTCACTATGCCAATCCTATTGTCTACAATAAATCAAGATCTCCATTATACAAAGAAGGTTTCTAAATTAATTGAAAACAAAATACAACACATATAATGTCCAATTAATAATATATCATTTAAGCACAAGGAATAGAATAATCTAACCTTATTTCATTACCAAGAGCTTCACTCTTTCACACAAGTAAGATGAAGATTTAGTTACTCATGGATAAGAAGAAAGAGAGAGAGAAGAAGAGAAAGATGAACATAGCTTCAATTTAGAACAAGAAAAATTACAACAAAGGAAAATAATAAACAAGCATAACTGCAACTTGTAAAAACTAAGCCTAACACCAAGTGCCCCAAATGGTCAGCCAATGGTGCCTTTTATAGAGGATTAGGGATACAAAATGACAAGGAGGCTGATTAAGAGTAGGTGGATGAGTGGATGAATGAGTGGAAAATGCCAAATGGTGAGGATAAGAGTGAAAAATTATTGAGATTTCTTATTTCCGAAATCATTCATTGCTTAACTCATGGATTCCGTCATCAAATAGAAAAGTCATCTTCATGAAAGTTGTAGATCTGGATCTTAACTTTCAAATGTCCAAATTTCAGCCCAAGATCATTCTTACAGCCCAAGATATGGCCCAATTACTGCAGACTGTTCAGGCCCAGTTTCAGCACTTCTGTTTTGACTTCCAGACCCAATATCACCTCCAAGCTGTCTGAATAAGCTCTTGTGTTCTGCATGAAAGTTGTAGATCTGGGTCTTAACTTTCAAATGTCTAAATTTCAGCTCAAGATAATTCTTAAAGCCCGAGTTATGCTCTGATTACTGTACACTATTCAGGTTCCAGACATAAAACTCGTCTTCTGTCTTCCAAGCCCATTTAGCTCTTCTAGATGTCCATATTTTACCTGGACTCCTCATGAAAGTTGTAGAGCTTTCTCTCAACTTTCCTACAAGGTAAAATTCATAATTGCTAGACCTGTAGAACTCAAGATATAACCAAAATACAGAAATAGTGTAAGACCCAATTAATACTGAAAAAATCAATTAAGTCCAATTTGAGTTCAATCTTACAAAACATAACCAGGCTTAATCAATTAAGTACATGAAGACTGTAAATGACTAAAAATGAGGGTTTATTAATGTATAAAATATATGATTATCATGAGAGGATGAGGATCAAACATCAGACGAAAGGGAAGCCAAAACACTGAGGCAGAGAGGAAGAGGGGATCTGACATTTGAAGGTTGAGTTGAGAAACAAAGAGAAAGTGGAAGCTTCAGATGGAGATGGAGAGACGGGGAGAGAAAGGAATGGTCAAGGGGAGATTTGGGAAAGTGAAAAAAATTGGGGGCAGAGAAAAAGTGAGCGGTCTGGGAGGGATTTGGGGTAGTGGAAAGGGGGAAAATTAAGGAAAAGTGGGAAAACAAATTAGTGAAGAGGGAAGTTGGAAAAAAATTGTGAGAATAGTGAAAATTTTGAAAATAGTTTGTGAAAATTAAGTTAAGAATAGTTATAATTATTTAAATTTTTTATAATTAAGTTAATTAATAAATTGTTGGTTCCAAAAAAAATTAGTAGCCTATGTCGAGTTTAAAATTAAACTTAATTATTAGATGATAATTGGAGTATTAGGAATAGTAATAATTAATTAAAATTTTTGATAATTAAGTTAAATTTATGATAACAATAATTATGTTAGTTTAGTTATGAATTCATTTTTAATTATTCTTTAAGATGGTACAAAATCTTATCAAATGAGTAAAAACTTATAAAATATTATAAATAAATATATACGAAGAGTTATAAAGATTATAATTTTTTTTATGTTTTGTGCAAGTTTTAAAAAATTCACATCGCAACGACTGTAATTCACATCGCAATAAAGCATGCAATACCCAATCCCAACCCACAAAACAAAACTATGATATATATATAAATATATATATATATATATATATATATATATATATATATATATTAATTGTTAATTGTTAGTCTGTTGTTGTTCATTAGGTACTTTATAAAATTAGATTTTAATAAATTAAAAATGATTACAAATTCATTAAACAAATTAGAGGTCGGATTTAAAATAAATTGAAATTTAGAGACCAAATTTACAATCGATTTTAAAAAATATATAATATATTCAACGTTTAGAGACTGATTTTTCTGTCTCTAAATTAGAGACCGAATTAATGACCGATTTTAAAATATATATAATATATTTAGCGTTTAAAGACCAATTTAGAAACTAATTTTTCACTCTCTAAATTAGATACTGAATTAGCAATCAATTTTAAAATGTATAAAATATATTCAACATTTAAAGACCGAATTAAATATTAATTTTTCAGTCTCTAAATCGGTCTCTAATTTTTTTAAAATGACCAAATTTTGACTGAAATGAGCCACTAATTATTTTAATTAATCAGTTGCTAATAATTAGCAACCAAGGGTTCAATGACCGATTAGAGTCGACCATTAATTGTTTTAGCGACCGACTTTAGGGATTTAGTGACCAAAACATTAGTCACTAAAAACCTTTTTTCTAGTGATGATGATAATTAACACCACTTTAGGTAAGGGAACACAATATCATGCTTAAAATAAGAAGAGTATCAAATATAATACTTACGAACCTCAAGGAACATGAGCATAATTTTTCCTTATTTTATAAGAAAACTTGTATGCGAATGTGTTGTATATGTCTATTTGATGATGTTTTTATAGAGAATTTTAGACATATTCGATGTTTAATTGGGGCCTGAAAACAAAGAATTGAAGTTAGATTAGAGTGTGCTTTGTTTGAGTTGATTTTCAATCAAAATCAAATCGATAAATTCTCCAACATAAAATCTAATTGATTTAGTTTGAATAATGTTTTCCTTAAAAATAGAGCTAATCTAGTCCGCGAAGATTTTAAGTGGTTATACATTAGTTTTGTCATTTATTATTAACATACATTAGTTCTTCTTGTAGTATGCATGAAGATCTTGAAAAATTATCGATGTTTGTTAGTTTAAGTAATTCGACACTTGTTTTTTTTAAATAAAATCTTAAATTCAAATTTTGTGAATGAAAAAAATTAACGTTGAAAGAATTTTATATTTTTATGATCCAATTTGATTTGACTTCGAATTAGTCGAGAACTAATACAATTTCTGGATATTAAGGGTTTACACAAAAAAAATCTTAAAAAATTAGGCTTCATTTGATTCATTAATTAGAATGGGGTTGGTATAAATGAAAATTATTTAAATATTTTGTGTTTGAAAGGGATTTTAAAATGGAAATAATCATTTTTAAGATAATTCGATCACCCTATTTATCAAATTAGAGAATATCCTCTCTCTTTTTTCTGAATAAACGATGAAATGACCATTTTATTCTATTAGGATTGATTATTACAATATTTTTACACCCTATTTTTAAAAAAGAACGACAAAATGTTTATAATCGCTATTATTGTCACGACCCCTACCATATATATATGTCACTTCACCACACCTCAAAAGAATAGTAATTTTTTTTATCTGAAAAGAATAGTGATTTTATTCTTAATTATATTAAATATTCTATTAAAATAATGGTTAAATCGATTTGTAGTTTCTTATATTATTTAAAAACTTTAATTCTGTATTTATAATTTAAAATTTTGTAATTAGGTCTCTATAATTTTAAAAGTTTTTAATTGAGTTCCTACTGATAAAATACCGTTAGATTACGGTAATGATATGCTGAATTCAAATTAAAAATTCTTAAAACAATAAGTATGTGATTACAAATTATTAGATTACCGTAATCGTTAATGCACCGTTAGAGCACTCTAATGGTAGCCAATTTTAGAACTCAATTGGAAATTTTTTAAAAACTATAAAAATCAAATTACAAATTTTTAAAATATAGATTTAATTTAAAATCTCCAAATAGTATAAGGATATTTGATTTAATCTTATTCTAATAAAACTCATTATAGTGAGTTAAAGGTATTCTATATTATTTAGATACTCAATGAAAAAATAAATGTGAAGATATAAGGCTCGAAAAGCAACTACCATATTTTTTAATTTGTTTAAATTAAACTAGATACATTCTCGTTCAACTTTTGTCCTCCCTTCTATTCAGATGGCATTTAAATAACAATAATATTATGTACATATATTTATATATATATATATATTTTTTTTATTTATATAATTTTTATTATTTAATTATAATTAATTAAATTTTATTTTATATATACTTATATTTTGATTTTATCATCTAAATAAATATGAGAAATATGAGAATAAAAATGACGTGTAATTAATTTTATTCTCCAAATAATAGCCAAATGTACTACCATACATTAATTATATTATTATTATATAAGGGGTGCTGGCACTTGAGTGATGTAAAGGATAAAGCATAATATATCCATTAACAAAATATATGCTTAATCATTTTATATCGAAAGGCGGAGAGACAATATGGAAAGAAAAAAGTAATCTTCAACCATCTAGGTGTGTATCTCATAAGAAATCTCCATTCTTTCTATTCTTATTTCTAAACAGCTTTTCCACTTAAATATCCTCACTTTGTTTATTTATTTATGTATATTTTTAACAAAAGCGATGGCCAAATATATGTGATAAAAGAGAAAGAAAGAGATCCATGACATTTTATGGGGATTAGTGAACAAAGAGACAGTGGCAGCAATGATGGGTTAGGTTGTCATCGTTATGCATGCAATATAGAAAGATGGGTAGAGAAAGAAAGGAACATACTTTCATAACTTTCCCTTTTATGTTTTTTCTTTCACTTTCTTTGCTTTACGGTCACCCTCTTTAATCAGTCTCTTAGAATTCAGTAACAAAAGCCCCCTCCTCTTTTTTCCTTTACCCGGCTTTACTCTCCATTGATCTGTCTGGTTTCTACTACAAGTACTGCTTGCAAGCTTTGAACTTATATTTGAATTGTACGCATGTGAAGGAATTTACGTACAAAACAAATGCTTTATTAATATATATAATCATTATAGCCCCCCAAATAAAACTAAAAGTGTTTATGTACTAGAAAACAAAACTAAAAGTGTTTCATTGCGATCCTTACCGTAAAAAAAATAAGCAATAGATATCCTTCCCTTTTACTATTTATTATTAGCAGAAAATTGGGACTGAAGAAACTTGATTGAAGTAGTCTTGCATACCCCTACCCCTAAATTAATCACTTATTATACATAATTAACTATAAATTTATTAATCATTTATCAAATTGATTTAATTACTTTAAAAAATTATGCAATTAATTTTTATGAAATTAAATTAATCATATTTTAGAATTCAAATCATAAAATTACCACTTTAAGAAAATATTGTTTTAACTACTACTCCTTACCTGTAATTGTGTGAGCAATTAGAATGAACAAACATATTAATCATATTTTATGTCTCATTACTAAAATATACTAAAACTCCTTTAGAGATAGATTAGAATCCCCAACATAAGTAAGGAAACTATTTTATGCTCATCTCATATTTATATTACCTCACATTTATGTGAAGTAATAAAATCAAAGTGTAATTGTGTAGAAAAGGAGGTAGGATCAACTACAATTAAATAGTAAAAATTATACAGTAATGACTCTCTTAAAGTGAAGTTAAATGAAAGAATTGTTTTAAATTTTAATTTATTATAATTTTTTATTATTTAGTGTCAAATAAAAAATTTCCTCTACAGTTACATAATATTAATTGTTTAAAAATATACATAAGTTTTGTTGATATTTGAGTCTTTTTTTGCTTTTGACTTTGTCCGAGTATCTCCACACCATTTGGATGTGAGAGTAATCTGCTTAGGATATTGAGGTTGTCTATATCAGAGTTTCTATGAGCTTGAACTCTTGGCATTGCAAAAACTCCTCACCCACTTAATTCAAATTTACTTATCATCTAAAAATAGCCTCTTTATATATATATATATATATATATATATATATATATATATATATATATATTATATATATTTGCTGAATTTAAAGTCAAATGATTAAGGTATAATGTCATTCATATACAAGGAAAAAAAAAAAGTAACACAACACAACTAGAAGCGATTTAACCTCTTTTCAATTTATTTAGACTTAATTTATTTAATAAATAAATCAAGTTTAAGTCTTTAAAAAAGCCTATTTAACTATGACCTAAGGTTAGGGTTTTTTAGAAAAGTCTATTTAGCCTATTAAATTAGCCTAATCATTTATTATTTATATATAATTGAGATTTTACGATACTTACATAATTTATTAATTATATATTAATATAATATATTTATTTTATATAAGATATAATAATTTTATTGTCGCATGGCTAAATCGAGTAGACTTTGACGACCAAGAATATAAAGATTGTGAATCAATAGAGTCGCCACCAATGTTTATTTAATTTGGGAAAACATTAGAAAAACCCTTTTAATAGGAAGACTGGTCTTTCAGAAAAAAAGTTCGGATTCGGGAGTCGATTACAGGTAGGGAAGGTGTTAGCACCCTGCACTACCCGTTCCAAAAACAGTACCTTAAGTTAGTTGCGCAAATTTTAATATTCTTAAATTTATTTATTTTACCCTTTTTTTAAAAGACTTTGTAACTATTTTTTTATTTATTTTTTAAAAAAAAAAAAAACAAACAAATAATATGAAAATTAAATTTGGCTTGACAGAATAGAGATTCTGCTCTTACGTATCCTCAGGTGCAATGAGAAACTCAAAGTCACGTAGTTCTGTAGAAAATCATTGTGGGTTGGTTATTATTTTTTATTTTTTTATTTTTATAAAAAAACTATTTTATCTTATTTTATTTTCAAAAGACGAATCATCAAGCTGTCACAACTCAGATGATTCGAAAAAATTACGGAACTAACAAGCTGTCGCAACTCAGCTAATCCCATTTTTATTGATTGATTTTTTTGTTTAAATATTTGAATCATCAAGTTGTCACAACTCAGATGATTATAAAAGTTACGGAATTAACAAGTTGTCGCAACTCAGCTAATTCCATTGTATTTTGATTAAAAATATTTAGTTATTTATATTATTATTTTTATTGGTTAATTGTTTTTAACTTTAAAAATATTTGAATCATCAAGCCGTCACAACTCAGATGATTATAAAAGCTATAAGATTAACAAGCTGTCGCAACTAAATTAATCTCATTTTATTCTTCTCTAAGGGGTTTAATTATTTTATTTTATTAATTTTTATTTTAAAACTTGAATCATCAAGTTGTCACAACTCAGATGATTCTAAAAATTACAGAATTAACAAGTTGTCGCAACTCAGTTAATCCTGATTTATTCTCTCGAAATAGTTCAATTATTTTATTTTTCGTATTTTTCATTTTATCATTTTTATTTTCATTTTTTGTATTTTTATTTTAACTAATAGGTTCAATTTATCAAGCAAAAATCTATCCAAACCCACTAAACTTACGGTCTGCAACAAAACAAAAGGTAACTAATCACTTAAAAAAAAGCTTGGTCGTGGGTTATTTGCTTGGCCCAAATTAAGAAATGTATGTATAATAATATACAGGAAAGTAAATAAAAATAAATAAACAAATAACTAAAAAAAATAGCAAGTCTTTAATAGAATGAGAGACTTGTGGTCTCTGAAAGTAAGTACGAAACAGAGAAAAAGAAAAGGGGGGTTTGAGGGGGATCTCACGGTGGTGCCCGATTTTGGGTTGCGGCGGTGGCTGCGTGGCCGGCGACGACGAGAGGTGCGGTCCGGTTCGGCGAGACCTGGTCGGTCCTGGGGTTGCGGTTGACTGATCTGGGTCACGTGGCGCGGGTCGAGCAGCGGCGGAGCTGGATCTGGTGCAGGCAGTGGCGGGTGGAGGCTTCGACGGGGCTGGCTGCCGGTTGCGGGTCACGCACGAGAGGTTCAGATGGCTGGGAGCTTCGGTGCTGACAGGTTCGGGCGTGACGGCGGGTGTGGTCTGGTCGAGGCTGCGGCGCGCGGCTGGTTCAGGCGGGGGTCGTGCGGATGACGGCTCCGGGAACAGCAGTGTAGTGGGGCTCTCAGAGCGGTCCCCAACTTTGACGGTGACACAGTGGGCCGCGCGGTGGGGATCTTGGCAGCTTGGGTGGTGGTCTGCGGGTTGGAGTGTAGGTGGTTGTGAGGTGGGTTGTTGGCTTTTGGTGGTGGTTTATGGTGAAAGTGATGAAAGTGGAAGATGGAGGTTGTGGGGAGGTGAACGTTGAAGGCTTAGTGATTATGGTGGTGGAGATGGTGAAGATGATGGAAATTGGAGGGTGGAGGTTATGGGTGGTTGATGAAAATGGAGATGGAAGGTTGTTGTATGGTGGTCAAGGGAGGTTGAGGATGATGAATAGTATTATGAGAAACCATGAAGGTGAAGGGTGGATCGAGGGATGAAGCTGCTGCCCTTTGCTGAAGAGGAATCCCAGAGATAAAAGAAAAGCTCCTCCCCTCTACGTGAGTCTAGAAAAAAATATCCCCCCTCCCCTCCTCCTCTGTGTGTTCTGTTTTGGAGGAATAAAGCCGTAAAAAATACTGCCTGTGCAGCTGGAACGTGGAGAGTGAGTGGGGAGCCAAAACTAACTTGTCCCCTCAGTGCAGGTTGTGGCATTGTGTGTGCTGCAGTGTAGTGGTGGTGCAAGAGTGTGCTGCAGTGTATGGTCATAAAAGGAAAAGAAATGTAGAGCTAGGAAACACAAATGTTCCCTTTCCAAGATAGAAGAACAAGCAACATTACGTTTTTTGTTTTTTTTTTTATTTTTTTGTTTTGGGCTGTAATAAAAATTTTGTTTCTCTTTTTTTCTTTTTTCTTTTTTTAAAAATAAATAAAAGGAAAGCAAAGATGAAAATAAGATAAAAACAAATAAAACTTAAAAATAAAAAATATGTTCAAAATGTTGTAGTTAAACATCATTTAACACATAATTATTAGTCCTTGATTAGGTATCAAAAATAAAAATTTTATGGACAAAATTGGGTATCAACATTCATTAAAGATTATACCAAATAAACATGCTAATCCTTTGAAAAAAAAAAGAAAAAGCTAATCCGGTATCTGGGTTAGTTTCAAGTTAATGCGCTGGTGCTTCTTATATAATTGGTTTCAAATTAATTTGTTTTTAAATATCTTAAATTATGGTTTTAGGATTTCAAAAGCTACACTAAATATGAATTTATATATGTGTTTTAAATAGAGAACAAAATATAAAGAGATCAAAATAAAAAAATATGGACTCAAAATTTAATTTTTCAAGAACTAGTTGTATTCTATAATTCTTGTAATTTTTTCATGGGAAATCATGTCATTATATAGGACTCCAAATATAAAGAAGCAGAAAATGATTACACTTTTCAATGCAATGCACCAATGTAATGGTTACAAAGTAATTAGGTATACCAAAGGTTATAACCACCAACCCTTACTAATGGTACCCTTAAAATCAAATTAAGGTAGTCATTTACCACATGCAAAAATCTACATGTTTTTACAATATTGCAGAACTAAAGACGCAACATGAACTATAGCATGTCCCCAAACAAATGCAAGAAATTTTGATCTCATAAGCATAGATTTGGCAATATATTGCAAATGCTTAATAAAGATTAAACTAAACTATTTTGAATATAAACATGTACAATGAAATGTTCAACATTAATTATTATTGACATGCAATAATCACCAAATGCTTTCGAAGTAAACTCATTTGCATTATCTAAACGAACTGAATTGATATGTGATAATCTTACTTTTAATTAATTTTTATATTTTCTTAATTGGATTTATGGTATTTTTCCTCTAAATTGGGCTTGATATATTATTTAAAGAATTTAATTATTAATTAATTTTGATAATTACATATTTGTATTGTTGGAATTTTGGCTCATATATCTTGATAAGATATTGATTCATTTTATTTATGTTTATTCTTAGCAAGTGTATCCTTGGAGATTTTGGAAATCTAAATTAAGGACAAGGAAGATTATTTGGAGACCAAGGTAGTTTGGCTATAAATAGAACCAATGACCTAGTTGTCCCGCTTAGTAAAGAACGCCGCTCAAGTAGAGGATTGCAGCTTCGACCAAAAGGGGTTTTTCATGATTTCTTTTAATGTTGCTTCTCTCTTTTATTTTTTCATTATGAACTAATTTTATTTTGCTAAGACTGAGATGTAAGCTAGTTACAAAAATACAATTTTCTTGATTCTTGTTATTCCATATTTTATTTTCTATGGTTGAGTGTTTATTATTGCTCTTAATACTTTTGGATGTCTGATCACCATTCAATTGTTTTGATGTTCATAATAAAACCAAGAGGTAATTTTTGATATATACTTCTTATAATAAACACCACAAATTAAGCGAAAGTTAGAGATAGGTAAACGTAATTTGTATGACCCTGGTGGCAATCCATAGAGCTTAATAAATCTTTATTTTTCTAAATTGCACTAAGAGATTAGGCAAGTTAGTGGGTAAAGATAGTTTGGCATTACTTGAGAAAGAGTGCTACAAAAAATAAGGATTTCGGTCTTCAATTAGGAAAATTAAATTGGAATTGCAAGATCTAGAAATTGTACCAGGTTAACGAGGTGAAATCAAATGCTCTAGTATGTTCTTTAGTGCATTTTCTCCTCAATAAATTAATATTTAATTTTAGTTTTATTTAACATTATTTAGTTTTTTATTTTATTATTTTTTTAAATTTTAATTTTAATTTTGGTAATTAATTTCACAAAATTTTGGTTCTTCAAATAGTATTAAAATTAGTAATTTCAGTACTTGATAAATTATTTTCCTCATGGGATCGTCACTCTATTTATCACTTTATTACTTGAACGATTTATTGCACTTACTAAAATTCGCATCAATAGGGTGATTAGGAAAACTTGATTTTAACTTTATAATTTGAGTAAGAAATTTAGCAAAAGCAACATTACGAGTTGAAAGCAAACTAACATGTGACCATCGAGTGGAAGCATCAATTAAAACCATGAAATATTGGAATGATCCACAAGATGGATGAATTGAGCCACATATGTCACATTGTATTCTTTGTAGAAAATCAGGAGATTCCAAATATAATTTAAATAGAGAATGTTTAACAATTGATTTACCTTGAGCACAAGAAGGACAAAAATAATTATTAGGCAAAAGAATTTTATGATCCTTTAAAAACTATTTATGTGTATTTTCAATAATACGTCACATCATAATTGAACTTGGATGGCAAGACGATCATGTCAAAACATAAAAGTTTTAAGATCAGAGCACTTCTAGTGCATATAATTTGAAAGTTTCTTTAATATGAACTTTTGGTTCAAAATTGTAAAAGTAATATATAAATATTCCACATCTCCTTCATTTTTTGTTTGAACATGATACCCATTGCAATGTTTATCTTTGAAACTTAGTAGATTTCTTCAGGATATACTAGAATATAATGCATCATTAATATACAATTTTGTTCCATTTGGGAACATAATATAGACTCTTCTAGAGTCTTCAATTACATTTGAAGAACTAGATATGGTATTAACATTTATTTCGACTAATATCAATTGTAAAAAATATTTTAGCACAAAGAATTGTGTAAATTGTGCCACTGTCCACTAAATATATGTCATCTTCCATTATATCAAGTTTATTTTGTATTATCTAGTAACTCAAAAATATTTTTTTTAGAATTAGAAAGAGATAATAAACAAGAAATATGCAAATCATTGCTATTCATGTTATAAATAAAACTTGAATGAAAAATTACAAATGATAAACTTCAAAATAACGTAAATATAAATATTTTTCAATAGTAGACACTTCCATCCCTAATCAAACGATCAATCTTGTCACTATGGTCTTCAAAAAAATCAAAAACATCAAAATCAATATTCATAAGAGACTCATTATCATAAGAAGGATCAACAAGTTCAGAGAAATTCACTTTAACATTTTTTCCTTTTTTCTTTTAATGATGCCTTGTAAAGATCAACTAGGTATTATAGAGTGCAACATACACAAGACCAATGACCTTTTGTTCCACATCTATAACAAATATTGTTATTGTTGCCCTTTTTCAAGATTTTGCTCATTTTTGACTAATTTCTTTTAGTTCCTTTCAACACCTTTGCTTTCAAAACATGGAGGAGGATTAGCATGGATCCAATTATTTTTTCTATCATGACCCCTTTACCACCACGGCCTTGAGAAAACATCACATTCATTTCAGGGAATAGTGCTGAGTCATATGGACAAGATTGATGATTTTTCATCCAAAGCTCATTGTTTTGTTCAGCCACAAGTAAACAACAAATTAACTCAAAATATTTTGTGAATCTATGTTCTCGATACTGCTGCTACAGGAGCACATTCGAGGCATGAAAAATAGAAAATGTTTTTTTCTAACATATCCTCATCAATAATTTTCTTTCCACATAATTTCAATTGAGAGCTAATCTTAAACAAATTTGAATTATATTCATTTACAATTTTAAAATCTTGCAAACGTAAGTGGATCAAATCATAGTGAACTTTTGGAAAAATCATTGGTTTTTGGTATTCATATCTTTCCTTCAAACTGTTCCAAAGGGTAATGGGTCCTTAATAGTAAGGTACTCAATTTTCAATTCTTCATGCAAATAATGTTAAAGGAAAATCATTGCTTTTGTGTGATCCTATAGGGATGATTGATTTCCTTCTTTTATAGTATTCCCAAGATTTATAGCATTAAGATGAATCTCAACATCAAGCACCAATGACAAATAATTTCTTCTAGAAACATCAAGGCAACAAATTCAAGCTTCGTAAGGTTTGACATTATAAAGACACTTGAAGAAGGAAAAAAAAGATGGATAAGTAAGAATTTAAACAATAAAAATACTCATCTCACATACACCACATTGTGAAACATGTAAAGATATATACTTTTATCATACAAGAAAGAATATATGCATAACACGTATTAGAGAAAACAAATTCTTATCTGGATATATAAAAAGAAACTTGAAAGATTTTGCTACACCGTAGAGATTTGATTGTACTAATAACGTGTTGTAAATAGAAAAGAGAAATATAGAGAGATCAAGACAAGAAATAGAGAGACCAAGGATTAGTTTTGCACTAACTCAAAAACATTATAATAAAGTAAAACATGTTGTTCGTTATTTCTGTGGTACATTTGATATAGGTTTGTTTTTCCCAAAGGAAGAAAAGTCAATATTGGTAGGATATGCTGATGCTAGTTATTTTCTGACTCTCATAAAGCTCACTCATAAAATAGGTTATATGTTAACATGTGAAAATATTATTATCTTATGGTGGTCTGTAAAGCAAACAATCACTACTACCTTATCAAACCATTTAGAAATATTGGTCATTCATGAAGCAAGTCGTGAGTGTATATGATTGAGAACTATGATCCAACACATTAAAGGAACATGTGAATTATTGAAGGAAAATGATGAGCCAAAAATATTGCATGAGGATAGTACAACGTGTATTACACAAATCAAAGGTGGCTATATGAAATGTAATAGAACTAAACATATTTCACCAAAGTTCTTTTACACTCATGAACTCTTGAAATGTAATGTTGATATTTACAAAATTTGCTTAAGTGACAACTCAACTGATCTATTCACAAAGGCATTATCAACTTCAATTTTCAAGAAACACGTGCATAACATTGGACTGCGCCAACTTAAGGACCTTTCATAATTGGTTGTATTTTGAGGGGAAGTTACCTATGAATACTGTACTCTTTTTCCTTCGTTAAATTGTTATCCTACTGGATTTTTCTTAGCATGGTTTTTAATGAGGCATATTCATAGTGTACAGTCATCCAAGGAGAAATATTATAAAAATATGCATATTTTACATGTGGTGGATGACTACCTTAATTTGATTTTAAGAGTACCATTAGTAAGGGTTAGTGGTTTATAACATTTGATGTGTTTAATTACTTTGTAATTATTACACTTACTTTATAACATTTGCACATATATAATGGTGTATTAATTGTAATGAGAAGTTTAATGACTCTCTCCTTCTTTATATTTTGAGTCCTATATAAGGACATAATTTCCCATAAAAAATAACAAGAATGATAGAATACAACTAGTTCCTGAAGAACTAGATTTTGAATCTGTTCTGGACTGTAATCCGAGTTCATAACCCGTAGACCAACTCAGCACGCACACACCGGGACCCATTATCAACGTCCTCATTAAAGCTTGTTTATCATAAGATCCCGTTAATATATGTCAGACCCCGGTGGTAGATAGTAACAACTTTACCGTGAGATCTGCACAATGGATAAATCTTCATGATCATTTAATTGTCAATCATAATCTTATAGAATAATAACATCATACCTACCATACTAGTATTCCGATAATATAGGGATCCTCTATAATTAAATAAAGAATATATCTTCTCATGCTACTATTACGGGAATGCATTTCTCCATTATGAGAACGTATCTATCCAACATCTATAAATATCAGGTTAAGTTACCCTAATCAGGTATCTTGTATCTCAGTACATAAACCCTACTTGTGTACTGTCTGACTTGAGCGTTGGAGTTCCTTTGCAGGTACATACCCCCTTGGTTCAACACGCTTTGTTACAGTTGCGTAAGGAGGAAACCACTGTGACGTGCCTATCTCAGGTACTCATCTGAATCCACTTCAGAACAGAATCCATATTTTCTTGTCTTAATCTCTTTATATTTCTCTTCTTTATTTATAACAATATGCAAATTAACTTAGGATTTGGTTGTCTTGATTTTTCGTAAAACGCATTTGACACCAATTTTTTTTTTGAATAATTATTCATTTTGACCCTTTAAAGATATAAGCGTTGTCAATTTGATTCTGTAATAAATACTTCAAAATAGTCCTTCAACATCAATTTTTTTTTACATTAAATTTGATTTAGGAATAATTTTATATAAAAAAGAGAATGAAAGACAATATATTTCAAGTCAAAATTTGACATTGAAAGATATTTTAATATATTTATTATTGAAAAACAAAATTTATTACACATATTTTTAGAGGATTAAAATGGTCTTTATTATATATATATTTTCAATATTTTTCACATTTTCATATTTAAAACAAACAATACATGAGCATACAAAAAATACCAACCTTGATATCATTCACTACGAGAAATGTAATGTTGATATTTACAAAATTTGCTTAAGTGACAACTCAACTGATCTATTCACAAAGGCATTATCAACTTCAATTTTCAAGAAACACGTGCATAACATTGGACTACGCCAACTTAAGGACCTTTCATAATTGGTTGTATTTTGAGGGGAAGTTGCCTATGAATACTGTACTCTTTTTCCTTCGTTAAATTGTTATCCTACTGGATTTTTCTTAGCATGGTTTTTAATGAGGCATATTCATAGTGTACAGTCATCCAAGGAGAAATATTATAAAAATATGCATATTTTACATGTGGTGGATGACTACCTTAATTTGATTTTAAGAGTACCATTAGTAAGGGTTAGTGGTTTATAACATTTGATGTGTTTAATTACTTTGTAATTATTACACTTACTTTATAACATTTTCACATATATAATGGTGTATTAATTGTAATGAGAAGTTTAATGACTCTCTCCTTCTTTATATTTTGAGTCCTATATAAGGACATAATTTCCCATAAAAAATAACAAGAATGATAGAATACAACTAGTTCCTGAAGAACTAGATTTTGAATCTGTTCTGGACTGTAATCCGAGTTCATAACCCGTAGACCAACTCAGCACGCACACCTGTCGGGACCCATTATCAACGTCCTCATTAAAGCTTGTTTATCATAAGATCCCGTTAATATATGTCAGACCCCGGTGGTAGATAGTAACAACTTTACCGTGAGATCTGCACAATGGATAAATCTTCATGATCATTTAATTGTCAATCATAATCTTATGGAATAATAACATCATACGTACCATACCAGTATTCCGATAATATAGGGATCCTCTGTAATTAAATAAATAATATATCTTCTCATGCTACTATTACGAGAATGCATTTCTCCATTATGAGAACGTATCTATCCAACATCTATAAATATCAGGTTAAGTTACCCTAATCAGGTATCTTGTATCTCAGTACATAAACCCTACTTGTGTACTGTCTGACTTGAGCGTTGGAGTTCCTTTGCAGGTATATACCCCCTTGGTTCAACACGCTTTGTTACAGTTGCATAAGGAGGAAACCACTGTGACGTGCCTATCTCAGGTACTCATCTGAATCCACTTCAGAACAGAATCCATATTTTCTTGTCTTAATCTCTTTATATTTCTCTTCTTTATTTATAACAATATGCAAATTAACTTAGGATTTGGTTGTCTTGATTTTTCGTAAAACGCATTTGACACCAATTTTTTTTTTGAATAATTATTCATTTTGACCCTTTAAAGATATAAGCGTTGTCAATTTGATTCTGTAATAAATACTTCAAAATAGTCCTTCAACATCAATTTTTTTTTACATTAAATTTGATTTAGGAATAATTTTATATAAAAAAGACAATGAAGGACAATATATTTCAAGTCAAAATTTGACATTGAAAGATATTTTAATATATTTATTATTGAAAAACAAAATTTATTACACATATTTTTAGAGGATTAAAATGGTCTTTATTATATATATATTTTCAATATTTTTCACATTTTCATATTTAAAACAAACAATACATGAGCATACAAAAAATACCAACCTTGATATCATTCACTACGAGAAAATTATTTTTTAGTAGTTCAAACTTTGCAACGGATTCATGTCCGCCATAATTTGTAGCAGATTTTATGATGGGATAATTTTATGGTGGACCAATGTTGCATAAAAAAGGTCCAATGACACAACTGCCATAAGATTGGTTGCGAAAAAAAAAAAAAAAAAAAAGAGAAAAATCCACACATTTTACAGCAAACTGGGCTACTACAAAGTGGTAATGCCACTTCAAAATTTAAAATGAAAAAAATAGCCACCATTTAGTAGCAAAATTGCCTGCTGCACAAAAGCATATTTTACAAAGTCACACTTTTAACCGTTTGAATTTTTTTTTAAAAAAAAAATTGTGACATACTTAATCCTCCGTAAATTTGTGGTACATAGGAGCCTCCACAAAGTTTATCCCCTCATGGGTTCCCGAAGAAATTTCCCGCAAAATATACAAAAGTTGATCCACTAAAACATGGATTTCATGATTTTTTTAAAAAAATATTTTTTGGAAAAAAAGTTCGTCATGCAAAGGGAAATTTCATGAAGTCATTATTTTGACCATTCAAAATAAAAAAATATTTGTGGCAGCCCTAGCAGCCGAAAATTCAAGTACTATTTTAAAATTAGTCCAAGGTGTTTTTCTTCTTCACTTCCTTTTTCAGTCTTACTACTTCTCTCCCTCTCTTCTCCCATCGAAACTCTAAACTTTTTTTCTCCCACCAATGATCCACCCATATAAACCACCGATAAGTCATTAGCAATGTGCACCTGACGATGCACATTCTGCACCACCCATCAAGCCAACAACTTGATGATGGTGTGACCAGCACTACTCTTCACCCTTTTTTCTCCATTGGTGGTGACCCAACAACAACGTGAATAGTAGTTGATGATGGCATGACACCGCCACTTGCGAGCTGCGACTAGTACCGATGAGGAAGCTCCTCCTTCAACTTTGGTCATTTTGGTAATTTTAGTATAATGATGCTTTCTTTATGGTTGAATGATCTTAATTTCCTTCTTGTTTTAGACTGGAGTCCAGGTTAGCGATTCAGAAGCAACTCAGTTAGTTAGAATTGGATATCATATATTTATGAGTATTATTAGATAAATAAATTCGCTTATTTAAGATAAGTAAATCTTTCATAGAATCTCTCATAAATAGATGAATCAATTATAAGTAATAATTATTTTATTATATTCATATCCTAATTAAGAGCATTTATTATCCATTAATACATATTTAAATATGATTCTTATCTATCAAGACACTCTTATAAATACCACATAAGATAGCAAAGATATGCATCTAATTCCAAACACTATCTATCTTATGCACAATCTAACTTGAGCGTCGAAGTGCCTATTGCAGGTACCCACCCCTCGCACCACCGTGCTACAAAGGAAACTACCTACATCAACCTCATTCAGGTAATCATCTGAACCCCGTTCAGAACATCGATTCATATCACCACCATCATGGCCATTACTAGGCAAAACCACGCTTCTGTCACTCAAAATCAACTCTCCTCTAGCTGTCGTCTAGCCTCCGCTCTAATTCAAGATCTAGTTGTTTCCCAACCGGAACCCATGCCAGATGGAGAAGAGACTTCGTATACTAGCGAAAACCTTTTACCTTAGTCGCAGTGCGTTCCGACAACACAATGACTTGGTCCACATGGAGTCCTCTAAGGAGAAACTAGATAGCAGGTATCAACGTTACAATGTTTATGAGTGCAGGAGAACAACAATGAAGTTTAGTTCCAACAAGGCGAATCACGTCTCCCAGAGCTATCAAGAGAAGAACTTATCTTTCTAGTCAAACTTCAGGATGAGCATATTCATGACCTAGAAAGAGCTGCTAATCAGGAAAAGGAAGACAAAAATCGAGTTCCCCATAGGAATCGTGAAAACAAAAGGGAGCCAGCCCGCATCAGGGTGTGTAATAAAAAAAAATTAAGGAATCTAAACAAAGAGCCAAAAACCCAGTACGTGAAAATAGAGAGTAGTATCAAGGACGTAGAAACTCAATTAAGCATAATCAACCTTTCTCTGATGAATTGATGACCAACGAGATCTTTAGGCATTTCAAATATCAAACTAATATTGAAACCTATTATGTGAGCACGGACCCTCAAGAGCACCTAGATGCTTATGTTTCTGCTTTACTGTTTGCTGAAGGGGATGATCCACTCATGTGCCGTGCTTTTTCTCTTTCCTTGAAGAAAGCTACCCTGAGATGGTTCACCACTTTGGCTTCGACGCCCGTTTTCGATTGGGAAGACTTGTCCTTGCGATTTTTATTATACTTCACTACAAGTAAGGTGCAACCAAAATCTATTTCATGTATCTCCTATATAAAGCAAGGAAAAGAAGAGTCCCTTCTAGATTACATATCCCAGTTCAACAAAGAAGTAGTAAATATTCGTGACCAGGATAAAAGACTCGGCCTACATTATATATGAGGGAAGACCTCTGTCCTGGAGCGTTTTCTTTTTCACTGGCTAAATATGAGCTAGAGACAATGTAGGACGTTATCCGGGCTAAGAAGCATTTGGAGAAAGAATATGTCAAACCTAAACTGGGATAAGCTCCCTAGAAAACCCGGAGTTTGTGGCCACCATTAAAGGAAAAGTATGAAAGTTACACTTCCCTTTACATACCTCTGACACAGATCTACTAAGAAGTGATGAACATGTAGTTTAGAGATGTGCAAAAACCTTCTCCATTAAAAAAACATGTACAAAAAGATAAGTCTAGCATTATGTGTTTCACGAAGGTTACAAACATAACACTAAGGACTGCATCAACCTCTAAGATGCCATCGACTCCCTAATTTGGGATGGTCGTCTGGGCCGATATGTTCATCAGTCCTAAATGACAATCAGAGGGGAGGAAGAAATTATAGAAAGACGAGCTACAGTCCTCGGAGAAGCCCATCTCCACCATATTAGAGAATATACTCACCTGTGAGAAACAAAAATCCTAGAACAGGTCCTTCCAGGGATAATGCCCAGAATCAAGACATGACACAACATCGGGATAATCCTAATCAGGATAATGAACTTCATCACACGAAAGTAATCCACACAATCAATACCATTTCGAGGGGCTTTGCGGGTGAAGGTGAATCAGGAAATGTAAGAAAGAAAACTCTCCAAGTTGTGTTGAGTGTAGCTTCTCATTCGGGATCAAAGACAGATAACGAGCCCAGGAGGACCCCGCTAATTTCTTTTTCAGATGAAGACTATGACAACACTATCCTAGATCACAACAATCCTATGGTGATCTCTGAGATAATAACTAGCACCGAAGTTCGACGTATATTTGTTGATTAAGGAAGCTCGACAAACATTATATTCCTAGACCTCTTCGAGAAGTTAGGACTCTCAAGGAAGGACTTGATCCCGTACACCGGCGAGTTGATCAGATTCATATGAGACAAGATCACCTCAGTAGGATACTTTGAAACCCATTTGACTTTGGGGAAGAATCATTTGTTTAACTTAAGGTCAAATTTCTTGTTGTGGATTGTCCTTCTGCCTATAACATTATCATGGGTTGCCCCTCACTAAATGCTTTTGGGGTTATGATCTCCACACCTCATTTAGCTATGAAGTTCTTCGATCAGCACGACAAGGTCGTCACAGTTAAAGGAGACTGGGCAACAACTTGAAAATACTACAATGAGAGCCTAAAGATTGCTAAAAAACCATGGACCACAGACCAACACACCAATTCAACCTCAGTCACTACGGACCTCGTTAACGTCCTCTTGACTGAACTGGATGTTCATGAAGAGATTTGTGATGTACACCCTTAACTTGATGGAAAACTTCAGCCCCTTCAACTTGGTGCCAAACCAGACCAGGTAACCAAGATTAGAGGATAGCTGAACGAGAAGAAAAGATCCTGACTAATCGAGTTTCTTGAGAAGAATAAGGGTCTTTTTACCTGGATGTCTGCAAATATGTCGGGATTAGATTCTGAGTTCATTTTCCACCAACTTTTTATAAGAAACGATGTGAAGCCGGTACCCCAACAAAAAAGGGAAGTCAGACCTAAAAGATAGGAAGTAATACAAAAGCAAATGAAAGAACTTCTAGATGTTAAGATTTATTAGATAATTTTTTATACCATTTGACTTTCCAATGTGGTCCTAGTGAAAAAGGCTAATGAGAAGTGGCGTATATGCGTCGACTACACTGACCTAAATAAGGCATGCCCGGAAGACCTTTATCAACTTCACAACATAGATAAACTAGTGGCAACTCATCCGAATTCTGACTTCTCTCGTTCATGGATGCCTATTCTGGATATAACCAAATTCCCATGAGCCTGAAAGACAAAGAAAACAATTCATTCATAACTAATATAAGAAGTTATTGTTGTCGTGTTATGCCATTCAAGTTAAAAAATATAGGCACAACTTTCCAACGGATGATGAATAAAGTCTTCAAAGAATAGATTGGCAAGTTGTTGGAAGTTTATATTGATGATAAGATTGTTAAGACAACAAAGTTCGGTGATTATATGGAAGATTTGGAAGAGGTTTTCACCAATATTAAAAAACAGTAAACCTTGAAAAGTGCGTTTTTGGAATACAAGGTAAGAAGTTTCTGGGGTTTTTACTGACGAATCACAACATTGAAGCCAACCTAGAGAAATGTCAAGCTATTCTCGATATGCGCAGCCCACAGTCTATGAATGAGGTGCAACAACTAACAGGTCGGTTAACAGTCCTTAATTGTTTTCTAGCTAAGGCCATCCAAAAGTCTATTCCCTTTTTCAAAACTTTGAATAGACCTCAGAGTGCGAGGCCAGGTTCTAGGAGTTGAAGAAAATGTTGACAACACCCCTAATCTTGACAAAGTCGGATCCCAGTGAAAGTTTATATGCCTACCTCTCAGTCAACAATAAAAACAATCAGTTTAGTTCTAATAAAATAAACTAACGAAGGTCAAAAGCTAGTTTATTTTGTGAGTAAGGTCCTACAAGGCCCCAAGCTTTGTTATCAGAAGATCTAGAAACTGGCCCTAGTGTTGCTAACTACTGCTAGAAGAATACAACAACACTTTCAATGCTACCCTGTGATCGTGAAGATGGATCAACATATCCGTCAGGTGTTACATAAGTTGGACCTCGTTGGAAGAATGATCACTTGGTCGGTAGAACTATCAAAGTTCGGTATCACTTATGAACTAAGGCAAGCCATTAAAGCTCAAGTGTTATTCGACTTCTTGGTGGATCTAAAAATGGATTCCAGTCATCCTATAATGAATTCCTAGACCATCTATGTTAACGGTTCCTCGAATCCCAAAGGGAGTGGTGCTGAGGTCATATTATAAAATGGAGTTGGGCTCATGTTGGAGCATTCTTTAAGGTTCTAGTTCCAGACTTCAAATAACTAAGTAGAGTATGAGGCATGTATTGTGGGCATCACCATGACAAAAGAAATGGGAGTCACATATCTAATTCTATGCAATGATTCACAGTTAGCGACGTCCTAGATCTGGGATGATTATCAGGCTAAGGAACCCTTGTTGCATAAATATCTAGCCAAGGTAAAGAAACTAATGGAGGATTTTAATAGTGTTAAGGTGGAACACATCCCAAGAGAACAAAACTTAAGAATCGACATCTTATCAAAGCTTACTAGTACTAAAAGCCTTGGCAACAAGTGGTCTGTGATCCAAGAGATACTACCTACACTCAGTATCATGAAATACGAGGTCCTCATACTGGAAGATAATGAAACCTAGATCATGCTCATAATTGCCTACCTCTGTGATGAAATTTTTCCTAAAGACCAAAAGGAAGCCCAAAAACTAATACGGACAACGGCATGGTATACCCTTATGGATAACCAGTTATATCGTTGCAAGTTTTCTTCTCATTTCCTCAAGTGTCTCGGTCCAAAAGAAGCAAAGTACATTTTGGCCGAAATCCATTAAGGAAGTTATGGCCATCACCTTGGAGGAAAGTCCCTGGCACAAAAAGCGCTGAAGGCTGGGTACAATTGGCCTAGTATGGAAGAACAACGTCACATTGCCCACATTTATGAAGCCGTTATCAAACAGAGGACTATAGCTTGGTACAATTCCAAAGTAATACCATAAAGGTTTATTCTTGACAATCTCGTTTTATGTAGATTGGATATTAGAAGCAAGGATGCGAATGAAGGAAAACTAACTCCTAATTGGGAAGGACCATACTGGATCGCTTCCAAAACAAACACTAGAGCCTATACCCTGGAAACCCTATTTGGAAAAAGGATCAAGAATTTCTGGAATGCTAACAAACTCAGAAAATATTATAGCTAATTGTCTTTAGTTTATATTTTTATTATGTAAGTGACGAGTTTTGACATGAATAAATTGGTGATTATATTTCCAATACTTGGTTATTTTATATATTTACAACTATTACAACCCTCAAAGTTATCACATCTTAGAGAGGTCTAAGGAATACAAGGTCTAACTCAGATCAGATATTCTGATGCACAAATGAACGTAAAAAAGGGCAACCTACTTAATCATAGTTTATAGTCAAGAAGCGAGTTTAAGGGTTTCAACTCGTGCCCTAATGAACCTGACCTTAACCCATAAACTTAAAGCAAGTTTAAAGAGGTTAAGAGTATCTAACCGATGTCCAAAATAAGGCAATAACATTTTCCCGTGTCCGACAAAGGATACCACCCCAAGAGGCTTCTGCGTCAAAATCACACTTAGAAATTTTACACTTAGAAATTTAGCCAAGTGTCAATAACTCCGATGAAGAACAAGAACCATAACACGATAGGTAGCTTAAGCGAAACTCGGAATATAGGCTATTATATGATCAAACAAGAAAAATTTGCTAACTGTCAATTGAGAAAACCACCAAGATCGAGCATTGGACCCATCTCGGTAGGAAAAAACAAAGGCAATAAGAATATGCAAGAAATGATAGAAAATATTCTAAGTATTTAAATTTAGAAAATGCCAGAAATATGGGACTTGTCCATAGATATTTAAAATTAACCCCACGCAGGGGAAAACAAAAAGGAAAAAGAATGAAATCAAGCATCCGGATTGGGCTCTTCCTGGTCAACCTCCTCCACCTTGGCTTATTCCGCCTGGCCATCCTTCTCGTTTTCCTTGTCCTACTCATCGTTGCCATCTGCAGCAGGAGCCTGGCTCACTGGAGTGACCTCAAAGATGGCATCCACAATGTAACCATCTCGAACCACTTTCTCTGAACCAATCCCCGTGATAACAAGGTTTAGGTTCAAGAGGAGTATTTGGGGGAGCACATTGGCAATGGAGTTGTCCACTGAAGTAGCCCACTCATCCTCAAGATACAGGATGTCATTTTTCAACTTTGCCTCGAACTACTGGAAGATTCCATTCTCAGCATGGAGCGCAGTCGGGATGGACTCAATTGAAAAGATTTGATCCTTCAAGGTCTTCTCCTGAGATTTTCCTTCTCCGACCCTTTTCTAGAGCTTGGTAGTTTTGGCCTTTCGTAGATTGACCTGCTCGCACATCTGGGCTAGCTCTCTGTCCTTCCGAGTTGTCGTCATCTCCAGTTCCTTCTCTAAGTCACGAGTATGACGAATAGACTTGAAAGTGGACTCCAAAAATTGGAGCACTAAAGCATTGCGAAGAGCCTAGACTTGGCCATCCTTGATAATTTTGACTATATCTTGCTCGATCAAGACATCTTGATCAACCTGGGTTAAGAGGGCGCAGTCAATGATCTGGCCTGGGTCAACCCCCTTGCCCTATATGGACTGTGTAGCAAACTATAGAGGGGCATCCTCTGGGAATTCAGACTCTCAACCAACAGTGAGGTCAATCGGTACCACCTCGGTTACTGACCTCTTTCCCTTTGGTTCCCTCCATTTATCCCCTTCCTCCTGCGTGGCCGAAGTGGTTGATCCAGAGATCTGGGATTTGCCTCCTAAGGTTGAGATTGAGGTGGAGGGATTAAGGCCGCTAGCTGCGATGCGGTGCCTGATGCCCCAACTTTCCTTTGAGCCAAGCATAGGGCCAGAGCTTCAAGACCTTTGGATGGCATCATGCTCTACGCAAAAAGGAAACAAACATGTTATTACACTTAGAAGAAATTATGAAATATAAAGTTATCAACATATTCAAATCGGTAAACCTAAAAATGGTCTTAAAGAATCAGATGACTCATCCAAAACATCTTTACAGTAGAAGACCCCATTCTTGTCGGCCCACTCAACTAATAAGTTGAGGTCGTCGGCTTCACTTTTTGTCAAAGTGGATAATGGAGTCTCTATTTCTTATTTACTTCGGTCCCATACTAACTGCGTCTAATATAGGTACATCCTGGTACGCTTTCTGGGGTAACATAAAATGGCGTCATCCCTGAAGCCCTTTATATTCTGAAGAAATATTTCTTAAATTTTTTGAAAGATTCTTGATAGGGCTTGAAAACTTTTCGCCCTGCCTGAGCACGGAAGGTGACCCACCCTTTTTGGAAGCTATTCCAGGAGGGTGAAAACTAGGTGAAAAGAAAAAAGAGGGCTTCTGCCGAATACGGTAAACTAAAAGCTTTACAAATTAACTCATATGTTTGGATGAAGCCCCAGGCGTTTGGATGAAGTTGTGTTGGAGCTACTCGTAAGTGATTTATGGCTTTAATTTTGAAGTCAGAGAATAGAAGACAAATTCTGATACGAGTGATTGGTGCATCATACATATAAACAAAGTGGTCGCCCTTCATTCTAGTTGAACAAACACATTGTTGGTCTAATAGAGCCCAGATGACGAATTCATTATCCTGCAGTCGATCTTTGGCTAGATGAAGATATTCTTGTTTAGCTTTGGCATCGTCCAAGGTCTCGACGCTAGACGAGGTACCCAGTACTTCACAATCAACCCACTGGTACAGGCCGATATCCCTTGAGAAGATATATTCCTTTGGCTCAAAAGTTGCTGCTCTTTGTCATCCCATCTCCGAGTTACTAACGTCACTTGCAGAGGTTGTACTCATGTCAGAATCAGAAGAAGTTTCATCATAACTCTCTAACTCTCTTATGAGTACGGAAAGCAGATGTGATGATATTTACCTTGCAAGTTCCCTAGCACTATACACCCTCCAGATCATTTCCAGGACATCTATCCCGGATAGTAGCCTTTGTCTACTACTAGTACTCCCACCGCAAGGAGAGTGTCTTTGTCGTGCCTGAGGCGGTGAAAACGGCAAAGCACTCAGAATCTCTAGAGAACTGCTCTCCCCATCATTATTACTTACCCCATCATTATTGCTTAACGACCTTACTCTCACCATGTTTTTGAGAAAGGAAAACAAAGAGAACAGGGAATACCTTGAAAATGTGGGGTAAGAAAACTTGAAGGAAGCAAAAACCACCAAAAACTATCACTGGAAGTTCGTCGAAAATCATTTGTTTCACCGGAAGAAAAATGCAGAAATGGAGGAGAAGGAGAAAGTGAAGGAAACCCCCTCACTCCTATTTATAAATGTAGGGGTAACCCCCAACAACCATTACAGAAGTAACCCCCAACAACCACTACAAGGGTAAAATGGCCTTTTCCACATTAAATTTAAAATTTTGCATTGAATTTGAAAACGACAATTATAGTGGCACGAAGATCAAGCGGAGGCTTATAATATCTTTTCGCTACGTGTTAAAACGTGTTTGACATAATAGCCAAAAGGACTACAGACAGACCTAAAATGACGCATGTCAAAACGAAATAGTACTTACACTATATATTAGATCAACATTGTGTCAGTTTTATAATACATAATGCGGATTATAAATTTTATTTTTGTGTACTCGCAACTTACAGGTGGACCCACTACCCAAATTAATATAGGGACAACTCAGTATGAATCCTGAACAACGATGTAGCGACTTTAAGGCAAAGTGATTTATATCAGATCTCGACCTAATTCATCAATATTGAGGGCATCCCGATTTTTAATTTTCATCACGGACTTTGGCCTTTTGTTAAAGATATCGCGAGATCCAACATCTATATCATGACTTGGATTCCTTTGTTCCATGTGTGTCGTTTGCTCCTGATAATCTCGAATATCTTGATACTCAACTGCCACATCTGAGAACCAAACTGAGGGCAACTGTTCTGAACCAGGGTCCTAGTTAGCGGCTCAGGAGCAACCCGACCACTAGAATTGAATCACAGATATTTATGAACGCTATTAGATAAGTAAATATATCTATTTATAAGGAGTAAATCTCTCATAGAATCCCTTATAAATATTATAAGCAATAATGATTTTATTAAATTTTTATCCTAATTAACATTATTTACTATCCATTAATACAGATTTAAACATGATTCTTATCTACCAAGATACTTCTATAAATATCACACAAGGTAGCAAATGTATGTACCTAATTCCAAACACTACCCACATTGTGCATAGTCTAATTTGAGCGTCGGAGTGCTTTTTACAGGTATCCACCTCTCACACCACCGTGTTATGGAAGAAACCACTTACCTCAGCCTCATTCAAGTAATCATCTGAATCCTGTTCAAAACACTTTTTTTTTTGGGAAAGAAGCACTTTGCTCTTGTTTTCTTACTTGTACATGTATTTTTCATTATTTTTAATGATCAAGTGTTTTGTTTTACAATAGTGTTATTGAATATGTTGTAATTGATATATTGATTGTAATTTGATTAAAATGTTCATGCTATTTGTATTATTGTGATTTAGTTTTTAAGTTGGATTTGGTTATAATGTGTTTTCAAATTGTAATATACCGGATTTGGATTTGGTTTTGATTTGTTTTTTTTTTTTTGGTGATTTTTGCCATTTTCGGAAGAATAGGTGGCTGCAAAGTTGAATAATTTCACCACAAAATTGAAGCAAATAATTTGCGCTACAAATTTGTGATAGATAATTTTATTGCAAATTTGCAGTGGATGCTATCCGATGAAACAATATTCTCCGGCGAGTTCTCGAAACACAATTCAAGTAGCTTTGTGGTGGAGTTGGTTGATGCACATTTGCGATGGCATAAATTGTTTTGCCGCAAATGTGTTACTCTTCACCACGTTCGCGGCAGATCCAAGTCCGCCACAGATAGCATATTTTCTTGTAGTGGGTGCAGTCCTTCCCCCTCCCAAACATTATTTATGGTTGTATCTCTGAGTCAACAAATTATATAAATTATTCACAATTTAATTTAACCAATTATGACACTTTTCTTCAAAATTAAGAATGAGGAAAAGCCAAAGATAGGATATTCATAAGTCGAGTAGATTCAATGAATCCGAAAATTCAATCTAAAACAATTAAATTAAATTAGTTTAATTCGATTTGAAATCCAACAAAACCCTTATTAGTTCGGTTCTCGAATTTAACCCCAAGACTCAAACCCCCTCACCTGATGATCGAAACTTTTTCTTTCTTTCTTTCTTTTTTTAAAGCAATTGCATTGTGCTATGCGTTTTGCTGCCCATGCCATTAAAGACCCATGAGACATAATAAGTCGTAGATCTAGTGCGTTTTGCCACCTGCGAAGAGGGCCGAGTCCCAGCCTCCACCTCCATCGGTTCATCCCATCCATGGCTGCTTGCACCTCTCTTGGTCAACCTCAGAAATGCGTGCACTACTGGCAGTGTGGCCTGTGAAGAGGACCAGCATTGTGCGTTGATAAGGTGGTGACATGAGCTTGGTGCTTGCAACAGTGCCCTGCATGGCTGATACCGGCGACGATGTCTGCTGTGACATCCACCTACTAGTGGTGCAATGATGTATGTTGCTGCTTGTTGCAACCTCATATTTCGGGGATGACCTTGTTGAGTTTTTGTGGATGAAAGCCCTTAGATTTTGGGGCTGAAGAAAGAGAAAACAAGAATGTGAAATAAGTGGGCTTGAAAAAATAAAAATAAAAAAATAAAAAAATTTCAATGATCCGATCTGAACTAATCCAATTTTATGTGAGTTGGTTTGGTTCAGATAAACTAAAAAACTTGTAAAACCATACCAAATCAACTCAACCTGAGTTTGGTTGATTTGGTTTTTACGTGAATACTCCTAGTGAAAGGTATCACACTATTATATTAAATCCAAGGAAAAAGTAGGATGTAAAGGAAAGTTTACAACTAATTAATCTAAAATGATTTAGCACACATTTCTGGCAATTGAGGAAGGGTGTACATAACATGATATAGTCTGATTTCATGTTTAATCATATGTATGAACAATCTAATATATATATATATATATATACATATATATATATTTTCATTAGATTCACTTTCATCTAATGGTTACTTTTAACGAAATAATCTCAATCATTAGATAAAAGTGGATCTAACGATTGAAAATGAGTGTAAGTCAAAAAAAACTTACACTGGTGTTACTTTTAACGAAATAATCTCAATCATTAGATAAAAGTGGATCTAACGATTGAAAATGAGTGTAAGTCAAAAAAAACTTACACCTACAGGTCATCTCCCATATATATATATATATATATATGACATATCTAGTGAGAGAAGTTTATTGTGATGAGAGAGTGAATCTTATTATTATACATAGATGATCAAGATTAAAAGTTACTTAAAAGTCATGTGACTACTTAAAAAAGTCACATACATTTATGTTCTAATCTTGACTATTCATATAAGATCTAATGGTCAAAATTCCCTTCTCTCACTCTTTCACAATAAACATTTATCTCACCTGATACACTCTATATATATATGCAAAACCAATCTTGTAATATATTGACATGGTAAAATTGCATTCAATCAGTATCATTAAATGTAATATTACTTTAAGAAATAAATAATTACACTATTAAGTATCAATATTGAGTTTATAGATAAATTGATTAAATAACAAATAGAAAGAGTAAACATTATATAAGTTTTCATGTCATAAAAAAAGTCACTTAACATATCAAAATAAATTAAAATGATATTTTTATTTTTTATTCTATTTACAAAACTAAATATTATCACAAATGTTGTCACACCTCTACAACGCATTCACCTATTTATTATTTACAAAATTATAATTAGATAAGTACGTGTTATTAATTATAAGAACGGAAGAACTTGAAAATCTCTCTCTGTCCCCATTTGCATGATGATATTCTATTATATTTATGTACTTGTACAATTGCATATTCATTCAGTTTGGAGTTGTCATGGACTCATGAGTCATATGATCAAATTAATGATTTAGATAATGATTTATAAAGTGATGAGAATCAGGCATGTATAACTTATCCTTTTTCGAAGATCATCATTGTGTCACATGATATCACATCCTAGAAATGCAATATCTAAAAATTAAATTCAAATTTAAAAAAAATAATTTCAAATTTCAAAAAAAAAATTAATTTCAAATTAAAAAGCTTTTTTCTTTAAACAAAATGAAAACATGGAGCGGGAAAAAAAAGAAAGAAAAAACATACCTTGCAATATACATTTATATAGACAGGAATAAAGGACAACTGAGCGTTAGTGTCATCATCTCAGAGATGAGCTTGTATCAAATAGTATATCATAAGGGAATATAGGACTCAGCATTGGCGGAACTTAGCATGGGCATATGAGGCACCCCTCCCCCCCCTCCCCATTTTGTAAACAGTTTTTAAATAAAAAAAAATTAGATGATATTAATGCTACTACAACTACTGAATAATGCTTCTTATAGTTATTAATTATTGTTGGGTTTATATTTTGATTTTTTTTTAAATTAAAATTTTGGTCTCTATACTTTATACTCGTTTTGAATTTAGTTCTTATAATTTTTTTTTCAAATCAATCTTTACACTTATAAAAATTTTCAAAATAGTCATCGTCATTAACTGTTGTTATAACACTGTTATAACACTGTCAATTGACTAATAAAATAAATATTTCTTTATCAAATAAGGGACTCCCTTTATATACTCATTTACTTTGTGAAACATCAAATAGACACTCCTTTATTTTAATATGTATTTATTTCTTTTGAGTACTCTTTTGTCCAATAAGTACTTTTTTATTCTAATAAATGTTTATTTCTTTTTGTATTTCTTTAAGTAAGTATTTTTTTAATTAATTTATTTTAAATACTCTTTTTATTCCGTAAAATGTCTAATAAAGACTAAATTAACAATGTTAAAATAAAAATTAACTATTGAGATTATTTTGAAATTTTTTATAAGTATAAAGACTAATTTAAAAAAAATTTATAAGAACTAAATTAAAAATAAATATAAACTATATGACCAAAAATTTAATTTAACTAATCTCTTATTACTAATTATAATATCACATGTTTCTTTGTCTTAATTCAATGCATGGAGTTACTACAACTTCTTTATTCTATAGAGCGCTTGAATGCCGTAACTTTAAGATGACGCACAGTAAACCAGCTAATATATATAATTTGATCCTGTGTTTGGATGTTTTTTCATTAACGGAACGGAACAGAATAGGTGGGGATGGATCGGAAAGGAAAGGAATAGAATGAAATATAGTTTTTCCCCTCTTTATTTAGAAGATTTATTAATGGAACAGAATGGAACATGTGTTCTTTGCATTCCACTTCAATTTTGAGGGGAACAAAAATTAGATATTTGAGGGAAAGAGGGGGGAAATGATTCTCCATGTCTTCCGTTCCATTCCTATATATTTTAAAACTTTTAAATACAAAAGCTTATTTCTGTTTCCCCCATTTCTTTTTCGTTCTTCCTATTACCTGCCATCCAAACATAGTGTGAGTGTTGATATTTGCAGCTTACACTCATACACTCCTTATATAGCACAAAGCAATCCATTGAATGATATCTGGTCTCACAATAACCTTTTTGAATAGTTTAAATTGTGCACATACATCACATTCAACTTGGGGATACTTCTTTTTGAGCTTTTGATAGGCAAAACACTTTTTTAAATTTAATTTAGTTACATGGTTTAGCTTTTAATGTCCTAATCATCCAAATTAAAAGATTATTTTTTATTTTTTGGTAAGCCAAATTTAAAGAATTTAATTAACTCCATAATCCTTCATGATAAGTTAAATTTTAAAAAAATTAATAACACCTTTACCTGCACAAATTTTGTGATCAACTTCGATGTCTAGAGAAGAGAAAAGAGGACTCCTTTTTTTTAGGAATCTTGAACAAAGGAAAAGTAAATATAGGATTATTTGTTTTTCTCTTACGTAGTTGTTCTCAACAAGGAAAAACAAAAAAGAAAGAAAGAAAGAACCCATTCACATAGTTTGACTTCTTGTTCTTAATAATGAAATTACAATTTTCTTAAAATAATACAGAATGTAACTATGAGGGGGGTTTCAATTTGGCAAAATGAATTTTGTATGGGAGACTTTACCTACAGTGCAAGTATTCAAAGCCCATATAAAGCATTTTGTGGCTAAGGCCAAGAATATCCTCAAACAGATATTCGTTTCATACTCTGAAGATATTAGATTGCCTCGTGATAATAAAAAATAAAAAAAAAAAAATAACTTAGGATGTTATTATAAGTTATAAAAAGAGAATATTATTTTACCAAATTCCCTATTTCTTTACCATTACTTTATTTCCTTTTATCTGTTTCTGATCTTCTTAATTTTGCTTCCTTTCACTATCAACTCCTAAACATATTAACTAATGCTAAATTAGCAAACAAAAGACCGGAAAACTTAATGAGAAATGACGTACAATCGAGAGCTACTACTGCTACCATTTAGCAAGGGGAGGATGCATTTCACGCACATGAGGAAATCTGAAGCAGTGAAGCACCCAATCTAACATATCGGTGATATTAATTAATCAATTAATGAAGAAAAATAATTATCTTATATTTTTAAAAAGTATATAAGTATTATTTATATTATTTTTAATAAATATAAATAAATAAAAAAAAATAATAAAAAAAGTATAATAAATAATATTAAATAAAATATAAAAAAATATATATATACTATTTAATATAAAAATATAAGAATTGGTTAACGAATGAAGAGTTAAAATCTACATTCCAAGGAAAAAGGGTTTGGAATGTTATCTGAGTGAGGGGAGAAATGTAATTAGAAAAGCAAAAGACTGAATGTAGAGAGAGAGAGAGAGAGAGAGAGAGAGAGAGAGAGAGAGAGAGAGAGAGAGAGAGAATATCATAGACAGTATGTGTTTCTGGGACAATTTTTTGGTACAATGTTTCTGGTGACATTTATTGTATAAAGTAGCACGCTAGGCCTTCTTTTCACCTCCCCAAAAATCTACTCTATTTTAACTTTTTGAGTAGGTATGACTGGGAAATTTGTGAGTTGTGGAGATTAGATATATTTAAATAAGGTTTTATTAAAAAGTATTTTTAGGATTAAAAAATTAAAATAAAATGTTTTTATTAAAATTAAAGTATTTAATATATACTTTTCCTCATATACTTTTAACAAAGTATTTAAAATATTATTTTTATTTTTTAACATATACTTTTAAAAAAATTTGATAATAAAAGAAATATTTATATATACCTTATTTGTATAAGTTGTATAAATTAAATTAATTAATAAATAAAATATTATCACTTTTAATATAAAATAATTATGTGACGTAAAAATTATATAATTATTTAAATATTAATTAATTTAATTTACACAAATATTTATTCAAAAGTGATCTTTGCAAACCTGTGGGATCCATTTTCCTTACCTGTCTGGGACCCACCCGACATTCCCCTCTCTTTTCTCTGTTTCTTTCTTTTTTCTCACATTCCCACTCAGAAAGGTCGAGGTCATGTTATAACTTATGAACGAGTACTGCATTATCCTCCGTATATGAACCTTTTTGCTAGCTACGTGATCACTAATCATATATAGAAGGCAGAAAATGATGTAGGCTTGTCATTTATGAGATATATAGCTTAAATTTATAGGATATTTATATTTGATAAACCGACTTAAAGAAGGTAAATTATAATAACAAGGATTAGAGAAGTTAAAAATGAAATAAGCCGACTCTAATTCACTTGTTATACGAGTTACTGATATACCAGCCCAACGATATCTTCATTTATATTATTCTAAATATATTTATTTTTCACTTTTTCATTTGTCACTTAATCATATATGTTTTTAATGGAGCAGTGTTACTTGCACAAAAGCAAGTACACAAGAATTTAACAAATGAGTTTTTTTAAAATATTTTTAGGAGCATTTCTCTTCTCTTTCTTTTTCAATAGTAGTGAACAAAGTTTAAAAATATGTGTGTGTCATTTGTGTATTTACATTTTTCTCTAAAAAAATAAATTTCCCTTTAAATGTTGTGCATATGTACTGCATAGTGCTTAAGAGTCCGTTTGATATGAAGCATATGATAAGATTTGATAGTATTAGACATGATATTATAAGACTTAATACGTAAGGGTTGAGAATATCAAGATATTTAGAATTATAATAGAAAAATCTTTATAGAAACTTATACATCAAATTAAACCTAATTAGATATAATCCCATCTATAAGACTTGATTAAGTTATCAATCATTTTAATGTATAAAAGAAATATAATAAATAAACTTATATCTACAATATTTGTATTAAATAATTAATAATGTCATAATGTATTATATTAATTTATCCTATCAATCTTAATACGACATGTCAAACAAGCTTTAACTGTTCGAAGTGTTGTAATATGGATCCACTAATTATCACTTTCATGAAGATCCACTGCTCAGAGCCTTAGACGACAGACACAATAGTTAATCAATGGACAGAAATTAATGAGCAACCTAAGCAAAGATTAGTTTCGCTATCAAAGAGTGTGGGGGAAATCTCATAAGACAAAAAACACAAGCAGAAATATTTAGACTCTTGACATTAATTTTATATTGATCGGGTAAGATTCGTTTGATCACTAGCACCCTACATAAGGGGAGCCGTTGAGGCTATGACCTTGTCAATTGTCATTCAAAGAAAAAAAAAAGCTTCATTGTCACATTACCATATATAAGCTTTTTCTTTTTTTTTTCTTTCCTTTTTTTTTTTGAGTTAAATTACTATATAACCATACCAAAATCATTCTCATGCGCATGTATCTGATGATACAGCACGATGCTTTTTCTAAGTTCAACAACCTACCTCCCCCTAAAACGGATTTGTAACCTTATTAAAAAATAAAGAACCCTAATATAAGAAATCATACTTTGTTTTTTCCATATCTATTCTTGATATGCGAGCTTCTGAATATCTTTTTTTTTTTTTTATCAGATTTGTTCCTTTGACTATGGCAATCTAAAGTTTATACTGGATCAGTTAATCTGTTAAAGATTGAATCTACCAATTGATTATTTTAGGTACTCTCAATATATCCTCACTAGTAATTAAGCTTGACTTTCTGGCATTGGTGGTCATCAAATGTCATCGGCTCCTGGTTTAATCAAGTATCTGAGCATGTCTTTTGTTTTGTTTTGTTTTTTCTTTTCTTTTTATCATACTATAAGATAAGTGTTCGCAGCTGTAAACAAGTACTGGGGCATACATAACCCTGGATGGAGTTGTCAACCAAATGCTTTCACACATTTGTATTACTTCTTTTTTCCCCTTTCATTTTCGAAAAATGGGAATGATGACCCTTTTCACACAATTTAAGTTGTGAACCTGTAAGTTCCAAATTAAATGTTGAATTACTTTACTGAAAAATTCTTACGTATTTTTGGAATAAGATAAGTCTCTTGTTTTATATTATGAGATATTAGTATTCTTACTCATTCATTGTATGACATATATATATATATTTAATAATAAAATTTTAATTAAATTACTAACTGTTTATTGATTAAAAAAAATTAGATTGATTGTGGTGGTATTTAGAATATATATATATATATATATATATATATATATATATATATATATATATTAAATGTATCATATAATTATGAAGAATTTGATCACACTCCAAGAGAGCACCTGAGACTTCAGGTTACTTCATATTTTTCTTCCATATCTCTTGTGCGTAAACGTGGTTAATTGCCTGTTTAGTGTTTTGTTACGTACGTGGGCCTGATCTGTCGCAGTTAATGAAGCCTCTAATTTTCACTTTCCTGCTTTGTTGAAATTTTGTTAGGGAGCATGCAAACCAAATCATACTATCAAGTTCAAAGATGTAGCAAGATTCATTTCCGATCACAATGAGAAAACTGCACATTCACAATTAATGCTTAAAGGGGATCCTTTTCTTCTAAGTAGAGAAATCCTATTGTCTTCCCCACTTTTCAAACTTTGAAATATAATGTTCCAATGATTTGGGCACCCCCTTTCAATCAAAACCACATCCTTTCAAAAGGGTTGGGCATTGATGACCCCAAAATGAGCGAACCTCATTATTATCTACTTAGGGGGTGCTCCATTTCTAATTATAAGAAAAAGATAAAAGAGTGCTCAAAGAACAAACATATGTGCCCCCACCTGATCACATATTATGTTATATATTGCTCACTGTTTTTAGCTTTTTATCTTTTCACAGTAAGCAATCTGATCACACATATGAAGCTTTCAATCATGAGATAAGTGTAAACGACAAGAGACATTAAGCTTAAAAGGGCATATTAATTAGACCTATTCGATAAATAAGCTTTTCAGAAAGTAAGAGCAGAGATGTTATCAATGAATTTGACTACAAAAGAGGTGCTAAATGTTTACTTAATCTCAAAAGATTAAACGTCCCAGGAAAATGTTTACTGCATATATTTCTTCTAATAATAAATATCTTTTATAATTAGTATATATTATGCTTTATAATTTGAATGTTCTTTCCACTCACTTTCAAGCGAAGCACTTCTTTGTAATAGCCATTAACTAGCAGATTCTTTTGGCTTCTTTTAATGCACTGGAGAATAAGGAAGTTACATTATTAGAATATTATACTTTTATTCCATAAATATTCTTTTTTCTTCTCCTTTTGTTTCTTTTTCTTCATTATACCTTAAACTCTTGAGCAAATCCTAGCCTTGGAATCCACGCTATATAATGCTTCCAAGATCAAGCTCTCCCTAAACCTTTTTAAATTTTTGTTATCTCTTCCATTCCATTTTCTTTTTAAAAATTATAAATTTAAAAGTAAAGCTTATAATGATTAATTTTCTCATCATACTCATCATGCTTCGAATCTTGCAAGGGTCAAATTAATGTGACTACATGAGGACCCATATGCTTCCATCTTATACTGTTGGTCTTTTTTTTTTTTTGACGGGATTCTTATACTGTTGGTCAAAGTTATGTCTAATCTTGCGTTTTCAGCAACTATTTTGCATGGTAAGACTTCATAACGAGTGTATATGAGTACTAAAAGGTGAATACATTCAGGAACCTTCATAGAAACATTTATTAGTTATGTGGATTAATCTTAATCCCAGGGCCTTCAAATTAAGAAACTGAATAATGATAAGTCGTTGTCCAGACTCTAGATCTCTGTAAATTTTCATTTCCCATTTTGTTTCTTCCTTTAAATATAATCAAGTATGCTTCTATCATCTGAGTAAGTTAATTACTGAAGGTACATATAGATTTGCCAATCAAGTGGTACAAACATAAAAAGTAAGCTATCAGCGTACATAATTAATAATTCTTATAAAAGAATCTAAGTTATGGAAATTAAATGGTCATTAAGTACAACTATATATATATATACTATAGTATCATCTCAAGAGGTCCTAGCTACCTTTCATGTATCTCGATAAGAATATAGTGAGGATAAAATAAATATTCTATCTCGAAAACCCCAAAAAGAAAGAATTAAGGAAAGGATGGGAGAATATATAATTGTATATTCAGTTAATCTTAAGGCGTAAAAATTAAATTAGAGATTGTTAAATTGGTAAAGTTTTTAGATTATGATTTAATTGATTTAATTGATAAAATTTATAATTGAATCATGATTAAATTGTAATTAAATTAAAAAATATTTAAATAAAAAATATGATCAATTTATAATCTAACTAGTTTAACTAATTAATTGAGTTTAATTTTTAAAATATTTATAAAAACATGAGATGAAAGCAGTCAAAAAGTTACATAAACAATTATTGAAAGTACATAATTAAATGCTTGCAGAATATGTTTTCTGGCATCCAAGAAACAACAAAAGAGCCATCAGTATTTGCATAAACGAAATGGGAACACATATGGGTGTGCATTATAACAGTATATTTCAGTTTTGCTTCCTTTATTTGGTAACACAAGTTTTTTTTTTTAAGTGGGTGGTTGGAAATGAGAGGAGATTAATACAAAAGGTGATTGCAGTTTGCAGGAGGAGGGATGAGGGAGGCTGAAAAAGAGCCAATAATGCTATGGAGGATAGCAGACAGAGGGTTGCTTTTTGGGTACTTGGGGAATAAAATGCTGTCTCACTACGAGGATTGGCGTGAGGAGTGAGAGTGACTCCTTTTTTATCTCTCTCTTCACAACAAGCTAATTTTGTAGCTGTACATATTCATATAAATGAGAAAAAAGATAGAAAAATGAAACTATAATATACCGCTTTACCTTTTTTTTTTCATTTTTATCTTTGATCACACTGGTTTCTTTCCACCTTTTCACCTTTCTCCTTTAGTACCTTTTTTTGAATTTCTGCTGGCCTTGTCTGTCTATTCAAAGGATGATGTGGAAGGAGGGAAGCTCCGTGAGTCCAAGTAAAAATTTTGAATTATGGGTCCCAATTGTTGTATAGTACTCTCTATTTTCTTAGAGTAATTCTTAGATAGATCTATTATAAGTATTTAAATTATTATTTAATATATATAAAATAATAGAAATTATTATAAAATTATACTAATTATTAATAATATTTTTACACATATCAAATAATAATTTAAATATCTAAATAATAACATGATAGATCGTACCTACTTAAAAATTTCTCATTTTCTTAAGCAACCAAATTTGCACAAAATAACATTGAAGAAATAACTCAACTATATTACACCAAAAAAAAAAAAAAGAACTCAACCATATATATATATGATATAATTAATAGAATCAAATAGTTTTTCTGCCCCTTTATAATATGACAATCATGATCAACATGCATGCATATTGCTATTGCAGCTAGCAGATGACAGCAAGCTACAGCTTTTCATCCTTTTATATATAATGCATGATGCAATTCAAATTCTGCAATAATTTGTGCATTCGGCCGATTTTCATTTTTTAATAAAGTCCAAAAGAGTAGAACGATTATTTTTAAAAAAAGTTATTCTAATTATAAATTAAATAAATGTCATGTATCAGAAATCAGAGAACACCTCATTACAGGAACACATATTTAGATTGGAATGGACTACAGCAATAACTGTAAACTGGTGAGAGAGTAGTAAGCAATGAAGTGGAAATAAAAAGCTAAGAAAAGCTGCTTCTTTAAACTAAAACCAAAAGAGAATTAAATAAAAGGAAAAGAAAAATAAAATAATCAGTGACAAGAAGTATAAAGAAGCGTTTGAGGCCTAGCCTGTTATTTCTAAAGCTTAACTACTTGCTCTAAGCTTTCTGTTAAAAAAAAAAAACTCTCTCTCTCTCTATCTCCCTTCAAATCCTTTCATTTAGCTTACATAGTTCCAGGTTCCTCTGATCACAAGAGGAATAGCACCAACTTTCTAAGTCATCTCAGCTTAGAAAGAGATCATTATCAAGGGGTGGTGGGGTGTGGAGAGAAACAGAAAGATAAGAAGAGTAAGAAGAAGAAAGTGTTGGTTCTGAAGAAAAGGTTTCTGTCACAAAGGGGGTGGTGTGGGGGGGTGGTTTTAGTCAAGTGATGCGCTCAGGAGCTTGTACATTGCAGCAGACCCTCACAGCGGAGGCTGCTTCAGTCTTGAAGCACTCTCTTGGGTTGGCACGCAGGAGGGGCCATGCACAGGTCACCCCTCTGCATGTTGCTGCCACTTTGCTGAGCCTAAGAGCCAGTTCCTTTAGAAGGGCTTGCCTCAAATCTCAGCCACACCAAACTTCACACCCTCTTCAATGCAGAGCCCTTGAGCTTTGCTTCAATGTGGCCCTCAACAGGCTCCCAACAACACCTGGTCCTTTGCTCCATACACAGCCTTCTCTTTCCAATGCTCTCATTGCTGCACTCAAAAGAGCACAGGCACACCAGAGAAGAGGATGCATAGAGCAACAGCAACAACAACCACTTCTCACCATAAAGGTAGAAATAGAACAGCTCATCATATCTATTCTAGATGACCCTAGTGTTAGCAGGGTTATGAGAGAGGCTGGTTTCTCTAGCACTGCTGTTAAGAACAATATAGAGGACTCTTCAGCCCCTTCTGTTTTTTACAACAGTTCTGGTGGTGTTTTCTCTTCTCCTTGTTCACCTTCTCCTAGTGAGAACCAGAGAGAAACCATTAACGCTAGCGCTTTCAGGCAGAACCATTTCTTGGCTGCTTACACTTCTGAGTACAACCCAGTTCTCTTTTCTCCACAAAAGAAATTAGCACCAGTGTTTCCCATCACTGAGTCAGCAACCTCTTCTAAGGAAGATATCAAGGTGGTTCTTGATATCCTCTTGAGGAAGAAGAAAAAGAACACTGTGATAGTTGGTGACTCTTTGTCATTAACTGAAGGCCTTGTGGGAGAGTTAATGGGAAAGTTTGAAAGAGGAGATGTCCCTGATGAGTTGAAGTCAACCCATTTCATCAAGTTTCAATTTGCACCAGTTTCTTTGAGGTTCATGAAAAGAGATGAAGTGGAAATGAACCTTTCAGCACTGAGAAGGAAGGTGGATTCTATTGCATCAGGAGGAGGGGGAGCCATTTTTTATGTTGGAGACCTGAAGTGGACAGTGGAGGCAAGTTTCAATGAAAAAGAGGGTGGGATAGAAGTTTGTGGTTATAACCCAGTTGATCATCTAGTTGGAGAAATAGGAAAGTTATTTGCTGACCAAGGAAACTCCAACACTAAGGTGTGGCTTATGGGTATAGCAAGTTATCAAACATACATGAGGTGTCAGATGAGTCAACCCTCTCTTGAGACCCAGTGGGCTCTTCAAGCTGTTCCTGTTCCATCAGGTGGACTTGGTTTGACTCTCCATGCTAATTCCAGGTAATCTCTTGCTTAATTAATTAGTTTGATTTAATTAGTGCCAAAAACTCTAATTAATGACTTAAAAAAAATGCAAGCAAAGAAGAAAGTAAAGGAGTAAAAAAAATGAGCATATATAGAGAAGTTATCCAGTGATGGTGGTTCTTTGAAAGCTTATTTTGTTTTGCATTTTGTTGATAAGTACGTACGGTCTCTGGACTAAGCCAGAACCCACTGTCAAAAGCATGGTTCGTTGGTTGGTAAGGTAGACGTGAAGTAGTACCTTTCTGCTTCTCTTAGTTTTGTCGGTATCTTAGACACTACGGATTCACATGATACTGGGTAGAAGAAACTATACTTTACCAAAAGGAAAATATTGAAGAAACGAAGAGTTAGGAGTAAACCCCATTTTTGTCCTTCACGTATGCCTTTTTTTCCAATTTGATCCTTCTTAAATTAATTTCTTTAATTAAGGATCTTTTTAGTTTAAAAATATTTCAATGTTGTACTTCAATCTAATAACCAATAATACTGCTAACAAAAAAATATTGATTTGTGGTTCAGACAACATTGAAATGTTTTTAAATTGATAAGTTCTTAATTGAGAAAATTAATCTAAAGGGAACCAAATTAAGAAAGGCGACATTTGTGCAAGACTAAAATAAATTTTAATCTATATATTTTTAGCAAACATGCCTTATTGCAAACGTTTCATTCTCTCAAATATGATTTTTAGTGACATTTTGGAAGGAATTAGACCGTGATAAATTAAGTGATAAGAATTGTAAAGAACACCAGCTTCTGATGCAGAATATATTCAAAACTCAGAAGTGTGTACCTATTTGTTTAATTTTGGATGTTCATTGGATTCTGCACTGAATTTGCAGTGTCTATGATTCAAAGATGACCATCTCCCGGAACCCATCTCACATGCTGGAAACAAAGCTCTTCAATAACAAGGAGGAGCAGGATAAGCTCAACTGTTGTGAAGAATGTGCCTCCAATTACGAAAAAGAAGCTCAATTGTTCAAACCAGGCCAAAAGAAACCGTTGCCTTCCTGGCTTCAATCTCACAGCACCGAAGCCCATCAGAAGGTAGCAAAATTTCAGCTTAATTTCTTCTGGTACAAGAGATAAGAGACTAACCAAAATTGCTATGTTTTTTTGCATCCCTACACTCTAATTCTGCCATGTACCTCACATGTAAGAGAGAATAAGATGTGTAATAAGCATTATTCGAGACTAAAAAGCTAGCTCTATCTGTTATACAATCCAACACCTGATTATTGTGACATAACTTGTGTCTTCTATATATACATTTGTTTCTATAAGTTGAGAAATATTGGCTTATGAACAATTTAATTTCAATGCTTTCAGGATGAATTAACCCAGTTGAAAAGAAAATGGAATAGACTATGCCACTGTCTCCACCAAAGCAAACAGCCTCAGAACCATTGGAGCAACAGTTTTTATGGCAATCACAGTTCAAATGGGAAGATCCACCCTTATAACTCATCATACCCCTGGTGGCCAAACCAAGGTAGTGTCTTCCCAGATTCAAGTTCTATATCTTTTGCTGATTCTGCTGCAAAACCCTCTTATAGCTCCAACCTCGTCCCTCGTTTCCGGCGCCAACAATCATGCACCATTGAGTTCAATTTCAGTGATGTAACTGAGAAAAAGCAAGCAACAACAGAGACAACAACCTTGGATTCTCTTAAGGGTATGGAAGGTAAAGAAGTAAAGATTACTCTTGCTCTTGGAAATTCAACATTCGGTGGTTCAGGGCAAACGGTGGAAAATATAACTGATACAACACTACTGCGAAGAGCTCATATTTGTAACCTGTTGCAGGAGAATGTGCCATGGCAATCTGAAACAGTTCCTTCAATAGCTGAGGCCTTGGTTGGTTCCAAATCAGCAAAGCAAAAAAATGCTACTTGGTTATTCATGCAGGGCAATGACTCTGTTGGGAAAACAAGGTTGGCATGTGCCATTGCAGAATCAGTTTTTGGTTCAGCTGATATGCTCCTTCACTTGGACACGCTCAAAATAAGGGAGAATTCAGCAACTCCATTTTCTGAAATGCTGACTGGAGCATTGAAAACCCATCAACAGCTTGTCATTTTGATAGAAAATGTTGATTTTGCTGATACCCAGTTCATGAAATTCCTTGCAGATGGGTTTGGGACATCAAAGTTTGGAAATTTAAGTAGGAAAGTGGAGAATTCAGGCCAATCAATATTCATATTGAGTCCTAATGGTGGCACTAGAAGAAGCAATGAAGAGCATAACAAGGACTCGGTGATGAGGTTGGTGTTGCACGTCAGTGAAACCAAGCCTATCTTGGAGTCATCATCACCTTGTTTGGGCCACAAGAGAAGTGCTGAGCTGGATTTTTTGCTTACCAAGATCAAGAAGTCAAGGATTGAAGAGAAGGAAGAGGGTGTGTTGGTTTCTTCTGAACAAGGGAACAATAGAAAGAAAGAGTTTTCAAGACAGTCAAGCTTTAACACTCTTGACCTGAACATGAAAGCTGATGAAGAGGAGGAGGATGGGGAAGACAAAGCAGGGGGAAGTAGCCCCATTTCAAGTGATTTGACTAGAGAAACAGTAGTTGATCATCTGAACTCAAATGGATTTCTTGACTCAATTGAGAACCGGTTTGAGTTCAATCAAAGTCCAGCTAGGGAGAGGGAGATGGCAGAGCTCTTTTTGTCAAAGATCAAAGGGTCTTTTGAGGAGGTTTGTGGGAAGGAATATGTGGTGAACTTTACTGTAGAAGAGAGGGTAATAGAGGGAATTGGTGTTGGGTGTGGTTCTTTTACTAACAGCATGTTTGAGAAATGGCTGAAAGACATTTTTCAAAGCAGTTTACAGACAGTTAACTTTGGTGGGAAGGAGGGTATAGTTTTTACACTTTGTTGGGGTGGTAAAGGAGATAGAAAATCGGATAGTGGGTTCATGGGTTCATGTTTGCCCAAGAATATCCAAGTTAACTACTTCATGGATTGACTGACATGGGGTATTAGGGGGGTTTCATGTAAAATCGTTCACAAGATGTAAAATGGAAGCAATAGCCTTTGTGTAACTGCTAATTTTCATTATAGAATGTGTTTGTTTTTCCTTCTGTTTTAATTTCAGCCCTTATGTCAATCATTTCTCACTGCTTCTCTATGATGCATGGATACGGGTACGGATATCGGATACGATACGTGTATGGTACGATGATGCGATTTTTGTTAAAAAATTAACTTAACATTTATTAAATATTCGAATATCTGGTACGGATATAAGTACGAATCCGACACGAGTACGACAGACATTATAAAGTATTCGTGCTTTATAACTGCTCCTACTTTGCAATTTTTTTTTTTTTATTATTGTATTCTTGAAATGTCCTAGAATCTAATGCTTTTATCTTCCATTTAGAAGGAATCCAACTGAATCCAAGTCCATCAGGGAGACTATTAGAGGGAGGGCTTTGGAATATTACTACATCTAGCTGTTCTATCGATGAAGATGTTGAGTGCAAGCTTGAAAATTACGAGCAGCATCTTGTTATGACATCAATGGACTTATATGTTGAAGTGGAATAGTTGAAATAAATTATAGTTACATACCATGAACTAAAAGATGAAGTTTGTCCATATGCAAATACTTGGTCATGTCTTATGAACAATCGACTACATGTTAAAAGCTCCTTTTGATAGTTCTTATGTTTCTAAATTTCTCTTTTTAATCCATGTGTTAAAAACTCCTTCTTTTGCCGTTAGAACGTTAATCCAAATTTGCAGGAAAGTGTGAGCTAGCAGCTTATGTTGGTACTTGGTATAATGGAACAATATAAAGATTGCATCATGCACACAGTTATTGATATTGATATATTAGTGAAGATGAAGGTAGACACCTGATGATTTGTTTGACATCAATTTCAATGAAGATTTTTTTAAAATTTTTTTTTAAGAATTTTAATGATGAATGTTCTAAGGACACTTGTTAAAGAAATCAAAATAAAATTTTTTAAATGAAAACTAAAACTTTTTAAATTTCTAATGTATTAAATATTTTATTTTTCATTTAAAACTTTTTATTTCTATTCCTTAACAAGTATTCTCATGACACTAGTTAATAAAACTCAAATTTTAATGAGCCATACACTTCAATGGCTCCTCTAGTTGCATTTGTATACTAAGGGGTGTTCCACACTGCATGCCTTTTAGTGAAAATAGGCGTCTTAAAAGATGTACCTATTTCATTAGTCAGTTATATTGTGCTTCAATAGTCGCATTTCTCATATATCAATTGGGAGCATATGGATCAACATAATAAATTCATAGGATTGAAGACCAAGAACTTAGAAGGAATTTGAAAAATTATAATATGAATTCCCTTAACAAGTTTAGCTTGATATAGATGTGACTGATAGATATATGAAGCTATTATTGATGTCGTAAATCTACATCAACGACCAAATTCTCCTAGTATCAAAGACTATGTATACCACCGACATTAGGCCTATTCGAATAGTTTATAAAATATATGCTAGTAAAATTTAAATATAAATTTATTTTATCTCAATTTGGTCGGACTGGCCTGTTGTCTTGAAACTTAATTTGTTTTTAATATAACAAATTATTACATAAGAATATATTACTATTTTTTATTTAAAAAATTAAAAATCAATTGATAATTAGACTAATTCTTTAATTTATTTGTTATTAATATTAAACTAAGTTATCTAAACTTTTTAATTTTCATTAATTCAAAATTTTAAAAGATTAAATTAATTGCATTTAAAAAAGTAAAATAAAAATTAGCAAACTGATAAAGAGGCACACCGAATCCGTAATTCACACTGGATTGAGTTGTGATAGGAAAATGTTAACCCATGATATACTAGACTCAAAGTGTCCCAACCCCAAAAATGATCAAACTCCACCTTCTTATTTTGACACCTCACACCTCTAACTATAATTAGTAACCTTTACAATAAACACTTTTTGCAACTCCACATTTGGTAAATAGGCCCATAAATGACAAACTAGTTATCTTATTTTTAGCTTTGTCTTTTTAATATAAATAAATTTGCAAGTATTTTCTTTCTTAAATATGAACTTTGTTTTTCTTATATAAGGTTTTTTTTATAGTTGAGATGATTTTGTATTTGATAATTTAGTATATTTAGATAATAAGATTTGTCAGAATATTATGATATATTTTAATATAATATTTTAATTAAATAGTTAAAGTAAGTCAAATGAATTGAAACCATTTACATGAATTATGTCGATCGTGTTCGCACAATTCACATAAATTGCATCAATGCAGTCAATATAATTCATGTGACTTGTGTTAGGAAAAATTAACATAACAAGAACAACTGTATTTTCATGAATAATTTCAAAAATATGTTATTTTCATAAATAATTTTAAAAATACATTAATTAGATCTAAAAAACCCAAATATCTTATGTTCTTTCATCCTAAGTTTTATTATTTTTTATTTCCATTATTCTTCTATTGCCTTTTCTTCATGTAGTGTATGCTGCCAAAGAACACTCGTATCATTCATGTGTATCTTCGGCCATGCACAAATATATATGCACCAACCCAATGAAAACCAAAATGATAAAATGAAAATATGACTCCACTACCAGACATTGACGCTTTCTGGTTCTAATTTATTTCTTCAAAATTCTTTATCATTGCTTTGACCTTAAAGGTTGCATGATTGAACGGCGTATGTGGGTCCTGTCTTCCCATCTTAGAACACCATCATGGCTTTGATTTTCTGCGTTTGATCAAGATATGATCGTAAAATTTTATATTGCTTTAGAAAAAGCACTTGAGTGTCATGCTGTTTTAATTATGTAAAGTTACTCTATGATAGTTGAATGATAGATATCCCCTCATTATAATTGAATTCCAGTGTGGCCCATATCAATAATAGTGGAGCACAGCAAGAAACATATTCTACATGCGAGATTAAAAAAAAAAAGTATGAGACTTAGTATAGTTAGTTCTATACTATACGAGATAAGATTTTGCAGTAGCCTTAGCTCAGCTCAATTGGTTGGGCATCTAGGTATTATAGAAAATATGGGGATTTGATCTCTTAAATTGTTCCCTTCCCTCATTCTATTTTCCTTCCTCCGCTCTTCTCCCCATGGAATCTTGGCAGGGTAACCCTAAGTAAATAATAATAATAATAATAATAATAATAATAATAATAATAATAATAATAATAATAGAACAACAATTTTCCTTTTTTTTTTAATGTAAATGATGAGTTAAGGTTCAAATTTGAGCTGGTAAGGCAGAAATAATAATAATAATAATAATAATAAAAATAAAAATAAAAATAAAAAGAATACCTCTTTAACCATTAAATCACTTTTTATTGAGTTTAAGAATTTTCTCTTAATAAAAGTGATGCTTTATACACTGAATAAGCTGTATATATGCAATCTAAGCCATTTAAAAAATTAAAATACACAATTTCTCATCTTGTGCCTTAAAAAAGTGAGTGTAAGTTATAAATTTAAAAGTAGATTATACAAACCTTTCTTCAGATTTAATAAAATTATACTAATTTTTGTTTGGTTTTAGAGATTATTGTAACTTTTTTGTTTGGAACCTTCACTAAATAGATACTCCTTAAAATTTTTTAGATAAATACACTATTTCCATACAATTTTTTTATATAGTTTTGTGCAAGTAAAAAATGAACATAAAAAATGAATAATTTTTAACTTTTTAAAACATATTTTATTATATTCTAACGAAATTAATTGTAAATTGTGACTTAAAAAAGTGAGTGCAAGTTATACATTTAAAAGTAGATTATACAAGCCTTTCTTCAGATTTAATAAAATTATACTAATTTTTATTTGGTTTGAGATTATAGTAACTATTTTGTTTGGAACCTTCACTAAATATATACTCCTTAAAAAAAATTTAGATAAATACACTATTTCCATATACAACTTTTTTATATAGTTTTGTGCAAGTAAAAAGTGAACATAAAAAAATGCATAATTTTTAACATTTTAATACATATTTTATTATATTCTAAGGAAAGTAATTGTAAATGGTAATTTCTAATTTCTCTAAATTAAACGACATTGCTTATTTGTTGATATAAGTCCACTTTAAATGTGTAAAGGAATAATTGAAGGTTACTAGCTACTTGCAGCTTATAAAGTGGATAAAGTGGACAGAACAGGAGAAATTTAGAGGAATAAGTGACGGAGATAGAATTTTGATTTTGATATTATATAAAATTTTAATTTAAAATTAATTAATATTAAGTGAAATAATTCAATAAATATATAAATTGTATTTAAAATTAAGATAGATAATATCACACTCTAACAATCTGCTTGTCACTTTCTTGTCAATCTAACTTCCACCATGTGGAAATGGCAAAACATGTGATTGGGTGGAGTTTCTCCAAAAGGTGTATCTCTGATTAAGGTTTCATCATGACAAACTCCATTTTAGTGTCTTTTATGATGTTAGGGTACCTTCACTGTTTTGGGTCCCTCGCTTTCTGATTGAATTAGTGCTCTAAAAGAGCTATCAATGGTCTTCAGTTGGAGATAAAAGTTTACAATGATATAGTTGTTGTACCTAATCATCACTATTGAGAATGCAATTAATCAGAAGCTTTTAAAAAGAAATATAAGTTAAATAACCTAAAAAGAGATTATCGCAATAAGCCTGAAATCATTACGATTGTAGTGTTGGTATGCTTTACTTTAAGTGATGTATATAATGTTTACCAAGAAAAAAAAGTGATGTACAGTGTTGCGAAAGTCTAGAAAGTTATGTTATTGTGCGATGTGAAAAGCTGCCCATTGCTCACATATCAATGGTATGAGAATGTTTTGGATTTTGACAAAGGAATAATGTAGTATATTATTCTACTAGTCTTAAGTACCAACTAGTATCATTATTTCCAATAGTGTTATTCTTTGACCCTTTTTTTTTTGTACTCTTTCCGCTCTCTCAATTATCTGATACAAAAATGTTTTTGATATTTTTATAATTAAAACAAAAAAATTAGTAATTTGTTTTTAGACAATTAAATGTGTGAGAAGAATGTAAAATAAAACTTGTCTAAGTAACATCTTTCTTCAACCAAAAAAAAAAAAAAAAGAACATCAGGAGTGAAAAAAAGGTAAGGGACAACAAATTAGGTTTTTTTTTCTTCTTTTTTTGGTATAATGGAGGGACAAATTAGGGTTGTTACTCCACCCTTCCAGCTATATCCTCTTTTAAAAAAAAAAAAAAATTAAGGAAAGAGAATGTTGTCTTGCTCCAAGATTAGGGCATGCTAATAAACCTCAATAAAAGTTCGTAGTGATATTCACAAATAACCTTCCAATGAAGGATCATCAACAAAAATCGAAGTTGCATTCTCCTCCACACAAACTAATATAACAACAAAATTTTATTTAGTGTTTGTTGTTTTTTACCATAAAAATTTTATTTTAAGAAAATAGGAAGTTATAATTATTATTATTATTATTATTATTATTATTATTATTATTATTATTATTTCTTGAAATTAGAGAAAATCAAATAAAATAGATTAAGAATCAAGTAATTATGTAATTTTTCTAAAAATAGAAGACACTATATAGTAATAGAATACACACTTTAAAAATTAAAATAACTTTGAAATTAGGCTTGGATATTGGGCTACCTTCTTCTGAATCCTTCAGTTTCATGGATTACCCCATTCATAAATCAAACTCCGACACTCTCCAATGGCAGCATCTTCACCCAGAGCTTCCTAATCCTCCCCCTGGATCACCCCAATCGCATGCCGCCGAGGGTCAAGATCTTGAAACTTTACTATGGGACGTACCATTCTATGATAAGTAGGGTCTGATGAGTGTGCAAACATTGTGTTGAGGTTGAGGATATAAGGGAGGTGAGTTCAATTGAAGTTTTGTGAATCCAGCTTATCTCTTAGTCATTTTATCTAGTAAATGCAAGTGCGCGGGGGAGTGGTCCTACATTAACAAAGGAGCTTACCATTTGATCCTTGGACAGCTATGTCACAGCATTTTTGACGTTTTAAGCTTATTTAGACCTTCTGAGACAAAAATCCTCTCATAATATTTCTTTACTATTAATATTACTTCCATATGATGCTTAATTTTTTTAATTAATCTTACATGTTTAAACCTTCGGGAAAGCTTCCCTCAAGTTTCGAATAAACCACAGAAAGCAATCCAACTGAAATTAGTTTGATCGATGCTAGTGATTTCCCAACTTCAACATTGCAAGAAATGCAGAATATGACTGGTTATACAAGGCAGAGTAAGAAAACATAAGGATAAACGCTTGCATGTGAAGCAATATAAGAACAATCTCAATATAAGAAGACAAATTCTTGATTTCTCTCAATATAAGGACAGTCTTTTAGACCAGGGTCCAAATTCAAGTCGTCTATCCCAATTCAAATAAAATCTGTCCCTATCTAATCTCTTATGTATATGTATTTGTTAAATTTTGTGAGTTCAAAAATTTAATAAACAAAATTTAATTACAGATCAATCTTATATAAACTGAGGCACGTGACTTGATTTTAGACCTGCAGAAAATAAGAATCTCTCCAATTAATGGTGCCATTTTGTACAATAGAATAACAATCATGCAAAAGTTTTTGTTTAGAAATAATCATGTTCTGAACAAGGTTCAGAGTAATACCTGAATAGGTGGTTAAAGGTGGAATTTTTTATAGCATGGCGATAGTGACGATAGTGCGAGAGGGTGAGTACCTGCAAAAAATACTCTGACGCTCAAGTTAGATATCATGCACAAGATGAGTAGTGTTTGAAATTATATGCATACCTTTAAGACCTTACAAGGTATTTATAGAAATGTCTTAGGTGATAAGAATCGTAATTCAATCTGAATTGAATACTACTATTTTGGATAAGAATCCATGAGATTATTTTTTTCTTATAACTAATTTTTCTATTTATGTGGGATGTAATTAGTGTCCATATCTATGAGAGATTCTGTGAGAGATTTGTGCCTCATAAATAGGTATATTACTAATAGCGTAGTTAAATATCTGGGATCCTATTATGGTGGACCAAGTTACTCCTAACCAGCTAACCCTAACTCAGTCCAAAACAGTTACCCCCAGCTTAGAGTTTAAATGTGTCAACTAAGTGTCAAGATATTCGAGTTCAACTAGAGCACACGACACACATAAGACGAAGGGATCCAAGTCATAACATAAATGTCAGATCTTGCAATGTTTTTTCCAAAAGGCCAAAGTCCGTGATATGTCATTGAATGCCTCCAGTGTTAATGAGTAAGACCGGGATTCGAATTAGATCACTCTACTTAAGTCATCATACTATTATCCAAGATACATAGTTGGTTGCCCCCACATAGATTTGTTTGTAGGGCCTATCCAATTCTGAGAGTAATTCAGTTACGAATCGAGATCCGTATTATGAATTATTATGATATCATGATGCAAGTTCGTGATCCAGCTTGAATGTCCTTTTGAAACGTCATGTGTCGCTTCAATTCTGAATGTTCTAAACATTGTCCTTGCAACTGCTCTGTTTAGAAATAGTACGCCATGTGATTAAAAAACAGTGGAAGTCGCCGTTTGAGATTCATAACGTCATGATTAGTCATTTTCAAATAACAAAATGAAAGGGAAGAGACACTTTTGCCCTCATTCATGACAACAGTTGAGGAGGTTTCCTTCGCTTATAAATATGAGTATGGGGTTTCTCCCCCCACTTTCTCCTTCTCTAGCATTTATGCTTTTTCCCTCCGGTGAACCAAGACGATTTCTGGCGAGTTCCAGTGGTGGTTGCCAGTGGTTTTCAACTTTCTTCAAGCCTTTTTCACCGTTAAAACTCAAGGTACTCTCCTTCTCCATCTTTTTTTCCTTCTAAAAGCACCATTTTGAGATAGGAAAATGTCGTGGAATAGTAGTGAGGAGACTGTGCAAAATAATGGTGTTTCTGTAAAGATTCTTAGTGCTCAACCATCCCCACTATCACAGTCGCAGCAGAGGTGTTATCCTCACGGTGGGGAGTTGGATAGTCGTCCGAGGTCGGTAACCAGGATGAATATCTTGGAGGCAATCCAAAGGGCGGATCGTGCCAGAAAATTGGCAAGCCAAAGGCTAGCACATCAATCTCTGAGCTCATGCTAGAATTAGGGAACCTTAGTGAATCATCTTTTGAATCTAACATGAGTGCGGCTTCTGTAGGTGACGTTATGGCTTGAACCCGGAACGACTCCATTAGAACACATAGAGCTCATCGTCCCTCAAGATGTCAGCCTATATCAATGGGTCGACCGTGAAGTCTTAGGCACTCCCTCGAGTGTAGTGAGCGCAAAAGACACGTAAGAGAAGCAACAATACTTGCAGTTAACTACTAATGGATTGAGAGATAGAGAATACACCAACCGACATCTGCTTAAGAAAGAAAGAGTATGTTCTACTTGGACAGAAGATGACCATTTTATATACATATACGAGGCGCTTTTTATAAGAATCAGAGTCTGACTTTCGTTAACCGAGCTCGAGATCGGGGTCCTCTACCATTTACGTGTGGCTCCTACCCAGCTGCATCTAAATGCAAGGGGATTCATTCGGGCCTTCAAACTCGTCTATCGAGTTTTCAATTGGCCATACTCCGTCATATCATTCTTCTTCCTTTTCACCCAGTTTTCACCCTCCGGGAATAGTCATAAAAAGGGTGGGTCACTTTGCAAGTACAGGTTGGGCGCAAAGTGTTCAAAACCTATCAAGAATCCTTCAAAAACTTTAAGAAGGATTTCTTCAAAGTTGAGGGGGCTCTTGGGTCAACACATTTTTTTCGTTAACCCGGACGGCAAACCTCATATATATTTATATTAGACTCAGGCTGCATAGGAATGGAGGACATAAGAGATAGAGACTCCAATGTCTGATTTGCTTGAGGATAAGGTTGAAGTCCTCCACTTTCTCGTGGAATGGGCTGACAAGAGTGGGGACATATACTGTAAAGATATGTTCGACGAACCCGCTGATTCAATAAGGCCATTACTAAGTATCTCATTCTATATATGTTTGACTCATTTGTATTTCAAATTTTTCTTAAGTGTTGTAACATTTGGTTTCTTTTTGCAGAAAGCATAGCACCCCCCGATGGTCTTAAGCTCCTTGCTTAACGTTTGGCTACTATGAGAGCAAGAACTTCTAAATCACGGGCTCCGGTTGCTCCCCCAAGGGTCACAATCGTAGTTCCTCCATCTCCTCTAACAGTTCAAGAGGCGGAGCCCGATTCCCCAATGCAGCCCCTCCTAACTCAGGAAAGGAAAGCTGACAACAGGAAGAAATAGAGGGGTAAGAGGTCAGTTTCCGAGGTTGATCCTGCCGAAGTTCTTTCTGGTCAGGGATCTACGATCCCGGAGGGCACTCCACTATATTTTTCTGTTGGGTCGGTGTAGGGAGATGAGTTGATCCTGTAAGGATCATTGGCAACGCTCTTTTATCTCCCACTAACTTAGGCTTACTAATAGAACTTGATATGGTGGAGCTTCTCCAAGATGCGTAAGTACGGTGCCTATGCAAAGCATCTATCCTCTAATTTTCGAAGGGAGTTTTTGAGTCCATTTGTGGGGCTCAAGAGTTAGAAAGAGAGCTCAATGCCTTCTAGGATAAAAAATAGGAGTTTGAGTTAGCTGTAGCCCAAAAAGTTAGGTAGTTGGCTCAAGTCACTAAAGAGCTCTAGGTGAGCAAGGCCGAGATCTTTGAGCTCCAAACCAAGGTCGCTTGACTTTTTGAGGAGGTTGCCGAGGTGACCGTGCTTTGGGCTTAAGTCGCTGAAGGAGTGGCTCAGGAAAACATGTTGAAAGATCACATATCTTCTACCGAGACTACTCTAATCACCCTCCGAGTTAAAAATGAATTTCTCGACCAGACTACAGCTAAGATGAATGAAGATATTATGGTTCTTGAAGATGAATGGGCTAAGTCTGTAAATGAATCATTCGCAAATGCGCTCGTCCAGCTCCGCCTTCAGAACCCAAATATGAATAAGGAGGGAATTGGTTCAATGACGTTGGTCCAAGATTATCAAATTGTGGATGTCGCTCCAATGACTGCTCTTATTGACCAAGTTACTCCTAAGGAGGATGTCAGTGAGGAAGATGAGGATGGGACATCGGATGATGGCCAGACGAAGGTGAGGACCTTGGAGACGGACGTGGAGGCAACCCCAGAGGACACCTGATCATACTTTTTGTAACACCCTTGTGGGGATGTCACATATATAAAGAAAATAAAAGAAAGATAAATAAAATCTACTAAAGTTGTAAAATATTTGTTATATACTACTACGGGTTGTAAAAATAATTCCTGTTAAACAGAATATTATTAAATAAAATAACGCGAAAATATAAAATAAACAGAACAACATCACTCATAATATACATATGGTCCAAGTTATAAGTTATACAAATAATTTACAACTACAACTACAAATATTTAAACAGAAACAGTAAACAAAAACAGTAAAGAGTCAATATATACATACGCAGACGCGCCCAAAATACACATCATAAACATTTAATCCTCTGATGGATCACTCTCAAGAAATTCATCAGAAGATAAATATCCAGGATGCCTCGATACTCGGCGGAAACGAAACCGCGCAGTCGACACGATAGTCATCTCACTAGGCTCAGTGGACACACCACCCCAATAACGCCTAAGAGATAAAGGTAACTCTAAGTGCAAAAACACAGTAGTCGTCACAGCTGGCTCTCCATCAAACGTATGTCGTAGGGACACAGTCAACCGTCCCACGTAAGTCACTGAGTCTCTATCTCCACGTAGATGTCAAGCTAACGATCCATCGTGAAACTCGAGTTGCACAAAACCCAAAATTCCTGGTACCGCCATACCCAAACAAATCAGTCCAATGGATATGGATGATCAGATGGTTCTTGGTTATTGTACTGGTCTTCGGCTTGCTGCTCTTCTTCCTCCTCAGGATACAAAATCTCAAGAGGCTGTTCCTCTTCCTCAAACTATTTACCACGTAAAATAAATATATACAGAAAACACATACAATAAAGAGGTAAGACAATCTAAAATCATTACAAACATGAAAAATAAGAAAACGACAAACAACAAATATACAGTTCATGTAATATGAAAAGCTATAACAGTAATTAATAACAGAATAGTGTAAAGATTTAAATGTCACAACAACACATAATATCACAGATAAAATAATATCACAGATAAAATAAAATAAGAAATAGACAATTTATCATAATAATAACCAGATAAAATAAAATAATATCCAAGATATAACCATATGCAACATGACATGATCCTACTCCATGGAGCTAAACACATACAGATATTAGAGAGAATGACCCGCAAAATCTATTAGTACCACGGCTGCCCAACCAAACTATTGCGCTGTCTCACGTTGCGTCTATAGCCCCACGTCACATGGTACCTATTGTCCAAGGCGTGGTGTAGTTCACGGTCTCACGTTGTGGCACTACAGACAATGTACTATTAGACTTTACGAAATCTCGATTAAATATAGTGCGTGTCGAGTCCATTAGTGTGCTATCGGTTACCACGGCCCAGCGGAGCAACCGACTGTCCATATATGGGATCCCGTACACTAACGTCTCCAAGTTCATAAAGACAATGAACCACACTATGTTTATCGCATCGACAACACGATGTGATTCACCTCGTCAACCAATCTACCAAAAATTGGCATAAACTCAATATATGATCCAAAAATAAAAAATTACCAAAATACCCTCATTAAAATATATCCTCAAAGATAAAAAGATACTGATAGAAATCCCACCGGACAAATACTATTCCAAAGCTCATGCGGGTTCACCTCATAGCCCGACAATGAGAAAAATACGAGAAAATACCGTTTTGGTCAATCGCGTAGAAATTTTATCGCGTTTTCACAATCTCGTCGTTTTACAAACGTTTTTAAATCGCGTAAATTTATTTTTCTGTTTTTAAAATCGCGTAGAGTTTTTAATACGTTTTCTCAATCGCGTAAGATTTTTAAATCGTTTTATTGTCCAAATCCCTTAAAAATTACTGTTTAAATAAACAGAAATAATAAATAATACGTTTAAACTACGTAAAATATTTTTCATACCGTATACTGTCTTTTGGACATCTTTTCTATCTTATTTGTCTATTTTTAATAAAAATTGACTGTATTTTGTTTAGAAAATTATATTAATGGTTTCCTAATTTTTTCGTAAAAATTCTGTTTACTTAATTTTTAACCGTATAATTTAATCCTTTTGAAAACCACTAACATGCTTCAAAATTATAGCATGAGCCATATGTTAGAAATTTTCAAAAGTTACTGTATTTCCTTTCTAACAATAAAATCAATGGTTTTAGTTGATTAAACCTAATTCAAATCAATTTATTTCTTCAAAACTCATTTTAGAAAATTTCTTTTTAACATATATTGCATCTTTATACTTGGAAATGGTTTGGATTTAATTTTAGAAATCATGGATTCTTGGTTTGGCATGTTGGCCGAAATATACACTTGTGCCATTTGATTTCTAAATTCATTTTCCTTAAATCTAAACAATTCTATCTCTTGTTAATTTTCCTAGGTTAATTAAATTACACTTTAGGAAAAGAATGAGAACATTTTGGTTCTCCTTTTAGTCAATGGCCGTGAGCCTTAGTGTGGTGTTCTTTGGAACACTCATGCATTCCTTAGCATGTTATTCACATCCTATACATTATCATGCATTTCTAACACATACAAATTATCAAAGCTTGTAGACATGCAATTTAAAGCTTGTAGACATGCAACTTCATACAAATTATTACAAACATCAAATAGGAAAGCTACTAACAAACACACAAATAAGCTACTAACAAACACACAAAGGAATCCTTATGGATTCTACAATCACAACAATCAATCTCCATCTTCTTACCACCATCCAAGGATGATAAGATTAGTCTTCCTCTTATCTTAAATGAAGACAAACACTCCTTCACACCTTTCCTAGGGTTTCGGTTTCACTCCACCAAGTCACCTATCAAGCTTAAACAAAACTACAAATTACTAACCATAAAAGAGAGCTTAAACCATGGAAAAATCATGGCTTAGAACTTTGAAAAAGAGTTTAGAAATGGAAAACAAGAAATTTCACCTTCTAGGTAAAATTTTCCAAGTAGGTTTCCAAGCCTCAAATGAAAGATTTTGCAAGAACTCTCAACTAGAGATGTTCTTAGGATTGTGTTTAGGTTTAGAAAACTTGGTTGGATAAATTTTTGAGTGATTGGATGGTATAGAATAGGGTTTGGCCGAATAGAGCTTCAAGAAAGCTTCAATGGAGTTTAGGGTTTTTGGAAGAGAGAGAAGAGAGAAAATGCATGAAGAGTGAAATGATTTTTGGTCCTCCAAAGGCCAAATGGCCGTGAACTTCAAGCATGCAAGGTGTAGCCTTGCTTGGCTTCATCCAAGACTTAGGATGGATCAAAGGTCAAGATTAAAACTTGGTTAGCAAGCTTAACTCTCATTGGTTGATTTTAGCATTGTCATTAGCCTAGTCACCATGCTTAGTCACTAATTAGCCTAGTCATTAAGCTTAGTCACCATGTTCTTGAAAGTTCTACTACTAATGATGCTTAATTAAGCTACTAAGTTAACTGTTTTAACTAAACGTGGGTCTCGCAAAATATTTCCGGGTCCACTGTCATTTTATTATACTGACTAATAAAATAATATTATAATAATACAAAATTATTTTATTTGACAATTAAATCCTAAAAATTAAAAGATTAAATACAGTATCATTCAGAATTGGGTTTAGTAAGATCCCCTAGTTCTGAATAATTAAAACAAGATTTTCCCGGCCCAGAAAATATTATTTTCCTGTCCCAGAGCAAATCGCACAAAAAGTCCAAATAAAATCACAGACAGTAATATTAAGCACTATAACATATAGAAAAATTAAAAACAGTACAATCGGGACGTAATGATTATTTTTTTATTTTTCCCCACGACGAAGCAAATCATCCAAAACGTTCAAATAAAATTACAGACAGTATTATATGTCTGTATATCACACAGAAAAATTAAAACAGTAGCTTGAGAAAATTTTTATTTTACCGTCTTGAAACAAATTACGTAAAACGACCAAATAAAATTTTAGCCTGTAAAACGTATTTGTATTTCATACAAAAAACAAGAAACAGTAAAATAGGGACACAACGGTCTTTTACACAAAAGCTTGAAAAACAACAAACAGAACATTCAGGACATTTTTCTAAAAATTGAGGTGTTACACTTTTCTTTTGTTGTTTGTTTTTCTCCCTACATGGGATTTTATACTATTTATAAATGAAAAAGTCCCGTCCCGGGCATCTTTTTAATTCTAGCACTTAACATATTTTCTTCATATTCTTCTTGTTTTTTTCATCCCCAAGATGGGTCCAACACTCGATCTTGGTGTTTTTCTTTTACAATTAGCAAATGCTCGTGTTTTTATCATCAAGATAGGTCCAACGCGGCTGTTTTAGACTTAGCGAACACTCGTATTTCCATCACCGAAATGAGTCTAATGTTCGATCTCAGTGGTCGTGTTCACTATGAAATGTTTGACACTTAGTCAAATTCTTAAGTGTAAAACTATGACAGGGAAGCCTCTTGGAGTGGTGTCTACAATCTCGGGCAATGGTTGAATGCTCATAACCACGTTAAACCTTTTTCAAGCTTATGGGTTAGGCTTAATGTTGTAACTATATAATATAATTGACACAGAAGCCTCTTGGTGTGGAGTTCATTGTCCCTGGCTACGGTCAGATATGCTTAACCTCTGTAAACCTTTTTTTAGTTTATAAGTTAAAGTTAGACTCATTAAAGGTATAAGTGAAAATCCTTGAATGCATTCCTTGAACTCGAATACCGGTCAACTGGATTCCCCTGTTTGGCTATCATGTATGGATATCAGAATATCTTATCTTCTTCAGACCTTATGTTCCTCAGACTTCTCCAAGGTGTGGTAACCTTATGGGTTGTAGTAATCATAAATGAATAAAGTAAACAAATGTTGAAGAAATAATAACTGATTTATTCATGTCGGAACTCGTCACTTACATGATAAAAATAACAATTAAAGTATTTCCTTAACTTGTCTACATTCTAGAAATTCTTGATAGTTTTGCCAGAGAGAGTTTCCAAAGTATAGACTCTCGTGTTGGTTTTAGATACGATCCTGTATGGACCTTCCCAATTAGGAGATAACTTATCATCTTTCGTGTATTTTCCTCTAATATCCACCTTACAAAGTACGAGATCTCCAGGATTAAATCGTCGTGGAATCACTTTGGAATTATACCATGTCGCAATCCCTTATTTAAGGGCGACTTCATAGATATGGGCAATGTGGCCTTGTTCTTCCAATAAGTCTAATTCATGGCGGATGAAGTCTGGATTGGTCTCCTAAAAAAATTTTTGCCTTATCTAGCTCTGTTCTTATATTTCTACTTGGGTCATAGCCTCACAACCGTAGGTCAGTTTAAAGGGAGTTTCTCCTGTGGAGGAATGAGGTGTGGTTCGATATGCCTATAAGACATGATCAAGCTACTCCACCAAATTCCCCTTAGCATAGTCAAGTCTCTTTTTGAACCCTCTAAGTATAACCCGGTTGACAGTTTCAGCTTGCCCATTGGTCTTTGGATGTTCTACAGAGGTGAAATGCTACTTGATCTTGAGATCAGTCAAGAGATCCTTGAACTTTTAATCTATGAATTGGGTTCTGTTATCTGTGACAATTGACTTCGGGATTCCAAACCTACTAATGATATTCTTATAAGTGAACTTTTGGATTCACGCAGATGTGATGGTGGATAACGGTTCTACCTCAATCCACTTGGTGAAATAATCAATAGTCACCACTAAGTACTTGATCTGCCATGGTGCTTGGGAAAGTGACCTTCGATATCCATCCCCTACTGGTAGAATGGTCAGGGGACAGACATCGTAGATAACTCTTCTGGTGGGATTGCATAGATGTCTGAGTAGCGTTGACATTGGTCGTATTTCTGAACATGTTCCTTGCTATCAGCTTCCATAATTGGCCAATAATATCCAGCCTTCAGCGTTTTTTGTACTAAGGACTTTCCGCCAAGATGATGGCTAGAGCTCCTTTTATGAATCTTAGCCAAGACGTACTCCGCTTCCTTAGGGTCGAGGCACTTAAAGAGGGGAGAAGAAAACCCGCAACGATACAATTGATTGTCTAAGATGGTATACCAAGTCGCTGTCCGTACTATTTTTTGGGCTTCTTTTTTATCCTCAAGTAATAAGTCGTTGTGGAGATAGTCAATAATGGGCGTCATCTAGGTTTCGTCTTCTTCTAGTATGAGGACTTCATTATTCGTAATACTAGGAGTGAGTAGGGTATCCTGGAACACGGACATGTTGTTACTACAGCTCTTGGTGCTGGTAAGCTTTGAGAGGATGTTGGCTATGGAGTTCTACTCCTTTCGGATGTGTTTTACCTTAACACTGTCAAAGTTTTTCATCAATTTTTTGACTTTGGCTAAGTACTTCTGCAATAGAGGATCCTTAGCCTGATATTCACCTCAGATCTGGGATGTTGCCAGTTGTGAGTCATTGCATAGGATTATATTTGTGGCTCCTATCTCTTTTGTCATGTTGATGTATGCGCTACATGCTTCATATTCAACTTGGTTGTTTAAAGTGGGAAATTCGAATCTCATATAATGTTCCAACATAAGGCTAACTTCTTTTTCTAGCATTACTATAGCACCGCTCCCCTTGGAATTCAAGGATCCATCAACATAGATGGTCTAAGAATATGCTCTAGGATGGTCAGAGTCCAATGTAAGTTCACCTAAGAAATCAGATAATACTTGAGCCTTTATGGCTGGTCTTGGCTCGTAAGTAATATCGAACTCGAAGAGCTCCACCAACAAAGCTATCATTCTCCCCACGAGATCCAACTTATGCAGTATTTGTTGGATTGGCTGGTATATTTTTACAATCACAGGGTGACACTGGAAGTGCTACCTTAGTCTTCTTGTGGTGATCAGCAATGCTAGGTCCAGTTTCTTAGTCTTTTGATATCAGATCTCGAGACCGTGTAAGACTTTACTAACAAAATAAACCAGTCTCTGACCTTTTTCAATTTCTCTTATCAAGACTGAGTTGATCGCCTCATTACTAACAGAAAGGTAGGCATAAAATGTTTCACTAAGGTCTAGTCTTGTCAAAATCGACAGAGGTCCAGACAAATAGATCTTTGTTTTTCACCAGAAACTCGGTTAGTTAGGCTCTCTCTTCTTGTTTCAAATGTCCTCTAATCTTAGTCACCTGATCTGGCTTGGCGCTAAGTTAAAGGGGTTGTAGTTCTCCATCAAGTTAAGGGCGTGTATCACGTATCTCCTCACGAACATCTAGTTCAATCAAGAGGACGTTGACGGGGTCTGTAGTGATTGAAGTTGAATTGTTATGTTAGTTCGTGGTCCGAGGCTTCTTGGTAATTTTCAGGCTTTCATTATAGTATCTTCTCGACGTGGCCTGGTTTCTTTTGACTGTAACAACCCTGTCATGTTAGTCCAAAAACTTCATGGTTAAGTGGGGTGTGGAGATCACGACCCCAAAGGCATTGAGTAAAGTGCGACCTAGTATAACATTGTAGACCAGGGGATAATCAGCCACTAGGAATTTAACCTTAAGTGTCTTGAAGAGGGAATCTTTCCACATGGCCAAGCAAGTCTCGATGTATTCTATCAAGATGATCTTATCTCCATTAAATTCGATTAGCACGTCGATGTATGGGATCAGTTCCTTCTTTGATAATCCTAACTTCCCAAACAAGTTTTAGAACATGATGTCAACCGAACTTCTTTAATCAACAAATATTTAGCGAACCTCGACATTGGTAATCATCCCGAGATCACCATGGGGTCATCATGATCTAGGATTGTGCACCCTTAATCATCGTCAAAGAACAAAATCAGTGGTGTTTTTCTCACCCTGCCATTTGACTTAGTCCCTGAGAGGGATGCCATGCTCAGTATAACCCGGAGTGCTTTTTTCTTGGCATTACCTGACTCATTGCCACCTGACAAGCCTATCGAGATAGTGTTGATTGTCTGGGTTACTTCAGCGTGATGACAGTCGTTATCTTGATCGCCATCTCGGGGTTATGTCATTTCTTGATTTAAGGCATTACCTTGGGATAGGCCTACACTGGGGTTATCATTCCTTGTAGGAGGCCTTCTTCTCTAGTAGGGTGGAGATGGGCTTCTCTGTGGGTTGTAGTTACGCTTCCTATAGTTTTGTCCTCCATTTTGATTATTATTCCTAGATTGATGCACATAACGGCCCCAAGCGACCATCACAGATTAATGACTCAATGACATCTTGAAGATTTATACAATCATGTGTATTATGTCTATGACCGTTGTGCCATGCACAGTGCTTAGATTTGTCCTTATATGCATGTTTCTTCGAGGGGGAAGGTCTTTGCATATCTCTGAACTTCGTGTTCATTACTTCTTGGTAAATCTGAGTTCGAAATGTGTTGAGAAGAGTGTAGTTCTCGTACTTTCCCTTGAAAGGTGACTTCGAGTTCTGACCTTGTTTGTCTGAACTTAGGTTTAGTATCTTCTCATTTTTCAAGATGCTTCCTAGCTCAGAAAATGCCTTCAGCATTGATGTACTTGTCAGCACGGGTGCAAAAATCATCCATGGTCTTGGGCTCCTTCTTGGCAAGAGAGAAGGAAAGGGGCCCAGGGCAGAGTCCTTCCCTTATGTAGTGCTATCTAAGCTTTTCATCTCTGTCAGTATATTCACTATCTCTTAGTTGAATTGGGATATAAAGTTTCAGAGAGATTTCTCCTTTCCTTGTTTGACCTGGGAGAGGCTTGAGATGGATTTCAGCTGCACCTTACTGGTGATGAAATGGAGTAGAAATCTCGAAGACAAGCCCTACCAGTTAACAACGGATTTAGGAGTTAAAGTGACGAACCATCTCAGGGAGGCTTTCTTCAGAGACAAAGGGAAAGCGTGGCACATGGGTGAGTCATCTCCTCTAGCAAATAGAAGAATAGAGACATAAACATCTAAATGCTCTTGAGGGTCTGTGACTCCATCATAGGCTTCAACATTTGTGTGATATTTGAAACGCTTAGGGATCTCATAGGCCATCAACTTATCAGAGAAAAGTTGGTTTTGTGAAACTGAGTTCCTTATTCCGTGGTCTTGCTCTCTTCTTCCACGAATAGGGATTTTAGCATTTTGATCGGGTTCCTCGATCTTGGAACACTCTTGATGGTGAACCCGATCGTGGGCTTTGTCCCTTCTTAGAGATCGGTTTTTGCCTTTTTTTTCCTAGTTGACAATTTTCTTTAGGTTGTGAATGCATTCGTCCTAGAGTCTAACCAAAGAGATGAGTTGTGCTCTAGATAGCTCCAGAAGAGCATATTCGGCATGGCAAGACCAAACTTCTTCATTCTCCACTCAGGCTCCTAGGCGCTACAACGCCAATACCCGTGGCTTGGCATCCTTAGAAGGTGCTCCTTATGGACTAAGATGTTGCCTCATCGGAATTTGTGCTAGCAGAGAAGGGAGATTCTCACCAGTATAAGAAGTCTCTACCCGGTCCTGCCTGGGTTTCGGTTAGGCAACGACTAGTTCTTGGATCGGCTCATGGGCGACGGCGAACACTGGTCGACGATCAGAGCAAGGATGGTTTTGAATAACACATGCGCGATTCTAATTGGTAGATGCTTGATTTCTCCTCATGGTAACCATGATGGTTATTATGAGAATAGAAATTTATCTTTTCCACAGACGGTGTCAATGTTCTGAACAAAGTTCAGAGTAATATCTGAATAGGTGGTTGAAGATGGAATTCTTTGTAGCACGGCAGCAACGACAATGGTACGAGGGGATATGTACCTACAAAAGGCACTCTGATGCTCAAATTAGACTGTGCGCAATGTGAAAAATGTTTAGAATTAGATGCACACATTTAAGACTTTGCAAGATATTTATAAGAATGTCTTAAGTTATAAGAATCGTAGTTCAATTTGAATTGAATGATATTATTTAGGATCTTATAACTAATTTCTCTATTTATGTGAGATATAATTAATATTCATATCTATGAAAAATCTGTAAGAGATTTGTGCCTCATAAATAAATAGATTATCTAATAACGCGGTTAAATATTTGAGATCTTATTCTGATGAGTCAAATTATCCCTAAATCGCTAACTCGTAACCCAATTCAGAACAAATGAATTTAATGTCTCATTCGCAAAATTAAGAGCCTAAAATTAATCTGTACTTCAAGCATAGGAGATTTTCATATAATAATAGGGGAAAAAAACTGACATAATCTAACTCGTAGTATCTTAATAGACATATAAAAATAGCTATGAAGCACGAACACACTGATTTTGAGGCATTTCCGCGTGTCGGACACGTATCCGTATTAGATACATGGAGACACTTGTATGACACACGTGTCCTATGTGTTTGAATTTGTCCGATTAAAAAGATTATTATTTTTTAGTTTAGACACGTCTCGAACACATCTCGGACACGTCTAAGACACGACTTGAACACGACCCATTAATACTTTTTTTAAGAAAATATTTTTCATTACTAACGTTCAATTAATAAACTCGTAACCCACTCAAACTCAATCACATGACTAATGTCTCAAGTTACTATTTTCACATATCAGTATTTTAAGTTTTATCTTTTCACACGTTACTATTAGACTTTTAAGTTTTACCTTTTCACACACCACTATTTTCATGTACTCCTTCTACCTTTGGTCGCATATCAAGTCGTCCACTTTGCCGTCACCGAAACTTGTCTCACACTAATATTCCCTCTAATTGACCTTTTTGTTGGATGTATATGTACTTGTACATGATTAGTTCTATTAGAAGAAGTTAATTTAGGATATTTTTTAGAATATTTCAATAAAAATTATGTTCGATATTTTTTAAGAAGAACTTATTAGGTAACAAATATTAACACATATGATATATATTAAAATATTATAAATCTCTAAACTTATAAAAATGATATTAATAAATTATAATTTTTTTTTAAATTTTATAATTATATATATGTCGTATCGATGTCCTACAATTTTTAAATTTAGTGTATCTTCATGTCAGTCTCTATGCTTCATAGAAAAATAATAAAATGTACATTTTTTACTACTAAATTTGTTGGTTCCATTTTCATCCGACCAATGGTATTTAACACGAAGGTATGTGCACCAATCCAAAACCGAATTCACATGGCAGCAACAAACGAAATTTAAGATACAATTTACAGCAACTCTCACAAATACTGAAATCACTACAAAAGAAATATGAAGCTGAAGGCTATCGTAAATACTAGAACTGCTTTCTGCCACGCCGGCAGGAATAATTTTATTCACATCTTTAAGCCCTTCATTTTATGTAAGCATAAAGACTTACGGTTTTGATACCGCTTGAAATACTAACAGACCAAGGTAGATTTTTTTTTGCATTTTTCCCCAGTGTGTTAGCCATAATGCGGCCATTGACCATCTAGAGGGAATTAAAGACGCAAAAAGTTGCAACCAAGAGTATTAGAAATTTCTCTGTGAAGATGCTTTTATGATGTAGAAAACATGGAAATTATTTGATGTAACATTGATGACATCCAATTCTTAAGTTGTTGCATCCCTTTAACATTGGCATCCATCAAAATCTTTAGTAGTTACAAGACATTTCATGCTCAAACATTAAAAGTTATTCCGTGTTAATGACCCAAAAAGTAAGGTGGGCGGGGAAGTACATAGACATTATCTAATCAAAGAATAACTACAGGGAGGTTCAAATAATCAGCATTAACACACTGCACAACATAAAGACAACCTCATAGCACAATAGGGGAGAAGAGAAAAAGCTTTCATTACTCCATATCCATATAACTAGCAATAACACTCGTTATAAAAAAAATAAAAACATTCGTCTGGACAAGGAGGAAAAAAGCTTTCTTTATGGGAACCCCTCAAATTTACATGTTACAGAGCTTACTAATAATGTAATAGGAAAAAAATAAATATGGAGCTTAGGTTGGAGCTCCTAAAGAATGAGAAGAAAGGGTAAACTTACAACTCAGGAAAAGGAAAGGCTAGTATACAAAAAGAATGACGCTAAACCACAGTTGCTAATCTACAAATCTGGTATGTATTTTTGGAGCATCTACAACAGGGTGACAAGACTGAATAATTTCCCACCCGTGGAGCAAACAACCTATTATTGTAAATCAAGTCAAAGAACTTACAACGAATTGGGAGGTGTTGTATGCGAAGAAGAATCCTCTGAAACACATACAGACGGGCTTGATAAATCTATTGCAGTTTCAAGGTTGAGCAAAGGTTTTAGCCTTCTATGTACCTCATCGTTCAGAAAATTAATCTCTTCAAGAATCATGAATAAAGCAGACTTGCAAGACTCATCATCCCTGAAAGCCAATGTCCATCTTCCATCTACGAAAGTTTTTGTCTTTAATTTCCCATAGGCATTGAACTTGGTAGGATCCAGAACAGGTAAAGAGGATGGTCGGATCCGCAAGTGTAACCATCTTGAATGTTTATCATCAATCCTGGGCTAAAAGAGTGAGGACAGAAAATGATTGTGAAATTATTATTTACTGATTAATCAACGTAAAAATAATTATAACATTCAATTTTTCAAATTACATTCACCGTTTGGTTCTGTATCTAAACCAATAACATAAATTTGTACCATAATTGTCAGCTAACCAAATTACTTGATCCAAGATAAAGATGCAAGGGTTGCAGACAACTATACATACATTACACCCAGGCAAAGGTGCTGCAACCCGAACAACTCCATAGGGCTTCTTCAGAGCCAATTCTTCTGCAAGCACAAGCCACCCAGATATTCCTACACAGATTGCTAGAAAGCAAAAATGGCGCTCTTTGCCCCTCTCGAAAGCAATTCTACAAGGCACAGCATTAACTGCACATGGCAAATAAGAGCAATTTTACCAAAAACCAGTTGATTGCCAACTTTCGATAGTAATTTTTTTTCTTTTTTTTAAAATAAAAAATGAAAATTTTATTAAGGAGGAAGAGAATAGTACAATGAAAGAGGATACGATATCCTCCTAACAATAAAAGAACAACTTGCAACTAGGAGATTGAGTCATGTAACAAGGCATGCCAATCTCTCCAACTTTCGATTCTCTGATGCATGGGCACGCTGAAATGGCTTGCGTACTCGTACCTGGTACGGGTACGGCTGGGTACGTACCAATTTTTTTATTTTTTTTAGTACGGCTCCGGTGCGGCACCAATATGGCTTGGGGCGGCTCCGGTACGGCTGCTCCTCCACATTTTAGCAAGAAACAGAGCGTTTCATCAGCCCTAAGTCGCCATTTCCATTCTTTCTTCCCATTCGACTCAACCCCTTATCTGTTCTGGAGTCTAGACGCAGCAACCCCAGCGGTGGCGGCAGCAACTCCAGTGGGCAAGCGGCGCTTGTCTCCGGCGACCGGCGACGACGTGGTGGCAGCCTGTTCTCCGATGACGCGGAGCTACCCTTTTCTTCGACAATGCTTCCCTCGTCACTACTGCGTCGTGACTCATGCCTTTCTCATCCGATTCTTTATTTTTTTTTTAAATTTTAGTTTTTTAATTATTATCTTCTTGTCTTATTTGAATAATATACGATAAATTTAATTTTTTTTCTCAGTAGCCAAGTAAAAAAGAAATATAAAATAAAAAAAATTATTTGTAAAACCCAATTATAATATGTAAAAAAATTTATAACTTTTATATTTATTTCTCTTCTCCACTTAATTATTTTAAATCATAAAAAATAAAAAAAATCCAAATCCGATATACAATAGCCCAAGTCACCAGCCCTCAACATATGTCCTGTTTTATTGTATAGATTTTATTTTATTTTTAAAATCTGACCTTTTTCTATAATTAAATCTGACTCTATTTTTTAGTGATATATAGATTTATTTAATTATTTTACTACAGATTTTTTAAAATGTTATGTTGTGCAGTGAGATATATATATATATTATTTCTCTTAGATTTTTTTAAAAACTTTCATATCTCGTACTTAGAAATAGATATACAGGCTGGCTCAGTTTACGTCGGCCCAGTTTGCAACGAACCACAATTAGATAGATTGATGCGGGCCAACCTGCAAAATAAATAGACCAACATTTTACTAATCCATCCCCACCCCGCGTTGGACCGCAAACCCTACGGACCGATCCATGGCCCACACTCTTCTTTTTTTTTTTTTGCCTTTCAAATAGCATTAAACAAAAAATAATACCCAGTTTTTTTAAATGTAGTTTAGAAAATTAAAATCCAACTTATTAAATTCAACTCAAAAATGTCATTTTCAATGAAATAATGCAATGCAAGTTATGACTATTATGCAACAAACTAAATTATGTCATACATTCATTTTCATTAATCATCATATCATATTAAATTAATTATAAATTTTAAAGTTTTTTAATTTAGATTTGAATGACATTTCTGAAGACTTGATTTATGATAAGACACAATGGCGTCATTTGATCCATGTAACCGACTCCACTTAATAGGAAAAGATTTGATTGTTATTGTGGTTGTCGTTGTAATTTAGTTAGGCGAGTAAGTATTTGCCCAATTGTCAAGTCTTAAACAAGAAAAAATTTAACCAAGTCCATAGACTAGTCTACAAGTCTACGGATCAAAACTCATTTAACCGGAAGTTAAAACGGATCAGGCCAATAAGCTCGCATCTAATCGGACCAGCATTTTACCAAGTCTTAACTCGCGCGGACCGCGGATTATGCGGACCGGTCCGTAAGCCTAGGCCCATATACCCACTTCTACCCGTACCGGGTACACTTAGCAACATAGCCTGTACCCTAGATTTTTAAAAAAATTCATACTCCGTACCTGTATCCATAGCAGGTACTGGTACCATACCCATACTCATACCTGTGCAACGTAGTCAATAGTATTATGCAGCTTTCTTCTTATAACGAGAAAGGAATTACATATGACATATAACCTAAAGGGAAAAAACTAATATAATCATACATAATCAAAGAAAAGTACCACCAAATATAAAAGAAAAAAAAAACAATACCTTACATTATAAATTATTATTTAGAAGACTGTTAATATTTCCTCTAAATTTCATCTAGGGGTAATTTACTCCCTTTTGTTGCCTACTGTCAGGTTTAATACCAGAAATTAACGGATATTCGTTTCAAGTAATTTTTTTAATCTGTGATCATGATATACCATGTTTACAATACATTTTACCATCTTAGCCTCATAAAGCCATCAACTCTTCCAGTATACATAAAAAATAGCCCATCCAACATACTATTTCTTGACCTCACAGAATTGTTCATTACTCTTTCGACAGCTAAGCACAATTTTATGAAAAAGAAAATAAAAATATCGAATATTTCCCCTTCCCTTCTCTAACAGAAAAGAAGGGAGAAAGAGGGAGGAAGCATACAAAGTATGGAGTAGGAAGAATGGGGTATGAGCTTATGGTATATGAATATTAGGATTATGGGAATATAAGAGATTTGTATGTGACAGGTACCAAATCAGAATCAACACAGAAACTGAGAAATTTATCTCCTCTCCTAACTCCTGAGCTGATATCAAGGTGACATTAGATCAGTGGAGTCTGATGTGTGTATAATACACAAAAAAAACTAGCAGAGAATGAAAAGAAAACACAATGACAACCGAGGCATTCGAGAGGCCTGGTTCTCTCCCCATTTATGATTGGGAGTTGGAGTTTTGGAGGATTTTGGAAAAAAAAGAAAGGGAAGACTTATTCTTTATTTCGAATAAACATTCTCTATATTTAATTTTTTAAAAAAATGAAGGATTAAAATAAAAGATGATCATATAACCTTTCAATAATCTTTTATTCATTTTTATAAACATTTTATAATTCTCGTAATTGAGAAATGAAAAATAAGTCTTCAATTTCCTTTCCCTCCAAAATCTTCCATACAAATATAACAACTCACTTCTTTCTTACCCTCTCTCTCTTCCCTCCTTATTCTATTTATATTCTCTCTAATCCGATTGGCTCCGGGAATTGAGCATAGAATTAGAGTTTGAAATTAAAATTGAGCTTCTTAATTTCAATTTTTATGTTTAGAATGCCATTTAGAATTGGAATTATAATTTCATACACTAATTATATAGAATTGAAAAACAACTAAGTTATTCTTAGCATACATCCTAAGAATTACCAATTCCACAACTTAAAAATTAAACTCTCTCTTTCTCTCTCCACATTTATTTATAAGCAATCATATTTATTGAGATTTTATATTTCTATAGAATTTTTTTATATATTTATATAAAACTTATTATAATAGCATTTTTTTCTAAAAAAAGTTTTCATGAGAAATTTCGTTATGAAAAAATATGACTATTATATTATAAAAATATTATTGCATGAATATTTTTATTAATTTTAATTTAGTAAATAAATTTTTTAATATTTTAGATCATACCTTTAAACAATAAAATTATAATTGAATTTAAAATTACAATTTTTTATCTTAATTCTTTGACAATCCAAAACATAGAATTTAAGATTTTAAACTAATTTTAATTCTGAAAGAATTAGAATTGTAATTAAAATTCTATGTTTCAATTTCAATTCCAATATCTAAATAGACCCAGCAGAATTCTCTCTAATTCCCTCTCTCCACTTTGCTTCCCACGAGATCCAGTATAACAAAATGTACTCTAATGCCCTATCTCCACCTTACTTCCTACATGGTCCAACATAGGGGGTGCCTAATAGTATGTTTTGGGATTTATCAAGTGCGGTATTTATTAGTACCTTGGTGTTTTAAGGATAGCACACAACTATAAACTACTATCTAAAATTGAGGATTCCTTGATTATCATGTGAGGTGTTTATAACTAATAGTTGGGTTTGACTATTCAAGGATGACTATGTACTTTGGGTGTAATTTTTGCCATTGAGATTACTATAGAGTTGTTTATGTTTGTTAGGATCCAATTGTAAGGTATGGGACTTCAGTCCCACATCGGAAGTATGGGATTCCAATATGAAGTTTATATGGCTTTAGGCTCTCGAATCACAATGTTTATATGGCCTTGGACTCTCCAACCACAATGGTTAGCTTTTGTAATATGGTTCTCCTAAGGTTCGTATCAATTGGTATCAAAACCTTCCACCATGCCTCTCAGTTGCAAACGAGCGGCGTGGGTGGTGACACCGGCATAGCAGTGTTCGCTCGGGACTAGTCAGAGGACTAGTGCACAGCCAGCTCGCGTGGGCGCCTTGACTGCGGAGCGTGGCGGAATGTTAGGATCCAATTACAAGGTATGGGACTCGAGTCCCACGTTGAAAGTATGGGATTCCGGTGTGGGGTTTATATGGCCTTAAACTCTCCAACTACAATGGTTAACTTTTGTGGTGTGGTTCTCCTAAGGTTTGTATCACTGTTCTTCCTCTTTTCCCTTCCCCCCCCCCCTTTCCCCTTCTCTCTCCTGATTCTCTTCTTTCTTCCTTTTACTAGTTGATCTTTTCTACATCAAAGCAATAACCTCAATATATGTAAAATCAGTCAAGAGAGAATACAGAAAACTGCAGTTCAGAACACTCACCAAGGCAGACTTCAGCGCCTGGCTTTGGGCCTGACACATCAAGTCCAGAAGTCTGGGCACGAGAATTTGCAGGGAGATCACCAGGAGTATAAATCGGAGGTTGGTCAGGCAAAGCTCTACCTAGAGTGAATATTTGAAGTTGGTGCAGAAGTACAAATACCTATAATTTGGTGGGGGGGACCAATGAAAAACTCTTAATCATCTAAAGGTGCACAATCCATGAAGAACCAGAATTGAGAAGTCCCACAGTTTTAGCATGTTATGCCATAATGCATTTTTTAAGAAATAACAAGACAGAATAAGTGAAGACCTTCACCAACTCATGCATTCTTTCTCCAGCAGCAAATGATGATCCCTCATGTATATCTTCTGTAGGAACAACAGAAACATCATTTAAAGGCCTTCTTACTCTTCCCTCCATAACAACAACCAGCCAGAGGAAAAATGAATGTTGAAACACGTATAGGCTACAAGCTTACCTCCCGAAAAGAACATCTGTGGTGGAAGAAGCATGGACTTTGGTTCTTTTGGAGGGGATGACGACTCCATTGCTGCAGGTAGAAAATTTTCTAGTTCAAGCACATAAGTAAACACTTGAATACAGAAACCCATTAAGCAGAACAAGATCTGTTATAAAAATCACCTCTTTTGCACTTTCTCCACTCATCACAAAGAACGGTAATAAGTAGATCAGGCCAGAAACCTCTAACCTCCTCTACAAGAGCAGAAGCACAATTTTTATATGAAGCCTGTATTAGAGAGGAAAATAGATGCAACTGCAATTAGAAAATGCAAATAGCACAGACATGAGACTAGTATGAACTGTGAAGCTGATGAAGCATTTCCATTTGCTTTATCCTTTTATTTCTAATTAATCATCACTTCGCCCTTCCTTGTACATATCCAAGAATTTATACAATCTGGTTTCAAAGGTGGGATGTTCTAAAAAAGAAAAGAGGCATGCTTTATCAAAAACTATATAATGTTTAAAACCACCATTTTTCATTCCTACAAAGACAATAAATCAAAGGAGTTATGGGATCCTTAATACCTTCCTGTTTTCTCGTCTTTCAATTTGCATTCTCTTCAGTAGCAACACTCCACTCCTTTGTTTTGACATGATCATTGTTCTTTTAAATTAGATGTTCTTTAGGTGCATTTTATGGGTGCCACTCAAATGGACATGGTAAACTCATGTCTATGCTCTATACCCATATATTTGATGTATTAATTGACCATTAATTATTTCACGTATGTCACTGGCACACATGTTTCATTGCAAGCAATCATCTTACAAACCGTCAACACTGATTGATTATGCTTGCAAAACAAAGAACCATCATTCCCAATTTTAAACTTTAATCTTTTAGGAATAAACCCCTTTTCATCCCAAAACCAAGGATTAATAAAATTGATTCCAAGATGACACTCAAAAGGTAAGTTAGATTTTTATGTAATTTGTATTGGTATCTTCTCTCAAACTACTCAGAACTTCCTTGAAAGGTCTACGGAAATTATATTCAGAGAAAGTAGAAAGTAAATTTTAATATCTGTAAAAGTAAGCAATAACCATTTAAAGAGAATTTAATAACTTCTAGAAAAAAGGTTTTGATAAAAAAAACCCAAAGAGCTGGATACAATCATACAATCAAATCCCTTATATTTGTCCTGTAAATCTCAAGCAAGGGTTTAGGTGGCCATCTCTTCCAAAGATGTACCCACAGACTTGTTAATGATGGATCAAAAAATTCAAAGACACGTAAATATTATATAGTTAACTCACGCTTTCTATGTATACATCAGAAAAAACAAGTCTTTGTAAGATATAAATCTGGAAGAACATAAAGCAGACTGACATGTATGAAACAAGATGCCAAGCTATGTGTACAAGTCAGCCCCTGATAGGTTTTTCCTATCGGTAAACCAAGTTCAAAGATATAGCAGAAATACAGAGCAAGGAATGGAGAAAGAGAAATATGTATATTTGTATTATTGAATGGCAGAGGAAGGAAGTTACAAAAGAAAGAGCTATAGCTCCCAAGTCTGATTCTCTATTTCAGACTCCAATTCACACGTAAAACGTTTCATCCCCTCACCTCTTCCCTTTTCTCTCTATATAACAGACTTGTATAACAGATTTGCTCTCTCTCAATAACTACTTCCTTATTCTATGGGATCCTACTCAGATGGATGCTGAATCAGCTTTCTAGAATAATCCCCTCAGGGTTTATGGATTCTGGTTCTACTGCTGTTTGGGCCTCCTCCTAGAATAGAATAATAGAGGTTTAGGAATAGTGGGCTGGGCTTGGTTCCTATCAATACCGTCCGCTACAAAATCTGTCTTGTCCTCAAGATAGAAAGAAGGGAACCTGCTTTGGAATGATTCCGCATCCTCCCAGGTGGCCTCCTCTACTGGAAGTGTCTTCCAAAGAACAAGCCACTCTGAGTTGGCTCTGTCGCTGTGTTTCCCAACTCTAGTGGCCAGAATTGCTTCAGGAGTTGGCTGCTCAACTGTGTCTACTGCCATATCCGGTGGCAAGGATACTGCAGGTGAGTTGCCTGAAACAGAACGCTTAAGTTGAGACACACGAAACACCGGATGGATACGAGAGGAACTGGGTAGGAGGAGCTTGTAGGCCACTTCCCCTACCCGAGACTCAACCTGGAAAGGGCCAAAGTACTGTGGAGCCAACTTGGCGTTTATCCTCTGAGCTACAGATTGCTGCTTGTGTGGGTGGAGCTTAACATAAACCCAATCTCCAGGAGAGAAAGCTACGTCCCTGCGATGAGTATCGGCAGACTTCTTCATGCGTTGCTGCGCGCGATGAAGATGATACTTGAGCTGGCGCAGCGCCTCATCGCAGTCAGTAAGCACAGCAGCCACAGATTCCACTGCTGTCTCACCCTTCAGATAGCGGATGACCGAGGGAGGAGGTCTGCCATCGACAATTTCAAAGGGCGTTTTCCCGGTGGCTGAGTGGGGAGATGTGTTGTACCAGAATTCAGCCCAGGCTAGCCATGAATACCACAACCGAGGCTGTTCTGAAGCGAAACAGCGAAGAAAAGTTTCTAAACAGCGGTTTATAACCTCCATCTGCCCATCGGTTTGCGGGTGATAGGAGGTGCTCATCCGAAGTGAGGTGCCTTGGAGTCGAAACATTTCCTTCCAGAATTTGCTAAGGAAGAGGGAGGTCTCAATCACTAATAATTGACTTAGGAAAACCATGTAATTTTACCACCTCTTTGATGAAAACTTCTGCCACTGATTTAGAAGTACATGGGTGCCGTAGGGGTAAGAAGTGAGCATATTTGGAGAGGCGATCAACCACCACCATGATAACTTTGAACCCGTGGGATTTAGGTAATCTGGAGATGAAATCTATAGATACCTCTTCCCAAATCAGTTCTGGAATAGGAATGGGCTACAAGAGCCCAGCAGGAGACTTGGCCTGATACTTGCTTTTCTGGCATGTGTTGCAACGGCGGATGTAGCTCATGATATGCTGCTTCATTCCCTTCCAGAAGAAATTACATGCTAGCTTCTTGTAGGTTTTAGTAAATCCCGAGTGCCCACCCATCGGTGTATCATGAAATTCTGCCAGAAGACTTGGAATTAATTTCAACTCCTTGGACAACATAAGTCTGCCTTTGAAGAACATAAGGCCATCACGGAGAGAATAGTTAGGTAAGGAGTTGGGGTCATTTTGCAAGGACTATCGCAGATCTGCTAGCTCCTTGTCTGCTTGTACTTCATCTCTGATTGTTGGGAAATCCACCCAAGAGGGGCTGATAGAAATGGTAGAGAGCTCAGTCTGGGAAAGGAATTTCCTAGAAAGGGCATCAGTAGCCTTATTTTTTGGACCGGGCTTGTAGATAACCTCGAACTGAAACCCCATTAATTTAGCAAGCCAACACTGCTGATCTGTGGTAGTGATGCGCTTCTGTAACAGATGCTTAAGGCTACGATGATCTATGTAGACCTTGAAGCTTCTACCTAAGAGATAATGATGCCAATGCTGGACAGATAGGGCCAGAGCCATAATTTCTTTCTCATAAACAGATTTGGACAACGTACCCGCTGCGAGAGCTTTACTATAATAAGTGATAGGTCTGCGATCCTGCATTAGCACCGCCCCGATGCCTCGACCGGAAGCATCGCATTCAATAATGAGCTCCTTAGAAAAATCTGGAAGTGCTAAAACTGGGAATGAGGCTAAGCATTGCTTGAGGAGCTCAAATGCCTAGGATTGGTCTTGGCCCCACACGAACCCCTCTTTTTTGGTCAGCACAGTCAGAGGTTGGGCAATCTTACCATAATCTCGGATAAACCTGCGATAATACCCCGTAAGGCCTTAAAACCCACGCACACCCTTGATGCGTGTGATTCCACATCACATTTTTGCATACGTTTTGCATGCATTTTTATAGTCTTTTATGTATATTTGTTTATTTCATCATTCGTTTTTTCTTTTAGTTCGGATAACTACGGTTTGGCATATGTTGTAATGCAGGAACGAGGCAAATTGAAGCTTGAAGAGGTGGAATGGAGCTAAGTTGAATTGATATTGAATTAGGGGCAAAGTGCACCAAAAAAGAGGACAAACAGACTCAACCACGGCCTGGGTGTGGTATCCATCACGGCCATGGTTCGAGGGAGTCAAGAAAAAGTAAACCAGAAGTCCAAAATCAACCACGGCCGTGGTTGAGAATCGAGAATTTCAAATTTAGCTCCAGAACCACGACCACGGCCGGGTACCGTGGTCCCAACCACGGCCGTGGTGTTCGCATTACGAACCCACCACGTTTTAAGTGATTTGTTTTCCCTTTTTGGGAGAGGGTTTGTCAAAAGGAGGCACCAGGCCAAGGCACGAAAGAAGAGACCTAAATAGGAGATTTTGAAGCTTGAGACAAGGAGAGGGAGAGACTCTTGGATTGGAAGGAGAGCTAAAGAGGACAAGAGAGTTTCACCAGAGTTTTTCTCTTCTTCTCTTGGATTTTCCTTTTGGTTTGTTTCTGGATATATTATTATGGATTGTATTATGATGAACATGTTTGAGTAATTCCTTGTTCTAGGATTTGGTAGTAACCCATTGGAACAATTGACAATGTTTGATGCATGAATTTCTGCCTCTTTAATACTAAGTTTCTCTTGATTTAGTTTTTGGGCACACCAACTGTTTGTGAATATGCTTGGCCACATATTTGCATGATCTTTGACATTAAGGGAAGAACTGAAAGGTGACTCTTGATTTCAGAACCCTAAAAACTGAACCTGAGTTTTTAAATCACGAAAGTAGATTAATTCTCTTGAGGTTTTCTACTGAATTATCTGTTCTTATTGGGTCCTATCTAATGCAATTGTTGTGAAAATAGGAATTGGATTAGATTGGATACGTTATTGTATTCTGAAAGGAAACAATAATTCTTTAGGATAATTCACCTTCAAGTATAACCTAGTTTGAGAAGAGAGGAAAGAATCGCAAACTTGTTGATTTCCATTGTGGTGAACCCATATCCTAGATTCCTTAAAACTGATTTCTTAATACCAATTTCTGTGTTCAAGTTCCAAAGTTTATCTTCTTTGTTACTATTAAATTTTAATTTCTGCATTCTTGTCTATCATCACAACTTTACATCACTAGTTTGGTCTTGATAATCATAATTAAACTTAATTGGTTGTCATAAACTCAGTCCTCGTGGATCGATAATTTTATTACTTGACGAAATCGTGCACTTGCGATTACAACACAACACGTTTTTGGCGCCGTTGTCGGGGACTGTGTTTTCTTTGACTATCAATTCAGATTTAATTTGATTCTTCTAGGCATTTGAATTTCTGCGTTGGATATTTCTCTTCCTGTGCTCTTTGCAATTGACTTGTTTCTTGTTTATGCGAAGTTCTAGACGTTTCAGGACTCTTATTGAAGCAGATTCTGAAATTGAAAGGACTTTTCATCGAAGGAGAAGACAACAAAGACAAAGAGTGAGAGAAGTACTTAAACCAACATCAATCATGGCTGAACCTGTGGACAATAGACCGCTAAAGGAGTATGCAGCCCCTAATGCTCGGGGCTTGCGATCCGGAATTGCTAGGCCAGCCATTGAAGCTGAGAACTTCACCATACCGCCTTCCCTACTATCCATGATAAGGCAAAACCAGTTTGGAGGTTTACCTTCGGAGGACCCAAATGATCATGTGGAGATGTTCTTGGAATTCTATGAGACTTTCAAGATTGAAGGTGCCTCAGTCGATGCCATTCGGCTCCAGTTATTTCCATTATCCATAAGGGACAAGGCTCGAGCTTGGTTGAAGTCGGTACCCACCGACACATTGACCACATGGAATCAATTGGAGCAAGCGTTCCTGAATAAATTCTTTCCTCCTTCAAAAACTGCACATCTTAGAACTCAAATCACAAGCTTCGTTCAAAAGGAAGGAGAATCGTTATCCGAAGCTTGGGATAGGTACAAGGGGCTGTTGGAATCTTGCCCACATCATGGGTTAGAAAAATGGCTAATTATTCACACCTTCTACAATGGATTGGAATATCCTTCAAAGGTGTCACTTGATTCTGCAGCCGGTGGAGCTTTGATGAATAGAAGCCTTACAGAAGCCTATGATATTATTGAGAATGTTGCTGCAAACCATTACCAGTGGGCCAATGAAAGAGGTAACAACCCGAGAAAACTCTCGGGAGGTAAGTTTGAGATAGATGGTGTTGGTTTAATTATGGCTAAGTTTGACTCATTGAATAAACGCTTTGATAAGCTTGAAAAAGCTGGAGTTAATGCCGCAAATGCTGCTAACATCTTTTGTGAGATTTGTGGAATGCAGGGACATATGAGTGCGGAATGCCAAGCTGAAAGTGGTTCCTCGCAAAGCACTTCGGTGGAACAAATGGAATCATGCCATAATTTCTATGACATTCCACCGAAGGTGCGCAATGATCCATATTCACAGACTTACAATCCCGGTTGGAGGTTTCATCCCAATTTCTCCTATAGGAACAATCAAATTCAAGTTGGGCAAAGTGGTGCTAAACCTCCTATTGGATTCCCCCAGGTACAAAAGTCTAAACTTGAAACTCTCCTTGAAAATTTTGTAGAGAGTCAAACCAAGCAAAATGAAGAGTTTAGGCACCATGGTCAAGTTGTTAGTGAGGCTATTAAGGAGTTGACATCTAAGGTTGATAATTTAGCTATTCATAACAAGATGTTAGAAACTCAAATAGCCCAACAAGCTAGCTCTTCAAATAGACCACATGGGAAATTTCCAGGACAGCCTGAAATAAATCCTAATGAACATTGTAAGGCTGTGAGTTTAAGAAGTGGAAAGCAATTAGAAGATTCTAAAGCAAAGGGGGAGAATGACAAGGATGGGAGGGATGAAGAGAAAGAAACAACTAGGACACAACCCTTAGAAGAAGAGGAGACCAATGAGAAAGTGTCTAAGTATGTACCCCCAAAACCTTACCAACCCCCGGTGCCCTTTCCTCAAAGATTGGCCAAGGCCAAGCTAGATAAGCAGTTTGGGAAGTTTCTTGAGGTCCTTAAGAAGTTGTACATTAATGTACCCTTCACTGAGGCATTGCAACAAATGCCTACCTATGCTAAATTTCTTAAGGATATTTTGTCCAATAAGAGAAAAGCGAGGAGTATGAGACTGTAGCATTAACTGAGGAGTGTAGCGCTTTGATTCAAAATAAGTTGCCTCCTAAACTCAAAGACCCTGGCAGCTTCTCTATTCCTTGCTTGATTGGGAATACCAGTTTTGATAAAGCCTTGTGTGATTTGGGGGCTAGTGTTAGTCTTATGCCCTTCTCTGTATGTAAGAAGTTGAAGGTGGGTGAACTAAAGCCCACAACTATCTCCCTTCAATTGGCGGATCGATCCATCAAATACCCAATAGGCATCTTGGAGGATGTTCCTATTAGGGTGGGTAAGTTCTTTATTCCTGCTGATTTTGTGGTACTTGAAATGGAAGAGGATGCACAAATTCCCATTATTCTTGGTAGGCCTTTCTTGGCTACTGCAGGTGCTATAATTGATGTGAAAAACGGTAAGTTGTCCTTGACTGTTGGTGATGATAAGGTTGAGTTTGATATATCTAGGTCCATTAAGCAACCTTCTTTTGAGGATTCTTGTTGCGTGATTGATTTATTGCACCAGGTAGTGAAAGAAGAAACCATCAAGATGCACTTGGAAGATCCATTGGAAATGTGCTTGGTTGGAAGAGACTCATCAAAATTTGAAGGTGAAGTAGCTGAGTATGCCCGTCTGTTAGAGGCAAACCCAAAGAATTCCACCTAAAAATGCGAAAATAGAAAAGCTTGAGTCTAAACCCAAACCTGAAGATTGGAAAGAGGACAAGGCTCCAAAGGTAGAACTCAAACCCCTCCCTTCCACTCTCAGGTATGAATTTCTTGGTCCAAACTCTTCTTATCCCGTCATTGTAAATGCTAGTTTGAATGAGTTAGAGACAGAGAAATTGCTTAGAGCACTTAGAATGCATCGAAAGGTCATAGGATACACAATTGATGATATTAAGGGCATAAATCCTTCCTTTTGCATGCACAGGATTTTGATGGAAGTTGACCATAAACCATCCATTGATCATCAACGTAGGTTGAATCCTAATATGAAAGAGGTGGTTAAGAAAGAAATTCTTAAGTTGTTAGATGCTGAGGTAATTTACCCAATCTCGGATAGTGAATGGGTTAGTCCTAGTGCATGTGGTTCCTAAGAAAGGGGGAATAACTGTGACCAAAAATGAGAAAAATGAACTGATTCCCACAAGGGTTGTCACAGGATGGAGAATGTGCATTGATTATAGGAAGCTGAATAAAGCTACTAGGAAAGATCACTTCCCCCTCCCTTCATTGACCAAATGCTAGAGAGATTAGTGAGCATGCATATTTCTGTTACCTGGATGGTTATTCGGGATTCCACCAAATCCCCATTCATCCTAGTGACCAGGAAAAACCACATTTACTTGTCCCTATGGCACCTTTGCTTATAGGAGAATGCCTTTTGGTTTGTGTAATGCTCCGGCTACTTTTCAAAGATGCATGACTGCAATTTTCTCTGATTTTATTGAAAACATCATGGAAGTTTTTATGGATGATTTCTCTGTATATGGTACTAACTTTGATGATTGTTTGTCTAATTTGTCTAAGATCTTGCAGCGTTGTGAAGAGGTTAACCTCGTCTTGAATTGGGAAAAGTGCCATTTTATGGTACAAGAGGGAATAGTGCTTGGACACTTAGTTTCTGGAAAAGGGATTGAGGTGGATAAGGCAAAGATTGAAGTAATTGAAAAATTGCCTCCACCAGTGAATGTGAAAGGAGTGCGGAGTTTCTTGGGACATGTCGGTTTTTACTGGAGATTTATTAAAGATTTTTCAAAAATTGCTAAACCATTGTCTAATCTCTTAGTGAAAGATGTTCCATTTGACTTTGATACTGATTGTTTGCAAGCCTTTTGCAGATTGAAAGAAGCTTTGATTACCGCTCTCATTTTACAGTCATTGGATTGGAATCTACCATTTGAGGTTATGTGCGATGCAAGTGACTATGCCATAGGAGCTGTTTTGGGGCAAAGGAAAGACAAGAAGGTCCATGCCATCTATTATGCAAGCAAAACTCTTGATGGAGCCCAAGCTAATTATGCAACTACTGAGAAGGAATTGCTTGCGGTGGATTTTGCCTTTGAGAAATTCAGATCATACCTTGTGGGTTCAAAGGTGACTGTGTACACTGACCATTCCGCACTTAAATATCTCATGAGCAAAAAGGAAGCTAAGCCTAGACTTATCCGCTGGATACTTCTCTTGCAAGAATTCGACTTGGAGATTCTAGACAAGAAAGGGGTAGAGAACTTAGTTGCGGATCACCTATCCAGACTTGAACCATCGGTGAATGAGCAAGGTAACTTGCCTATTGATGATTCCTTCCCCGATGAGCAACTACTTGCCATTTCAGAAGAGGATGCTCCTTGGTATGCCGACTTTGTGAATTACTTAGCTTGCGGAATTCTACCACCAGAAATTAATTATCAACAGAAAAAGAAATTTTTCTCTGATTTGAAGCATTTTGTGTGGGATGAGCCGTATATCTTCCGGAGATGTGCTGATGGTATCTATCGAAGATGTGTCTCAGAGGATGAAGGTCAGAGTATACTGAATTGTTGTCATTCTTCATCCTATGGAGGACATGCTAGTGCCTCAAAGACAGCAGCCAAAGTTCTTCAATCTGGTTTCTTTTGGCCTCATATTTTCAGAGATGCTCGAAACTTTGTGATTTCTTATGACAGCTGTCAAAGAACTGGAAATATATCTAAGAGACATGAAATGCCTCTCAACACCATCTTGGAAGTTGAGATTTTTGATGTTTGGGGAGTTGATTACATGGGACCATTTCCACCATCTTGTAACAACAAGTACATTCTTGTGGCGGTGGATTATGTCTCAAAATGGGTGGCATCCCCAACAAGTGATGCCAAAACCGTAATGAAGTTATTCAAAAAGATCATATTTCCAAGGTTCGGAGTTCCAAGAGCAGTCATAAGTGATGGAGGTTCACATTTCATCGAAAAACAATTTGAAAACCTCTTGAAGAAGTATGGAGTGACTCACAAAGTCGCTACACCATGCCATCCCCAAACCAGCGGACAAGTAGAGGTTTCCAATAGAGAAATCAAGAGCATATTGGAGAAGACTGTTTCGAAATCGAGAAAGGATTGGTCTTTGAAGCTTGATGACGCTCTATGGGCATACAGGACAGCTTATAAGACTCCCATTGGTATGACTCCATTCCGGTTGATTTATGGTAAGCCGTGCCATCTTCCAGTTGAGCTAGAACACAAGGCATTTTGGGCCATCAAACTACTGAACTTTGACATAAAAATGGCTGGGGAGAAAAGGAAGTTACAACTTCATGAGCTGGATGAATTGAGGCTTGATGCATATGAACATGCCAAGACTTACAAGGAACAGACCAAGCGTTGGCATGACAAGCACATTTTACGTAGAGAATTCAAAGAAGGAGATCTTGTGCTACTCTTTAACTCAAGATTGAAGCTATTTCCAGGTAAGCTCAGGTCTAGATGGTCCGGACCATTCCAAGTTCGCCAAGTGTTTCCTTATGGAGTCAGAGGGTGTGGAGCGAAGCCACAGGATCCTTCAAGGTAAATGGACAAAGGTTGAAGTCTTATCTTGTTGATGAATCTATGGAGAAGGGAGTGACACACAACCTTCTTTGTCCAAGTGTTTCAAGCTAAAAGTGACAAAGGGTCGAGCTTAAGACCATAAATAAGCGCTTCTTGGGAGGCAACCCGAGTTCATTTTGATTGTTAAGTTTCTTTTATTTTTATTAGTTCTCGATGTAACCAAAAAAAAAATAGAAGAGAGAAAGTGAATAGGAAGCAGAGAGATATTTTCCAGAACCAACCACGGCCAGGCCGTGGTGGCCACCATGGCCGTGGTTCAAATTATGGTGTTTAAGTGGAATTCCAGAACCAACCACGGCCATGCCGTGGTGGCCACCATGGCCGTGGTTCACTTCTTGATTTCAAAAAAAAAAAAAAGGAAGATGTGGCTGCTTGGATAAAAAAAAAAAAAAAAAAAAAAAAAAAAAAGAAAAAAGAAAAGAAAAAAAAAAAAAAAAAAAAAAAAAAAAAAAAAAAAAAAAAAAAAAAGGGGGGCTGAATTTAAAAATCCAGAATCCACCACGGTGCAGACGCACGTGGTGGTAACCACGGTGGGACGTGGTGGTAACCACGGCCGTGGTTCGTGTTCGAGGCCTTTTAAGCCATACGAGCCCACCCCCTCCAACTCATTTCCCCCACACCTTCTTCTTCTTCTTCCTTCCCCCCCCACCTCCATAGCCACCTTCCTCAACCTCCATCCCTCACTCCTTCTCTCATAAATCACACTAAACCTTCTCAAATCCACCCCTATATTCAATCCTTCACCTCCATTTTACCATTTCTTCTTCTTCTTCCCCATTCTTCTCCCTCATTCCCTCCATAGCTAAAACCACACATTCCTCCCCCTTCCATTTTACCATTTTCTTTCCTTTAACCACCCATTTTCTTCATCTCTTCCATCATTCCAAACCTCCATAACCCACACCCACACATCCAACTCTCACATTTGCACCAGATTTCAAATCCCCAATTTTGAAGAAGGAAACCCTAGCTTCCTGATTTTGAAAAATCTCCCGCAAATTGAGAGTGCATATGGCTAGCAAAAGGCAACGTGGGGATCAATCTTCATCCTCCAGAGCACAAGGAGCTCCTTCAAGAGGTAACTCTCCTGACTCTAACCCTTATGGCATTGTGTTTAAGAATAGAGAACAAAAGGATAGGTACAATGTGTTAGCCAAAAGAAAAATAATGAACACTAGGTACCTAGATGACCAAGTTCTAGACACCCTAGGATTGACTGAGGAGATAAATTGGATGCTGGAAAACATAGGGTGGAGCACCTTTGCTCGCACCCGTTATGTTACGCTTCTTGGGCCTACATTAGAGTTCTTGAGCTCTCTTGAGGCCAATATTTTGCAAGGGGAGGGGTGTGAAGAAGGCCGAATCACTTTCCGGCTATTTAATGTTGATCATGTCCTGAATTTAGAGGAGTTTAACTCCATTTTCTCCTTGCCGGTGGGTGGGGAAAGGCGTCTCCCTAGAGAGTTCAAAGTTGGGAATTTCTGGAGTCAGATAAGCTTTAGTGGAGGTAGCTATGATTCACCCAAAGCTAAGGCCACTGCCTTAGTCAACCCCTGTTTTCGCTATCTCCACCGCATTATGGCTAATACCTTATTTGGCCGCGGGGATAGCGATGGAGCCATCCGCCAGGACGAATTCCTTTTCTTATGGGGTATGTTGCACAATGTTCACTTGGATACAGGGTCACACATGATTCGGCACTTACTCAAAGTTGCCAAGAAAGGTGAGGGTTCCATAGTCATAGGTGGGCTTGTCACTGCAATAGCCCACCATCTTGAGTATGACTTAGATGGTTTCGTCGAAGCCGAAGGGCGCAATAGAATTGATCTCACAGCTTGTATAGTTATGAAGATGATTGTTAGGGAGGAAGAGTCATACTGCTTAGTTATTCCTGACCGGCTGCACCCCTTGCCCCTCCCTAACCCTGCTGCCATCTCCGTCAGAAACCCGCAAACTGGCGTGTGCCAGTGGTGGATGCGCCTGAACCACTTAACGTTCAAAGAACCTCTTCGTCCACCACCCCAAGGTCGGCCATCTAGGCCTCCTTCCTCTTCTGCAGGTACTTCTGATGATGCTTTTGATCGGATCTACACTTCCCTTGACGCCATTCAGGCTGAGCAGGCGCTCATTCGAGCCGACCAGGCACACATCCGGTCAGAGCAAGCTCAGCAGAGAGCGATGATGGAGCAACTACAGCAACAGGGACAGAGCATGGAGACCATGATCCGTGCTATGTATGACTGGCATATGAGCCAGCATCACTTTCCACCGCAGTGAGTTCCTTTCTTTTTCTTCTCTCTCTGACTTGATGGTTTACATTGGGGACAATGTAAATCTCAAGCTTGGGGTGGGGTATTTACATTTATTTTCATGTTTTCATGCTGCATACTTAGTTGCATTTTAGCTTTTCCATATTGCACATTGCATTCTGTTGCATGATCACACCATCTTATTACCCCAGTATAGGTTTGCATCCTCCTGTATGAACTTTTTTTGCCAATTTTAAACAAAGTGAATGTGGAACCCATGTTTTTATTCCTGTGATAGGCAAGTTTTCAAAGGGAGATCTTTTGATAGCAATGGTTAGCGTAAGGTTCTCTATTTTTGAGCTTTTCATTGATTTAGCCACTAAAGGTGAGAATTGAGCCTAATAAGGGGTATGTGCTTTACATTGATGTTAACCCCTCTTTTCTGTTGAGTGAAATTCTGTACTCTTGGATTTGGTGCTTTAGAATTTGATTTGAAACCATTTTGAAGCGAAATTATTGGTTGCATGCTTGAATGTGATTAAGGCATCTTAGGTATTTTCATGGCCTTCTGAACTTATTGTCACATCTTCATCCGCTAGTTGCCCATTTTGAGCCTTATGCATAATTGATTTTCTTGGTACCTATGAGGATACACCGTTGGTAACCATCTAGAATGATTAATGGAGCAAAAACTCGGCTTGAAGCTTGTGCTTAGAATTATGTGTTTTTGAGTCTTCTTTAAAAAAAAAAAAAAAAGAGAAAAAAAAATAATAAAATATAAATAAATGTTGAGATGAATGCTTGAAAAAGAAGGAAAAGAAATGAGAAAATTGTTTGGAAATGCGAAGCTATGCTTGTTATTGTATAATACCTTTGCTTCATTTATGTTCTAGAGGGTTTCTTGTTACTAGAAATTTCGCTAACCCTTTGTACATACTTTTCTTTCTTTATCCTACCAAAAATCATTCCCATGGCCCCATTACAACCCTTTTGAAAGACTTTTTGATTCTTGCATGCATGCTGATTATTAGTGAAAATCTGGTTTCCTATCAAGTTCATGAAAGTGCTTTTGAGGAGCTTGAGTGATGTTTCTTTACCCTTACACACTTTGAGAGTGATTAGATGAGTGACCCCAATTGATGGAAAGCATGAATTTAGGGAACCTAAGCTTCTATTGGACTGGACATTGATCATCTCTACACTGGTTGAATGTTTATGCCTATTACTTGGATTCGTTGTTCTTCGGGTTTCTCATTCACTGTCGTATTTCAAAGTTCTGATCTTTATTTGGCCTTAGTGATTGCTTGAGGACAAGCAAAATCTTAAGCTTGGGGTAGTTTGATGCGTGTGATTCCACATCACATTTTTGCATACGTTTTGCATGCATTTTTATAGTCTTTTATGCATATTTGTTTATTTCATCATTCGTTTTTTCTTTTAGTTCGGATAACTGCGGTTTGGCATGTGTTGTAATGCAGGAACGAGGCAAATTGAAGCTTGAAGAGGTGGAATGGAGCTAAGTTGAATTGATATTGAATTAGGGGCAAAGTGCACCAAAAAAGAGGACAAACAGACTCAACCACGGCCTGGGTGTGGTATCCATCACGGCCATGGTTCGAGGGAGTCAAGAAAAAGTAAACCAGAAGTCCAGAATCAACCACGGCCGTGGTTGAGAATCAGGTTTAGAAATTTAGCTCCAGAACTGACCACGGCCTGGCCGTGGTCCCAACCACGGCCGTGGTTCGCATTACGAACAGTTTTAAGTGATTTGTTTTCCCTTTTTAAAGGGAGAGGGTTTGTCAAAAGGAGGCACCAGGCCAAGGCACGAAAGAAGAGACCTAAATAGGAGATTTTGAAGCTTGAGACAAGGAGAGGGAGAGACTCTTGGATTGGAAGGAGAGCTAAAGAGGACAAGAGAGTTTCACCAGAGTTTTTCTCTTCTTCTCTTGGATTTTCCTTTTGGTTTGTTTCTGGATATATTATTATGGATTGTATTATGATGAACATGTTTGAGTAATTCCTTATTCTAGGATTTGGTAGTAACCCATTGGAACAATTGACAATGTTTGATGCATGAATTTCTGCCTCTTTAATACTAAGTTTCTCTTGATTTAGTTTTTGGGCACACCAACTGTTTGTGAATATGCTTGGCCACATATTTGCATGATCTTTGACATTAAGGGAAGAACTGAAAGGTGACTCTTGATTTCAGAACCCTAAAAACTGAACCTGAGTTTTTAAATCACGAAAGTAGATTAATTCTCTTGAGGTTTTCTACTGAATTATCTGTTCTTATTGGGTCCTATCTAATGCAATTGTTGTGAAAATAGGAATTGGATTAGATTGGATACGTTATTGTATTCTGAAAGGAAACAATAATTCTTTAGGATAATTCACCTTCAAGTATAACCTAGTTTGAGAAGAGAGGAAAGAATCGCAAACTTGTTGATTTCCATTGTGGTGAACCCATATCCTAGATTCCTTAAAACTGATTTCTTAATACCAATTTCTGTGTTCAAGTTCCAAAGTTTATCTTCTTTGTTACTATTAAATTTTAATTTCTGCATTCTTGTCTATCATCACAACTTTACATCACTAGTTTGGTCTTGATAATCATAATTAAACTTAATTGGTTGTCATAAACTCAGTCCTCGTGGATCGATAATTTTATTACTTGACGAAATCGTGCACTTGCGATTACAACACAACAACCCTTCACATTTGTGGGAACCGGCCATTCTAGGACAGCTTGGACCTTGGTGGGATCCATTGCCACGCCCTGGGCAGAGATTACGTGACCGAGGTAATCTATTGAAGACAAACCGAACACACACTTTTTCTTGTTGGCCACAAACTTGTGTTGGGAGAGGAGGTTTAACACTGTGCCCAAATGAGCCAAATGAGCATGCCAAGTGGGACTGTACACGAGGATATCATCAAAGAACACAAGAACATACTTTCTTAGCAGGGGCCGAAACAAAGAGTTCATAGTGGACTGGAAGGTGGACGGAGCATTCACGAGCCCAAAAGGCATGACTAGATACTCGTAGTGGCCTTCATGGGTTCTGAATGCGGTTTTATAGATATCCTCATCTCTGACCCGGATTTGATGGAACCCAGACTTGAGGTCTATTTTGGAGAAGAATTTGGAGCCGTGCAGCTCATCTAGCAACTCATTGATTGTAGGAACGGGGTATTTATCTGGCACGGTGGCTTTGTTCAGAGCCCTATAGTCCACGCACATACGCCACGAGTTGTCCTTCTTCCTCACTAGGATGACCGGGCTGGAGAAAGGACTAGTACTATGCCTGATTAAACCTTTTGATAACATCTCTCCCACCTGCTTTTCCATCTCATCTTTATGATGGTAGGCATAACGATAGGGACGGACACTTACTGGCTTGGCACCTGTAACCAGTGTGATGGCATGGTCGTGGTCTCTGTGTGGAGGCAACCCTTTGACCATACTGAAAACAGCACTGTACTCATCCAATACCTTACTCAACTCCTGCTCCATAGCTGAATCGAGGCCCTTATGCTCTTGATCTGAATGCTTTTGACTGTCGGTGCCCGCGGACTCCACACCTTCCTTGGTGGCTACTTGCAAGACTCCTTGCAGGGATGAGGTCTGCAAGTTGTCTTGAATGTGATAGCCCCTCAGAGTGACCGCACGACCCTGTTCCATGAAGCTGATGGTCTTCTTCTTCCAATCCATGGTGGTTTGGCCACAAGTTTCTAACCACGCCACTCCTAGGATGATATCCACCCCTCCCAAGTCCAACACATAAGCATCTACGATCATGGTGTATCTGCCTATCTTGATCTCGAGTCCCCTGCACACTCCCCGAGACGCGCACTTGCTGCCGTTACCGAGCCCCACACAGAATTCCTCCGTGTCCGAGATACTGAGACCTAGGGAAACCACCAGTTCCTTGGCCACGAAGTTGTGGCTAGCCCCGATATCAACAAGAAGAACGATCGGGTAACCTGCTAGAGCTCCCTCCAACTTGATCGTCTTAGAGCAGGCTAGCTCACTCGAATCTAGAGACCGATAGTCCAGCACTTGACACAACATCTCACCGCTCTCCTCTTCGGCTTTGTCTTCCATGGCTAAGAGTTCATCTTCGGTGGGTTCCTCTCCTTTGAAAATGAGGAAGCGAAGGTGTTTGTCGGGGCAGTTGTGGGTAGGGCTCCAATGCTGCCCACACTTGAAACACAGCCCTAGCCTCCTTCGATCCATTAGCTCTTGGTGTGAAAGGTTCCTGGTTCCCCCACTACGGTTCTGGGCCAAGTTGTGTGAAGGAGTATTTGATTTGGGCCCTTTTTTGTTGGGCTCATTTACACTCCCTGAAGTGGTTTGGGCCGAGCTGGTATAGCTCCCTCCTTGACTCTGATTCCCTGTTTGGAACCCAGACATTGGAGCTCGGTGGTGCTGGCCAGAGTTACGCCACCCACTCGACTGAGCCGCTCTCTCCAACTTCCGTTCGATCGAACGGGCCACCGCGATCAGCCTGTGGCGGTTCAGCGGTTCGAAGGCCAAGACCTCTATTCGAATCTCCTCTTTCATCCTTCCCAAAAGGAAACCCATGTATTGATCCTCTAGCATCGGTGGTATTTGAGCCATGAGGATTTCGAACTCCTCCACGTACTCATCCATCATTCCGGTTTGTTGTAATAGTTTGAGCTGAGAAAATGGATTGCCTGAACGATGGTCTCCATATCGATCCATTAGCGACCTCTTGAACGTCTCCCAACTCATCTCCGGCTTGGCGTCACGCAGGATTTTGAACCAGTGCCAAGTCATCCCTTCCATACATATCTGAGCCAACCGCACCTTCATCTCCGATGGCGTCCCTTGAACCGCAAAGTAAGCTTCGGCCTTCACAACCCATCCTATGGGGTCATCGCCGTGGAAAGAGGGCAGTTCCACTCGCCTCGTGGATAAGCGACTTTCTTCCGAGCTCTGTGACGACAAGACGGCATCCGACGTCTTTTGGAGCTGCCGCTGGAATTCATCTCGCACCTCGAGGATCAATGCTTGAAGGGAACCAGTGATCTCGCTGACACTATTCATCAAGGAACTCAGCTGAGCCGAGTGTTCCTTCAGTGTCGAGACGTGTGATCTCACCAGTTGTTCTTGTCCCCTGAGCAATGCCTCGTGGTTCCTGAGACTCGACTCGACGGTGGCAACTCGTGACTCCATGGAATCTAGTCGTTGGTTCGCCATTCTCGTTGGCATACATTCTCAACGAAAGCACCAATTGATAGGTTTTTCCTATCAGTAAACCAAGTACAGAGATATAGCAGAAATACAGAGCAAGGAATGGAGATAGAGAAATATGTATATTTGTATTATTGAATGGCAGAGGAAGGAAGTTACAAAAGAAAGAGCTATAGCTCCCAAGTCTGATTCTCTATTTCAGACTCCACTTCACACGTAAAACCTTTCATCCCCTCACCTCTTCCCCTTTCTCTCTATATAACAGACTTGTATAACAGATTTGCTCTCTCTCAATAACTACTTCCTCATTCTATGGGATCCTACTCAGATGGATGCTGAATCAACTTTCTAGAATAATCCCTTCAGGGTTTATGGATTCTGGTTCTACTGCTGTTTGGGCCTCCTCCTAGAATAGAATAATAGAGGTTTAGGAATAGTGGGCAGGGCTTGGTTCCTATCAGCCCCACCCTAATATTACTTCAATAAAGCAAAGAGGTGAACTTTCTACATTTGTAAACAATATGCAATTATAGGTGCATGCATGAATTTCTGTGTGGGTGTTGCTGGTAAAGCCTCGTGTTCTTACTTTCAGCAATTCAAGGTGATGACTGTTGAATTCTGCCTTACTGTAAGGAAGCAACTGGCGCAAAAGCCAACCACCATCCCACAGTGTCTCTGCAGATATATTAGAACGGCAGAAGAGGCTCACTAATGCATCAAGCACCTGAAAAATGCATCCCATGTATATTGTAAAATTACTAAACTCAAACATAACAAACTCAGATTATGACATTATGTTGACTTTCCATTAAAAAAAATGCAATACCATACACTGGAAAAATGGTAAATGATAACAATTATTTAGAGCATATTAATTTTGTCCTATAGATAGAACTTCTTCACAGATCTAAACATTAAGGGAAATGACAACAGTAACATTTCACCGTTGCGAGGCACAAACTAGCAACAGTTTGAGAACGTAAAAAAAGTATTACAATTGGTATATAGTCTTCTGAGAATAATGGCCAATACAATGTAGATTAAGTACAATGTATTCTACCAAACTAAATTTCTTTCCCAAAAACACTCTTAACAATTTATGTTTACAAGCTCACAACATCAAACAGAAAAGAAGGAAACCTGTAATAGAAAATTGGTGGAATAAGTGTTCTTACTAAAATGTAAAACTAATCAAAAGCAGTCAAGTGAACTGCCACATCACATTTTATTTTTTATTTATAAAATTAACCACATATTATGAGCAAGTAGCATGAAGTCTAGCAGTCCACTTGAATTTTGGTGCCTTAGATTATTATTTATATTGACAATCTATCAGTACTTTTGACCAGCAATGCTCTATGGTAGTGAATGTTGGCAGTGAAGTGCCAACAAGAAGCAAACACAAAATGTTATAGACATGAGAATGCTAAGAGTGGACATACGAGAAAATATAAGATTATGAATTGTTGACGTGAAATCCGATTGATTAAGGGATTGAATTAATTCCATAATTATGGAATTATTAGCTGTAAATGTGTAATTATTAGGTGTATAGTTGTTTCCTTTTCTGTTTTAGGTAGTAATTTGATTTTGATTGTAATTAAGGAAATTATTCCTTTTTAGTTCCCATTTCCAGCCTGACAACAAGATGTCTTTAGTGTATATATTGTAATCCTTTTTACCATGAATAAACGTATCAGAGTTTCACAGTCATAGAACCTCTGTTTTCATGGTATCAAGAGCTGCGGTTATCCTATAACCATGAGTCCAAAAAACAGGGCTAGAATTCTCCCACGGCCGACCTTCAAACACCCAAATCTGCTGATGCCTCACGCACACAGACCCTCCAACCAAACCCCACCGTGCAGCAAAATGCAGCACCCAGTTTTTCCACAGACATCAGCCATCCCTTCCAAATAACCCAGCATAAACTCACTAGGTTAAATTTCCGAGAATGGTACCAATCTGTCCTTCTCGTGATCAAAGGGAAAGGGAAGATGGGCTATCTCACTGGAGACATCTCTACACCAGCTTCAACAGACCCAAAGTATCTAACATGGGAAGTAGAGAACTCTATTGTGATGGCTTGGTTGATCAACTCGATGGAGCCTAAAATTGGCCAGACCTACTTATTCTACAACACAGCTCACGAAATTTGGAAAACTGTCCAAGAAATGTACTCGGACCTTCAGAATTCCTCTCAATGTTTTGAAATCCGATCTACACTTCGCAATACACAACAAGGAAGCAAGTCTGTGACTAAATACTTTAATGTATTAGTTGCATTATGGCAAGAAATAGATCTTTTCTATACCATACAGTGGAAGTGCACTGAAGACAGCCAACTATACAGTAAAATGCTTGAAAAGGAAAGGGTCTTTGATTTTCTTCATGGACTCAACAAAGATCTTGATGAAGTGAGAGGTCGTATCCTTGGAGCTAAGCCACTGCCTACAATTAGGGAAGTCTTCGCTGAAGTTAGGAGGGAAGAAAGCCAAAGGAAAGTAATGTTGAACATAACTCCAACTATGGAAGAAGTCCACAAGCTTGGCTCAACTTTATTCTCAAACCGGGGGGAGTCCAACAAGAGCCACCGCTCCAAAGATAGCAAGCTGTGGTGTGATCACTGCCAAAACCCCTACCACACCAAGGAAACATGCTGGAACATCCACGGAAAACCTGCAGATTGGAAGCCTCGCAGTCAACGGAGACAAACTAATTCTGCACATGTGGCTGAAACTAATGCAGAGCACAATACTCCAAACACATCTCCATTCACTGTTGAAAAAATGGAGATGATAAAGGACATGCTCCGTCAGTCCAGAACCAAACATACTGCACCTGCAAGCTCTTCTGCTCATGTTGCACAACGAGGTAACTCCTTTCTTTCAAAACAGGAAAATTTTGCAGAATGGATTGTTGATTCAAGAGCATCAGACCACATCACTGGGTCTGCAAATCTGTTTTCATCCTATAAAAGGTGTGATTGTGAGATAAAAATTACAATGGCAGATGGAAGTTCCTCCCTTGTGGCTGGTTTTGGTGATCTGAATTTGAGTGGTTTAAATCTGAAATCTGTTCTTTATGTTCCTAACTTGAAATACAACCTCATTTCAGTTAGTAAACTTTCTAGAGATCAAAACTATGCAGTAATTTTTTCTCCTACTAGTTGTGAATTTTAGGATTTGGACTCGGGGATGATGATTGGCAATGTTGAGGAACGAAATGGTCTCTATTTTTTTCCTGGTTCTTCTTCACAACTTCAAGTTCAATCCAAGGTTTCCCTGTCTACTGTTTCAGATTCTGATGTAATGCTTTGGCATAAACGTCTAGGCCATCCTAGTTTCAATTATCTTAAATTCTTGTATCCAAAGTTGTTTCTCAATAAGGATGTTTCTTCTTTCCAATGTGAAAATTGTATTATTGCAAAACAACCTAGAAAACATCATCCTGAGCACTCTCATAAAAATTCAAAACCTTTTCATCTCATCCATAGTGACATATGGGGTCCTACCTGTGTCTCTAACCTTACTGGAACAAGATGGTTCATTACCTTTATTGACGACCACACACGAATATGTTGGACCTATCTTATGAAAGACAAGTCTGAGACAAGTGTCATCTTCAAACAATTTCATAACCTTGTCAAAAACGTGTTTCAGTCCACTATTCAAATTGTTCGAACTGATAATGGCAACGAATATTTTTCTCATGAACTTGTAAATTACCTTACTGAGCATGGCATATTCCATCAAAGTACATGTGTTTACACTCCACAGCAAAACGGTATAGCCAAAAGAAAAAACCATCATATTCTTGAAGTTGCTCGTTCTCTTCTGATTGCAAGTAATGCCCCACATTCTTTTTGGGGTGAAGCTGTTTTAACCTCTACATATCTTATCAATAGGCTTCCTTCTAGAACTCTTAATTTTCAAACCCCCTTGAGTTGCTTACAAAAATGTTTTCCCTATGTCAGAATCCTTGAGTCACTTCCTCCTAAAGTCTTTGGGTGTATTGTTTTTGTTCATAACTCTAGTCCCACTCGAGGCAAGCTAGATCCCAAAGCCATTAAGTGCATCTTTGTTGGTTACTCACCCTCTCAAAAAGGGTACAAGTGCTACTGTCCTTCCACCAAAAGGTTTCATATCTCATATGACACCACCTTCCTTGAACATCAACCTTTCTTTGCCAATGTTTCTCTTCAGGGGGAGAACTTAAGTGAAGATAAACATTGGAATCCTTCCATGTCCCTTCCTATCTTACTTCCAATTTCACCTTCAGAACCCATACAGCTTATACCTCAAGGAGAAGAACCTGAGAAACAAGTGCAAGGTGGACTTCGGGTCTACTCTAGGAGACCACGAATTCCTCAGCAAACTCAAACACCAGAACTGGGGTCAAATCTAATGGAAGGCACCCAGGTTGATGAATGTAATTGCATAGTTAATGATTTAAATGCTACTGCTGTTGATGATCTTCTTGATGTTCCTATTGCTATTAGAAAGGGAGTTAGGTCCTGCACTCAACATCCCATATCTAATTATCTCTCTTATTCTAAGCTGTCATCAAAGTACAGGGCTTTCATCACAAAGATTGACCAAATGGAGGTTCCCAAAAATGTTCAAGATGCTCTTCAAAATCCAAAATGGCAAAGTGTTGTTATGGAGGAGATGAATGCTCTAAATGAAAACAAGACATGGGATGTGTAGACCTTCCTAAAGGAAAAAAGGTGGTGGGATGCAAATGGATCTTTACCATAAAAATAGGAGCTGATGGAAACATAGATTGATACAAGGCAAGGTTGGTAGCTAAAGGGTATACTCAAACCTATGGTATTGACTGTGAAGAAACTTTCGCTCCAGTAGCAAAATTAAACTCTATCAGAGTCCTCATCTCTCTTGCTGCAAGTCTTGATTGGGAATTGCACCAAATGGATGTGAAGAATGCATTCCTAAATGGAAACTTAGAGGAAGAAGTTTATATGAAGCTCCCTCCAGGCTTTGAAGGAAAAAATAAATCAGGTATGGTGTGCAAGTTGAAGAAGTCTTTATATGGACTAAAACAGTCCCCTAGAGCCTGGTTCACCAAATTCAGCTTGGCTATGAAACAATTCGAGTACACACAAGGACAGGCAGATCACATCCTCTTTGTCAAACAAGCTGAAAATGGAAAAAAGGTAGTTCTTATTGTCTATGTAGACGATATAGTAATTACTGGAGATGACACCCAAGGGATTGAAAGACTTAAAAGTCAACTGTAGGCAGAATTTAAGGTAAAAGACCTTGGAAACTTAAAATACTTTCTTAGGATGGAAATTGCAAGGAGCAAGAAAGGCATTTTTATCTCCCAAAGGAAATATACCCTTGATTTGCTAAAGGAGACAGGAAAACTGGGGTGCAAGGCTGCTGGAACGCCTCTGGACAGAAATTGGAAACATAACCTTAATGAAGGAGATCCTCCTGTGGAGAGGGAATCCTACCAGCGCTTAGTAGGAAAGTTGATCTACCTATCCCTCACTAGACCTGACATTACTTACAATGTAAGTGTAGTCAGTCAGTTTATGCATTCTCCTACCAAGAGACATTTAGAAGCTGTAAACCAGATCCTACGCTACCTAAAAGGGACTCCTGGCAAGGGACTGCTGCTCAAGAAAAATGATCACTGAGGGGTTGAGTGCTATGCAGACGCAGATTGGGCAAGCTCTATAGAAGACGCAAAGTCAACTACTGGGTATTGCATCGAAGTGTGGGGAAATGTTGTGACTTGGAGAGCAAGAAACAAACTGTTGTTGCAAGAAGTAGTGCTGAAGCATAATATAGGGCAATTGCACAAGGAGTTTGTGAACTTATTTGGATAAGTAGGTTACTACAAGACTTATTTATTCCACTTGAAGGCCCTATGAAATTGTACAGTGATAGTAAATTAGCTATTAGCATAGTTCACAATCCTGTACAACACGATAGGATGAAGCATGTGAGGATTGACAGGAACTTCATCAAATCAGAAATTGAAAATGGAACTTTCAGCCTGCATTATGTGTCTACCAAGTCACAAGAAGCTGATATGTTTACAAAACCTTTACTGAAGTCAGAATTTCACTCAAATGTTAGCAAATTGGGAATGATTGACATCTATTCACCAGCTTGAGGGGGGCTGTTGACGTGAAATCCCATTGATTAAGGGATTGAATTAATTCCATAATTATGGAATTATTAGCTGTAAATGTGTAATTATTAGGTGTATAGTTGTTTCCTTTTCTGTTTTAGGTAGTAATTTGATTTTGACTGTAATTAAGGAAATTATTCCTTTTTAGTTCCCATTTCTAGCCTGACAGCAAGCCATCTTTAGTGTATATATTGTAACCCTTTTTACCATGAATAAACGTATCAGAGTTTCATAGTCATAGAACCTTTGCTTTCATGAATGAATGAATAAATAAAAGAGAAAGTTAGAGTAGCACCTATGAGAAGTAGATGACGGAAACTCGCCTAAAGTGGTTTGGCCACATGAGAAAAAGACCAATAAAAGCGGTGGTGAGAAAAGTGGATCACATGGATGATAGTCTGATTAAAAAGGGGTAGAGGACTCTAAATGGTTTTACTAAAAATTGGGTTTTTGATAGAGCCCAACTGAACTGATTAGCCTACTCCACTTAGTGGGTCAAGGCTTGGTCATCGTTACTGCTGTTGCTTCTTTTTCCAAAGACATCTCTTGAAAAAAAGACTATAACTCTTTCATAAACTGCTTTGGCTTCTATTGGTTGACCAATTATTTGAAAAAGAAAATAGGCTTAAGCTAAAAAGCTAATGGAAAAAAGTATTGTTAAAAATGTTAGGAATAAGTAATCATTATATGTTTGTACAAAGCACTCAGTGTACTTCCGTCTACATATCTAATATCAATGAACACATCCTTGAGAAGTGTTTCTTTTCCCTTAAACTTGCTACAGCCTACAGGATAGGATTCTGTTTATGCCATCTCTTTGGTGTTTGGCCCATGGCTGTTTCAAGGAAGTTGCTATTTCTGAAATGCAGAGAGACTAGGCAGCCTTACTGCATTCTTGAGTTTCTCTTATGCTCCTTGTTGTACTTAATTTCTTATGTTTTGGAATTTGGAGAATATATTATCTTCCCCTAGTTGTACTTTCCCTCTTTTCTCTCTAATATAATTCCTTTTTCAATTTCAAATTTAAAAAAATAAAAATAAAAAAGATCATGTCATTGAGTGAAGTCCACAAAAATATGACCTTTAACCCAAATTCCCACCCACCCCCAACCACCTGAGCTATGTCCAGGTGGCAATTATCAAGAATTCTAATGCTACAGTTCCATTACCTTAGATAAAAAGATGTGCCTACCAAAAACGAATCAGGGACTTTCACATATTTTAGATGAAACTATTACAACAAGGGAAATTCTATAATACCCCTAAGGAGTAACCTTACCCCCAGGTGATGTGACATAAAGTATGGTACACTTAAATGGTGTAACCATTATGTAACTGAGTTAACCATACTCTATATCACATCACCTGCGGTACCGGTACCACTTAGGGGCACCGTAGTGTTACCCTTACAACAAAGTATGCCAACAAGACTCCACTAGATATAAAAATGTACCTGAAATCTATGTACATGAGGGCTTGTTCCCACATCAGAAGGCTGAAAAGATACCCCATACTGCTCCTGTAAAACATGGTGAAGAAAAACTAAGGAAGCCAACATCAAGCAAAGCAGCTTCTAAATATTAGTACGGTTAATGCAACAAATAAACATATACTCCACAAATACATCACAAAAATAATAAGTGAATCATATATCAATAAAATTTCGCATATAATCTATTATAAATTATCAAGAATAGATTCAAATAGCCATATAGTAAATATTTATATCCAACCAATTTGATGAGAAATAAACTGAATGATAAAGTACTACAACTTCTAGTGACCCGTACCAGGAATTTTATGCACCAACCAAGAGAATATTGAAAACAACAAACACTAAGATTTCAGTCAGCAGAGAACATATAACCTTGGATAAATTTTAAACGGATATTTACTAAGATATCTTTGCATTATTGCAATTAGATACGCTTACAGAAACAAAGCAATGGCAACAAAATCAAATCCCAGCGATGAGCTCATGTGCATGTTGCTATATCACTGGGGAAGAGATTTAAACTCTAATGCAAGCATTGCTGAAAAAAATTAAGTTTTGAAGCAATGCTGAGTAAAAAAGTATTCAAAACCAAGTTATAGATAATTAGATATATTATGAACTAAATACAAAATCTACACTTGAAAGTTGTAATTAATATAATTTAGATCAATTTTTCACCACCATTCTCGCACCTTAATTGGTAGATGAGATTATTTCTAAGCACAACCAATTGCCTGAGTCCAATGTTAGGGCATTTTGGAGAGACCTTTAATATATTTGTAGGTCTGAAGACCTAAGATGCAACAGGATTATTAAAATAGTTATTGAACTCCACTCCAATATCATTTCTAACATGAGGTCTCACCAAAAGGTACTTGTAATTTGATCAACAGGTTTGATTCGTACACAGCAATGTTTTTAAAATCAAATCAGTCCTTGAACTATTAAGGTAAGAGGTTTAAGGTTTCGAGGTTGGGGTTAAACTGGGTTCGGATTGGGGTTTTGTATTTACTTGTATATTTTATAAATATATGAAGATATATACATAAAATCATAAGAAAAAAACCATGAAATATATTTCTAACATGATCAAATTAATTCATGACACATACAATAAAAGAAGATCTTTGACGGGTTATGAGTTCACGCTTTCGAGTAGAGCAATTAGTTTGAAAGCGACTTTACAGTCCACTATTGCATTATCTGCTACAGAAGCTGAATATATGGCAACAACAGAAGCAGTGAAAGAAGTCATTTGACTTAGAAGTTTGATAGGTAGTTCGGATTCGTTGCTAGATGTTGGAAATAACGTTATAGGAAATAGAAGTAGTTAATGATGATTCATTAGATTCATGTACATAGGAAAAGTGATTCATGTACATAGGGGTTAATGTTCTTGAAAATGTAAAGTTGTATTTATTTCACAGTATATATATATATGATTCTTGTTGAGTGCTAATCACTCAAGTAATTCAGAAATTTTCCATCCTAAATTCTTTAAGTCTTTAGTCTCTTTTCAACTTGGTATCAGAGCGGGTTCGATCCTACCTCTGAACTGTCTTAGAATCTCTGCCATCTGGTCCGGCGAAAAATTCCTTAACAAATCATTTGTCACCCATGTGTATCGTTTGTGTCACAAGCAGTAGTCCTTTTGTCCATCTCCAGTCAGCAGGCCCGCACTCAGTCACTGTCCCAACCGTCGACCACCTGAAATGCACTACACGCGCCCCACCGGGCGACTCAAAAGGTTCCGACCGGCCAACCCACCAAGACCCATCCCCAGCAGAGTCCCCACGTGCCGCCACACGTGCCTCTACTTGTCGGAGCGTGAGCTTCATGCACCACCTTCCCAGAGTCCAATCACCGTCGCACCAATGCCATCTAAACCGCCGTCTCTTCCTCTTTCCATTTCTGCCATCACCTTCCCCAACCGTACCTTGGGCCTCTTTGCTGCCCATTAACCTTAATTTATTAAAAAAAAAAAAAAACCATACCAAAAATCGAACCAAGATGGAATCCGGAGCTGCCTCTTAAACCTCTCAAAACTCTCAACCAAGTCAGATACCTACATACAACCCTTCCTTTTCTATTTCTGGAACCCCAACAATAATTTCAGAAAAGCTAAATGGAAAAAATTATTTGGCTTGGTCAGCATATGTAGAGCTTTGATTTCTTGGTCAAGGATTCTATGATCATTTGGAAAAGTCCTCTGATGATATTCCATAAGAAAATCGTAGTCAATGGGAGAAACTTGATTATCAACTTTGTGCCTTGTTGTGGCAATCTGTCAAACCAACCATTCTAGCAAACTTTAGAACCTTTAAAACCTGTCATACTTTCTGGAAGAAGGCTCAAAGTGTTTTTGCTAACGATATACAAAGGCTATATGATTTAGTGCAAAAGTTGGTCACTCTCAAACGATCAGACCATGACATGATTTCCTATGTTTCAAAAGCTCAATCTGCAGCTGAGGAGTTAAAAACGTTCTTGGAAGCTGACACCCTTGCAGGTATAAAGTCAAAACTTGACAATCTATATATGGTGTTGATCCTTCATGGGATGAATTCATATTTTGATCATGTACATGACCAAATTTTAACTGGTCAAGAGGTCCCTTCAATGGAGAATCTGATTACTAGACTTCTTCAAGTCCGTTCACCAAAAGTGGGAGGTAATTCTATTGATTCTTCAAGTCCGTTCACCAAAAGTGGGAGGTAATTCTATTGATTCAATTAAGACTTCTGCAATGGTATCTAATCGTGGAGGATGAGGAGGTCGTGGAAATCGTGGAGGACGAGGAGGAAGAGGTGGACGTCCTCAATATTCATATTGCAAAATGGGTCATACCCAGGATACATGCTACTACTCACTTCGTGGATTTTCAAAAAAATATGTGAATGTCTCTAAGGCTGAAGGAAAGTTCACAGAGAATGAATATCAAGAATATCTTCAATTAAAGGTTGCCAACCAATCTCAGTCCTCCACTGCCACAGGAGCCCATCATTCTACAACTTGCAATTCTCAGTCTAGTAGTTTTCAAAGTCCATGGATTATTAATTCAGGTGCCTCTGATCACATTGCTGGTAATAGTTCTTTATTCTCCACCATGTCTCCACCTAAATTTCCGCATTTCATTACTCTAGCAGATGGTTCCAAAGTTGTTGCCAAAGGAATAGGTCATGCTTCACCTACTCCTTCTATGTCTTTAAAATCTGTTTTATTTATACCCGGTTGTCCTTTTAATTTGATCTCTCTTAGTCAACTTACTCGCTCTCTTAATTGTTCTGTAACGTTTGATGTCGATTCATTTAGCATACAGGAACGTGGTACGGGTCAGATGATTAGCATAGGACATGAATCTCGGGATCTTTACTACCTCCAATTAGCTCCTTCTGAAACTTGTGTTGTAGCTGCATCTGTCAATCTTCTTCATGAACGTCTAGGTTATCCAAGTTCGTCAAAAATGCAAAAATTGGTTCCAAGTCTTGAGAAAATAAAAACTCTTAACTGTGAGTCATGTCAACTCGAAAAATATGTTCGATCTTCTTTTCCAAGTCAGGTTGAAAGTTGAATAATTCTTCTTTTTCTGTTATTCATTCAGACATATGGGGACCAAGTCGTGTAACTACATCTTTGGGTTTTAAATATTTTGTTACTTTCATTGACAAATTCTCAAGATGTACTTAGGTATTCTTAATGAAAAAACGTTATGAAATATTTTCTATTTTTACCTCCTTTTATACAAAGGTTGAAACCCAATTTGGTAAGAAAATTAAAGTCCTTCGGAGTGACAATGCAAGAGAATATTTTTCTGCTGCTTTCTCTTCTTTTCTGACTTCAAAAGGAATTTTACACTAGTCAACTTGTCCTCACACACCCCAACAAAATGGAATAGTAGAAAGGAAAAATAGACATTTAGTTGAAACTGCTCGAACATTGTTACTCCATGCAAAAATGCCCATTTGTTATTGGGGTGATGCAGTTCTAACTGCATGTTTTTTAATAAATCGAATGTCTTCTTCTCTTGGTAATAAAGTTCCACATTACATTTTATTTCCTAAAGAATCATTGTTTCATGTTGCTCCTCGTGTTTTTGGCTATACTTGTTTTGGTCATGATCTCTCTTCAGATTTGGATAAACTCTCGGCTCGAGCAATTTAATGTGTTTTTCTTAGGTATTCCAGCCTGCAGAAAGGATACCGTTGTTATTCTCCAGCCTATAATCGTTATTACATGTCTGCAAATGTCACCTTCTTTGAAGAAACTCCATACTTTTCTTCTTCTGAGTCTAATATTATCCTTAATGTTTTACCTGTTCCCTATTTTGGTCCATCTCTTTCTCCTTTGCAGGAACAAAATGGTACCTGAAGACCCCAATGAACAAGAAGTTCCTTATGCAACCACTGAGTCATCTTCACCTCCTCTTATCACGTATCAGTGTCGCCCACGTATTCCTAATCCAACATTACAGGGAGTTAAAGACCCAAAAGAATCATGTCCTACTCCACCAGCCACCTCTACTACGGACCTTTCTAAACCCAATGCTAACTTGTCAATCGCCCTTAGAAAAGGTACTCGATCCACCCAGAATCCTCATCCCATTTATAATTTCTTAAGCTATCATCATTTATCTCCTTCCTATTCTTCTTTTGTATCATCCTTGTCCTCTGTTTCAATTCCAAAAAATATTCGTGAGGCACTTGATCATCTAGGATGGAGATGAACCATGATTGATGAAATGCAAGCTCTTGAACAAAATGGTACCTGGGAGTTAGTTTCCTTTCTTCTAGGCAAAACAACTGTTGGATGTAGTATCAAAGTTGGTCTAGATGGCTAAATTGATCGTCTTAAAGCTCGTTTAGTGGCCAAAGGTTATACACAAATTTATGGCCTTGACTGTGGGGATACCTTTTCTCCTGTTGCAAAAATCACTTCAGTCTGTCTCTTTCTTGCCATGGAAGCCATTCGTCATTGGCCACTATATCAGTTGGACATTAAAAATGCATTTCTTCATGGAGAGCTAGAAGAGGAAATTTATATTGAGCAACTGCCAAGCTTTGTTGCTCAGGGGGAGTCTAGATTAGTTTGCAAACTATGGCGTTCTCTCTTCGGGCTCAAACAGTCTCCACGAGTATGGTTTGGAAAATCTAGTTTTGTTATTCAAGAATTTGGACGAAACGTAGTGAAGCAGACCATTCAGTCTTCTATTGCCATACTTTTCCAGACACTTGTGTTTACTTGGTGGTGTATGTAGATGATATAGTCATCACAGGCAATGATCACGAGAAAATTTCTCAGTTGAACAATCATTTGTTCAATCACTTTCAAACTAAGGATTTAAGAAAATTAAAATATTTCCTAGGTATTGAAGTTGCCCAATCAAGGAATGGCATAGCTATCTCACAAAGGAAGTATGGATTGGATATTCTCAATGAAACTGGCATGTTGGATTGTAGACTTGTTAACAGTCTCATGGATCCAAATTATAAATTGCTACCAAATCAAGGGGAGCTCTATTCTAATCCTGAAAGGTATCGAACATTGGTTGGAAAACTTATCTATCTCACTATAACAAGACCAGACATCTCTTTTGCAGTTGGGGTAGTGAGTCAATTCATGCAAACTCCACACACAGATCATTGGGATGCAATGATAAGAATTCTGAGATACATCAAGAAGGCTCTTGGACAAGGATTACTCTTTGAAGATAAAGGGAACACTCAAATAATTGGATACAGTGATGCAGATTGGGCAGGATCTCCTATTGATAGACATTCCACATCACGATATTGTGTCCTTGTTGGTAGAAATCTTGTTTCATGGAAAAGTAAAGAGCAAAATGTTGTTGCACAGTCTAGCGCAGAAGCTGAATACCGAGCTATGGCTACAACCACTTGTGAGCTCATTTGGATTAAACAACTTCTTCAGGAATTGAAGTTTGGAGATGTTCAACAAATGAAACTATGTTGCGATAATCAAGCAGCTCTTCACATAGCCTCTAATCCAGTGTTTCATTAAAGAAGTAAACATATTGAAATTGATTGTCACTTTGTTCGAGAGAAGGTCCTTTCTAAGGAAATTATTATTGAATTTGTTAGTTCAAATGATCAACGTGCAAATATCTTTACAAAACCACTTAGAGGACCTTGAAGCCATTATATTTGTTGCAAGCTTGGAGCATTTGACTTATAAACTCCAGCTTGTGGGGGAGTGTTGGAAATAACGTTATAGGAAATAGAAGTAGTTAATGATGATTCATTAGATTCATGTACATAGGGAATAATGTTCTTGAAAATGTAAAGTTGTATTTATTTCACAGTATATATATATATATATATATATATATATATATATATATATCATTCTTGCTTGAGTGCTAATCACTCAAGCAATTCAGAAATTTTCCCTCCTAAATTCTCTAAGTCTTTAGTCTCTTCTCAACTCAAGATATTACAGTAGTTTATTGTGATAGACAAAGTGTCATACATTTGACCAAAAATCAGATGTATCACAAAAGAACCAAACATATTGATGTAAGATATCAATTCATTTGCCTTTCCTATAATAAAAATGCAAGCCTCCAAAATAGAGTGGTTATGGTCAAGGAAAATTCAAGCCATCAAATAACAAATCTCCACCTTGACTAGAACTTTCTTCTTGCCTCAAATTTCAAACATCGCCTTTACCAAAGTGCTCATGAGGACTAAGTCACATATTACAAGTACCAATTAACTCCAAGTAGTGCTTGAACTTAAATACTATAATTGACTTCATCATCATATCTATTGGATTATCTGAAATACTAACCTTTTTCACAACAATAGTACCATCAGAAATAATCTCCTAAATGAAATGATATCTGACATCAATTTGTTTGGTTCTTTCGTGATACTTTGGTCACCACAGTAAACTACTGTAACATCTTACACCAAACCCCTGTAGTAGATAATGCAATAGTGGATTGTAAAGTCGCTTTCCAACTAATTGCACTACCTGAAAGCATAGTTGTACGAACTAAACCGACCTAGCTGGTCCGACCGGAAAACCCGTGACCCAGCCTCTAAGCTAGTCTGGTTCATGCTCATAACGGGTTTTCACGTTGAACCAATCAAACCTGGGTGACTCAGGTGAACTGCCCAAACGGGTTAGATCGGTCTAACCTGGTTCTAACTTATTTATTTAATTGGTGCTTCAAAAATGCAACTTGTGGGATTTGAACACAGTACCTAGAAGGTACCTTATTGTGATGAAACACACTTTGACATTAGACCACATGCTCTTGTTGAGTAATTTCCTCAATTTTATAATTTATATTATTATCACCACTAATATTTTTAAATATAATATTTTTATATGAAGTAATTTCTTCATATATATATATATATATATATATATATATATATATTAAAAAAAAATCTTCTTTGTCCAGGTTTTTCGGTTCAATCACTTAACCCACGGTCAAACTGTTAACCCGGTGACCCGACCTTCTGATCGGGTTGACCTCCAGTCCAAGTTATACAGCTATGCCCACAAGCATGAAGACATAACCTGTCACTGATCTTTTATCAGTATCTCCAGCAAAACAGAGTCAATGTAACCAATTATACTACCACCAGTATTATGAATCCTATCATATACCAAGCCCACATCTGTAGTACCTCAAAGATACCGAAGTATTCATTTCACAGCCTACCAATGCATTTTGTCAGGATGCCCCATATACTTGCTAACCACACTAACAGCATGTGAAATATCTGGACGAATGCAAACCAAAGCATACATGATGCTTCCAACTGCACTAGCATCAGGAACATGTGACATTTGTTCCTCTTCTTCAATAGACTATGGTAACATTGCAACTGATAGTTTGAAAACTCACAAGTTTTGCATTCTCCATTACAAAGTGCTCTAATACTATTTCAATGTATTTCTTTGGGGACAAATATAATTTTCCAGCATGCCAATCTATGTGAATTTGCATGACCAATACTTTCTTAGCTGCAAGTAAATCTTTCATTTCAAATTCACCACTTAGCTCGGCCTTTAGCTTGTTGATCTCACATATACTCTTGGCGGCAATGAGCATATCATCAATATAGAGTAAAAAATAGACAAACGAACCATTTGGGATCTTCTTGTAGTATACACAACTGTCATAATCACTTCTAGAGTAACCATGACCCAACATGAAAGAGTCAAATCTCTTAAACCATTGACAAAGAGACTGCTTCAAGCCATATAATGACTTTAAAAGACAAACATGATCTTCCTTGCCCTGAACCATGAAACCCTCTTGTTGTCATATAGACTTGTTCTTCAAGCTCTCAACGAAAAAAAGTTGTCTTAACATCGAGCTGCTCAAGCTCTAGATCAAACAGTGCAACCATAGCGAGCAACACTCGAATGGAGCTATGTTTCACAACTGGAGAAAACACTTCATTTAAGTTTATTCCTTCCTTTTGAGTGAAACCTTTTGCAACCAAGTGTGCTTTGTAATGAGCCATTTCAAATCCAAGGGATCCTTCCTTTTTCTTGAAGACCTATTTGCAACCAATGATCTTCTGTCCTTTGGGCGGTTTCACCAACTTCCAAGTTTGGTTTTTTTAAGAGACTCCATATCTTCATCCATAACAACAACCCACTGTCCAGACTAATCACTCAAGATAGCCTCATGGTATGTTACAAGGTCTTGAGTTTCAGTTTCCTCTGCAGCCGATAATGCAAAAGAGATTATGTCTGCATGGCCATACCTCCTAGGTGGTTTTGTTTGCCTCCTTTCTCTGCTTCTTGCAAGGCTATATTGTTGCTACTCTTGTGGAGTATCTTCTTGTTCTTCAATAACCTCTTGCTCATGCTCTTGCTCTTTCTCTTGAATGGGCTTATCAGAAGTAGTCTTTTGGCTGTTCAAATTCAAGCTCCACTTGCTTGTTAACATCGTATTCCATTTTTGCATTGCCAACCTCCTTTGTTGGATGAAGCATGGATGATTCATTGAACTTAACATCTCTGCTAATTATGAATTTGGGTAATTTAGGCTCAGTACACCACAATTTGTAACCTTTCACACCAAATGAAAAACCAAGAAATATGCATTTTTCTGCCCTTCGTTCAAGTTTGCCGTCATCTGTATGAGCATATACAAGACAACCAAATATTCTTAAGTCTGAATAATCAGTTGGAGTACCAAACCATACCTTAATAGGAGTTTTAACTCAATTGCAGTTGATGGAGACCGATTCACCAAATAGCAAGCCATATTGACAACTTCAACCCAAAAATCCTTTGACAGCCTAGCATTAGAGAGCATACAATAAGCTATCTCCAGAAGAGTTCTATTCATACATTATGCCGCTCCATTTTTGTTGTGCTGTCTTCCGCACAGTACAGTGTCTTGCTATGCCTTCATTCTCGCAAAACTCATTGAACTGGCCCTCACAAAACTCCGAGCCATTGTTTGTTCGAAAACGTTTGATTTTCTTACTAGTTTGATTTTCAATAAGCGCTTTCCACTTCTTGAAAGTGGGAAAAACATCATTCTTGCGCTTTAGAAAATATACCCAAACTTTCCTTGAGAAGTCATCAATGAAAGATAATAGGTATCTGGCAGCACCCTTTGACGGAATAGGCACATGGCCAACTATGCCTTGGTCCTGTGAATGGCAGTGCTAAACTTGACTCTGGTTTACTTCTCATAAACACAATGTTCACAAAAGTCAAGCTTTCCAATTTTACGATCACCCAACAAGCCACACTAGCTCAATATAGACATCCATGCTTCGCTCGTATGCCCCAGATGCATATGCCACAAACGAGTAGCATCTAAATTAGAATCAAGAGAAGATGATACAGATGTAGTTCCGACAATTGTTCTGCCTTAAAGCAAGTAAAGACCATTGACCAATTTTCCTTTGATCACAATAAGAGCACCTTTGGAGACTTTCAAAACTCCACCTTCAACATAATACTTACATCCTTGAGAATCAAGCGTGCCCAAAGAAATGAGATTTTTCTTCAGGTTTGGTATGTGCCAAACATCAGTTAAAGTTCTCATGATTTCATCATGCATCTTGATTCAGACTATTCCAATGCCAATGACCTTACAAGACACATTGTTTCCTATAAGGACAGCACCACCATCAATTGACCGGTACGTTGAAACCAATCCATGCATTACCAACTGAACTAGTTGATACAGAAAGAACATTTTCAGCACCTTTACCAACACTTGTTAAATTACCTGAATCTGTCTCTTACTTTTCTTTGAGCCTCAGACATTCTACTTTCCAATGCCCTTCTTTCCTACAATATTGACATTTGCCCTTACGATATCTAGATTTAGATTTACACTTGCCTCTGCAACTACTCAAGCCAATCTATCTCTTCTAACAACCAAACCAAATGCGACATCATCATGTTCGACACTATCATGCTCCATCTTTTCACAACACAAAAGTGCGGATTTAACTTCATCAATATCAAGATGTTCATGACCATCTATGAGCGTTTCTCGAAAATGCTTGTAAGAGGGAGGTAAGGAGCAAAGCAACATCATTGCCTATTGCTCACTAGAGAATGTCTCGTCCATATTTTTCAATTCCATGATGAGTGAAGTAAACTCATAAATGTATGATGGATGTCCCTTCAATCATGCGAAGCATATATAGACGTTGCAATACACCAAAACAATTGGCCACCGTTACTCCAACTTGGTCCACAATGTTGTTGTTTTCTCTGATAGGACCTCTTGTAATACATTGTCTGTAATGCATAACTGAATAGTGGAAAGAGCTTTTTCATCAAACTCAATCCACTCAAAATCCTTCATTATGTCATGCTTCTTGTCTTTACCAGAAAGTGTTATCTTCAAATTCTGGTCTCAAAACAACCATCATACGGACCTAACACATCCCAAAGTTGATGTGCCTATTGAAATGTTGAATATCAAATTTTGTAAATGTCATCATTTACCAGATCTGTCCAGAACGCTACAAGCTCTTTGATACCGGTTTGTTATAAAATTAACACAAATAAGCGGAAATGTAAACAAAAAATGTGGTTTGGCTTATAGCCTACATCTACAGGCAAAGATAACTGCTATAACTTGATATAAAAATATGATGGAGAATACAAAAGAATGATCACACTATTCAAACCCAAATTCCAAATACCTCATAATATTTCCTCACCAGTGTATACACTCAACTCTCACGAATAAACAAAGAGAAGATAATAGAAAACAGAAATTCTCTGAGAGATGCTGTGTTTGAAATGATTTGAAATGGTTCCAAGCATCGGCTTGTATAGGGGCTTCAAAACCTCGTGAAAATGTCCTACATTCATGCTTACCACACAACAAAATAGGCTTTTCCTATAATCATGGTTAGTCTCCATAAATGCTGCATGGTAGAAATTCATTTGCGTTTCCTATAATAAATGCAAATCTTCAAAATAGATTGATTATGGTCAAGGAAAATTCAAGCCATCAAATATATTTCTAACATGATCAAATTAATTCATGACACATACATTTAAGAGTCAATACATTATATACAACACAAAATATATCCAAATATATTACACTAGTAACAAATATATATATATATATATTACACTATACAAATATTTTTAAATATACCTTAACATTAATTATATCTAAATATATCTTATACTATAAACAACAACAACAACCAAGCCTTTTCCCACTAGGTGGGGTCGGCTACATGGATCAGACGACGCCATTGTGTCCTATCATGAACCAAGTCTTCAGAAAAGCCATTCAAATCTAGATCTTTTTTAACCGTTTCACCTATAGTCTTTCTTGGTCTTCCTCTACCTCTAGCTATTGGGTTATTCTCCATCTGATCTACTCTTCTTACAGGGGCTTCTAAGGGTCTTCTCCTTACATGTCCAAACCACCTAAGGCGAGATTCTCCCATCTTTTCCACAATAGGTGCTACCCCTACTTTCTCTCTAATGCATTCATTCCTAATCCTATCTTGTCTAGTATGGCCACACATCCAACGCAACATCCTCATCTCCGCGACACTGATCTTGTGCTCTTGTTGGCTTTTTATCGCCCAACATTCAGTACCATACAACATTGCGGGCCTTATAGTACATGTCGGTAAAATTTACCCTTAAGCTTGAGAGGCACTTTCCTATCACAAAACTCCTGAAGCACACCTCCATTTCATCCATCCAGCTTGAATCCTATGGTTTACATCTCCTTCTATCTCTCCATCATTTTGTATGATGGATCCAAGATACTTAAACTGTGTAACTTGTGGTATGGTATGATCTCCAATTTTTACCGCTAAGCTAGCATTAGCATGTTTCTTACTGAACTTACATTCCATATACTCCGTCTTTCTCCTGCTTAGACGAAAGCCATGTTCTTCCAAAGCCCGTCTCCACAACTCTAGCTTCCCGTTTATTTCCTCTCTCGACTCTCCAACTAAGACTATATCATCTGCAAAAAGCATGCATTGTGGCATTGGCTCTTGGATATGCGCAGTCAGCACATCCAAGACCAAGGTAAAAAGATAAGGACTCAAAGCTGACCCTTGGTGCAGTCCTATAGTTATAGGGAACTCTTCTGTGACCCCACTCGGTGTTCTCACACTGGTTTTAACCTCATCATACATATCTTGGATTGCTCGAATATAGGCAATACGAACTCTTTTCTTCTCCAAAGCTTTCCACAAGACTTCTCTCGGTACCCTATCGTAGGCTTTTTCCACAAGACTTCCATATTTAAGGTATATATAAAAAAATATATATTTAAATTAGTGTTCCTTAATTTAAGATTATAATAAATTTTAAAAAAATATTTTTTTACTAATAAGAATTTGGTTTATGCTCAATTAAAGCACCGGGACAATTATAAAAAAACTTGAAATTGTATTGAAAAAGAGGTTAAAAAATAATTTTGCATTTGGCAATATTAAAAGAAAAATTGGGTCTTGAAATATTTTTTTAAAGGAATAACATTTTACTTTGAGGTTCTTAAATTTTTTATTAGAAAATAAAATATCTACATTAAAAGTTGAGCATTCTAACTAAAAAACACATCTGGTTCAGTGGTAGAGCATTACAACGTGTTCTTCCACTAAAGGCTATTCAGTTCGAATCCTAGGTGCTGCCATTTTGTGAAATTGGTGAATAAATGGTGAACCAGTTCGACCAGCCAAATTGTGACCGATGCACACAGTTCGACAAGCCTGGCCAAACTGGTTGGAGGACCAGTTCATGGTTTAACTCAGTTAGACCAGCTGGTTAGGTCCAGTTTTCAAAACTATGGTACACAGAAATATCCTAAACAATTTTTAATTACACTTGTAAGATAGGAACGTTGGGATATCCTTAAGGAACAAGCAAGAGAGGCTTCTTCAGTGTAAACAGAGCAAAATTAATAGTAAAGAAAATAACGAAAATGTTAAAACATTTTAGGCAAAATACAGGGTCAAAGAGCCTGTTAAGCAAAACATACTATGACAATTCCCTTTAACTTCACATCCATTACTGAGCCAAAGTTTACCAAATGCTAGAAATATTAACTGAAACTAGGAAAGACATTTAATTTAGAAAAAAAATCCAGTACTCAACCAGTATTAAGATGGACAATGTTAATTATCTGTGTCCTAGGGATATGCCTTCCTTAGAAGACCAGACATGGAAATATCCTCAATTAGGCTCACTAAGAATAAACCAAGAGTGGAAACTGGAAATGATCAGATATTAAATCTAATCACAGAGCCAGCTAACAACACTAATGAACAAGATAGAACCAAGCTTGCTTTCAAGAAGGCAAAAATGAAAATTATAAGAAAGGTGAAACAAAAAGACAGCAACTACCACTGAAAAACAGAGGGAACTGCTAACCTTGATCTTTTCAAGATAGACATCAATCTCACAACCAATGCCATCCCTCATCAAGCTACTTTCAGAAGAAAAAAGCTGCTCTTCACCTGAAGCCTCACCAACCAAAGCTTGCTGCACAAATATGCAATGCCAATCAAATAACATATCAACAATAGACCAAATTCATCAAAAGTGGAAAGCAGTACCAATTCACTTCACTAGATTATAACTATGAGCTATTTCCCCCTCCTCCTACTGAAATGAGCCCTATTTCAAGAATAAGGGGGAAAAAATTAATAAACGATCCAGCAATAACCTTCCTAAGTAAACCTGTCAAAGTCTCCACTAAATTTATCACTCTTTCTTCCAGCAAGCAAAGAGAATAGAATACCGTTCTATCATAATTATTCAAGACATAATATAGATAAGGATTTCACACATCCGAACTTTATTTCCTCAAAACAAAAGTCCCTTGTCAAAACTTAATTCAGACAAATTCCAAATACAAGTGAATAGATTTCTACAAGTATTACAACTTTCCCATTCCCATCAATCAACAAATTTTCCCCCTTTTCTTTGTTCTATCCACAAGACAACTTTCTACCCTTGCATGTAAAGCCTTGAATGGAACCTTCTCTGGCACCCTCAACTTCATTTATAGAATATCACATCCAAGAATGTTCAGGATGATAATCTGTACCATCAAGACTATTAATAGAAATTCTTGACATCTAAACTCCTTTTTTTTTTTGCATTATTTACAGATTACATTACAGTGATAATGACACTTGGAGGTACCTTCAACAGTATTTGCAAAGCAATGACGCTAATGAAAATGTTAATCAGGATAAACTCCTAGTGAAAAGAAATAACAATTATGTGACTTCCTGAGCTCTATTACTCAACATTCCTGTGTATTTGGTATAAAATGCCACATTTAACAGGGCCGGCAAATTTAAAAATACAAATACAGGATAGTATCTACAGCAATGACAATATAAACTTGGTAAGAGACTCTGTTGTAAAACTCTGGGTATCAATAGCAGAAATCCTACTTAATTTACCACATAGACAAAGGGAGGCAAAAGCCAACAGTCAAATGCTTATATATTGAAAAAGTTCAAAATGGAAGATGCAACATACCAATAAGAGTTTCTTGTGCTGTTTGCGTTGTGGAAGAATTCCAAGCCCATCCAGAACTGATTCATCAAGTTCTACAGAACGAGATATATTAAGAGAACAGAAATGGGTGCAATGGTAAAACAAACAGATATTCAGTGGCACAACCTTTAGTTTGCAGCAGAGTGGCAAGCACACTCAAAGAACCCAAAACTTGTACATCATCCCCGTTTGTTACATATGCAAGCAAAACCTCCCTACATCAATCAGAGAATGTCATGAAAAAAAAAGAACACAGGACATATCCTAGAAACAAATTTTAAATCACTACTTAAAGAAGTACAAATTGCACCATTATAAGACATACAATATATATATATATATATATAAATTAAAGACCAATACAAGGACACCCAAGTTATCATGAAAAATTATTTTACTGAAACATTTTTCAATTCCTAAAAGTCAAAAACATCATCAGAATTATGTATGCAAAGGTCCAAGAACTAAAATATTACTATATTATATATATATTCACTTGAATAACTGAGTAAATAGTATAGGCAAGATAGTTTGAGCTGGCACAATAAATTTATTAACACTTCCAGTTCCAAAGACAAGCATAAATGCAAAGAGAACTGTTCTCAATCTAACTTAAGAATAGTAACAAAAAAAATAAAATTTAAATCTGTAGGTGAAAAAAGTGGCTTTTACCTTAAAGCCAGATTTGAACTGCTACAATCATTTTGTGTGATAACACTTTCTGTATGAAAACCTGAAGAGCTAGAAGAGTATGGCACATTGACCATTAAGCATTCCGCATCACGCTTGGCAAGATTATCATTATCTGACTCTTGGTTTTCGGATGTCAAACCATGATCAGATATATAGCCATTGACTTTACCCCCATAACTTTTTGTAAAGGCCTCTAAGGGATAAAAAAGAGTAGCGACTATGGTGTTTGCCAAATCTTTGATTTTGACTATCTTCAAGATGCAACAGAGCAAGTAGAGAGAAGTGACAACACCACTTTGCATAGCCTGGATTAACATGCTACTAAACATTAATAAGAACATGCTGTATAATATAAATCAAAATCTGTCCAAGAAAAATCTTTCAAAGATCCTTGGACAGATGCGACAGTGGATCAAAGTGAACTGAGAAGGCCATAAAGTGAAGTTTCATACATTAACAGCCACTATCCTCAGCGAAGGAAGAAGTAATGGAAAAATCAAAAGCATCAGAATGCTGTCTGTTATTAGCCTCCCAACATCAGGAATTCCAGCAGATATGACATCACTAAAGTAATATAGGTTGTCCTCAATTTCATCTACAGCAGCATTAATTGTAGAAGTTGAATCTGGGCCTGGATTTCTGTGTCAGTAACCATAATTTCTCTATCAGGACACAAGGAAATCTGAAGCTAATATGCCAAAGAGAAAAGAAGTTATGATGTCTTACTTCAGTGTCTCAGAGACCAGTCTATTTAAATCCATGCACTGCTTCCTAAAAAAGGAAACCAGGTTTGAGAAGTAATCTGTGTGAGGTGCGCTTGTTATATATCTATTAACACTGTCATCTCCAACTGAAAATTTTACAGACAACTATTAGAAAATTAAGTTTTTTTGCATCATAACATAACTGAGTTCAGGAAGGAAATCGAAAAAAAGTACAGAAAAAGGCCCATGTAAAACAGTAAAATCTCACCATGATAAACATTAAGGGTCACAGCACGTACAGCAGTGCGAACCATGTTCTCCTCATGAAAGGCAAAGCATATCGCCTCAACATACAGTGGAAATGAAACTACTTCATCCTAAATGCATAGAAAAACAGTCAAACGTTTGGACATCCCGAAACAATGGCAGAGTTATATGATATCTCCTTCCCAGCCAAAACATTACAACATCAACAACAATAACCAAAGCCTTTTCCCACTAGATGCAGTCAGTTACATGAATCAAACAACGTCATTGTGTTCTATCAAAAACCAAATCCTCCGATAGGCTCCCAGCCAAAACATTAAAAAATAATAATAATAATAATAATAATAATAATAATAATAATAATAAATCAACTATACTTGAAAGACTGAGTAAAAACAGATGGTTAACTATGAATATGTGCATAAAATTAATGATCTCACAAGATTTGACTGTTATAGGACTAGCAATGGTCCAACAGGCTTCTGGCTCAAAGTCAGCCACTAGGAACATCAGCCTCATTTGCAGAAAATATCAAACAGATTTTTGTTGTATCTAAACTGTTAAATTTTTTTCCTTTCTTTCTTTTATTTTTTTGAATCCACAAAATTTCAATACAAAATCTGCACAAAGTACAATAAAACCTATATCACTTATCCACCTTCTGTAGCCAAGAGAGTTCAGCTAGAAAATCCCACCAAAACTTAGTCCTTAAACATGAAGGAAACTAACGAAGAGTTATGAAGACCATCTTACAAGTCTCCCTTAAACTAATAATTTGAACCATCATCAGAAAAAGAAGACCCAGAGAGCAGAAAACTTACATTGCGAGTCTTCACAAGCAGAGAAATTGTATTCTTGTTCAATTTTCCGCTTATTGCTCTTCAATGACCAGAAGACATTTAACCAAAGAACTAGTTAGCAAACTATACAAAGGGGAGGATCAACAGAAATTATACTAACCCAGAAAACAGATTTTATGCAGTGTAAACATCAACTGCCACTCACCAGTAGGATAGATTAAAACGAACCTTAAAAAGGATATGTAGTATGACAATAGCTCTTCATTGCGAAAGTCAAATGAATAAGTTATCAGGTAGTTCATATGTTCATTACTAAACATATAGTCTGCAAAAATTTCAATAGAGAAGATTATCAAGCCCATCAACATGTTTACATCTAGTTGAGAAACTAATGTAACTGCAGAATAGGGCACTTCATTTGACAATCAACTTACATATAGCATGTTCACTTTTTAGGTTCTGGATCATAATGCTCACTGTTTGCAGCAACTGAAGTGGAATGCTAACAATCCTACTAAGTTTTAAAATACGTACAAACTCTCCCACAACTTGCTTTTCCATGAAGAATCTGCCACAAGCCAGGATATAATAAATTGCCAGCACTAAAACAATTATACCAAGGAACATAAGCACAAGGGAATCTCACTCAAAAAAGCTTGAGTCATGTTGGTCGCCATATGTCATCAACTCCGCAATTGATCTCAGCCCCTCAATAACAAAATCCTTCCACACATAACATAACACAGTTGAGAAAATTAGGGAAACCATGAAAACAAGTCAAAGAAGGTTCTAAATTAAGATGGAGTTATTACTTATTAGATTACCTTATTAACCTCATTAACTATTTGAACTTTTGTCAATTGATCAGTTAAGTACCTGAGCACCATAAGGCAGCAGGACGATGATTAATGAATAAACAAAATAAATAATAAGTAAAGTTTACCCAATTATTCGCTATGTTATCATTAATTAATTAATTAATTAATTATATACAAAATGAATTTCAAATCAACTTTCAAAACATCACAACCTGGGAGCAGGACTCATCCTCTGTCCCCTAATATAATACTGACAACTAGTTGGGGGGGGGGGGTGTTCCTAAAAGAGAGGTCTGATTTTTTTCTTAGCTAGTGGTATTTTATTGGGGGACATGATTGGCGACATGAAGACGGGACTAGGGATTTCTAAGAGCAAAGCAACCTACGGTTCTGAAAGATACTTATTGAACACACAGGTTCATGCATTCTGATAATTGAAAACAAAAGCAGTTAATAAAGTATCTAGTTACCAGAGCCTATGCATAGCATATAGTGTTTTAATGAGAATGGGACAGTATTTGATTTTTTCCTCTCTCTCTCTCTCTCTCTCTCTCTGGTGTTATGCACTAATCAAATTCTACCTTGCAAGTATTATAATCCAAATCAACAAGCAAAATAGTCTGGTCAGTTAGGAAGACCACACAGTTCCCTAGCTGAAACTTTTCACTTCAACCACAAACAACGACAATGCAAACAAAATTTACAGACTATAGGTAAGGGGTTCTTCAGTTTCTGGCACAATAAAAGACATAATCTAATTATTCATCGTCTGAAAGAGAAATGCAGATTCTTAATTATGTGCAATTGACGAGAATTGAGAACGCATAATTCCCCGAACCTGAGTTGATCCAATGAAAAACGATCTCTGGATCTCCAGAAGGAAAGCCACATGGTTGTGAGAATCAAAGCGCCAAATTGAGCTCACTCAAATTCATCCTGAATTCAAATTTGAAACTGCTCGATCCTTCCGAGCAGCTCCGGAGGAAGAGAGAGTGTGTTATCGAAACAAACAACCAAGAACACTTGGATTTCGATTAACGAACCAGATTGAACATGAAGAAAGCAGAAGGATTTGAAGGAAACTTGGGATTAATGCAATTTCTTTCTCGCAGTTAACAATAACAGGGAACTTCGTTCTTTTTTCGAAAATAAAAATTATAAAAACAAAAAAACCAACAACAGGGAACTTGCCACTTGCAAAGCAGGATCTGGGTTCGGCCCGATAGATCATTATCTGCATCGGGTTTCAAAATAAATTATTTCTTGGCGCATTACATGTTTTATCTTATCATTGAATTATGAATAATAGGCCGGCCCAACCCTGGCAAGCCCAAATTACAGCTCCAACCTGTCTCAACCCTCATAACTAATTCATCACTTACTAGGTAATTATCATATTTTAATAGAATCTCTCTTTAATGATAATATTTTTGGATCTTATCCCCTTATAAATTACATATTCTAATTATATCTAAATAGTATCTCTTTATATACTACTTAGTTTGTAAGTAAACACTCTATAAATACGGATTTAAGTCACTCAAATATATCTTTACTCTTATATACTTCTCTCTCCTATTGCGCTTACCTAACTTGAGTAACCTAACTTGAGTATCAGAGTACCTTGCAAGTATACTACCCCTTACTTCGTTGTTGTTACTGCCACACCAAGGACATGAAGACGGTGTGCCCACAATATAAAGAACACCACCAATCGATGGAAGTGTCCTCCTATCGAGAACCCTCAAACAAGGAACTAATGTATGCTATCCAGCAACAAAACCATAAATTAAAAGAGCAAGCAATGCAAATTGCAAACCTCCAGAGGGCAGTCCACGCTAAACGAGAAGATGAAAGTAATATTGGCCACAACGATCGATTCCTACCGACTGTCTACCAAGAAAAATTGGAACTTGTGAATAGGCCACCATTAGTGGTATCAGAACTCGCAAACCAACCTAATGTACAATAGCAATTCAACCACCCTTTCTCGGATTTCATCATAGGAATCCAAATCCCAAAAGGGTTCAAGTTCCCAACAAATATTAACACATATAACAAAACCTCCAAGAGCATTCAGAGACTTTCACCTCGTTTATGTTGTTACACGGGACCACAAATCCCATATTATGTTGTGCCTTCCCTTCAACTCTAAAGAAGGTTGCCTTAAGATGGTTCTCCACCCTACCTCTGAGGTCCGTTAACGGGTTTAGTGAGCTGGCTTTGAAATTTTTGCGGCACTTCATAACAAGTAAAGTGCAGCCAAACACTTCATGCAGCCTTATTAATTTCAGGCAGGGACAAAACGAACCACTCTGATACTTTATGGCCAGATTTAACAAAGAATCTTTGATAATAAAAGACCTAAACAAATTGGTCACTATGCACACTATCATAGTCAGCCTCCGCCTAAGACATTTTGCCTCTTTCATCACTAAAAGAAACCCTATAAGGACCTGGATGAGCTCAAAAGTCGGTCCGAGAAGTATATTAACATGGAAGATATTAATAGAGCAAAGAAGGAACTAGACAAGAATAAGGATCCCCAATCAAAGAAGACTCATAAACATTATCCACCTCGAACATCCTCCAAACCTAAGGGAAAAATATGAAGAATGCACCCCCTCTTAAGGGTCCCCAAGAGCCAAATCTATTAAGAAGTACATCATATCAATTTTTCCTATTGAGAAGTATATCTTTAAGAGTATTTGCACAGTGAAAATCAGAGGAGAGTGAGAATGATGATGGGATCAGAATGAGGATGAAAGGATCAAAGAATTTTGCCTCTGTATAGACGAGGAGAAAATGGATGAGGGATGAGGGATGGGGAAGGAGGAAGAGAAAAAAGGTTTGGTTAATGAAGGACATGTGGCAACGCTGAGGTGAAGCGTTGTTTGCCACATTAGCACTTAACAGAGTTAAGATAACGGCAATAACTAACTTCACTCACCCTGAAATTTAGAGAAACCAAAACCGTAAAAAAAAAACTTTAGAAGGACCAAAACCAAAATTTGCTATATTTAAAGGAACTTAAAACATATTTACGCCTATATTTAATAATTGGAGTATGACTAACAAATATGTCAATTGGCTTAGTATGTCGTTGAAAGCAACAAAATAAAGGTTTAAGTCCCAAGTTCGAGTCCTAGGCTAGACTTTTCCGCTGCTGCATCATAAAATTATGCACCAATTTGGTACTGTTTTTAAAATGTCAATTTTGGAGGTATGATCGAACCGACTGGTGGACCGATTCCCAGTTAACCCGGTCTAATCGGCCAGTCGAATCCGGTTTAAAAATTATGTTTTAAATCACTTCGTATTTTTCTTAAAGGTTTACATAATTTGCCCTTTTTAGGACTTCTCAATCCTTGATATTTGTTCATTTGGTTGATATTTCCATAATTGTGCCTAAGTTGATAGTAGGAAACAAGGTGATTTAACATAAAACTTATTTGTATCATGCTTTCAAACTATAATGTATGATAACCCTAAAGGATTGGATTAACAGTAGTGTGAACACTAAATTTTGTTTGGGTCACGAAAAAAAGATGAAAAAAATTAATAAAATTCCACTTTCTTGACCAAATTTTGTAATTATGGCTTAGTCCATTTTATTTTATCAATTTGTCTTATTTTATTTTGAATATAAAAAATAAAAAAAAGGATAAAAAAAAGGATGATATTCTCAATTAAAAAAAAAGAAAGAAAAATCTTTGCAGCAACTTCTTGTTTACGTTACAACCCCACACACGCAACCCAACTATACAATTGCACTCTGCACACACACAATCCCTCTGCAACACACAATCCCTTTGCACACACACTCACTTCACACATAATCCCTCTTCACTCACCTGCACACACGCAACCACACAATGCACAAAAAGCCATCTGGTCAGTAAAAGAAGGAGAGCTCGGCACAGGGGTGGGAACAGGCCAGGTCAGGCTAAGCTTTGCCTTAAACAGGCCTGACCTGTATCCCAAAGATAAGGCCTGAGCTTGGCCTGTTAACCTGTAATAGGCTGATTTTTAAGGTCTGGCCTGGCCTTTTTAAAAACCTGGCCTGGCCTGAAGCCTATTTAAAGGCCTACTTTGCAAAAAGGTCTTTAAATAGGCTAACAGGCCTACCTTTAAATAGGCTAACAGGCTTTTATATAGCTAACAGGCTTAAGCCTTGAAATAGGCCAACAAGCCTAAGCCTTTATTTTTATTAAAATTTAATTAAAAAATATTAATATATTATAATAAATTAATAATTATAATTATCATAATAATATATAATTAAACAATCGGCTGTCGTCGCCTAATAGCTTGTTAGATGGCACAAGCCTAGCCTATTTAACTAAACAGGCTTTTAAAAAAGCCTTGACCTGACTTATTTAATAGACAGGCCAGGCCAGGCTTTAGACAGGCCAGGCCACAGGCCAGGCCACAGGCCCCTGACAGGCGATCTGGCCTATTTCCACCCCTAGCTCGGCAGTTTTGGAGGCAGAGCATTTTAGAGAGTACCATTTTTCAGAGGGCTAAGAATTTTGGAGAGTCATCTCCACTGAAGTTCAACAACACATCACCTTCACCTCACCTTCCGAACCCACCACCTTGCTGCCACCACCAGCAACCACCCACCTTCACCATCTTCACCCAACAACCACCATTAACCTACACAGTTACAAGCCACCATGAATCAGAATAGCCCCCATTCACCCAAACCATTAACAACAACCATAAACCTACCACCTACCTTCATTTTCCACCACCCATCAAAGCACCACCTTCATCTTCAACCTCATTCACTCCCACCATGTCACCTTCACCATTTTCACCCATCACCACCATCAACCCATAACCACCATCACTCAACCACACCACCTCACCTTCACCACCTTCACCCTTCATCTTCAACCACCTTACACCACCACGTCCAACCACCCATCACCCATGCACAACCAAGACCCGTAGCCACCATCAACCTTCAACTTCCATAAACACACCCTTAACCACATCATAACAGCCATCCACCCAAACCGTGAAACCTCATCCTTTACCATCTTCATCGCACCCTACCCACACACCTCCATAACCACTAGCCACACCTAAACCGCAGCCCAGCCACCATCAACACCCGTAAGCTAGACCACCGAGCCCACTCCCTCAACAGCAGCGCTGCTCTCACCCCGTAACCACCAAATCATTGCGCCACCATTTACTGTAGTCTTGGCCCATCACCACGATTAATTGTAACTTGCATTAGAAAAAAATCAACACTATATTCATCATTCATCTTATATATATACAAATGAGTTATTATTGGAATGATTTATTTTAAACAATTACTTATTCAATTTTAACACAACAATAATATATTTCATATGGCTTATTATATAATAATCTTACATATGAAGATAAATGAAAAAAAAATTAAGTATGATAAATTATCTTCCTAAAATAGAAACTAATGCAAGTAAATTTTTTTATGGTGTTTTCTCTTGTATCTTTGAACTTGGAAGGGTTTCAATACCCACCTTAATTAGCACTAACCAAAACATTTAAGTCCGATAGATTATCTTCCTAAAATAGAAACTAATACAAGTAATTTTATTATGGTGTTTTCTCTTATACCATTGAACTTGGAAGCAATGTTTTAAAAATTGGATCAAATCAACTAGTTAAACTAGTTGGACCATGAACTGGTCATGTTTTCGGTTTGATTATTTTTTTATTCAATCACGATTCAACTACAAATTTAACCGGTTAAATTAATCAAATTATGATACAGAAACCTTGCCAGTTTAATCTCTAGTTTTATTTTTAAAACATTGGTTACAAGGGTTTCAATACCCACCTTAGTTACCACCAACAAAAGTCATACAATTGTGCAAGTCATGCCCACATCATTAAAGTGAAAGTCAAAGTTAATGTATTATTTATTAAGGATTTATTACATTTTTGTTTTACCTAATAACCGTAGAGACCTCTTAATAGTTTTTTTAAAATTAACCTAAATGAACATTGTAATAATTTCCAAAAAATTCACCTAGCCCCAATTTTAAAACAAAATAGATAACTAAATATCCCTTTAACTCCATTGTTAATCCTCTCTTCAAATTGATGAAAACGAAGAGAACCTATTAAAGTTAGCACATTTTGAACCCGAATCCAAATACCAGTTCAGAAAATGCTTGAACAACGTTAAAAGTTTGCATTTTTTGAAGTGAAGCTGCAAAGGGCATCAAGCCCAAGCTTTGCTCCTCTTCTATACCACGCCATGATGCAAGTTTAGAGAATAGGACGCATCAAAGAAGGATTAGGGTTCTTCGATGGTTTGATTAAGTGTTTTCATTAGTTCACTAATGGAGTTAGGGATTCATTCTCTATTTTGTTTCAAAATTGGGGTTAGAATTAATTCTTTGAAAATTAATGCAAAGTCCTCTGAGTTAATTTTATAAAATTTATTATAAGGTCCTTGGGGTTATTGGGTAAAACAAAAATGTAATAGACCCTTAATAAATAATACAATAACTTTGATTTTCTCATTAATATTTTGGACATGACTTGTACATGTTAGCGTGTTTGTATTTGTTAGGATATCTGACTAATTTGATTTCTATATAGTTAGCGCGATTTTATTTCCTTTATTGTATATCTTTTTTTTGTATAAATAAAGAACCCTTTTGTACTTTAAATATATTAAGAAATATACAGACCATTCAGTGTCTATGTGTTCTTCATTTTTGTTTCTAACTTGATATAAGAGAGCCTAGGCTCTCAATCCATTCTTTTCGTTGATGTCTCCCCGTTCTCATGTAGTTCTGTTTTTTTCCTCCTTTGTAGCCAAACTACCCACCACTGTCATCTATGTTTCTCCTCCATATCGACCTCTATTTTTTACACCACCACCGCCATACTGTTCGTCGTCCTCTGCTTAGCCAGACCACCAAATTTCATGACCACTGGACCATCCACCTACCCTCACGTGTGTTTCAAAGTTGTAAAGCGTGTTATGCATGTGCTAGACCCAGATCTGCCTTGACCCAGTTTGCAACCCGCTAACCAGTTTGCCTTGCTGACATGGCAAAGATGCTGATGCAGCTTGCTGACTAGGTCCATTGGCTGACGTGGCACTAGACCCCTTTCTAAGATTTTTTGGTGAGATCTTTCTGTTTTTGAGGTCTTTTTTCATCAATTCAGCTCTGAAAAGTTCAGCTTTTTGCATTCTCCCTTGCTATAATGGAGAAACCAGACATTGATCAATCTCCTTCTATTGTGCTCACTGCCCCCAAATGCTACAGATATTGTAAAGATCTAAGACACTTGATTGAGAATTATCCTACACGCCCTCCAAGGTCTGATTAGAACAGGTTTCAACCTTGTCCTAGTTCTTCTAAGTTTGTTCTTGTTCCTACTGATACTAATAGGTCCCTAGTTTCTTCAGCCACACCCTAGGCTGTCTTTCTACCGATGATCTTGTGTCCCTCCTTAAGCATCTACTATCTAATTCTGGTAATACCTCTTCTTCTTTATCAACCACACCAAGTAATACTAGATGGTACTTTGACTCTGCTTGCTGTAACAATATGACTTTCACATCTCAATCTTTTTCATCCTTATTTGTTAATGACATTGCACATTCCATACATACAGCTGATGGATCTCTTATGAATGTTAGTCATAAGGGTTCTATCTCTCTGTGAACTATTACCTTACTTGATGCATATCACATTCCCAAATTAAACTTCAATCTCATTTCTGTTGGTTAACTATGTGACCTTAGTTATAAAGTCACATTTTCTTCTTCTAGTTGTCGAGTGTAAGATTCATGGATAAGACAAGTCATAAGGATTGGATGTAAAGTCGAAAGGTTGTTTGAGTTCACCAACCTTCATGTTCTTCCTGCCTCAAATCTTTGTGTAGCTTCCACCTTGTCCTCCATTCAACTGTGACACCAACGTCATGCTCATAGTTCTTTAGGAAAGTTGTGTCCTTTCTTATCTCAAGGGGTTCTATGTTCGGTTAATAATAAGTTTTTTCATTACACTTCTTGTCAAACTGCTAAACAATATGCACTTTCCTTTAGTAAAAGTACCTCTATTTCTAAATCTCCTTTTGACCTTATGCATTCTGATGTTTGGCGGCCTGCCCCTACACCAACTGTAACACCCTCCCTAGGGTATCACATGTCTGAGTCCCGACTCAAAATCTGTAAAGAAGTTCACACAAGGTTTGAGTTATAAAAATATGGGTTTTAAAATTTCTTTCTTTACTGAATCATAAACTTACTGAAAATATTAGGTAATATTGAAAATCATATTTCAACTATTCATTATGCAATATTGACACTAATTAATATTTCATAATTTAAAGAGAAATATAAAACTAATAGACTCTTCTTTTTGTTTTAACAGTAGCAAACCCCATGACGGGTCCTACTTAATAGCACGGTACAACACTAACGTTAAAACTTAACATACTTATTCTCGTTGTGTATCCATCTTGTTGCATCGTACATCCGTTCTACATCCGTTTTTGTCAACACTGCACACCTTCGAGTCCTGAATGTCCACTCCTTATTGTTGTCACCAATCTCAGAGTATCCATCGCCCGTTATGTCTAAGACAACTTGATCCTTCTATTATTTTATTTTAACAGCACAGACACAGCAAAACAACATAACAAAAAGGTGAGATCACCTACGCCAATACCAACATGGCAGCATAGAGATAACACAAACAACAATATCATACGGGGATATCATATCAGACTTCCAATAATATATTTAATATTAATCAACTATCATCATCAAATCATTTATCAATTCGATTATCATAAACAACAATTACGATAATGTCCTGATTATCATCATCATCATCATCCAAGTATTCAAAACAATTGTCATAGCCAATATTCCTCAATTAATATATATCATACAGATATAAATGCTCAGATTCATGCATATGTTATGCATGCGCACATAGACTCAATTTTTCAAAAATAACTCCATGGAGGTTTTCACATTTTCGAGGAGAATGCTTTGTCAATTATCAGCCTTAGCTCAAAGACAATCTTTCAGTTGTTGAAAAGAATCGTGTTCTTGTCGATCGTATCGTCAATGTAACTGATCGCACGCTCGCCAAGTGGCACAGGGTACTCGCCACCGCTCCACCTGGTCGACCGCGCCCTTTGACGCACTCCGTGATCCATCATAGATCTCACTATCAATTCTCATTCCTTCTTCAACCACAAGGGCCAAAATAACTTATTAGCTATACTTTATACAACGATCACGAATATATCAACAGTCAACCCCAAAGGGCTAAATCTTTTCAATTTCATTTGTTCAATGTAATCATATGCTTCAATGCATATTTTTCCAATGCACGTATAATGCACCAAATCCAATCACAGACAAAATATGTCATTTTCTCACAAATAGTGTATGGACACTGGTTCAACAGTAATCATATCAGTACTTTCAACAATAAAATCGTGTTATCACATTTTCATAGTTATAAAACACTTTCGTCAGATTTTCACAAAATTGCGCAACATCCTCAAGTTACGCTTTCACAATTCCACAACACTTCTGTTGCATTTTCAAAATACCGTAACACTTTTGTTACGTTTTTTAAATTCCAAAACATGTTTATTACGTTTTCACAATACCGTAACACTACTGTTACATTTACAAAATTTCGTAACATTTCTGTTACATTTTCAAAATGTTGCAATTCTTCTGTTGCATTTTTAAACCACGTACTAATTTTTTTTCAACGTTTTTCTCAATCGCGTAAAAATATACGTTTCTCAAATCGCATAAAAATATTTTAACGTATTCCAAATCGCGTAGAAATATTTTACTGTATTTTAAATCATTTTTAAGATACGTAAAATATTTTTCAACATTTTACAATCACGTAAAATATTCCTCAATATTTCAAATATTATTTTTCAAATTGTGTAGCTTAAAAATCATGTTTTTAAGATACGTAAAACATTTTTCATCACAATTTCATTACAGAAAATATTTCTTAACCTTCAAAAATTCATTTTCAACTTTTCTCAAAATAATATAACTTTGTATTTTATTTTTCACATTTCCTTACTCAAGAAAATATTTTTTCCACATTTCTTAAATCAAGAAATCCTTTTCCAAAATATAATTCACAAAAATCATTTTTCCAATGATATAAATCAACGTTTCAAAACTTGACATTTTCTAACGTATTTCAAAACTTGAAAATAAGTTATACGTTAGTAAATTTTTAAAACACCATTATATTCTCCATTTTTCCCAAATCAAATTCTAAAATTAATTCTCTTCAAAACAAATTAAGATTCAAACCCTTGCAACTTTTCTTTTTCATTTTCATATGAAAGTTCATTTCTCAAGTGATAAAATACTTTGATTCCCTTTCCAAAATCCTTATACTAAAACATTTTGTTCAAACATTTTATTTTCACTTTAAAATTACTTTGTTTCATAAAACCAAAATTATTTCAACCTCCAAAAATCGTAGAGTCTTTGGCCATTGAAGCCATCAAATATTTTTCTTCTAAATTAATATAGTTTTACACAAACAAAACCATTAAAAATTCTTTGTTTTCAAAACCGAAATACCAATGGTTATAAAACCAAACCCATTTGTTCAAATTCATTTTTACTTTCTTTACAAATTTTTTTTTTTTTACTTTCTTTGCAAATCCTTAAAATCAACGTTTGCCCGTTTCATTCAAAACTCATGTTTAGAAAAACACTTAGGATCTTTTTATACAAAATAAATCAATAAAAATCCTTCAAAACTATGTTCTTGTTCTCTTGAAAAACATATCCTTTGTTCATTTTTCATACTCTTCAAATCAATCCAATTTTTAATCTTTCATGAAAATATTAATTTGTAAACACCTATGTTGAGGTGTCTTGACCGAAATTCACTAAGTTCTAGGGATCCAAAAATCAATTCCCTTGTTCTTGAAAAATTTCAACATGAACCCTAACCTTGGGTGCCAAAACCGTAGTCACCTTCCTTTGGCCATTGGAACCAAAAATTAATTTTCTTTCCATCATCAAATCATGGCATACACATACATACAATATATATATATATATATATATATATATATATATATATATATATATATATATATATATATATATATCAAACACATGCCATATTATCATCATACATAATATAAGCATGCCATCAAAATCATAAAATCATGCATAGCATATCAAGCATAGGCAAATAAATCAAAGCTCATAAACACACATAAATTATTACATGACCATGGATATGAATCCTCACATGGATTCAACATCCATCAAATATAAGACCATCTCTCACCACTATGCTTGGTTGGTGAGATAGATCTCCCTCTTACCTCTTGAAGATCCTCAAAAACTCCTTATTTTGCTTATTTTTTCAAGTCCTTCATCACCAAGGGCTTCTCAAATACAAAACAAAATACATAAAAATTAATATACTAAGCTTGATTAAGAGAACCATGGATCAAACCTAGTTAGAACCTTGAAAATCAAAAGAAAAGTGAATAGTAACAAACTTCACCATTAAATCTTCAATCTTTAGCTTGAAGAACAAGGTTGAAGATAGATGATTTAGAGAAAATCTCCAACATGAAAATTACTTAAAATATCAGGTAGATTCAAGATCTATGGTTGGATGAAATTAAAAGAGATTGGAGAGTGGTTTTTAGGGGTCTTGACCGAATGATTTCTCTTGAAGAACAAAGATGAAATTTTTTATTTTTGTGAGAGAAAAACTTCTTAGATTTGGTTAAGACAAAGGATGAAGTGAAAGCACTTAGTTTTCCTTCCACCTATTTCATGGATCTCCATGGAAAATTCTATTTTTGGTAGAATCTTGAAGCTTGGATTTTGAAGTACTAGATGTTGGATTTTGAAGAAACCTTCAACATGAAAGTTGTTTAGAATAAGGTAAGGATTTAAGAAACTAGGTTGGATGAAATTAAAGAGTAATGGAAGCCACATCAATGGTGCTTGGCCGTGAGCTTGCTAGAAGGAGAAGGAGAGAAAATTTTCTAAGAGCTTTGCTTGAAGGAAAGTTTCAAGAATGATGAAGTATGGTCAATAATGACCAAAGGTGACCAATATGGTCTTCAAATGTCACTTTTGTCTCTAAATGCAGCCCAAAACCGTATCCCCCCTCCATGCTTCTTCAAAGAGTTCAATAATGATGCAACATTGATCAAGACATCTAACAATGACATAAAGATCAATTAACGATTGAAACTTTTCCTTTAGTTCCAAAAACATGCAAAAACCGTCCCCCCCTTTCATCCTTGCTTCTTCAAAGTTGTCATCTTTTCAAGCCATTATTTGAAACATTCTAAGCCATTGATTAATTCAATGGTTTGGATTAATGTAGGCTTTAGGTGTAGCTTTATATTAGAAGACTTAATCTAGGCCATTGGATCTTTCTCCTTTAAATTCTAGCCATTGGATGTGTCTCCAAAAATTAATGGTCAAGATTGCTCCTTCAAACTTTTAATCCAAGGGTTATAATTAGTCTTTGTCACTTTTTAAGACTAAATCTTTACCATTGATTAAATCTTCATCCAATGGTCATAAATGGTCCTTGTTACTTTACAAGACCAATTCTCCACCCTTGATTACCTCTAAATCCAATGGTTATAAATGTTCTTTGTCACTTTTTGAGACCAAATCTCTACCATTGATTTAATCTCCATCTAACAGTTATAAATGATCTTATTCACTTTTAAGATCAAATCTCCACCGTTGATTAAATCAAGATCAAGTCTCCATCATTAATTAAATCAATGGTGGATATCCAAACCACCAATGTTGACTTAAGCAATATAATATTTATTATATTTTTTTTATGCTAAAACCCCACAAAATTATATTTACTGTATTTTTTTATCACCCGATAAATTAAATACAGTACAAAACACAGTACAAGAAATTTTCTAAAACTGTTTTCGGATTCAGGTTTAGTAAGATCCCCTGTCTCCGTCTAAACAGTACAAATTTTTTTATGCGTAAAAAAAATTTTGTTTTGCGGGACCCACCTGGGCCCACATACACCCCCCTGGGCCCACAAACAGAAAAAATTTCATAATCATCCACAAAAATCACAAAAATTAGAAAACGCACAAATATCAAATCAGATTACGTAAAATAATTACCTAACGGTAAAAATTAAATTACTTAAAGTTTTCCCCGGCCCAAAAATTTTTATTTTCCCGACACTTTTAATAAATCACTCAAAACGATCAAATACGCTGACGGAATAAATAAAATAATTTTACAGTGCACAGAAATTACTAAACAGTAAAATTCTATTAGCTGTCAAAATTACTGTTTAAGAGATACGGAAATTTGGGGTGTTACACCAACTATGAGAGGTAATCGATATTTTGTAATATTTATTGATGATTTTTCTCATTTTACTTGGATATATTTAATAAACAATTATTCATAACTTCATCAAGTTTACATTAATTTTGCTACTATGATCAAAACTCAATTCTAAAAAATAATTAGTTTTTTGTCGTGATAATGCTTCTGAATATCGTGATTCAAAACTTCTCATTTTTCTTGTTGAATGTGGTACACTCTCTGAATTTTCTTGTCCTGGTACTTCTCAATAAAATAGTCGTGCTAAAAGAAAACACTGTCATATCCTTAACTTTGTTCAAGGTATGCTTATCTCCTCATCTTGTCCTGAACGTGCTTAGGGTGAAGCCGCTCTCACAGTTGTCTGTGTCATCAACCGTCTTCCTTCCTCTGTTTTGGGTAATGTATTTCCCTTTAAACATCTCCACCGTACTTTTCCATATTACAATTTTCTTAAAGTTTTTTGTTGTGTTTGTTTTGTTCTCCTTCAACCCTATGAGTACACTAAACTTAAGCCTCGAGCACGCCTCTGTTGCTTTCTTAGTTATGGAATTAAACATAAGGGCTATCGCTATTAGGATCCTATCTCTCAACGCATCTGTATCTCTCATCATGTCGTCTTCTGGGAAGACACCATGTTCCCTCACTCTCCTAGTTCAAGTCCATCCCTTCCACTTCGACTCCTATTTTCACTAATTCTTCTGTTGATCTCTTTCCTAGTGATTCTGATACAGGTTTTTCCAGTGAGTTTCTAGTTACTTTCGATATTCCAGTCACTCCTAATTACGTTGTTCTAGACGTTGATCCTGCACCTGTCATTGCACTGTCTCTTCCTTTTGAGCATCAAATTAGGGTAAGAACTCAACTTACCTATTTTCATGATTATCACTATTTTTCTATCAAGCTTCACTTACATGAACCTCAGTCCTATCAAGAAGCCTCCAAAGATCCTCATTGGCAGCATGCTATACAAGAAAATTTACAGGCTTTCGAGAATAGTAATACTTAGGACCTTATTGATTCTCCTTCTAGTAAGGCATTTTGTGGGATGTGAATACGTGTTCAAGATCAAGACTCGTTCTGATAGCTATTGAGAGCTATAAAACTCGTTTGGTTGTCAAATGTTTCACTCAAGAATATGACATTGATTATGAAGAGACTTTTACACTTGTTGCTCGCATCACTTCAGTTCGTACTCTCCTTGCTATTGCATTCATTCATAAATGGACTCTTAATTAGATGGAAGTGAATAATATCTTTCTTAATGGTGATTTGGAATAAGAAGTTTATATGTGTCCACCTCATGGTTACACTTGTCTACAAAATAAGGTTTATCGTCTTCAAAAGGCTTTATATGGCCTCAAACAAGCACCTCTGGTTTGCCAAGTTTCACAACACTATCAGTCAATTTGGTTTTTCCTCTAGTGCTCATGATTCTGCTCTATTTACTCGCAAAACCGATAAAGGTATTGTTATGTTGCTTCTCTATGTTGATGATATGATTATTACTGATGATGATACTATTGGTATTATTGAGCTTAAATAGTTCTTGAGTCAGCATTTTGAGATGAAAGATCTAGGACCTCTCAGTTACTTTCTGGGTCTTGATGTCTATTCTTCTGTTGATGACCTTTTTCTATCTCAAGTTAAATAAGTCTCGAATCTTATCTCTAGAGTCAGTCTCACCGACAATCGCACCGAATCAACTCCTCTAGAACATAATGTGAGATTAACACCTCTGGATGGTACAGTGCTTGATAACCCTATGCTCTATCGGCAGTTGGTTGGTTGCTTGATTTATCTTATTGTTACTCGCTCAAATATTTCATATGTTGTTCATTTAGTTAGTCAATTTATATCATTTCCACGCATAACTCACTATGTTGTTGTTCTTCGTATTATCCGCTATGTGAATGGAACCTTGTTTCAAGGGCTTCATTTTTCTGCCAACTCCTCCTTGATCCTTTGAGCATATTCTGATGTTGATTGGAGTAGAGACCCCAATGATCACCAATCTATCACTGATTACTATATCTTTCTTGGTGATGTTCTTATTTCGTGGCAAAGCAAGAAATAAACTTTGATTGCTCGTTCTAGTACTGAAGCAGAATATCGAGCTCTTGCCAACACCACTTCTAAGATACTCTGGTTATGTTAGCTACTTGATGATTTGAGTTTCTCTCAATCTTCTTTTACTGTTTTTTATTGTGATAATCGGAGTGCTATTCAAATTGCTCACAATAATGTTTTTCATGAATACACTAAGTACATTCAATTTGATTGTCACTTCATTCGTCAATATCTTTTTCGTTGTGCTCTTCATCTCATATCTATTTGAACTATTGACCAATCAACCGATCTATTCATTCATACTCTAGTTTCCAAACTCAAGTTAGTTCGCTATGCACCCACTTGAGATTGAGAGGGGATGTTAGTGTGATGTTAGCGTGTTAATATCTATTAGGATATCTGATTGATTTGATTTGTATATAGTTAGTACGATATTATTTTAATTTTATATATTTTATTTCTTTTCTTGTTTAACCTTTTTTTTTGTATAAATAGGGAACCCCTTTGTACTTCAAATATATTCAGAAATATATAGACCATTCAGTGTCTTTGTGTTTTCCATTTCCATTTCTAACTATGCAATTGTCTATTTTGATTGGTGCCAACTAAGAAGGGTATTAAAACCTTTCTAATATCTGGGTAAAATATCTGTGGATAAATCTGGTTGGGGGTAATGGTAGCACTTGGTCAAGAAAAATGTCATTGTGGAAATCACTATGTGGTAAAGTCTGAAATGGGAAAAATGGATTCATGAAACTGAAAATCCCTAAAAACTAAGAATTGCTTGGTTTCCAAATTGTACAGTTCATACCCGTTGTAGCCACTAGGATAACCAACAAAAATACATAGCACAGTCCGAGGACAAAACTTTGTTCTGTTAGAGGTCAAGGTTGCAACAAAACACAAGCAGCCAAAAACTCTAAGAGCCTGATAATCTGGTTCTTTTTTATACAGCAACTGAAAAGGAGTCTTGAATTTCAATAAAGGTGCAGGAGTTTTATTTATTAGAAATATGGCAGTCAGCAAGTATTCTCCCCAAAAAGTAACTGGCACCTTGGATTGAAAATAAAGAGAACATGCTACATTGAGAAGGTGTTGGTGTTTTCTTTGCATAACAGAATTTTGTTTTGGCCTTTGTACATAAGAAAATTGATGGATAACACCTTTGTTTTGTAAAAAACTTGTCAATGCTAACTCATTTGCATTGTCTGATCTGAATATCTTTATGACTTTGGTGGATGATTGCACAAGATTTATAGCATCAACTTCATCAAACCATGATTCATTTTTTCTCTAATGAAGTGACAATCAATTTCCACATGTTTGGACCTTTCATGGAAAGTTGGATTTGTTGCAAGGTGTATGGCAGTTTGATTATCACAAAAGGCCATAGCAGCATCTATATGTATCTCAAAATTCTTGAGCAAAGCTGTCAGCCAAGTTATTTCACTAGATACACTTGCCAAGGCTCTATACTTTGTTGAAAAGTTCTTATCTTGTTTTTGTCCTTTCAATTTCTGCTCTTTCAAAACTTCAAGGAGAAATAAATCCATTTGGGTAGTTCATCTCCTATAGTTTGACAACTTTATTTGATCAACAAATTCCACCTTTCCAACATTGTTCTCCATATCTTTGTTACCAGATTCCATTTCTCAATGATAACAACAAGATTAGTTTGCAGATGTTTAAACCTACAAGACAAGATCACTATATAATGATATGCGAGTTGGCATAAAGATAATGTGATCTGCCAATCTGCCTTATATGATTCACATCAGCAATTCATCAAAATAAAATTTAAAGGAACATCAAGCAAGCACAGGCACAAATATAAACTATTATTAGTAATTTGTAAAAACAATTTAACTAATAAAAAAACTTAATTTTGAATCACCTTTTCAAACAGTTCATAGTATCCAATACCCTTGCCCAAAATAAAATAAAATAAATCAGGACAAGAAAGTGCAAGTTGGTCATTACTTTGGAGGTTTGAAAGACTCTCCCACTTCTTGCCGTAATTACTTATGTGAGGTTACCTATCACTACTAAAACTTATGTGGATAGCGATGAAATTTTTTCGTCATTGATCCATTAAATTTCGTCGCTAAAATAATTAACGATGAAATCTGTCATGGAATAGTGGACGTCGCGTAATCTTTGGTGACTAATTCTTAGCGACGAAAATAGAGTTCTGTGGCTAAATAGTAACAAATTTTTTGTCGCTATTTAAAAAATTTCTGCCACTATAATGAAAATATAAAAAATAAAATAAAAACTGCAGAGTTCAACATATGTCAATGCTAAAAGCATCATTGTAGTATCACGAAAGAAAATAAAAATTTTGATTTGAGAATCTTAAACTGCACTTGAGTTGAGGATCAAGCAACTCTTCAATGGCTCCTTTCCCTTTCTGTAGAAAATTTTAGCCTGCAAATAAATGTCAGAGTGGATGTGTGTCAACAAGACCATGTCCATTTTCAACTTAAATGCAACGCTGAAATTACCAGCACAAATGTAGTCATAATTAACTCATAAATGCCAAACTTTAGTGGAAGTTTTCTACTATAAAGGAAAAAAGATATATATAATTCACTTTGGATACTGCAATACACATAATTAAACTCAGCATTAATTTCATTTATGCACCAAAAAAAGCTCTTAATTTCAAAATACTTTGTACATAGACTCTTTTGCTAATTACAGTCTAATCTTAGTCGAGTGAGTGAACAATTTTCTGTATTCTTCTGATTTATAATAGGAGTAAATAGCTAGGCTATCACATTATTCTGTGATCTATAAGCTAGAAACTGAGGTGAAATTGATATCATTGCTTTCCTCAAAGTTAATGTATTATAATAGTTTATATATATATATATATATATGAAATCAAATATTTATAGCTGAAAAACACAATTTTAAGGATAAAATAAAATGCACAAACATCGTTTTCAACTTTAGGTGAGTTACAAATATACCCTCTCAAGATAGCTATTATATAATTAAACTATATAAACTTGTATCAATTGGGTTTTTCATCTATTCTTTTGTTAAACCCAGTTGCTCATTTGCTACTTGGTGCTTACCCAAAACTGAAAGTAGTAAAGGCAAGGAGCATATCGCCTTCACCGATAGGCTAACTATGCATGTATGCATCAACATGTGAAAACAAGTGCTTCTATTTGTCTATTTATTTATTTATTTGTCTTGTTATATAGATTTTTTGCTGAGTTCTTATTATATAGATTGTGCAAGCATTTGGTAAGAGAGGAGAAAGTATGTTAGATGATCGAACATCTAACATAATATCATACTCGAGTATTAAAAACTTAAACCAATATTAAATGAGTTACAAACTTGTTGTCTAAATTCTAAATTAATAGTCAAATTAGTTTGATTAGAATCTTAATTAATGGAATTAAACAATATCACAAACACCGCTAATTTAAATGAAAAATATTCTATTTTAGATACTGTATTTTCAAATCTCAACTCTCTTATTTAATAATTTTTATCAAAATCAATTTTAATGAATTTAAAAATAATTCTTATATTTTTATATTAAACAATACATATATCTTTTTTCATACTCTATCTAATATTATTTATTATATATATTTTTTATTATTTTTTTATTCAATCACATTAATTAAAAATAATATGAATAATATTTACACTCCTAAAATAAATATAAAATGATTATTTTCCATTTAACAATGACAAATACAATTTAAGTTTGGCAAAGTCATGTGCTTAAGTCAGTGCAGTGCTTTCCACGAAAGAGATAAGTACAAAGGAGAAAATTTCGGCAAGTGGACACCTTCTTCTTTTTTGTTATTTAGATTTTCATTGTTACATATAGCATAACATATATTAGGTGGACTGCGGCTACCGTAGCTAGTTGACGTAAAATATAACGCCAATTGGAGAATTTTAATATGGATCATTCTCATAGTATTTAATCATCAAATATAAATTAGTCACTGATTTATTATTAAAATTAATTAATTATTAAAATTAAAATATTATATTCAATTAATAATATTTAGATTTATATAAAAATTTAGTTAGATTATTTTTTATAATGAATAATTATATATACAAAAAATTTATAAATTTTAACTAGTAATTTTTATACATACTTAAATTTATATATAGATACTATCAGATAAAAATAATAATTCATCTATAAATCTAAATAAAATGAGTCTATGATAACCTTCTCCAACACCAATTAAGACGTTTTCTGAACAGGTTAGCGTGAATACATCCAAAAACAAAATTTATTCTTTTCTCTTTTGTTCTTATTTCTTTCTCTCTTATTTTTCTCCTAATTTCCTATTATTATGAGAATTTCATTTTTTTTAATTTGGATCATAGCAGTAGTCATCATATGACTTTTTTACCAAATTGTGATTGATGACAAAACTTTTTATCAAAATGTCACTCTTTTAAAACTATATTCCAACATGCAAGCCTTTTGTCTAGTGTACGTGATATTTTTTATATTTTTTCTGTCCACGTTAATAACATCATCAATATTGACGCTTTCACATAGATAACGCCAAAAGCGTTTAGAGTTATCTATGTCGGCATTTCCACGTAGATAACGTCAAAGCATTTGAAGTTATCCACTAAATAGCGTCAAACACTTTGGAGTTATCTACGTGGATAGAAAAAAAAATAAAAAATATCACGTTTGACAAAAGTGTAGCATTTTGTATTGATTGTAATGATATATGTTACATCTGTTTCTTAGTCGAACATTGCATAGTGAGAGTATTACTAACCCTACATCAGGTTTCAGTATAGCGATCATTCGAGAATCTATTGAGCAAATCTTACACTCATTCTAGGAAGCCGAGTCGTGTACTAGTTTGTAGAAACAAAGTCTTTGGAATGTCGAAGTCGTGTCTGAGTACTCGCTAACTCAGTCCTCCTCCTACGCCACATCCCCTGTTCATTAGACTCTTTGGGTAGTCATGGAATGTCATTTGCTGTTAGAGCTGGATGAAATTGTTCCATTGTAATGTGATGATACTCCTGCAATGAATGTAAGATTTGCTTAACTGATTCTCGAAGGGTTGTTATACTAAAACTCGATATAGCATCAGTAGTCTAATCGAATTACCGCTCTACAATGTCCGACTAAGAAATGTGACATTTTTTTTTATTTTTGTCTACGTAGATAACATCATCTACGTAGATAATGTCAAAATTTTTAGAGTTATCTACTAAATAACGTTATCTACATTGGTGTTTTCACGTAGCTAATGACAAAACATTTAGAATTATTCATTAAATAACATCAAATGCTTTAGAGTTGTACTTGCACCGACCCTCATTCCTTGTCTATGTGCTTGATTGGAAAATAACTAGCTAGCTAGTTGAAATTTTTAAATGACAACTTGATTGTTTTTCAAATTTCCGCGTTACTATGATTTATGACTGAACGAAACTCACAAGAAACTGTCTTCTGTTTTGATCATTTATAAAAACGTGATAAATATGAATCGGTGAACGATGATGTCGATAGCTTACACGGTTGTTGTTGCTGTCAACATGGTAGACTAGAATAATAGCAGCCTTTCTTCACCTTAATTCGAACAACCCAGGAACCAGGTCACCATTTTTTTTTAATACTTCCAAAATTGAAATTTGAAATAGGGATGTATGAAGTTCAGGTTTTAAAAAACAAAAACAAAAAAAATAATAACTCAATCAATGTTGGTTAATTGGTTTTAATGGGCTCAGTCGAAAATAAATAATAATAATAGAAAATTTAAATAACACTTGTGCAAATAAAATTTTCAAAAAATCTTTATACAAATGCTCGTTTAAGTCAATGAATAACATCTTGGTTTCATTTTAAATTTTTTCTTTTATGACTCGAATAAGTCCACACCTTAAGGTCTTTGAAAAGTATAAGAAAATAAAATTTTGTGTAATTATTACTTCATGATTTCCCTGTCGTTTTCTCCTAAAAAAAAGTTTCCTTTCTTTTTAAAATATAGTTTAAAGTAATTATATAAGAATTTTTAAAGTATGGCTACAGACTCGGGTTTTGTTTTCTCTGCAGGTTTCATGAGAGATGCTGGCAACGGGAAGGAGCCACCTGACGGCGGCGGAGGCAAGAGTAAGATTGCAACCAAAAAACCAGGATCTGATGTGTCTTTCAGAGACATCGTAATGGGGAGACGAGAGACACCTGCCCCCAGACAGAGGGTTGATTTGCTCAAAGAGAACCTGGCAAGGATTGAGTATATGGATGGGAATCCTCTTAAACCTATGGTTCATATTGCTGATTCTGTGTTTGAAGGCCTGTGTGCTCCTTAGCAAGATGCTTTAGTCATAAAGCTGTTGGGCAAAAGCATTGGATATAATACAATGCGTGATCGACTAGTCAGAATATGGAGACTTGTGGCTGGGTTCGATATCATGGACATTGGGAATGACTTCTTTATGGTGAAATTTGAGCATGAAGGGGATCGAGCTAAGGTCATGGACGAGGGGCCATGGATGATTTTCGACCACTACCTAACGGTGCAGACTTGGACGCCGGATTTCATCTCCCCAACGGCGAAAATAGACAAAACGATGGTATGGATTCGATTTCCTGGGTTGAATCTTTTCTACTATGATGAAAGCAATCTTTTGGCTTTAGCTTCTGTTGTTGGCAAGCCTATCAAAGTGGATGCCAATACGCTGGACGTACGCCGTGGGAGATTCGCCAGAGCTTGTGTAGAGATTGACTTGAACAAACCTGTGGTTGGGAAAGTTTGGTTGAAGGATTTTTGGTACAGGGTAGAGTATGAAGGATTACATCGCATATGTACCCATTGTGGCTGTTACGGCCATCTCACAAGGGAGTGTAGGTCTGTCCCCTCCAATCCCGAAATGGGTCATGCAAATGAGGATGCTAACGCAAGTCTGCAGCCTCCAGACCCTCCCGTGACTGTGACCTCTTCGGCGTTGCCTACACCGGCGGTCAACCCTCAGCAGGGACAGTGCTTGGTGCAATCATTAGCAATCAATGGTGCGGAAGTTACGGGTGAACGTTTGCATGGGGAGTGGTTAATTGTGAAATGTAAATCACGTAAACAGTGGATACCAAAACAGACAGCTATTAATTCTGGCGTGAAGGGTAAGGCTGTCATTTCCAATCAAGGCAAAAAGCATAAATCCCATGCAATGAGGGATATAATGCCACATGTTACACCTACTCAAGTTATGGTGAATAACTCCAGGAAACCGAAGACTGGGACGGGAGTAGGTAAATCTGACTCTGTGGTCAATAATAAAAGACCCAGGAAAGAGGAGGACGCTTTGTTTAGGCCTTCATCTTCGGGGTCTCCTATTCTTAAACACCTAGAAACAGCTGCGGACGTGACTAAACCAAAGCCTATTAAACAGGTGGGGAATGCAGAACCGGTTACCTTTGATGTGGGCAACGGTGCTAAATCATCTGTTAGAATGAAGGCCTTATCTAACTCACATTTTGTTTTGGTGGATGATGACGAGAAGGAGAACACACAAGGGGATATGGAAGTCAATGTGCATATGCCGCAGGATGAAGACAATCAATCTATGGTACCGGATACACCAATTACTCAACCGCATATGGAGTGCTAGACCACGGGGTCGCTTCTCTTGCTTCTCTTGGTTTTTTATGGATTGTTTTAATGATTTTACCATTATTTTGTGGAATATTCGTGGTGCTATTAGCTGTAATGCTAGACGCCATGTTAGAGATATTGTACATCATTATCACCCTTCACTGTTTTTGGTGTACGAAACTCATGGTCCCTTTGCAAGGGTGGAGCACATGTGGCTGGTTCTGGGGTATAAACTTATTTTCTCACAAGAAGCAAGAGGACATTCAGGTGGTATTTGGGTCTTATCGAACAGAGATGATATATCCTTTGCTTTAGTGGATAGTATGTTCCAAGCAATCACTTTTACTATTACTAAGCGTAATGTGACATGGTCCTGCTCTGCGGTTTACGCCTCTCCTGTGTTTTCTGTTAGAAGCAATCTTTGGGACCACTTATGTGCACTCAGGTCAAGAATCAGAGGGCTATGGGTCTTGTTGGGGGACCTTAATGAGATTTTATGTTCCACTGAAGTCTCTGGGGGTTCGTTTAGCTTAGCTAGAGCATCCTTGTTTGGACAAATGTTAGACCAGTGTGATTTTACTGACTTTCCTACAGTGGGTGGTCTCTTCACTTGGAGGAAAAATGTCCAAGGAGGTGGTCATGTCCGGAAAAAACTGGATAGATGTGTAGCGGATGTTGACTGGCGCCTTAAGTTTCCCTATGCTCTAGTTGAGCTTCTCCCTACTCATGGGTCTGATCACAACCCATTGCTTTTAAGTTGTAGGAAATCCCATACTATAAAGGACAAACTCTTTCATTTCCAGGCTGCTTGGATATCTCATCCAGATTATGAGTCGCTAGTTTCTGATACTTGGAGGGAGTACTGGGGTACGGTCCATACCAAACTCTACAAAGTGCAAGAGCAGTCTTTAAATTTCAATAAGCGAGTCTTTGGGAATATCTTTCGAAGGAAGAAACGGTTGGAGGCTAGAATCAAGGGAGTGCATTGTCAACTGGATGTCTTTATTGATTCCAACCTAATCAGACTTGAGAGGGATCTTTAGATGGAATGCTTATTGATGGGAATTGGTGTAGTGATGAGAACTTGTTAAAGCAGGAAGCCCTTTCTTTTTTCAAGAATCTTTTTCAATCTAATGACCCCTGTTACCCAAATTGCTTAAAGCTTCGTGTTATCCCCCATATTGGTACTAATTTGACTGCACAATTACTCATGCCTGTTTCTATGGAAGAGGTCAAGGATGCTTTATTTTCTATAAGTCCTTATAAGGCTCCCGGACCAGATGGATTTCAACCAGTATTTTTTCGTACTTATTGGCATATTGTGGGTATGGATGTATGGCAATTTGTTTATAATGTTTTTCTTACTGGTTCTATGGATAGCAGCATTATAGAAACTCTCATTGTTCCTATTCCTAAGGTGGATGATCCTACCAGTTTTCGTGATTTTAGACCAATAAGTCTTTGCAATGTGCTCTCCAAGATTGTGTCCAAGGTCTTGGTTAGACGCATTCGTCCTTATTTGAATGACTTTATTGGCCCTTTTCAAAGTAGCTTTATCCCTAGCCGGGGGACCGCTGATAATGCAATTATTGCTCAGGAATTGGTTCACCAGTTCCACAAAAAAAAGGGTAAGGGTGGATATCTTCTCTTTAAGATTGATTTTGAGAAAGCTTATGACAGAGTTAACTGGAATTTTCTTCGCCTAACCTTGACTGAGTTTGGCTTTCCTGATCAGATTGTTCAGCTTATTTTAAATTGTGTTACCTCCTCTAATCTATCCTTGAAGTGGAACAACGAGAAGATGGAGAGTTTTGCTCCTAAAAGAGGTTTGAGACAGGGAGACCCTTTATCTCCTTATCTCTTTGTCTTATGTATGGAGAAATTAGCTCTGCTTATCCAAGAAAGAAAAAATGATAATCAGTGGAGGCCAGTGAAGCTTTCCAAAAATGGTCCTGCTATTTCACATCTATTCTTTGCAGATGACTGTCTCTTATGTGTCCAGGCAAAGAATTCACAGGTTAGGCTGGTTCAAGAAGTGCTTGATCTGTTTTGCAAGGCTTCGAGGTGAATTGTGATAAATCTCGTTTTCTACCTTCTAAGAATATTCCCCGTACCAAGGTTACTAAATTGGCCTCTATTATTAATTATAAGCATACCTATAATCTGGGTAAATACCTCGGCTTCCCGATGTTGTCCGGTCGAGTAGGGAAGAATGATTTTGCTTATATTATTGATAGATTGCATGGTAGACTTGCTGGTTGGAAGGGGAAGCTTTTGAGTAGGCCTGGTCGTATAACTCTTGCTAAGTCTGTTCTAGCTTCTATTCCGATATATTCTATGTAGAATCTTTGGCTACCTGAAGATATTTGTGACTCAATTGATACTATCACTCGCTCTTTTATTTGGGGGGATAGGACATCTCACTGGGTGAAGTGGAATACTATTACTCAGCCCAGAAATAAAGGTGGCTTAGGTATCCGCTCTGCTAGAGAAACGAATACCTCTCTACTTGGTAAACATGTTTGGGATCTAATTCATCACAAGAATAAGTTGTGGGTGCAACTCTTATCTGACAAGTATGTTCCTACTTCTCATATTCTTAATGTGAAACCTAAGCAAGGGGACTCTTATTCTTGGTGATCTATCGTCAAAGCAGCTGCCATCCTCAAGCCCGGGTTCAGGTTTCGAGTTGGGAAGGGTGATATCTCTTTCTGGTTTGATAAATGGCTTGATGAAGATTCACTCTCTCAACTGGTTCCTTTTGTCCATATTCATGATACCCAGCTTACAGTTAAAGACATTTTCTATGAAGGGAATTGGCATTTTGAAAGCTTGTATACTGATCTTCCGACAGAGATTGTTATGTCTATCAAAAGTCTTTTTATTGATGAGAATTCATCTGATGTCCTTATTTGGGGAAATGCCTCTACTGGTTTCTATTCTGCCAAGGCTGCCTACAATTGGCTCATTCAACAGCGCCCCTCTCATGTATCCCGCATTGAAAATTGGCTTTGGGTCTGGAAGCTGAAATTACCTGAAAATATCATACACTTCCTCTGGCTTTCTTTGCTAGGAAATTTACCCACTAACAGTTTTCGTGTCAGTCATCATGTTTGTATTGACTCTTCTTGTAATAGGTGTGGAGTTGGGGAAGAGACTATTCTACATGTGTTACGTGATTGTTATTTTTCTTCTAGGATTTGGGACCTTCTACTATTCACGGATAGACAAGGTTTCAATAAGCAGGATACCCACAGTTGGATAGCTAACAATGTGAATGGTGCTTCTGGGATATTGTTTGCTGTTACGTGTTGGTGGCTTTGGAGAGCAAGGAATGCTGAAGTTTTCTCTGATGATAGGTGGACCACTTGGTATATTATGAACCAGATTCGGACTCTAGTTGCTGTCATATCTCATGCTTTGCATTCGGATTCCCCTCACCGTCAACCTCGCCAAGTCATGTGGAATCCTCCCTCCCCTCCTTTCATCAAGATCAACATGGACGGAAGCTCATTTGGGAACCCAGGCAAGTCTGGCTATGGTGGTTTACTTAGAAATAGTCTTGGAGAATGGATCACTGGCTTTTCGGGTTTTTGTGGCCTTACCACAAACCTGAATGCAGAGCTCCGGGCGATTTATCAAGGTGCTCGTCTAGCATGGGATGTAGGCTTTACAAATGTCTGGTGTGAATCTGATTCGAAACAGGTGATTGAAATTATTAACATTGGGGTCCATGACCTCCATCCATATGCACCTATTGTTAACAGTATCAGGAAACTTTCTACTCGCCACTGGAATATCAGCTTTCACCACGTGCTTCGCGAGGCCAACTCTTGTGCAGACTTCTTGGCCAAACTTGGTGCTACCAAGGACTGCTCTTTTGTCACTTTGGATTCTTGTCCAACACAGTTGGGCTCCCTATTGCTCACTGATGCTGTTGGTGTTGTCCACATCAGATCTTAGTTGCTGCTTTTGTTGTTTTTTTTTCCTCATTCCACTTGATAAAAAAAAATATAAGAATTTTTTTTAACTGAGTAATTGCATAAGAATTAAAAACTCATTAAATAGTTTTAATTATAATTATAATTATACTTGACTACATTATATTCTATTAAAATACTAACAATATTATTACTCTATTATTTTATTTAATGAATCCACTATGAAATAAGAATAAAATTGAAAAAAAATTAATATCTTCTGATTTTATTAAAGTGACAAGTAAAATAAAACAAAAATAACAAAAATTATTCCTTAAAATGACAAATACTTTAAAATGAAAAAAGTAATAATGTAATAAATAAATAATGGTGATGTTACCTACATAATAAAATTTTTTCACAATTTTTGTTAAATTTCACAAATATTAAAATGTGTAGCTGATATTTTTTCACCTTTTACTTTATATACACATCATTCTTTCAATCCACTAATTTCATTTTTTTTTTTTGTGTGAATTATGTGTAAAAAAGTAAGGCTGCACATGAGTTGGGTTGGGTCGGGTTGAGAGGAAATTAAAATCCAAAAAGTCAATTAGTTGAGGTCGGGTTGGGTTTGAAATTTTTTTTCCTAGTAACCCAAACCGAACCAACTTGATTACAATCGGATTGGTTCAAGTCAGATAGTCAAGTTGTTCAAAGAGACTCCTTCAAACACCTTGATTCGTCGTTGCCACGGCTCGCACCCTCAACCTCGCGGCTCACATTTGTCGTTCACTACTCCTACTTACCACTCGTGTTTGTCATTCGCTGCTCGTGCTCGTCATTCACAGTTGCGCGCTCGTCCTTCGCATCTCACGCTCGCTGTTCGCAGCTCGTGCTTGCCATTCGCAATTCACCTCTTGCCGCTCGCACCTCTAGATCTCACCGTTTGCCAATTCGCAACTCACACTCGCAACTCACGCTCGCGGCTTACCCCATGCCACTTCCACCTCTAGATCTGCCACAACTCCTCCTCTGATTAGTGGTTCCTTGCCAAAATCGGTGCTTTGTAGCTGGAACGCTGCTTTTTCGCTGAATTTTGGTCTGGTTCAGTGTAAAGATTCCCAAGTTATTGTGTTATGGTTTGTTGGAAATCTGAGATTTGGATATCCAAAGTGACCTAAGATCCTGCAACCAAATCCTGACAAAAAATCACTCATCACGTGCCCTCTGCCCCAAGCCCAAACAGAACCACCCACATCACCAGCCACCCAAACTACGTCACTTTCATGGCCTAGTCGCTGTCCTTCGCGACCTCAACCCGCGACCAACGCACCAAGTCGTCTTCTTCTTTCCCTCACTGATTTGAACCGCTAGTAGCTCCACGTGCCCAATCGCACACCACCAAACTAGCAGCGCACCACCTCCGCGCTTGAGAGCCTGAGATTAAGGAGCAGTAGCCAGCAGAGGTGGCGCGCCGCTTAGGGTTAGGGGATGGTTCAATTTGGGAATTTTACAGAATATAAAGAGTGAGAGTGAGCAGCTGTGTTGGGCAGAATGAAACAAAGGAATGAAGGACATATAAATATTACCTAAAACGACGTCGTTTTTGTTTAAGTTATTGGATCGGATCATCGGGTTCTACTCAAACGGACCTGATGAACCGAACTAACCAAGATATTTTATATTAAATTGGATCGAGTTGGTCAAATTCTCAGGTCATTGGGTCGGGTTGGGTAGTCCTATCAAAAAGCTTATTTGCAAACAACTTTTCAGAATAAATTAAGTAATAAAGAGTGATCATCGGATCGGGTCATTGAGTTGATTTATCAAATTTGTCACCTGAACTAATAAATAGTTAAATTGATCAAGTTCTATCTGAATGGATCTGATAATCTGAATTAATTCAAATACTTTATATTAAATTGGATTGAGTTGGTCGAATTTTCGGATCATTGGATCGGATTCTGTAATTCTATAAAAAAAAACTTATTTGCAAACAACTTTTCAGAATAAATTAAGTAATAAAAAGTATTAGTATAAAAAAAAGAGTAATAAACAGTGAGGAAAAGTGAATCACTAAATTGAACAGTGAAAGTTAAAAGGAAAGGGAATGATAGACGAGAAACTATAAAATAGATAAGGAAAAGAGTATGTAATTTTTTTAAATTTTGTCTATTTTGTAAATTATTATTATAAATTTTAAATTTTTTTAATTAATTTATTAATTTTAATTAATGTTTCGATAAATCTTTATATTTAATTTAGATCCATTAATTTATTAACTATAAAATTATATAATATTATTTTATTTATATTTACATTAATTAAGAATTATTTATTAATTTATTTATTAAAATTTAATTTTAAATATATTTTTTTCTTATAAAAAATAAAAAACAAATTTATTTTATTTAATTTGTAAGGTAAAAAATATATTTAAAATTAAATTTTAATAAATAAATTAATAAAATAATCTTAATTAATGTTAATATAAATAAAATAATATCATATAATATTATTATTAATAAATTAATGAATTTAAATTAAACATAAAATCTATTAAAACATTAATTAAATTTTAAGAATTAATAAAAAAATTTTAAAATTGGTAATAATAATTTACAAAAGAGTCAAAATTTAAAAAAATTATATATATATATTTTAAATAGATATAATCTATTATATTATTTTTTAAATATTAAAATTATTATTTAATATAATATATAAAAATATATTTTGAAATCAAAATATTTTTATTATTATAATTATTATATTTTTATATATATTAAATAATATTTTTAATATTTATAATAAATTATACCTAACTAAAAATTACTTATTATAACTTCTCGTAGGAAATAGGCACGCGGTCATGGATCGCGCATTCCCTGGTCCCCACTACTGTTTTTATTTTTGTCACTATCAGTTATTATTACTTACTTTACCGTCAGAACCAACCAGCAAACCAAACAACCCAAAGTGGAGTGTCATAATGACTTTACTGTTGCGTTTACGGAGAGAAAACTAGAAAAGAATACAACGGCCGCACGCCCCAGTTTTTTTCTATCTTTTATTTTTTATTTTTAATGACGCAAGACAAAGAAAGAGAATATTTTGTGTTTAATTTTTATATATATAATATATTATATTTACATTATATATTAGTATAAGAAAAATATTAAATTATTTAATATGTAATTATAATATTTTTATAAAATACAAAATAAATTTATGAGTAAATAAAAAAATTAAATATATAAAAATTAAACTAATAACAAGTCTGACCAAAGAAATAACTCATCGCATGCGATTTCCACGCGGAGAATCTGATCTGATAAATGTTGGACATGTTTAAAATTTTAGTTGATAGTTTATAAATAATTTTTTTTTTCTGTTCAGTTAGGGTGATCACTAGTCTGAATCAACCTATCGTCCCGATCAACCGACTTGAATCAATAAAAATTTCCAGATTAAGTTAAGTATTCAGATTTGTTAAGATAACAAAGAAGCAAACTAGATGTACATTGGTCCAGCTAATGAGTCATTGTTTTACAACTCAAAGACCCGACAATCCGACATGATGACCTAACGTAATTTCTCTATAGATGCTATGCGTTTTAAGCTTTACTTTAGAAAATTCCCAACCAAGCCCGAAGCCTCTTTTTTCTTTTATTTCATCTCTTTCACTCTCGTGATTAGAGCTGGGTGAATGGACCATGAGTTATCCCATTTAATCTACAACTTGCGTAAATTAGGATCAGTCATTTTATAGATCCGTCTAAATGCGGGTTTTTGAGCCCATCATGTTCAACACTATGCATTGTCAATAAAAAAATTTATACTATAATTATCAAAATTTGTATAAACATTTCATTATGAGTAAAACTGTCAAAATGAGTTAAGTTCGATGGGCCGATTCGAATAGTCTGATAAAATAGACAGGTTGAGTCAGTAAAATATTAACCTGAAACTTACATGACCCGATCTAGCCAAATCTAAATAGGCTGAATCCGAATAGATCGAGACAGACCGACCCGAATACATTACATAAGACTGGATTGAACTAGTAAAATGTCAGTCTGAAATTTACATGATCTGATCTGACTCGATTCAAAAATGACTCAGCCCGAATGGGTCGAACAGACCCATTTTGACAGCTCTAATTATGGGAGTTCGATTATCTAAGCAACTAAAATTCATCAAATAATATAATAATATAGTATTAAATATAAGTATAAATTTTTTATACTAAATACATCAAAATTAAATTCTACTAAAAATTAAAAATATTCTATTTACCAAATTAAAACTTTTCAAAACACAACGGCCATTAATGTAAATATTGTGTTATATATTATTCATAATTAAATTAATAAATCATTCATGGTTCTATATTTATAAATTTTATAAGATTTATATATTTAAAATTGTTACCCTTAACCCAACTTTAAAAGATATATCATTTTGTATAAAGTTTTATATTAAAAAAAAGAATTTACAAACAAGGACACTTGTAAGTGTATCAAAATAAAAATTATTAAATAAAAAATTATTTTTTTAATTTTTAATGCATTAAATGTCTTATTTTTTTATTTAAAATTTCTTATTTTAATATTCTTAATAACAAAATCTTAAAAGAAAAGTTTTGTAAGAATACTTATTAAAGATTTTAAAATAAAAAATTTAAATAAAAAAATATAACTTTTTGAAATTCTAATGTATTGAATGCTTTCTTTAATATGGGCACTTGTCAAAGTTTTTTTATGTAATTAAATAAATTAAATGTATTCACTTTTAAATAATGAATATGTGAGAATAAAGTTCTTTTATGTAATTAAATAATAATACCTTGATTTTACTGTAACTTTTTTTAAGAATCCAAACCAGTTTAGCTTAAAGTTTGTAAAAAGTACGAAATATTAAAACCCATACAAATAACATATTTTAAAATAAAAAATTTTAAATTAAATAGCATAATTTTTTAATTTAAGTTATTAAATGTTTTATTTTTATTTAAATTTTTTTATTTTAACTTTTTTATACTCAAAAGTATATAAAGAATAAAAAAAGCTTTGAGATTATCGAAGGGAATATTCTATTGATTATTGAACCAACAACAACAGCGATCTATAAATACCTCTTATGCATTCCCCTACTCACAATTGACACCCTTGCTAGCGCTTGGACAGGCTACCCTACAAGCCCAAGTTCTCAAACCAAGGTAATAAATAAAAAACTAAGAGAAGAAGCAGCAGATCAACAACAATTTGCAGGAGAAAAATGTGGTTCATGTACGTGTGTGATGAAGGAAAGAAGGAACTGGGGAGGCAACAAGCCCCTGGATCATGTCCTTACTGTGGAGGCAAGGTTGAAGCCATGGATGTTGAAATCCAGTGGAGGTTCTGCTTCTTGCCCATGTGCTTCAAGGTCAAGAGGAAGTATTTCTGTAGTCTTTGTTCCAGACGTTTGGAATTGTATTATTAGACTTATATATACATAAATATATAGTTGCCTAGTTTTGGATATGGAGACATGTACAATTAAATCATGCTTTGTTGTTCATTCTCCATCTCCATCAACATCTTTGTATCTGTGTAATTTTCTTCCCCAGTTGAATTTTTACCCAGAGTGTTTTGAACAAAGGCCTTCATGTAAATGGAAATCAAAAGTGGTATTTGATTTGTCTTATAAATCTTGATCGGAAGTTTTGGACCTCTGGTGTCATTGAGATGCTTTTGTCATTATTGGTTTTTAAATTAATTAGAGATGAGAAGCATTGTAATTTTGTTTCTTCTTTTCCTGCTATGCAAAAGTTTGATTTATTTATTTTTTTAATTCAATTTTGGAGTTTGTAAGGAAATCGCTTGAACTATGCTTTCTCAATATATTGGTTTGAAATTAATTGGAGGTGAGAAGCATTGCAATTTTATATCTTCGCTTCGCCCTATCTACTGCACTAGTTTAAAGAAGAAGTTTAGATATTTTTTTGCCAAATTTGGAGCTTGGAAGGAAATTATTAGAACCATGATTTTTGAATCAGCACTGTGATTAAGTAGATGGGTATTTCTTTTTCTTTTCTGGGAAAGGGGGGGGGGGGAGTTTCCATTCCCTTCTTGTTTGTTCTGGAAGGTTCTAGCTAGTTTACAGCCGCCATAATCCATAGGTGTCTGCAGCTAGAATTGAGGATAAGTTTAAAACTGAAAGTGTATTGAGCATCAAGCAATAGCAGCGGAGCCAAAAACACTTTTCTTGCATCTAAAATGTTGATGGTTTAACAAACATAGTGCCTCCCCTGTTTTCTTTTTTCCATAGTTGTCTCCCTTGTTTTTCTTTTTTTCTTTTTCTTTTTTATCATTTTATTTATTCCTCTCTCGTTTTTCTTTTGTTTAATAAACTAATCCTGATGTACCGAAAACATTTGACAAAACGCGTAACGTAAGGGTATATTATCAAAGATTCTATTGTTAACATCACTGGACCCCATCAGTCATTTCCAAAAGTCCATCACGTCTGTAATGATCTCAGTGTAGCAATCTTGGATAATACTCAACGGCAGGGGAATTCAAAACCCGTCTGCCGATCTGAAGCAAATTGTGACAAGATCAGATTTTAATAATTGAACTTGGTGAGTGTTTATTGTTATTTTTATTGAAGACAGAATTTAGTTTTAATTTTAGAAGGAATTTTTTTTAATATCTTAATTTATTATTATGTGTCTATTTTATTATTTATTTATATTATTTAATTAAATTAATAAATTAATAAATACATGACAATAAATTAAAAAAAATTTGAAAGAAATAATTTTTTTTTAAGATTAGAATTAATTTTTGTCTTTTTATTTTATTATTTTTTATTAAATAATTTTTAATTTATTTTGATAATTAATTTATTTAAGATTAAATTAAGTTTTAGTTCATATAATTTATATTAATTTTTAATCTAATTTTTATATTTTTTCTTTTTACATAAATTTTTATAATTAAAAATATTTTCAAATAAGTTCTTTTTCATTATTTTTAATTATAATAATATTGTTATTTGAATGATATATTAAGTTAACATATATTAAGTTAGCAAATATTTGAATGATATGACACATTGTTATTTCATATCAAATGCCAAATGGAGATATGGCACGAGGCATATTTAGAACCGTTAAAATGAGTCAAATTCAATGAATTGGTTTGAATAGTCTAACAAAATAAATGAGTTAAATTAGTAAAATATTAATCTGAAATTTATATAATTTAATTTAGTTCGATCCGAATATATTACATAAAACTGAATTGAATTAACAAAATATCAACTTAAAACTTACATGACTCGATCTGATCAAATTCAAAAATGATATGATCCATTTTGATAGTTCTACATACTAATCATTGTCACTTTTATCTCCCAAATTCACGTATCTAAAACCATATGGAATTATGGACGATTAAGCATCTTTCTTCCTCTCATGTTCTCAACGATGGATAGTGAAGCATCTATGAGTAGCTCAAACCTTACTCACAAATCGAAGGAACCAAATCACGTCATGGCACACTTAGTTAAAGCAATTGAATAAGATTAGGTGAATATACTTGTCAGTTTGTTAGGTCTGAAGAGACCAAAATGTGCTCAGTTTCCGCAGATCCCTTTAGGTTTTCGTCAAACATGACAACCAGTTAGGGACGGACCTATGTTAAAAGGAGCGGAAATACATGCCTCTATTCAACTGAAAAACTTTGTTTGAATCCTATATAGATATTTATTATTTTTATTTTTTTATATGTGTAATTTTTGTTTTATATATAGATAAAATAATAAATTTATAATCATACAAAATAAAACTCATCTTTTTAATATTATTTTCCAAAAACACCCACGTGATTTGGAGCCAATATAGTCATACAGCACCAAAGTTTGTCAATATAGTCATAGAATGTCCAAGTCTTCTTCTATTGTTACGCATCTACAATGGGCAGTGACTTTTCAAATTTCTCAACTTTCTCTTATTTTCTTTTATTTAATCATTTTTTCTTCAACCAAATTTATCTCTACATTTTGTCACCTCACATGTTCTCACATTTATTTTTACATTAATAAAGAGAAAAATATTTAATAATATTAATAATAAAAAAATAATTTATTATTTTAAAAATATAAAAACACAAAAAGAACAATTGTAATTTAATTTTTTATTATTTTGTATTAATATATTTTTTTATATATAAATATAATTATTGAAACTTTTTCTTTTTGTTTGTGTATTACTTTTGTCTCTATTATTTAAAATTCTTGAATCTGTCACTCCAAACAAGTAATCCTCCATAGGCACAAGCCTCTTTGGAGTTCCATCCTTAGTGTGACGGGAGGTGTGGTATGATATTCCATATTTACCATTGTGTGGAGCTGATACATTACCTGTTTGGGAGAATCGTGAAAGCACGCGGGCTTGCTCCTAACAATAGCACTGCCTATTAAAAATGGTAATGATAGCACTGCCTATTATTGTTACTAAGGGTTTATGGTGAATCTCCACACCAAATTGGTGATTTGTTCAACTTGGAAGAAGTTACGTGTTTGCATCGCCGTCCATCGCTAAGAACATGAAAGGAAGATGGGAGGATGAAGAATACCATGGGTGGGTATTAGAGATCAAGGTGACATGGACTAGTATGCCTTATGGGATGCCCATTTGGCATTGAGTAATAAGAGTAATGATCAATCAAACGAATTGGAATTCGTGAAACACACACGAATGAAAAATTTTAGTTATAAATCATTATCGTTTTTGTTTTTTAAAATTTAAAATAACTGAAATCCATATATCATGTAGTAGTTGCATTTCATTTTTATACTGTCGTGCTGTCTTTCACGAATTTCAATTCGTGTGAAATAGCAATGATCGAGTAATAATATGCCGTATCTTGGACATTTGCCAATTCAGTACAAGTTAACGGTATTATAATTAGGAGTAATAGAGAGACATCAAACTATTTGAAAATGTTTACAAATATAAGGACTTATTTGAAAAGAAAAAGTGTAAGGATTAAATTAAAAATTAATATAAACTATAGAAATCAAAAAGTTAATTTAACATTTATTTAATAAAAAATTAATAGAATATGAATTATAATAGACATAAATGAGTGATAATAGATAATTTCTTGAATTTGTTATATATTTTATTTAGATTCAAATCATATTTTAAGTTATTTTAATATGATTTAGTGTTATATAATATTTTAAAACTTATAATATTTTATAATAAATGATAAATAATAATTTTTTTAATTTAAATTAATATTATTTACCTAATATGATAATATATTTATATTACTATAATTTATTTTAAAATATATATTAAAAAATACATTATTTTATTTTTGAAAACTTTATAATTTAATTATACATAATATCTAATTTTTATATAATTTATTTAATTATCATATTAATCCAATTCTTACCAAAAATTGACCAAATTAAAATATCACGTGAAGTTTGTGCCAAAATAAATCCATCTCATCGTGTGTGTGAACACCCTTACTCAATTGCGTTCAAATTCAGATGTCATCGTGTGTGTGAACACCCTTACTCAATTGGGTTCAAATTCAGATGTTAGTGATTGAGAACATAAAACACAATTTTTTTGTGCAATGATAAAAGAATAATTAGAAATCCTCTTATCTAATCATTTTAACCATTAAATAAAAAAATATTAAATATTTTTTATATTTTTAAAAAATTTACTCAATTGGGTTCAAATTCAGATGTTAGTGATTGAGAACATAAAACACAATTTTTTTGTGCAATGATAAAGAATAATTAGAAATCCTCTTATCTAATCATTTTAACTATTAAATAAAAAAATATTAAATATTTTTTATATTTTTAAAAAATTAATATATTTTTATTTTATTTAATATTTTTTTTGATATTAAAAAAATTATTAAAAAATATAACAAAATTCATGATAAAATATTATCACTTACTTGCAAAAGAATTATAATGTAAGGGTGTAAAAAATAAGATAAAATCAAATATAATTTAATAATAAATTTTATATAAATATAAAATAATATGATACGTCGTTAATACTATTCTACCACTTATTTACAAAATTTACATTTTTTAGTATAGTTCTGTCCACTTAATGCCAATAAAAAACAAAAGTTCTGTCCACTTAATAATCCTACTGTTAGTTGCGGTATGTGGGAGCCACGATAATAAATTCACTTTGATCAGAAAAAGTTGTACCTAAAAAACATGATTAGAAATGTCTTTGGAATTGTTCACACAATCCTTATTAAATTTACTAAAAGCGTTAAAGATTCAAGATTTTAACATCACGGGACCACATCAGTCATGTCAAGGCGTCCATCACGTCCCATATCATCTCTTAGAGTAGCATTTCGGATAATACTCTATGGGGTTCAAGTTCAACCGTTACTTTACGTTTATTGATTGAGCAGATAAAACCCAAATTAACACTCGTAACTTATTCGGAAAATTTGCACAAAATTTATATTTTTTTTTGTATAATTCTGTCCACTTAATAATATTAATATTACTGATAGCAAGTGGTAGCCACAATTAATAAATTTACATGATTAGAAAATGTTGTACCTAAAATAACATGATTAGACATGTAAGTAAAATGGTACACACAAAAAAAAAAATTTAAAAAGTAACTAGGAGTAGAAATCAAAGTAATAATAGATCTGATTAACAATCTGTCGGTGGATTCAATCAGAGACTTGATTGGCGGGTTTAATTCTTGGATAGTTGTTTCAAATTTCCTACCACTCAAAACCTACATGTTAACAAGGGTTGAGATTGATGCAAAGTAAAACCAGGCCACTTCTTATAAGATGATTAAAGTTCAAACCTTAAATTAAGTATTTGTTAGAAATGTCTGTTAATTAGCATTAAATCAAGTTCGTATTTGTGAAATAATCTCAAAGGAACACTTATGGCAATATTTAAAATCAAAAGAACCTCCATGTATCCATGTAGTGTCCCACATCAAACTAATTAATCTAGTGCTAATAGATATAATTTTTACATTATATTTTTCTTAGAGTTTTGTGTTTTTTTAATAATTCTCTTATTATATAATGAAAAAATATTAAATAAAAAATATATTCAACATATAAAAAAATAAAAAATTATTCAATATGAGTATTAATTCAAGTTAAGAACTCATATAATTTATACTTAATTTTCAAAAAATTATAAGTGTTAAAAAATATATGTAATATTAGATCATGTTAGACCAACTCAAAGTATAATTTAATCTCAATTAAAATATAAAAATACATCAAATCTAATTTTTAAAATTTGATCCAAGTCTAATTAACTTTAGGTTACGTCAAGTTAGTGGAATGAGTTGGTTTGGGAAGCCTTAAGCCCTTAACTAAGATTGTGTAAACCATACAGTAAAAAGGAATAATAGAAAATTCTAAGTACACGGTACGCAGCTTGCTTTAGCACCATCTTTGCAAATTTTGAGTCCAAATTTACCTATCACGGCAAAAATGAAAAAGCAATGTTAATATAAATTCGAATTTATTGTAAACTCTATATGTAATAGTATATTTATTATTTAAAATATAATTAAAAATTAAAAATATATACATATTATAATTAATTTTGATATTTTTATCATAAATATTATATATATTTATTTTCACATCTCATTTAATATTATACATAATACTTATTTTTTTTTATTATTTTTTTAATCATATATTTTTAAAAAAATATGTACCGTACTTACACCTCTTTTAGAGGTGTAACATCATCTTTTTTCCTTTATATATAAAGTTTACCGTGACTCAAAATGGGGCATGCTATAAAATCGAGCATTTACAACATATGTAACTTTTTTTTTTTGGGTTAAATTTCTGCATTGTGGCACTTATGGTGTAGCGCTTGAGCAGTGAGCACACACTAGCAACTTCCAAATGGAAAACATTATCAAAGTGCCGCTTTTAAAGGTTTCTTTGCACGTATAAAAGCAATTAAGCTGATCAATTTAGCATAAGTTATGTTGTACTCATGTCAATTTTTTGTTTAAATCAATTTTAGCACATCAATTTTAAAATTTTATAATTTAATCAATTAAGTTTCAAAAGTATACACTATAACAGACCCTTAAATATTTACTAACACTACAACGTATTTTTTTTTCACTCTAAATTGCAAGAAACTTAACAACATGCATGGAGAGTTATTCTATGTCATATGAAAGAGGAAAGTAAATGAGTGATGAAATCGTATTCAATCAACTCAGGTTTCTGAGATAACAGTACACTTTATATAGCAAAGAAAAGTGGTGTATGGCAAGTATTCTAGACCTTATTACATCATAAAAAAAAACTTAAAATAGAATAACTAATTTTGGCAACATTAGGGGAGTGAATTGGTGACTCTATTTCCCTCATGTGCAGCAGTAACCGAATGATGCCCTTCTAGATCCTTCTTAGCATTTGATGGGCCTATTTTGCCATTAGTCTTCAACATCCCCTCGCAAGCTGGAGCATGGTAAATGTCCAACAATCCTAGCTTGGAGATAAAAGGAAGAAAGGAACTTGGTGGCAAAGCCTTGGTGAAGAAAACTGCCAATTGAGCTTTGGATGAAATTGGTAATAGTCAAAGTGTCCCATTTTGCACCTTTTCCTTCACAAAATGGCAATCGATTTCCAAGTGCTTTGTCCTCTCATGAAACACAGGGTTTGCAGCTTTATGCATTGCACTTTGGTTATCACAATATAGGACCGGTGGCCTAGTGCATGAGATATTTAAATCAGCAAGGAGGAACAAGAGCCACTGTAATTCACAAGATGCAGTAGACAAGGCCCTGTATTCAGCCTCAGAAGAAGACCTTGATACCGTTTGTTGCTTTTTAGCTTTCCAAGAGACTAGAGAAGATCCAAGGAAGAAACAGTAACTAGAAATGGACCTTCTGGTGTCAACACATCTTGCCCAATCCGCATCAAAAAAACCAAACAGTTGTAGAGAAGAATTTCTAGGAAAGAATAAACCCCTCCCTAGACAGCCTTTTAAGTACTTAACGATTCTGCAGGCCATGTTGTAATGAGTCACAGTAGGAGAACTGAGAAATTGACTTAGTTGTTGTGTGGCAAATGCTATATCCGGTCGTGTTGTGGTTAGATACAAAAGCTTTCCAATAAGCCTCCTATATCCAGCAACATCATCATAAGCTTCAGCTGAATCTTGATGTAATTTTATAGATGCATCCAAAGGAGTTGAAACTGGTTTAGAATCAAGAAGTCCTGATTCTTGCAGCAAGTCTACGCAATATCTCTTTTGGCAGACTGATATTCCTTGTTGTGATTGAGCCACCTCCAGCCCAAGGAAGTATTTGAGGGTCCCCAAGTCCTTGATTTTGAAAGAAGAATCAAGAATTGTCTTAATTCGATTAAATTCTGCTAAGGAATTCCCTGCTAGTATAACATCATCAACATACACAAGTAAAGCAGTAAATTCATTCCCTTTGCTGCAAGTGAACAATGAGTAGTTAGAATTGGACAGTATCCATGTTGTATAAGTAGTGCAGTGAGCCTCTCATACCATTTTCTACTGGCTTGTTTCAACCCATATAATGACTTAAGTAGCTTACACACTTGGTTTGGCTTAGAAGTAGTCACACCTTGAGGGATTGTCATGTAAACATCTTCTTTTAGTTCTCCATGTAGAAAGACATTATTGACATATAGTTGATGTAGATGCCAGTTGTGAATGGAAGCCAATGCCAAAAGAACTCTCACAGTGGTAAGTTTTGCTACAGGAGAGAAGGTGTCAAAAAAGTCTAAGCCTTCAACCTGATTATAACCTTTTGCCACCAATCTTGCCTTGAATCTCTCAATGCTGCCATCTGCCCTGTGTTTTATTTTATAGACCCACTTGCTACCAATTGGAGTGACATTATGGGGTAAATCGATTATTTACCATGTTCCATTTCTATCCAAGTCATCTAATTCTGCCTTCATGGCTTCTATCCAGCACTTAAGCTTACTTGCCTCCTCATAGATCTGAGGTTCAGTGTCATTACTTAAAGAAATTGAGAATTCTTTGTGGGAAAGGGACAAATTAGAAAATGAATGGAAAGAAGTGATAGGGTAAAGAGTACCTGAAGAGATTGGTTGAGCTGATTGAGTAGAAAAGCTGCACACATAGTCTGCAAGTTTCTTGGGTTGGTGCGTTTCTCTTGCTGATCTCCTTACAGGTTCTGTCACTATTTCCTCCTCAGTTTCTGCTATCTGAATTTTTGCATTCTGCACGGGTTCTGTAGTTGCCTCTACCCTGTGTTCTGTCACAGATGCTGGAAAACTTGGAGGTTCCTGAGTGCTGGTAGAATAATAGAACCAAGTGGAGAGGGGTTGTAAAGACTGATATGGCAGAATATGTTCGTAAAAGGCTACATCTCTTGATATAAAAAGGTCTTTGTTATTTAAATCAAGAAGAACAACACCATTGGTGCCTGATTTGTAACCCAAAAAGACATATTTCCTACTCCTTGGGTCAAGTTTTGTCCTATGTGAGTGAAGAGTAGATGCATAACATAAAGAACCAAAAACTTTGAGGTTGTGCAGGTCTGGCTCTTCACCATACAGAACTGAAAAAGGGGATTTATTCTTTAAAATAGGAGTAAGAACACGATTGATGATGTAAGTGGCATGTAGAATGGCATAGCACCAATACTGTTTGGGAAGTTTTGATTGATACAAGAGGGCTCTTCCTACATTTAGCACATGTTGGTGCTTCCTCTCCACCCTCCCATTTTGTTGGGGTGTTTCTACACAACTAGTTTGATGAATGATTCCTTTGGAGGCATAAAATTAGTTCATTAGGAATTCTGGTCCATTATCAGTTCTGACTATCTTAACTGTTGCCTCATGTTGTTTTTCAATTTTTAGAATGAAGTTCTGTACATTCTCCCTAGCCTCAGACTTTGATTTCATTAGAATGATCCATGTGAAGCGGCTAAAGTCATCTAGAACAGTTAAGAAATATTTATGTCCATGTACCGATGAGACTGCTATGGGGTCCCATTTGTCAAAATGCAACAATTCATAAGGTTTTGAGGCTTTACTTGGACTTAAAGGAAAGGACAATCTTTTATGCTTAGCAAAGTGGCAAATATCACAAATAGAATTCTGATTTTCATTCACAAAAGGAAATTGTTCATGAATAATGTGTAATCTAGAATTTGACAAATGTCCTAAACGAAAATGCCATAAGGCTTCTTGAGGTAAATGCTGTAAACTTGTAGCTTGTGAACTTGAGACAAAACCATTCTTGGCACCAACCACTAGGTGATACAGCCCTTCATATCTTTCAGCCAAACCAATCGTCTTCTTGGATTTCTGCTCCTGGATCAGACATTCAGAGGCATTGAAAGTGATGACAAAATTTAAAGAAATGCATAGTTTGGTAACAGACAACAGGTTAAGGGAAAAGTCTGGGACATGCAATACCTCCTTTACACAAAAACCAAGGGAAAACACTATTGTTCCAGCATACTTTGCAATTGAAAAATGACCATTAGGGAGTCTAATGCTAACAGGTTCAATAGAATGGTAGCTATCAAAATACCTTAAGGAAGAGCATATGTGATGGCTTGCTCCTGAATCAATAATCCAGGGAGCAAGAGTACAATTATTGACAGAAACAGAATTAAAGGTAGTACCTGTCTTGGATTTTTCAGTGGGTGGTTTACCATGAGGAGAGGCTAAGCTGACCTGATTTGAGGAAATCTGTGTTTGCTGGATCAGATTCAAAAGTTTCTCATACTATTCATGTGTAAAAATAGGTGGATCTGGTTTCACATCTTCATTCATGCTAGCATTCTCTTTATACTCAGGGACTTCACTCGCAACAACATTGCTTGAGCCAAATGTATTTTTCTGCCAATGAGGTGGATAACCATGCTTTTTATAGCATGTTTCTATTGTGTGGCTTGACTTTCCACAGTATAGGCACATCTTATTATTGTTTCTCCCTTTAGCCCCATTACTATAATTTCCTTTTCCTCTACCCTGTGATCTTTTATAATCAACAGCATTAACTAGGATTTTTGATTCATCATTGTTCATGTATCCTGTTTGTCTTTCATGTTGGATTACCATAGAGAAAATGCGATTGATGCTTGGTAGTGGATCCATTAACAGAATTTGTGATTTAACCATAGAGAAATTATCATTTAATCTAGTAAAAAATCTAATGGTGCGATTTAGATCATGATAATACCTTGCATTCCTTACCCCTGTAGCACATGTGCATTTCATTGGACATCCACATACTGGCATGGGCATATAGCTCTCCAGCTCCTCCCAAAGCACCTTCAGTTATGTGTAAAATTCAGTAACAGTGAGTGATCCTTGCCGCAACCCATAAATTTCTTGTTACAGGTCTGAGATCCTAATTAGATCTTCTTGTGAGAAACGTTCCTTAAGTTCTTGCCACACGTCTATGGAGTTTTCCAGGAAAACAATACTTTGAGCAATGGATTCTGAGACTGAGTTCATGAGTCAAGGGTGAATCAGCATGTTACATCTACTCCAAGCCTTGTAGCTTGGATCAAAAGGAGTGGGTACTGGAATTGACCCATCAACAAACTCAAATTTGTTCTTAGCTCCAAGGGCTCTCCTCATTGATCGAGCCCAAGCATGATAGTTAGAATGATTGAGCACTGGTGTGACTGAAATAGCAGAGGGGCCATCACCGAGATGTACATAATAGGGGCTAGCTGTATCTTGACTTGGATCCGTGGGTTGATTCACACCACTGTTATTGTTGTTGTTTCTCACCATGATTGTTGAAAATAGCAGCAGAGCTCAACAGAAAAAGCTCTGTGATACCATCATATGAAAGAGGAAAGTAAATGAGTGATGAAATCGTATTCAATCAACTCAGGTTTCTGAGATAACAGTACACTTTATATAGCAAGGAAAAGTGGTGTATGGCAAGTATTCTAGACCTTATTACATCATAAAAAAAAACTTAAAATAGAATAACTAATTTTGGCAGCATTAGGGGAGTGAATTGGTGACTTTATTTCCCTCATGTACAGCAGTAACCGAATGATGCCATTCTAGATCCTTCTTAGCATTTGATGGGCCTATTTGGCCATTAGTCTTCAACACTATGAAACATTGTATCAATAAAGATTAATTATGTGCGTAAACTGTAAGACAAATAGTGCAAGATATCATAAATTCCGGTGATAAAGCATTTGACAAGGTTTTGTACTCAGTTAGTGAAATCTTAATTAGCCAAAAAAGAAAATATTCACAGGCATGGCAAATAACCTCATCATTGTCAATTTTAGCTAAATTAATTAAATTATATTTAAATATTTTAAATGTGATAAGAGCATATTTTCAAAATATAAAAAGTAAAAAAAAAAGATAAAGTAAAACAAAAAGGTTTGAATTTGATATTCTAAAATTAATCTTAAATGAGAATTTTAAGAAAACAAATTATTATCTAGCACGAACATGTCATCATGTTTTCACAACTAATAAATTTACGAAATCAAAGTTTTTTCTTTTTTTAAGAGAAAAAAGATTCATTTAAAATAAAATTTAACTATATTTATAAATTAAAAAAAATACATTAAATTTAAATAGAATAAGAAATAAATATATTTTGTACTCAAAACTAATTAACAATTTATAGCTCAACTCTTTATCCAAAAATTATCGACGTTTCTAAGCATCATTCACATCAAAGATTAATATAAAAAGTGATGTATCTTAAAAAATGTATTATGCATCATTTCAAAATATATATGAAAATCTCTTTATCTACAAGACTGTTAAGGTAAAACCAACTATAAAGAAAAATCAAAATAACTACAAAACGGATAACAAAAATAACTAAAATCATAATATTTGTCATTGAAATTTGAATCACTTATTGGACACACCAAAACAAAATAAGAAGAGATTATGTGATTATCACCAAAGAAGGAGAATGATAGCCTCCCACCCCTCCCCCATGAAAGAAAAGATCATACCAAAAAGAAAATAATGAAAGAGAAATAGGGGCTAGGAATGGCTCTCCCTCTTTTTGCTAACATTGGTCTACCAAATCAAATGTTGATTTAATTAGCAGTCAAAGAGTTGAATTTTCTTTCTTAATTATTTAGATTTTTATGTTAAATTAACGTCCTTATCGGATAAAATTTGATTTTAATTCAAGTTAAAAAAATATTTTAATTTTTTAATTTTATATTATGTGTATATTTTATTAAATTTTTATTTATTTTAACTTTATTAACTTGATAAAATATATACATAATATAAAATTAAAAAAAAATTAGATAATTATCTTTTAATTTGAATTGAAGTTAAAGTTTTATCCGTTCATAAATACATTAAGTTGATGTGGAAGTGCAAGCTTTAACATCTCTTTAGAACTTAATCTAAAATATTCATATAAAAGAAAGGATATATTACACATTAACTTTCTAAAATTTAACTCATTTTTATTTTTTATAAACTTTATTTTATAACATATAATTCTTTTAAATTATGATAAAAAATATAAATTTATATTTTTTTTGTTAAATTTATTGGTAACTGTTTGCATATATTTGGAAATTAAGTATTTAAAGATTATATTGAAAGAGATCATGTGTTTTTTATGAACAAATTTTAATTATTAAAATTAACAGAAAATACAAATTTATACTTTTTATCTTAATCTAAGAGAATATATATTACAAAATAAATTGCATATATAAAAAGTGAAAATAAAGCAAACTTGAGGAGGATAATGTATAATTTAACCTAAAAGAAACAATTTTTTTTTATTTGCTAAAAGAAACTAATTTATTTACCGTATTTCTATCTTTTTATGAAAGTTGTAAAAGCTTACGCATCGTTATTGAGTACTAGTTTGGCTGAAGTTCCCTGCTTGTTAGTTGTTTGTAGGAAAAATGTGATCTTATATTTTGTTTGATGTGTAAATATTGTATATATTTTTTTTAAAAATGTGTAATTGAAAAATGTAAAATAAAATAAATATAATAAATAATATTAAATAAAATATATAAATAATATATATATATATATATATATATATATATATTATGTGTGATAAAAATATTAGAATTGTTATTTGTATTTGGCATCTTCACCGGTCACGCATGTGTGGATGATTAAAGCTGAGTCCGTTTAATTCAGTGGTTGCATGTAATTATTATGTACCGATCGATATGAAAATGCTTCATAGTAGAATTCAGATAAATGAAGTAATTATTCAGTGGTCACGGGTGGGTGGATGATTAAAGGTGAGTCCGTTTAATTCAGTGGTTGCATGTTATTATTATGTACCAATCGATATGAAAATGCTTCAGATTAGAATTCAGAAACTGACACGGCAAGTGCCTAACACATGCATCATCAACTCACAGCTGTACCTTGCCGTCGGTGACAGCTAACCCGTCCTCATTCTATAGTCTATAGTCTATAGCTTAGTGTGTATTTGGTTTGTAGTTAGGATTTCTAAAAGTGAATTAGGATGCTTCGAATGTAGTACAATGATGTTTTAGTTATTTTTTTTTTCAGTTAGCTCAACATACTTTTCCTTCCAAAAGTAAGTTAGGACCAAAGCAATATTTTTTTGCTTTTGTATTCAGTTGAGCTTAAAAACAATCTTTCAAACTTACTTTTAAAACAAAAATTTCTAAACATAAAGTGTGTGTTTGGATTATAGTTGGTAAACTTAAGTTTAGTTGAAAGTGTGTTTGCAAACTTAAGTTTAGTTGAAAGTGAGTTTAGCGATGCTAATTTATGTTTGGAAATTTTTTTAGTAAGTTTTTTAACAAAAGCAAAAATTTCTTACTTCCAACTCAATGACTTTTGAGTAAAAAATCAGTTGAAAATTTTTTTTTCGCCAAACATCATTTCTCTTCTTCAAAATTTAACTTACGTTTGCAATTGCAAACGTGAACCCAAACACGCTTTTTCAAATTAACTTAAACTCACTTTCAACTAAATTTAAGTTTACAAATATACTTTTAATCAAATTTAAATTTACCAACTACAATCCAAACACACACTTAATTATTAGGCATGCCATGCCTCTACATCTTCATTCTAAATCAGGTTGTGCCGTTCCCATCATAAACTATCTGCTTTTCTCGGACATGCGCACCACATGTGCATGGAAAATAATTGTCATACATTATTTTTAAGTTATATATTTTCAGATTATTTTACAATGACAAAATTAGATTAAAATTGTGAAAAAAATAAGATAGAATTAAATACAATTAAATAATAAAAATTATGTAAATATAAAGTGATGTAGAGTAAAATTATGAAAAAATAAAATAAAATATAATATAATTAAATAATAAAAATTATATAAATATAAAGTAATATATACATAAATATGTGTAATTCCTATTACTCCATGCACATATATACCACTATGCCTTCTTCAGTTCCCACCTAATATTCAGGAAACAAAAGAGTTACACAAATTTGTAAGTTGTGATTACTATAACAATTCTTATATTTTTATCATAAATAATATATATATTTATTTTTATATATTTTTTAATATTATTTATTTTATATTTTTTTATTTATTTTTTCTCACTTAATTCATACTTTAAAAAAAATGTTAATAATTTTTACACTCCTAAAAAAATGTAAAATGATCATTTTTCTTACTATAATCATACACGTATGCACTTGACTAGTTGATTACATTTGAGATTCAACTTAACATGTTAAGCTCATTTGAAGCTTTTGGTGCGGTTCAGTTGCACAGAACTAATCAAATCCATGCAATTAGAGGAAAAGTGAAAGAAGTTTTTATTTTAGTACATAAAAAGATACAAAGTTGTGGGTAGCTATGTTATTTGAAGTTTTAAATGATCCTCTACATGAAAATAAAAGGGTAAACATACCAAGAACTAAAACTCCGGATCATTTAGTCAGAGAGGTTATGATAATGTATAAAAAATTAATTCTCTAAAAAACTTAAACTGTTAAATGAAAGCATATTGGTTTTATATTTTGAACAAAATACATAAGGTCAAGAATAAGCAAAGTTACTTTTGCGCATCTAGCTTTGAATAATTAGGCTTTAAAGTTGATATTATTACTCTTTGGATCTAGTTTGCTCCTTGGCCTTTGCAAGTGCTGTTAGCCGTGGCTAAAGGTGGAAAATTAGATTTTGTTTTAAATAGGTCTGATTTGTATATTAAATATAAGATTTGAATTTGGCCTATGAGTTTATAATTAGTTAATTTTTAAGATTTGGTTTAACTTTTTTAAAAATTTGGTTTGATTTGAAAATTTATTTAATGACATAATTTATAATAAGACCTTTAAATATACTAATAGATCTACTTTTAAATAAGTCAATATGTTTTATATAGGCTAATAGATTTATTTTTAAATAAGTCAATATGTATTTACATAGACTAACATACCTAAGTATTGAAATAGATCAATGGGCCTACTTAAGGTCAATAGACCTTTGTTATAACGTAATACTCACCTAATTTTATAGTTGCTCAAAACTTTCTTACTCTAGTCTTTAGTCGATGTGAGACTTGGAGATATACCAAGTTACATAATTATTAGAGGCATATATCTTCAAATCTTACATCAACCAAAGACTATAACAAAAAAGTAGTGAACATTTATAAAAGGAGGAGGTAAGTATTAACTTATTATTTTTATTCTATTAAATATATTACATTAAATATATTAATAAATATATTATTTTTATTCTAACTTACTAACTTAGGTTTTAATTATTGATTTTTATTAAAATTTAATTAAAAAATATATTAATATATTATAATAAATTAATTATTATAATTATAATTTATAATTATTATAATAATATATATTATATTATATATAATTAAACAGACCAGATCGACCGCCAAGTTTAAAAGACCTATTAGATGGCCTAAGCTCTGACCTTTTTAGTTAAACAAATTTTTAAAAAAATCTTGACTTAACTTATTTAATAAATAAGTTAGACTAGATCAGATCTTAATCAAACCATAAGCTCTTGAGAGGTAGCTGACCTATTTTCACCCATAACCGTGGCTACTATTAAGATATATAAGGACAATACACTTTCGCTTAATCACTGTAACAGAACGAATCCTAACACCTGTTACTCTTCTTTTCCTTCTTTTTCATCTACTGGAGGGGGTGATTTGGGTCATTTTTTGGCCTGAAATCACCCCTCTACATCGTTCTTTTTCTCATTTTATCTAAATAAGTGGTTTTTCTACATAGATCTGGTTTTTCTTTCGTGTTTTTTCGTGTTTTTGTCGTTTGCGTGCGGCGGTGTATTGTTCGTCGTTTTGATGCAGCGTCAGTTGATTTCTCATCTTGTTGCGGTGGTTTCCCGTCTTGTTGCGGTGTTCGTTTGGTTCAGATTGGTAGATCAGCTTCGATCCATTACAAATTCAATCAAGACTTGGGCGTCAACGTTACAGATCCAGAGGCATGGGTATTCCGGTCACTTTGATTTTGTCACATTTGTAGGTATTTTGCCGTGTTATGCTATTAACCTGGGTGCTGTGAGTTTATTCACAAATTCATCCTTTTCAATTTTTAGCGATGTTGAATTTGTGTTGTTCTCGATGTATTTTACTAATTTGAATGAATGAATATCTTTTTTAGTAAAAAAAAAAAGGACAATACACTTTCTTGGCAAGCTTTGCTCATTGTTTTTCCATATATATATATATATATATATATAGAGAGAGAGAGAGAGAGAGAGAGAGAGAGAGAGAGAGAGAGAGAGAGAGATGGAAATGGAAATGCAATGATGGAAAATGAACCCACAACATTTTCAGCAAGATTTTTTTTTTTTGGTAAGGTCTTAGTTGGTTTCTATTACTGAACTAAGTTGAAGAAAAAATAATGTAATTATAGTTTTAATTTATAATAGGTAATTATCTCATTTTGTATTTATACATATATAAACCAATGGCGGAGGAAGGTGCATGGAGGTTAAAGAATGATATTTTATGTGTCATATATTTATATATGGTTTGATTCAGTTTATATTAGGGAAAAAGTAAAAGTTAGACTTCAGGACGGGCAAAATTTAAAATAAGAATTTAATGACTAAAAGTTATTTAAAATAATGAAAGATTTTTACAATGCATTTAAATCAAATATACTAACTAAAAATATAGCCAAAATGATTTTACATTATAACTTATGCCTAATGAAACACTATGATGATTTTTTAACCGTACCTTATACTTAATTTTTTAATTATTTTCATCTAATAATTATGTAAGAAAAAAAATTAGAAATATAGAAAATAGATTTTGTGCGAATTTAGAGTAATACTAGATCAATATACCATGAACATACAATAAAGAGGAGGTTATAAACACTGTATAATGTAATTGAATACTAAAAGATAATTTAACTTAAATACAAAGAGACTATATACAGGTTAAACATGAAAAGAAAAATAATATTATACCTTTAATAAATAATAAAATAAAATAACTCAATATTTCTTAATATCTCCCTTCAAACTCAAGATGCAGCAGATACAAGCATCGAGAGTTTGCCAACCAGAAAACGAAAATAGAAAACAAAATGCGACTTGGTAAAGAAATCTGCAAAGAAGAAGAAACAAGGGCAAGGTAATGGTGTCATGCTTGAGATGATGACGAGTAACGTGACAATCGATCTCAATGTACTTAATTCGTTCATGAAAACTGAGTTGTGAGCAATATGAATAGAACTCTGGTTGTCACAATACATAGGAGTGAGATGAGAAAGAGAAACTCCTATATCTACAAGTAACCAACGTAACCAACCAATCTCTTTGGTAGTAGATGTCATAGCACGATATTCTACTTTGGTTGAAGATTGAGAAACACTAGATTGTTTCTTGCTCTTCCAAGAAATAAGAGAGTCACCTAAAAAGATACAAAAACCAGTAACAGACTTGCGATCTATGGGATCACTGCCATGATCAGCATCGGAATATGCACACAACTCCAAGGAAGAGGTGGATGGAAGTAAAAGACTCTGAAAGATTGTACCCTGAAGATACCGCAAAATATGCAGAACATCTGCCCAATGAGCTGTAGTAAGAGAAGCAACAAACTGACTAACAACATGAACAACATATACAATATCTGGACTAGTAATAGTAAGGTATACCAAGCTCCCAATAATAGTACGGTATAAAGTAGGATCTGACAAAGGTAAGCCATCAAAAGAAGAATACTTTGCGTTAACCTCAATGGGAGTATCAACAATCTTATTATCAGTAAGTCTAGCTTGCTCAAGAATATCTGCAACATATTTCGATTGAGAAAGAAAATAACTTCTAGGTGAGTAGGCGACCTCAATACCCAAGAAATATCATAGAGAACTCAAATCCTTTATTTCAAACTGTCAAGCTAACTCAGTCTTCAAAGTTGAAATACCATCAATATAATCAATCACCAGTAATAATCATGTCATTAACATATAAAGACAAAATGATACGACCTGCATCAGTGCACTTAACAAAAAGAGCAAAATCATGACTACTAGAAGCAAATCTAAGGGGATAGATCACAATAGAAAATTTCTCAAACCAAGCACGAGGTGCTTGTTTGAGACCATATAACGCTTTCTTGAGCTTGCAAACATACTCAGAATCATGTGAAACACCAGGAGGGGGCGCCATATAAACGTCTTCTTGAAGATCTCCATTCAAGAAGGCATTTTTAACATCAAGTTGAGAGATATGCCACTGACGAACCGAAGCTACTGCAATAAGAGTATGAATAGTAGTCATTTTTGCAACAAGAGCAAATGTCTCCTCATATTTCATACCATACTGTTGAGAGTAGCATTTTGCAACTAACCTAGCTTTGTATCATTCAATTGATCCATCAGAATTAGTCTTGATCTTATATAGCCAATGATAACCAACAACATTATTACCAGGAGGTAGTTTTACCAATTCCCAAGTACATGTCCTATGCAAAGCAGAAAGTTTCTCATCCATAGCTTGCTGCCAAAGAAGATCAAGAATAGTCTCTTTATAGGAAGATGGCTCAAAAAGACAATGAATAGAAGCTAAAAAAGAAGAAAAAGATGAACAATGATAAGAATAAGCAAAATCTGGTAACTGTGTGGACTTACGAATGCATTTGGATTGACATAGAGGTGGATCCACAATCTCAGACGGAGCTTGAGAGACCATAAGAGAAAAGGGAGCTTCAGGTGTGCTAGAGAGTAAAGTGTCAGTACCTACAGAAGGGGAATTTGAAGTACTAGAAACCTGAGATGACAAACTATCAAAATCTTCAGAAAAAGGATCTATACGAATAAGGTCAGATCTAGTCAAGCTATGAGTAGTGGATGGAATAAAAAAAAAAGGTATATGCTCGAGAAAAACAACATTATGAGACACATAAAGTTTCTGAGTTATTGGATCAAAATAATGATACCCCTTTTTACCTTCACCATAACCAAGAAAGACACAAATAGCGGATTGAGAGGACAACTTGCTGCGTTTTACATAAGGAAGAAGAACAAAACAAGTATAATAAAAAACTCTAAAGAAAGAATAATCAGGAGCATACCCATGTAATTTTTTAAAAGGAGACAAACCTGAAATATGAGAAGATGAAATTGTACTAATCAAACTTACAACAGTAAGAACAACTTCACCCCAAAACACACTAGGAACAGAAGTAGACAATAAGAGAGAATGAACAGTTTCAACAATGTGCCTATGTTTTCTTTCAGCAACACCATTTTGCTCAGGAGTATCTGTACACGAAATTTAGTGAATAGTTCCATCTAAGGCAAGCAACTTACAAAATTTATTAGAAGTGTATTCACCACCCAAATCACACCTAGAACACTTGATAATAGCAGAATGTTGAGTTTTGACAAGAGCCCGAAAGACTATATATATCTCAAGGAATTTAGAACGGTATTTCATTAAATAAACCCAACAATAATGAGTATGATCATCAATAAAAGAAACATAATATCGAGACCCTCCTTTTGTGGCAACAAGAGAAGGTCTCCATACATCAGAATGAATCAAATCAAATGGAGAAGAAGAAACAGAAATACTTTGATTAAAAGGTAAGGCTGAAAATTTTACCAATTTACATCTACTACAATAAAAAATATCACAAGTTTGTAAATTTCTTAGAGCCCTAGTGGATGCCAAAAATCTCAAACGAGAAGGCGAAACATGACCTAAACGAGAATGTCACAAGTAAAAACTAGAAGAAGAATGACTCAAAAGAAAAGAAGACAAATCAACACTAGTAGCAGCAGCAGCAACTAACACTTTTAACTCATCCAAAATATATAGTCTCCCCTTCCTATGGCCTGTCCCAATTAGCTTCTGAGACTGCAGATCCAACACATAAGAAGAAGAAGATGAAAAAAGTGACTAAATTACCAGAATCACATAACTGACTAACAGAAGCAAGATTTAATTTGAGTTTCGGAATATGATAAACATTAAGGAGAGACATATGGGGTGTAACAATAGAACCAACACCTGCTAAAAGCATAAGAGTGCCATCAGCAGTCATGACAGGAATAGAAGATGAGGGAGATGGAGAAGCAAAATATGAAGAATCTGGAGACATATGATGTGAAGCACCAGAATCCAAGACCCATACAGAATGTGACATACTTGAAGAATTGTGAGGCAACTGACTTACAGAAGAAAAGGCAGACATAACTTGTGGTTGCATGGAGAGAAATTTCTAAAATTGCTTAGTCATAGTACTAGGATCGGTGAAAGGACCTGATGAAACAACTGCTGCAGTATTAGACTGTGGTGGTTTGTAACCCTGAGGTGGTCTATAAGCATTAGATTGTGGTTGGTTGTCACGCTTCCAAGCTTGAGATTGCTGTTGCGATTGATTCTGTTGTCTCAACAACTTAGGACACTGAGTCTTCCAATGACCCTTTTGCTTACAGAAACTGCACTCATCGATGGCAACCCTTGTATAAGGCTTATTCTGATTGCTAGAGAGTGGCTTAGAAGGTACAACAAACATAGAAGGATTAGAAGTAGAAAGAATTCCTTTTTCAGAAGAAGACTTAAGACGTATTTCTTCATCTAATAACTCATTAGCAACTGAGTCAATAGAAGGAAGTAGAGAACGATGCACAATTGAACCTCTAAGTCCTTCAAATTCACTGTGAAGTGTCATTAAAAATTGTACCAATCATTGCTGCTCTCTATAAGTAATATAGGTACCACATACTTTTAACTTTGCTGATTCTGTAAGAGCCAATTGATCCCAAAGATCTGTCATAATAAAATAAAACTCCTGAATACTCATATTCTTCTACTGAAGAGCTCGTATGTCATTCTCCAATTGATACTGCTTTACAAAATTTGATTGAGTGAATAATCTTTACAGATGATTCCAAACCTCTTTTGCTGTCTCATACTTCGACAACTGTGTACCTATGGAATGACCAACAGAATTGTTAATCTAAGTAATATTTTTTACATTATCTACTTCCCAGGTATCTATCAAAGCAACACACCCCTCATCATAAGTCTTAACTTTCACAGAAGGTCCACTAACATAACCCCACATCTTTTTACTTTTAAGAAAATTTCTCATCACATAACTCTAATACGAATAATTCTTTACATCCAACCTTATACTCTCAGACTCAAGCGAATCGTCTCTTTCAGTAGCCATAATAAAAAAATAAAGAAAGCCAAAAGAAAATATCAAATTGCAGACACTAAGTGAAGAACGAAAAATCAAATTGCAGAAATACCCTCACAAAATTGTATGGTACGGTCACGACCTCAACACAAAAATTGAAATTGTACAGTACGGAAACGTCCACATTGTCGACGCCACAAATTTTTTTTTTTTTTTGAGATTATGCTTTGTCTCATGACTTTCTCTGAAGAATCCAAAGAAATAAAGGGAAATACAAAAACATTTGTAAAAAGGAGGTTAGAGATTCAGGAATACTGCATAATGTAATTGAATACCAAAAGACAATTTAACCTAAATACAAAGAGACTATATATAGGCTAAACAGGAAAAGAAAAATACTATTCTACCCTTAATAAATAATAAAATAAAATAACTCAATATTTCTTAGTAGTTTTTTCCCTGGTATATTAGATTGCTATATTATTTAGTTTATTGTTACGGTTAAATAACTAAAGAGTTTGTGCTAGGTTGACTGGTTGAGTTATAAACTATTTGTTATCATAATTACAATTATTTTGATTATAAGTATTAAGCATTAACAAAAAACCGTGCAAAACGTGAAATATTAAATATAGGAAATTTGAGAACAATGTAATTATTTAATTTTGTTGACAGTCATAGTTTAATTATGTTTAGTTTCGAAATTTTAGAAAATATAAATCATGATTTTTTTTATGTACACTATAAATTATGATTTGATTCAAAGTAGATCCAAGTCAATAATCGATTTGTATCTATCATAATATTACTTGTTGTATCTAATTAATTAACTAACCACTCTCGTGACGTAAAGGGAAAACCTTCTCTTCAAGCATCAGATAGTATGTATTACAGTAAAAAGTATAAGAGAAAATGAACCTGTTGATTGTATTAACTTAGTGTAAAGCTTATATACAATGAGAGTTGGAGTAATATCCAGTACAATACTTGCATACTAGTAACTTTCTGTGACTAACTCATAACTACTCTGCTGACTAAGCAACTAAATTAACTAACAACTAATATTCATAATGTGTAATACTCCTCCTCAAAGTGGGAAGAATAAGTCTCTGAGTCCCAACTTGAAAATGAGATTAAGAAACTATGAATGAGGAAGAGCTGTAGTCGAACAAGTCAGCAAGTTGATATTCAGACTTAACATGAATCAATTTAAGCAAACCATCTGCAACTTTTTCTCAAACAAAATGACAATTAATATCATTATGTTTTGTTCTTTCATGAAAAGTATGATTAGAAGCTATGTGAACTGTAACTTGATTATCACACAATAGCTTAACTAAACCTGTAGGAACTTCAAAATCCTTGAGAAGATTAACTAACCACACTACCTCACTGGTGACACTAGATAAGACATGATATTTTGCCTCTGCAGAAGTCTTGGACACAGTAGATTATTTCTTAGACTTCTAAGAAATCAAAGAATCTCTCAAAAAAAACACAATAATCAGTTGTAGATTTTTTAGTGTCCACACAGTTCCTCCAATCTGCATCAACATAAGCTGTTAAGCAGAGAGAAGAAGATGAAAAGAATAAAATGCCTTGCCCTAGTGACCCTTTGAGATACCGCAACAAATGATGTACTGCTCTAAGGTGAGAAGTCCTTGGTTAAGACACAAACTGACTAAGCTGATTAACAACAAAAGCAATGTTTGGTCTAGACAATGTTAGATACAATAATCTCCCAATAACTCTCTTATATTGAGAAACATCAGTAAGTAATTCACTATCATCTTGACTGAGCTTTGAATTAGGATCCATCAGAAGATTTGTAGGTTTGCAATTTGTGTAGCTAGTGTCTTCTAATAATTAATGAGAGGGTATACTTCCTCTCAGCTAATACAATTCCTCAAGATGACTTAGCAATTTCAAAGCCTAAGAAATACTTCAAAGAACCAACATCTTTGAGTTTGAATGTGATCTTCAAGAAATCCTTTATAGTGGTAATTATAGACTGATTGAAATTAGCTAGCCAAAATAATGTTATCAACATATACTAACAAAATGACTAGAGAATCACCCTTGCCTTTGGTAAACAAAGAATAGTCACTTTTAGACTGATGAAAACCATGTTGCAACAAAACAGAAGAAAACTTAGTAAACCACTATTTGGATGCTTGTTTCAGGTAGAGGTGTTAAAATGAGTCAAGCTCGATGGGCCGACCCGAATAGTCTGACAAAATAGACGGGTTAGGTTAGTAAAATGTCAACCCGAAACTTATATGATCCGAAAGGTCGGGTCAGTCCGCTCTTTAAACACTACATAAGACTAAATGAGTTAGGCTTAACTAGTAAAATACTAACCTAAAACTTACATAGCTCGAATGGACAGGCCCAACCTCGAATAGACCGACCCAGCCCGTTTTGACACCCTTAGTTTCAGGCCATAAATAGACTTATTAAGTCTGCATACTTTGTTCTCCCCCTTAATGGAATAACCCAAAGGCAATTGTATGTAAATTTTTTCAAAAAGATCACTATTAAGAAAAATATTGTTTATGTCCAGTTGAATCAAATGGCAGCCTTTAATAGCAGCTAAAGCCAGTAACAATCTCACTGTGGTGAGTTTAGCAAAAAAAGTTTCTATATCTCCAATCTCCATTGAGTTTATAGTTGGCTCGTAAACAATATCATTCTATGTACGAAAGTACCTGTGGGCCAAACCCGAAATGTAGAACACAGAAGATTTTAATTTTTCAGAAAATGACGACTGAGCATAAATGGATAGCTTATAAGTCAATGACGTATATATCTTACAGAGTTTTTTTTTAATTATTTGGTAGACTTGGGGTTTCTTTTCGGTGTAATACATTTGATTATACTAAAAAGGTCGACAGTTTCTTTCTGAAGCAGGTGCTACTCGATGATATATATATATGGAAATATTTCCATTTTATCCTTGCAAATTATGGAAAGAACCTTCTTTTCCTTTCCTGGGTTTTTCTATTTCATAAATTGATAATTGTTAGATATGACCTTTAGATAAGTGTTGTTTCAAAGAGATCGTCAAATCATTCCAAAAGATCAGAAAAATGTCTTCCCATAGTTGAATTTATTAACCTTTTTTTTTCTGACTATCCCTTATTCTATTCAACTTAAAGGGACGGACAAGGTACTAGTGCTCACAATCCTACTAAATCACATTTGAAGACACGATATTCTCTTTCCTGAATATTATATAAGCATTTCTCATTCTTGCAAAATCTCGGCCGCTAGGCCATTCAAAATGAATTCAACTCCAATATACCATCAATCTATGACAGCAATGATCCAAATCAAAGATGGCATTACTCTTGATTAGGTAAGAAATTTTCATATTACTAATTGATCAATAAAGAAATGACAGCAATATGTGATTTTTCTTCCTTTATCACTCTATATCTTTAATATGTTCAATGGAAGAAAGTAAACAGCTAGCAACTTCAAATTAACATATCCATCAATTCAGTTAGAAACGGAGATGGAAAATACAGAGATACTAAATGATTTGTACATTTTTTAATTTATTTGAAGTACAAAGAGGTTTTCTATTTATATAGAAAATGAGCTATATAAGAAAGGAAATAAATAAATACAATTAAAATAATATCATGCTAACTATATACAAATCAAATAAATTAGATATCTTAACAGATACTAGCACGCTAACACCCCCTTCAAATTTAAGTGGGTGTAGAGGAAACCAACTTTAATTTAGAAACTAGAGTATATAAGCGACCAAGATGATAAGCTTTGGTAAAAAGATCAGTTGACTTAAGAGTTCATATATATATATATATATATATATATATATATATGAGATGAAAAGCACCACGATGAAGGTGTTGATGAATGAAAAGACAATCAATTTCAATGTGCTCGGTGCACTCATGAAAAACATTATTATGAACAATTTGAATAACACTCTGATTACCACAATAAAGAGTAGTAGAAGAGGATTAAGAGAAACTCAAATAATCAAGTAGCAAACATAACCAGAGTATCTCAGAAGTGGTGTTAGCAAGAACTCGATATTCTACTTCAGTATTAGAACGAGCAGTCAGAGTCTGTTTCTTACTTTGTCATGAAATAAGAGTATCACCAAGAAATATATAGTAACCAGTGGTGGATCGGTGAATAGTGGGGTCTCCAACCTAATCAGCATTAGAATAGACTCTGAGGATCAAGGAGGAGTCGACAGAAAAATGAAGCCCATGAAACAAGGTACCATTCACATAACGAATAATATAAAGAACAACAACATAGTGAGTGGTGCGCGGAGCTGACATGAATTGACTGACTAAAAGAACAACATATGAAATATTTAGGCGAGTAAAAGTAAGATAAATCAAGCTGTCAACTAACTATTGATAGAGCGTATAGGATTATCAAGAACTATACCATCCAGAGATGTTAATCTCACATTAGGCTCTAGAAGAGTTGATTCAATGCGACTGTCGATGAGACTGACTTGAGAGATAAGATCCGAGACATATTTAGCTTGAGACAGAAAAATGCCATCAATAAAAGAAAGGACTTCAAGACCTAGAAAGTAGCTGAGAGGTCCAAGATCTTTTATCTCAAAATGCTGACTCAAGAACTGTTTAAGCTCAGTAATATCAGTAGTATCATCACTAGTAATAATCATATCATCAACATAGAGAAGCAACATAATAATACCTCTATTAGTTTTGCGAGTAAACAGAGCCAAATCATGAGCATAAGAGGAAAAACAAAACTAGCTGATAGTGTTGTGAAACTTGGCAAACCAGACTCAAGGTGCTTATTTGAGGCCATATAAAGCCTTTCGAAGATGACAAACCTTATTTGTGGACAAATGTAACTAGGAGGTGGACACATATAAACTTATTCTTCCAAATCACCATTAATAAATACATTTTTCACATCCATAGGATAAAGAGTCCATTTCTGAGTGGCTGCAATAGTAAGAAAAGTACGAACTGAAGTTATGCGAGCAACATGTGCAAAGGTCTCACAATCAATGCCATATTCTTAAATGAAACCTTTGACAACCAAACAAGCCTCATCGTGCTTAATGGAGCCATCAGGATGAGTCTTGATTTTGAATATTCATTTACATCCTATAAGTACCTTACTAGAAGGAGAATCAACAAGGTCTCAAGTATTACTGTTCTCTAAAGCCTGTAACTCATCTTCCAAAACATACTGCCAATGAGGATCCGTGAAAGCTTCTTGATAGGACTGAGGTTCATGTAAGTGAAGTATGGTAAAAAAATAGTGATAATCATGAAGATAAGTAGGCTGAGTTCTTACACTAGTTGAATGATCAAAAGGAAGAGGGGTGTAATGACAGGTGCATTATCTACGTCTATAACGACATCATCAGAAGTGAATGGAACATCAGAAGTGACTAAAAGCTTATTGGAGGAACCTGCTTCAGAATCATTTGGATATATATCAACAAAAAGGTTAGTGAAAAGAGGAGTCGAAGTGGAAGGGATGAACTTAAACTAAGAGAGTGAGGAGAACATGGTGTCTTCTTAGAAAACAACATGACGGGAGATACGAATGCGTTGAGAGATTGGATCCTAACAGCGATAACCCTTATGCTTAGTGACATAATCAAGAAAGCAACAGAAACGTGCTCGGGGCTCAAGTTTAATGTACTTATAGGGTTAACGAAGGGCAAAACAAGCACAAACAAAAGCTCTAAAAGAGTTGTAATATGAAGAAATATGATGGAGACGTTCAAAGAAAGATACATTACCCAAAATAGAGGAAGGAAGACGGTTGATGACATAGACAGTGGTGAGAGCGGCTTCACCCCTAGCACGTTTAGGATAAGAGGAGGAGATGAGTATAGCTCAGACAGAGTAAAGGATATGATGGTATTTTCTTTCAGTACGACCATTTTACTGAGAGGTACCAATACAAGAAAACTCAAAGAGTGGACTCTATTCAGTAAGAAATGTGAGAAGTTTTGAATCACGATATTTAAAAGCATTATCACGACGAAAAACTTTAATTATTTTTAAGAATTGGGTTTTGATCATAGTAGCAAAATTAATCTAAACTTGAGGAAGTTCTGAATGATTTTTCATTAAATATATACAAGTAAAACGAGAAAAATTATCAATAAATATTACAAAATATCGATTACCTCCTATAGTTGGTGTAGGGCAGGTCCCCAGAAATCAGAATGCACAAGGTTAAAAGAAAATTTAGAAATAGAAGTACTTTTACTAAAGGAAAGTGCAGGTTGTTTAGCATTTTGACAAGAAACGTAGTGAAAAAATTCATTATTAATCGAACCTAAAGCCCTTGGGATAAGATGAGACATAACTTCCCTAGAAAACAATGAGCAAGCGTTGGTGCCACAGTTGAATGGAAGACGAGGGGGATGCTGCACAAAGATTTGAGGTAGGAGGAACATGAAGGTTGGTGAGCTCAAATAGTCTTTCGACTTTACATCCAATCCTTATGACTTGTCTTGTCCGTGGATCTTGCACATGACAACCAGAAAAAGAAAATGTGACTTCATAACCAAGGTCACATAGTTGATCAACAGGAATGAGATTGAAGTTTAATTTGGGAATGAAATATGCATCAGGAAGCTAAGAGTGGGCAGAGAGACATAACCCTTATGACTAACATTCACAAGAGATCCATCAACTATATGTATGGAATGTGCAATATCATTAACATATAGGGATAAAAAAGACTGAGATGTGAATGTCATATGATTATAGCAACCAGAGTCAAAGAACCATCTAGTGTTACCTAGTGTGGTTGATAAAGAAGAAGATGTATTACTAAAATTTAATAGTAGATGTTTAAGAAGGGATACAAGATCATTAGTAGAAAAGGCAACCTGGAGTGTGGCTGAAGAAACTGGGGACCCATTAGCAGCAGTAGCAACAAGTAGAGACTTAGAAGAACTGGGACGAGGTTGAAACTTATTCTGATTAGACCTTTGAGGGCGTGTGAGACAATTCTCAATCAAGTGTCCTAGGTCTGTATAATAACTGCAACATTTGGGGGCAGTGAACACAACTAAAGGAGATGAAGCAATGTATGGTTTCTCTATTATAGCAAAAAAGAACGCAAAAACTGAACTTCAGAACTGATTTGATGAAAAAAGACCTAAAAAATATAAAGATATAATCAGAAAACCTTAAGAAAGAGTCTAGTGTTACGTCAACACTGCCACGTCAGGTGACACGTCAGCCAATGGAATAAGTCAGTAGGTCGCATCAGCGTCTTTGCTATGTCAATAGGGCTGATTGGTCAGCAAGTTATGAATCAGGTTACGGAGTGGGTTAAGGCAGATTTGGGTTTAGCACATATATAACATGCGTTGCAGCTTTGAGATGGGCATGAGAGCGCGTGGATGGTTTGGTGGCCGTGAAATTTGGTGGTGTGGCCGAGTAAAGGACAATGACCAGTATGGTGGTGTCAATGTGAAAAATAGAGGTCGATATAGAGGAGAAACCAAGACGATAAGGGTGGGGCTGCAACTGCTTAAGGCTCATGGTGGTTGGTCGTGGAGTAGCAGTGCGTGGTTGAGATTCGCAGTGAGTGGTCACTTGAGTTCGTTTTGTGGATGATTTTGACAGTGGTTCCAGTGGTCGACAGTAGTTTATGTGGGTTGGAGTTTGGGTGACGCTGGTGCTATTTGGTGGTTGTTAGCAACTAAAATGGTGGGTAGTTTAGCTACAAAGGCAGAAAACAACAAAACTACCAAAGAATGGGAAGGCATCAGTAAAAAGATTGGACCGAGAACCTAGGTTCTCTAATACCAAGTTAGAAACAGAGATGGAGAACACAGAGACACTGAATAGTCTGCATATTTCTAAATTTATTTGAAGTACAAAAATGTTCCCTATTTATACAGAAAAGAGACTATACAAGAAAAGAAATAAAATAAAAATAATATCGCTAAATATCTATAAATTAAATCAATTAGATATCTTGATATATACTAACTCACTAACATCACGCTAACAAATTCAATAAAGAAATGTTTGCTAAAACAATAGATATATGAGAATCCAAATAGTTCCTATCAATTCTTAATGATTAATTAGTAATATTAACAAATTGTTCTTAATTTTTTAAATAATGAATAATAATTAAAGATTTTTAATTATTTATCATAGTTTTGCTTAAAACCCTAATTGCCAATGAATCTTGGAAATCACGAATTTGAGTAGTGACAACTTAAGAGAGGATCGAACCTGAGAGGAAGGCTTCAATTGAAAGCTGCTATGAGTCAATTCTTTCAGCTTTCTTTTCTATGAAATGATAGAATAATTTTTTTTAAAAAAAATATAATTGATAAGTTCATATTTTGTAGTCTCAAACCGGATGACAAAATATTGTAGTCATTGTATTTGGTTTTTCAGTTTCTGCTGTGTTTTTCCCATAAATAAAAAAAATGTATTCACATTTTTTTCTTGTGCTAGTTTTCAACAAGAAGTCATCGCTCAGTTGGACTAGATGTTTGAGCTCATGACTACACACCCCTCCTAGGCTCCACCTCCCCCACCACCTCTGTGACTTTTCCCTTACGTGACTTCCATCGTATATTAATTTTCAAGGAAGTTTTATTATCTTTTGTTCTGTTTTTATTTTTCTGTTGTTTCTTTATTATTTTTCTGTTATTTTTATTTTTTTCACATTGGGGACAATGTTTGTCTTAAATGTGAAGGGTACACTTAAAATTTTTTATACAATTAATGAACACTTGAGTATTATTGGTAATCATGCAGGAATTATGTGTGAATTTTTGAATTAATACTGAGCTGATAGAAATATGTATAAAAGGGGAATCTATTGCTCATGAGCTGATATTGTGCGAAGCAATATTTTTCAATTAAGTAAAGTGAAATTGTGACACCTAAGGCCGACGAGGGCGGGGAGTGGTTGTCGGTGCATAAAGATGAAGCACTGACAAGGAGCGGTTTCTGGCAAGCTTCTAGGCGAAGGGACACATGAATGAACTGAATACACACTGGAATAAAAGGGATTCAGAGACTATATAGGTATGAGGCTGCATAGTTGAGGATGATTTAAAGGAATTGATTAACATCACTCATATCAACAAGAAGCATCTTATTTTTGGGAGCCAAGAACATAAGTGTTTCATGGTTAAACGTGCTTGACTTGGAGCACTTATGAGATAGGTGATCTCCTGAGAAGTTTTCTAGGATGCGTGTGAGTGAGAACAAAATATGTTGAAAAGACCTGTGTTAGTTTGTGGGGACACTCATCAATTTTACAGTCAGTCCCTGGAAGTTACAAATGGTATCAGATAGGGATCTCTCCCAGTACGGTGTAGTTCGGTGACAAACCATGCGGAAGCCAGTGGGCATGTGACACCCGGCGCCGACGAAGGCGGGGAGTGGTCGCCGGTGCATAAAGATGAAACACGGATAAGGAGTGGCTCCTAGCAGGCTTCTAGATGAAGGGACACATGAATGAACTGAATACACACCAGAATGAGAGAGATTCAGAGACTATGCAGGTATGGAACTGCATAGTTGAGGATGATTTAAAGGAATTGATTAGCACCACTCATATCAATAAGATGCATCTTCTTTTCGGGAACCAAGTACATAAGTACTCCTTGGTTAAGCGTGCATGACTTGGAGCACTTGTGGGATGGGTGACCTCCTGGAAAGTTTCATAGGATGCATGTGAGTGAGGACAAAGTACGCTGAAAAGACTTGTGTTGGTTTGTGAGGACACTCATCAATCTTGCAGGCAATCCCGAGTTGTTACAGAAATTTAGCATCTTAGTTAAAAATTAGTCATGTCTGTTTGTATTTGTTCTCTCTATTAACTTACTCAAAAAGTGAGTTTTAAGCTTGTGTTTGCTACGCAACAATGAAGATGTATTTTGATGATAACAAACATGAGGATGATGAGAAGATCAAGTCCAAGTATTTAAAGATTAGCTTTAGGACTTAGGATCTATCATGTATGGAGCTGTTAATTAAATATCTCAAATGATTAAAGATAACCTAAACTGAAGGTTTTAAAAGATCAAATGTTTTAAAAGTTAAAAACAAGCATTTCGAAGCTTTTTGGAAAGGATTTTAAACTGTTTTTAACTGAGGTATTCGAATACCTCAATGTGGTATTCGAATAACTGATTCAATGTTGATATTCTCTGTTGTGCTAAAACAGAGGCATTCGAATACCCCTTATGGTATTCGAATACCCGATTCAGAATGAACCGTTTTAAATGAGGCATTCGAATACCCAAAATACCTGCTTTCGAAACATGCCTTATTTTAATGAGGTATTCGAATACCCTTGGTGGTATTCGAATAACTCCAACAAACGCGTTTTCTAAAAGAGTTTTTGACAGGTATTCGAATACCTCCTTCGGGCATTCGAATACCCCACGAGAAACAGAGCTACGTTTTTAAACAAAGATACGAAGAATCAGAAAGTTTTTAATGTTATTAATTGCTCCCAACGGCCATATTCTTCCACGAGCTCTATAAATAGAGGCCTGGGACTTCTCTGAAAACTCCCTTAACATTGTGATCATTTTTGCTTGCTTGAAAACGTGCTCTACCTTATTCTCTCTTTATTTTCTGAACATATAATTGCTTAACTCTTGAGATATTTGAGAAACAGCTCCTTAGTGCTTCAATTTGTATTTATCTACTCTTAGCGAGAGTTTCACTTCATCTCTATATCTATTTCTGTATATTGAGGGTGAGGTATCCCCAAGGATTGTATAAGGGTGAGGTATCCCTTTGTTTATTTGAGGCTTGAGCACAAGGGTAGAGTTTCCTGTGTGAAAAGTGCTCCGTATTGTAAAGGTTGCAAGCACACATTGTTTAAGCTTGTCTTGAATAGTGAAAAATCTCGAACGGTGTTTCGGGGATTTGGACGTAAGCCACAAGTGGTTGGTGGTCGAACCAGGGATAAATCTGTGCTGTTTTTCTTCCCTTATTCTCTTTATTTTATGCACTTTATTTATTGATTCCTGCAATTTATTTATTACTTGCTCTTCTTTTTTTCTCATCTCTTCCATATTCTTAATAATTATATTGAGCAAAATTTATTTGTTTAAAGCTTTTGCAAAAGTTTTTGTTACTCAATTCACCCCCTCTTAGTCTTGGAAGCCACTTGGTAACAAGTGGTATCGAAACTAGACTCTTGTATAAAGAGCTTAGCCGCTTCAAGAGAACATGGCTTCCTTAAATGGTTTTTCGAGGGATCTTCCATAAACCGACCACCCTTTTCAATGGGGATGGTTACGCATATTGGAAGGAAAGAATGAAAATCTTCATCGAAGCTATTGATCTAGATGTGTGGGATCTTTGTCAGAAACGGCGCATTTATACCTACACGCGTTGTCGATGGTGTAAAAACCGAGACACCTAGAAGTGATTGGTCGATGAGGATAAAAGAAAAGTCCAATATAATTTAAAAGCTAAAAACATCATTACCACTTTGCCTTGGGGTATGATGAGTTTTTAAATTTCTAATTGCAAAACCACTAAAGAAATGTGGGACACTTTACAAGTTACCCATGAGGGTACTAGTGAAGTTAAGAGGTCGAGAATCAATTCTCTAACTCGCGAATATGAACTGTTTAGAATGAACCAAGGAGAAAGCATTCAAGAAATGCAAAAGAGGTTCACCCACATTGTTAATCATCTTGCATCTTTGGGAAAAAGTTTCACTAACGAAGATTTGATTAATAAAGTGTTAAGGTGTTTAAGCGAGGATTTGGCAGCCCAAGGTGACAATTTCGAATCAAGGGACTTGACAACCATGTCATTAGCCACCCTTTTTGGAAAACTTCATAAGCACGAACTAGAACGAAAGCGAGATTAAGTCAAAGCGAAGAAAATGACAAACGAAAAAAGGGGATAGCGCTTAAAGCCACTTCCTCAACAATTGACAATGATGATGAAGACGATGAAGAAAGCTCAGAAAACATTGAGGTAAACGAAGAAAATCTCAGTCTGTTAGTTAAAAAATTTAATAAATTTCTCAAGAAAAAGGGAATGCAAAGAAGACCTCCCCTCCCTCCGAAGAAGACTCATTACAAAGGCGAAGGAGCTTCATCAACTCCTACTTGCTATGAATGTGGCAAGCCTGGTCACATGAAAATGGAATGCCCGGTTACCAAAAGAAGAAAGAGAGACTTGAGAAGAAGCCCTTCAAAGAAAGAAAAGCAAGAAAAGCCTATATAGCATGGGATGAAAACGACATGGATTCAATGATGACTCGAGATAGCGAAGAAGCTCAACTCTGTCTCATGGCCAAAGGAGAAGAAGAAAGCGAAAATGAGGTAAGTTCTAACTCTACTTTACTGCCTCTTATGATGAGTTACAAGATGCCTTTAAAGAATTGCATGACGAATCAATAAAACTCTCAAAACAAATTTCTTCTTCTAAGAAAAAAAATCTCTTCTTTAGAAAATAAAATTCTTATTTTAAATAAAGAGATCGAAGAACTAAAAATTGAAAATGAAACTTTGGGAATTATTGATGCATGCTCATCTCATCCTCACATGCTTCTACTTCTTATTCTTGTTCTTCATGTCACACACTTGAGAAAGAAATTGAAGACTTAAAAAATACCCTTGCCAAATTCACTTCGGGAGAGATAATCTAAATATTATATTAGGAAAACAAAGGGTTGTTTTTGAAAAAATTTGGAATTGGTTATAACTTGAAAAATCAACATAAATCTTATAAAAAATTTTTCGTTTATTCAAGTACTTCCAAGATCCATTTATTAAATGCTTTTCTTGTGGAAAGAAAGGTCATAGTGCTTCAACATGCAATGCTAGAAAGAATATTAACACAAAAATTGGGACAAAAATGGTTTGGGTTCCAAAGGGTACATTGCCTAAAATTGACACTCAAGGACCCAAGAAAATTTGGGTACCAAAAGTTAAAAATTAAAATTGTGTTGTAGGTGTGCTTGAAAGCCGGGAGGAGCTCAAATTGGTATCTCGACAGCGGCTGTTCCAAGCACATGACTGAGACGACTCAAAATTCACCATGTTTATTCCCAAGAATCATGGACATGTTACTTATGGAGACAACAACAAGGAAAAAATTCTTGGAGTCGGAAAAGTTGGCAAGAATCCAAATTCCTCTATTGAAAATGTGTTGCTTGTTGAAGGCTTAAAACATAACCTTCTTAGTATTAGCCAATTATGTGACAAAGGTAACAAGGTAATTTTTGATTCAAATTGTTGCATAATTGAAGATAAAAATGATAAACATGTTAAATTCATTGGTCATAGAATAAATAACATTTATATGATTAGCTGATGATATATCTTCAAATGATGCGAAATGCCTTTTAAGTAAGAATGATGATTCATGGCTATGGCATAGGAGAATTGCACACATTCACATGGATCACCTAAGGAAGTTGGTCTCTAAAGAGCTAGTAATTGGACTACCAAAGCTTAATTTTGTTAAAGATAAATTATGTGATGCATGTCAAAAGGGTAAACAAATAAAGGTCTCTTTTAAATCAAAAAATATAGTTTCAACTACTAGACCTTTACAACTTTTGCACATGGATTTATTTGGACCCTCTAGAACTATGAGCTTTGGTGGGAATTACTATGCTTTAGTGATTATGGATGATTTTTCTAGGTTTACATGGACTTTATTTCTTGCAAATAAAAATGATGCATTTCTAGCATTTAAAAGACTTGCCAAAGTTATTCAAAACGAAAAGGTTTTCAAATTTCTTCTATAAGAAGTGATCATGGTGGCGAATTTGAAAACAATGTTTTTGAAAATTATTGTGATGAACATGGCATTAATCATAATTTCTCTGCCTTTCAGAACTCCACAACAAAATGGAGTTGTAGAAAGGAAAAACCGTTCTTTAGAAGAAATGGCGAGAACTATGCTTAATGAGGCTGCTCTTCCTAAGTATTTTTGGTAGGATCTTTGTAAATACTGACTTGTTACGTTATGAACAGGGGCCACTTATAAGGCCTATTTTAAAGAAAACCCCATATGAATTATACAAGGGAAGAAAGTCAAATGTCGCACATTTTCATGTTTTTGGTTGCAAATGTTTTGTTTTAAATAATGGAAAAGATAACCTAGGCAAGTTTGATGCTAAGTCTGATGAAGGTATATTTCTTGGTTATTCAAATCATAGTAAGGCTTTTCGTATATATAATAAAAGAACTATGACTATTGAAGAATCTATACATGTTGCATTTGATGAAACTGACCCAAATGGATCGAGAAAGGATCTTGTTATTGATGATGTTGCAGAAGCCTTAGCGGAAACACATTTGGATAGCAAGGAAAAAGAAATCAAGGAGCAAGAAGATAAACAAGAGGATTCATAAGCTTTGGAGCTTCCCAAAGAATGGCGTACCTCAAAATATCATCCGCTTGATCAAGTAATAGGTGATGTATCCAAAGGTGTAAGTACTCGAAACTCCATTAGAAATGCATGTAACCACTTAGCCTTTGTTTCTCAAATCGAACCTAAAGACATTAATGAAGCCTTTAATGATGAACATTGGTTTCTAGCTATGCAAGAAGAATTAAATCAATTTGAACGAAACCAAGTTTGGGAACTAGTTCCTAGGCCTAATAATCATCCTATTATCGGTACTAAATGGGTTTTTAGAAACAAACTTGATGAAGCTGGCATAATAACAAGAAATAAAGCTAGACTTGTAGCAAAAGGCTATAATCAAGAAGAAGGTATAGATTATGAAGAAACCTATGCACACAGCAGCTAGATTAGAAGCTATTAGGATGTTACTTGCTTTTGCTTGCATCATGGATTTTAAATTATATCAAATGGATGTTAAAAGTGCTTTTTTAAATGGCTTTATTCAAGAAGAAGTATATGTTGACCAACCTCCAGGTTTTGAAAATTATGATTTACCTAACCATGTTTTCAAATTGAAAAAGGCCTGTATGGCTTAAAACAAGCTCCACGAGCTTGGTATGAAAAAGATTAAGTAAGTTCCTTTTAGAACACGATTTTACAAGAGGTAAAGTTGACACAACTCTTTTTATTAAAAATAAAAACCATGATATACTCCTTGTACAAGTGTATGTAGACGATATCATATTTGGTGCTACTAACGAAAATCATGCAAGGAATTTGCCAAAATCATGCAAAGCGAATTCGAAATGTCCATGATGGGAGAACTCAATTTCTTCCTTGGACTTCAAATCAAACAAACAAGGAGTGGAACGTTCATTAGCCAAACAAAGTATTGCAAAGAACTTCTCAAGAGGTTTGGGATGGACAACTCAAAGCATATGGCTACACCAATGAGTACTTCGTGTTACTTGGATAAAGACGAAGCGGGTAATCTGTAGAAATTACTAAATATCGAGGTATGATCGGATCTCTTCTCTATCTCACTTTGCTAGTAGGCACGATATAATGTTTAGCGTATGCATGTGTGCTCGATATCAAGCTAATCCTAAAGAGTCGCATTTAAGTCTTTGTCAAAAACGTATTATGAAATATCTAGGTGGCACTTACACAAGTGGGCTTGTGGTACCCCAAAGGTGCCACTTGTAGTCTTATTGGTTATTCGACTCCGATTTTGCTTTGGATGCAAATTGGATCGGAAAAGCACTAGTGGAACATGTCACTTGCTTGGCAATTCCTTAGTTTCTTGGCATAGCAAGAAACAAAATAGCGTGGCTTTATCCACCGTGAAATGAATATGTGGCGTAGGAAGTTGTTGTGCTCAAATTCTATGGATGAAGCAACAACTTTTAGACTTTGTCTTGACTCAATCACATCCCTATAAGATGTGATAATACTAGTACAATTAATCGACAAAGAATCCCATTATGCACTCTAGAACTAAGCACATTGAGATAAGGCACCATTTTATACGAGATCATGTTCAAAAAGGTGATTGTGTGTTAGAATTTGTTGAAACCAATAATCAACTTGCTTGATATTTTCACAAAACCTTTACCTAAAGATTCGTTCTTTCATTTAAGAAGAGAGCTTGGCATTTTGGATCAATCGTGTATTTAATTTGTTAAATTTAATACTCATTGTTTTATTGATCTTTAATTATTACTGACTTGAGCGTCGAGATACCCTCCATTCTTTTGCGGTACTCATTTAATCGGGTAAGCTTTAATCTTCAAAATTGCATTCGGACGTAATATTTGGTGTTTTTCTATCTAAGTTATTCGAATACCTTCATCCGGTATTCGAATACCATCATTTTCCTCGCATGCTTACATGATTTAGTAACCGGGAGTATTCGAATACCTTAGTGGTTATTCGAATACCACTGCCTCTTGCTATCGGGCTTTTGTTCTGTCTCTGGTGTATTCGAATACCCTAAGCGGTATTCGAATGCACGCTTATCTGAGCCAATCCTTTTTGGACGGTAATTCGAATACCTACGGAGGTATTCGAATACCTTCTTTCAAGAGAGCCACGACCTTTGCGTTTCCAAACAGCAGTATTCGAATACCAATTGAGGTATTCGAATACCTCAGGTCTGAGCTTTATATAAGCCCCTTCGTTCACCCGTTCACTCATCTCATTTTTCATTTCTTCTCTCTCATTTTTCATCTCCTATTCGAATACCTCTCATCCTTCGTATCACCCAACCGTCACTCCCTCTCTTTTCAAACCCATTCCTCTCATCTTCAACCTTCATCCATGGCTTCCTCCTCCAAACGTGCTCGCACAAAGACCGCGCCTTGCAACAACCCATTGGATCTGCGAAGGCTCTCATCTCACCCAGAAACTCTTGGACGGTTCATCTCTCATTTCGAGAGAACGTAACCTTGTGCAGCCAAGTACACTGGATTTGGCCTTCTTTGAAAAAGAAGGTGGCTTTGATTTCCTACACCGGTGGACATCCGGGCGTGCTACGTTTTTGCTCCTATAAGGAGGTCCTCTATCCCGATTTGGTCAAAATGTTCTACGCAACTTGAGGATTGAAGGACTGGAGCTTCATTCGACGTCGTGATCGGCACACATTGTGATCACTCCTCGGGGCCCAGGTTCGCTTCTTCGGATTAGAATCTGTGCGCCGTAACAATGAAGACTTGAAGAGTTTGTCCAGCGGTTCGACAAGATTCGAGCCATTGAAGATGTCCTTCGACACAGGTTGGCATTACCTCAGGCTCAAAAGGGAGTCAAATGGGGCATGATGAAGAGCCGGGACGAGGCTCTTACATTATGCTTATGCCCACATCTTAGCTCCTAGAGGTGGGAACTACGCCTACACAGTGAAGATGATGTGTTTATGTTGTGGATCTGAAGAAAGGATACCGGATAAAGCGGCCCGTGTTCATTATGAAGCATATGATGAGAGCTAAGGAAAAGAACGCTCGAGCTACCTTATGGGGTGATCATCACGCCTTCCTAGGCAAGTATCCGCAAATTGTGGAGGCAGAAGCGAAAAACTCGGTGACCCACCATAATGTGTTTGGCTCTTATACGCCGAACCAGAATGAAGATGATAAAGGCGATGAAGGCTGGGTATTCCCGATTGAAGTTGACGATGATGAGAGGACGACCCGGTGATCCTGCCGCCGCCCCTGCTGCTGCTGCCGTTCTTTCTTCTTGCTCCGGTAGCCCTGCGCCTCTCCTTCTTGGCCACCGCCTGCTCGCCGCCTGCTTCGCCGGTTCGGTCACTCTGGATCAAGTCATGACCACTTTCTGAGGCCAACCGTGCTTACATGGAGGATAACCGACCTTATTTGGAACACACCTTCTCAGTTCTGTTTGACAGACTTGATGGTGTTGAGCGTGAGCAAGCTGCCTTGCGGGCTTTGCTATCTTCACGGGGTTCTGAGTCCCCTCCTCCTCCGCCAGATGCCTCTTTCTAGGCTTTGTTCTTGTTTGGATGTTTTTTTTTAGTATTAGCTGTTTACTCTTTCATTACATTATGTATATTGGCTAAATTATTAATACAATCAGTTTCTTTTATGCTTATTGCCTCCTTTATGATTATATTTTGTTGTATCTTTTTGATTATGCCAAAGGGGGAGAAAAATATAATGAGAAAAGACAGGTAGAAAAGACAGGTCTAAAATAACTATGTATATTGGCTAAATTATTAATACAATCAGTTTCTCTTTATGCTTATTGCCTCCTTTATGATTATATTTTGTTGTATCTTTTTGATTATGCCAAAGGGGGAGAAAAATATAATGAGAAAAGACAGGTAGAAAAGACAGGTCTAAAATAACTATTATTGGATTCCAACATTAAGGGGGAGCTACGCCACGCACATATTAAATATGAATGTAAGCCTCTTACTTTGTGAATTCCAATTATCTCTGTACTGATGCTTTTCTCTATGATAGTTTGTCATCATCAAAAAGGGGGAGAATGTGTTTGCTACGCAACAATGAAGATGTATTTTGATGATAACAAACATGAGGATGATGAGAAGACCAAGTCCAAGTATTTAAAGATTAGCTTTAGGACTTAGGATCTATCATGTATGGAGCTGTTAATTAAATATCTCAAATGATTAAAGATAACCTAAACTGAAGGTTTTAAAAGATCAAATGTTTTAAAAGTTAAAAACAAGCATTTCGAAGCTTTTTGGAAAGGATTTTAAATGTTTTTAAGCGAGGTATTCGAATACCTCAATGTGGTATTCGAATAACTGATTAAATGTAATCGATATTCTCTGTTTGTGCTAAAAATACAGAGGCATTCGAATACCCCTTATGGTATTCGAATACCCGATTCAGAATGAACCGTTTTAAATGAGGCATTCGAATACCCCATATGGTATTCGAATACCTGCTTTCGAAACATGCCTTATTTTAATGAGGTATTCGAATACCCTTAGGTGTATTCGAATAACTCCAACAAGCAGATTTTTCTAAAAGAGTTTTTGATGAGAGTATTCGAATACCTCCTTCGGGCATTCGAATACCCCACGAGAAACAGAGCTACGTTTTTAAACGATACGAAGAATCGAGAAGTTTTTAATGTTATTAATTGCTCCCAACGGCCATATTCTTCCACGAGCTCTATAAATAGAGGCCTGGGACTTCTCTGAAAACCCCACTTAACATTGTGATCATTTTTGCTTGCTTGAAAACGTGCTCTACCTTATTCTCTCTTTATTTTCTCGAACATATAATTGCTTAACTCTTGAGATATTTGAGAAACAGACTCCTTAGTGCTTCAATTTGTATTTATCTACTCTTAGCGAGAGTTTCACTTCATCTCTATATCTATTTCTGTATATTGAGGGTGAGGTATCCCCAAGATTGTATAAGGGTGAGGTATCCCTTTGTTTATTTGAGGCTTGAGCACAAGGGTAGAGTTTCCTGTGTGTGAAAAGTGCTCCGTATTGTAAAGGTTGCAAGCACCTGTTGTTTAAGCTTGTCTTGAATAGTGAAAAATCTCGAACGGTGTTTCGGGACTGGACGTAGGCCACAAGTGGTTGGTGGTCGAACCAGGATAAATCATTGCTGTTTTTCTTCCCTTATTCTCTTTATTTTATGCACTTTATTTATTGATTCCTGCAATTTATTTATGACTTTCTCTTCTTTTTTCTCATCTCTTCCATATTCTTAATAATTATATTGAGCAAAATTTATTTGTTTAAAGCTTTTGCAAAAGTTTTTGTTACTCAATTCACCCCCCTCTTGAGTACTGGAAGCCACTTGGTAACAAAGCTTTAATGATTGGATTTTTCATAAACAAAATCTTATTTTTCTTTTGGAATGAGATTTCTCTTGATTAATGTGCGCTAGAACTTGCTTTGATATCTTGTTGAGACTTTAATGGTTCACACACATACTTGAACATGATTAATGCAATTAGGCTTCATTCTTTCTTGACTTCCAAAGTTGCATTGAAAAAAATAATCTCTTAGTTGCCTCATTTGAGTCTGAAATTTATTTCTTTGGTTACCTAATTGAATAATCAGGTTGGATTCATTGATACTTTTTAGAATAACAGAGCAACTTATGTATTAATTGAAAGGTCATTAAGGGTTGTTTTTGTCTTTAAGGGTTGATTAAAAAAAATGGAAAAGGAAGAAGAAAGAAAAAGATTGTTGGTGAAGAATAATGAGAATATTGGGTTGAAAGCGAGAACCTGTTATACCCTTGTACATTATGTTCTATTTATCATCTTTTCAACCTGATTCTATTTTGTATGAATTTATCCATGAACATTCTTTATATTTATTTATCTTTTTCCTACCTTTTATTGTTCTCATTGGCCTTGTTACAACCAAATGAAGCCTTTTTTATTCTTGTATTATATGTGAACTTGGAAGTGTAGATGAGATTGATAACCAAGCCTATGGTAATACATTTATCAGGAGAAACTGGAGTGATCTCTTTGTCCTTAAACACTTGAGCGATGGAAAGATGAGTGACCTCAACTGGTTGGTTAGGAGAAAAGATGCAAGCTAGACTCAATCCTCTAATTGTCTTAAGTGTTAAATGATTTTGCTAGATTGAATTTAATTGCTGAACTTGATTGAATTCTTAAATTGTAGAATTTCCTTTGATTCATGTTTCTGAATGCTGAGTTTAATTTTATTTTTTATGCATATTTTTTGCTTGAGGATAAGCAAAGCTTAAGTGTAGGGGGTTGATAAGTTCATATTTAGTAGTCTCAAACCGGATGAATTATAGTGATTTGCTTGTATTTATTGATGAATTTTAGATGGATCCTCATCATTATCTCCGTTTTTGCGAATTGAATGAGATTTATCACATTTGGAGTGAAAACAGATGAAGACACCGCGTTTTAAATCAAAAGAAGATCATTTTAGCTTAGGCAGGGCCTTATGTCAACTCAGAAGTGATTCTTGAGTTAGATACGGCCTTATCTAACTTGTAGAAGGATTTTGACTAGGGGACATGACCGTGTCTTTGGGTCACACGGCCGTGTCTCCTTCCTGACGTTAAAATTACACATTTTCGTGCTCACATGGCTGTGTCGAGCTTCGACACGATTGTGAGAGGTCTCCTGTGCGTAAAAAACAAACGTTTTGCCTCTCACAATTATAAATAGAAGCAAATCTCTAAACTTGAAGATAACTTTTGCGGTAGCAGACTTTGAAGAGATAATTCATAAGGGAAGACAACCACGAATCTCTGGAAGACAACTACGAATAGATGACATAATTCTTGAAAGCTTGAAGATCATAATCTCAATTAAAGGGATTTTGATTTCTCATCCCTCTAGTTTTTCCTCTTTCTTTAAGTTTACTTTCCATGAATTTGTGTTATGATTTAGGATTATTTATATTGAACATGAATAGCTAATCTCATAACTAGGGTTATGAGGAATCTTGTTTTCCTAATTAATTGATTTTCAATTCGAATTTGATTAAGGTAATTTCAATTGAGTTTATTGTATTGCTAGAATTTTTGTTAAGACTTGATCAATTTTGACATGCTTTAATTCATTATTTGATTGGTGGCCATCCGCAACCAATGAGTGGACTTATATAATAAACATAGGATTAGATTGGTGAATGATCAAACATCAATTTATTCTACTAATTGAATTGACGATTATGTTAGTTCATCTCTTGAATTGAAACTTAATGCATTCTTAGTTAATTCAACTAATTGACCAAACAAGTGATTAATTGGGAGTAGAATATTATTTATCCATCACCATTGAGACTCAATAGTAATTAAGAGAATTTAGTAAGAGAATTACCTTACATCATAAATGAATGAAAATCTAATTAATTCGATTCAAGTAAACCTTACGCCTTAATTTCTCTCTAAGTGATTTATCTCTATATTGTTTAATTATCAATCATTCTTCTTTATTTGTTTTTTGATTTTATTTTGAGTTTCTTTTTACTTTTACGATTATTTAAATAATTAAGAGTTTAACAAATTTAGTAATTACTTTTTATTCCTCATGAAATCGACAATTGAGACTCAAGTCCTATATTACTATATGATAGAATACACTTATTCTTAGTGTATTTTATGCGTATTAGTAATCACTTAATCATATGTACATGGAGCTAACTTAGCAGAGCAGATTCAAGTGTGGAGCAGCGATAAAATTGGACGGTAGTTGACTTAGTAAAACGACGGTGAATGAAATAGAATGACAGTGATCGAAGTTAAGATTAGAGTAGTCGCAATGGATGAACCAGCGGTGGCAAGTGGTGGCAGAGTGTTAGGGGATAAAGAACTGATAGAAATCATAAAGTTGACTCAAGAGGGAGAGGTATTCTGAGAGGAAAATGAAAAGGTTTCATGAGAGGAAGTGGATTTGGGTTTTCCTAGAGATGAGGAATCACGTATAATAAGAAGTGGGCTTTACAAGCTAAGACTAACAAATGATGCATCTAATGACGGCTACACCGACCGAGGGTAATTCACCTCTGTTAATTCCCCATTTTTTTGTAGTGAATATATGAGGAAAAATATATCTAATATTAGAAAAAAATTTTAAAGAAAATACTTTATAAATAAAAGAAGCTAACCATAAACTTACTACCTTATAAAATTTTATATTAAAATATAGTGTCAATTCTATTATAATTTACCATTATTTTTGCTATATGTATAGTACCCTTTCCCAAGGTCAGCATCAGACTTATTATTTACTTATGAATTTGCTAAACTAAATTATATAACCATAACTTTGGGGAATAAGTTTGAGACTTTGTATGTCTCTAATATAAAAATTAAATCATATACTGAGTATATCAATACTAAAATTTAGAATAGCAAGAAAATAATAAATGTTGTGTATCTCTTGAAGACAAATTAAAAACTAATTACCTTCAAGAATCTTAAAAGGATGTCTTACATAAGCATATACTCCAGAAACAGAATCCTCCCCATTGTCTCCTTTTCTATAACTAAGGCCTTGATGGGGAAAGTGTACAGCAACCCTAATTTCCATCCATCATGGACCCTAAGTCATTTGGCCCTACACCATAATTAGCACCTTATCAATTAAGCTTAAACCCAATAAACATATATAACACATGATGATTCTTAAACCCATAATGAATTACATAATTATATGAGCTTCCAAGAAAAATATTAAATTATCCATTCAACTAATTTTATAAAACTAAATGCACCAATTAATAAAAACCTAAAACCCAAAAAACCCTAACATCTAAATCTAAAAAACAACAAATTATGTTTGCTTAAACATGGTATGAATTTGAGGTATAAAATCACTTAACTGATTTTCAGAAGTTCTTTAACTAATTATCAAGCATGGATGTTAAAATTAAAAATGAAATTTGAAATTTTGGTTACATAATACTTTACCTGTTTTTTTTAAAAATCTCCAAGTGAGATTGACTAGTTTTCCTATTGATGGCATTATCCATAAATTTTATATATATATATATATATATATATATATATATATATATATATATATATATATATACTATTTTAAAAGAAACCTGACAATAAACTCAACACGTATATTCTTGATAATCAAAAGTTTACGTTACTAGAAACATCGAGAAATTATTGAAAATCTAAATATGAATTCCAAATGATAGGTAGATAAAAAAAACAATCTCACATTGAAAGAAATTTGTGTTATATATAGATACAATGAGCTCACTTGAGAGGAAACTATTCTGATAGAAACTATGATGCATTGGAACAAAGTAAAATTATGAATCATTCCAGCGACGAGTCGACGTTATGAACGGATCGGGAGAAAGCCAATACATCATCGGGAGCTTGAGCTCTTTCTTTGTCACTACCACGACCTGATATAATGGACTCACGAATGATCCTTTTGGTCAATGGGTCATCCTCATCCACTTCGAGTTTACTCCTATTCTTGTCTTCCTTAGCAATATTCTTGGATCCTTTTCTGATCTCTTCCTCTTTCTCTACCTGCTCTTTATGTGCCTCCATAACCATAACCTTATAGCAACACAACAAGCGTCATCACAGGGCAAGGCCATACATTGAACTTGTACATAATATATAAGTTAAGGAAAATGTTCATCAAATACAATTTTTTTTAATATTATTTTGATAAAAAATATATATTAAAAAGTATATTTATTTTATTTTATTATTAAAAATATATAAAAAAATCTGAAAAAAATAATATGTGAATATCATTATTAAAAAGTTAACTATATGTTGGGTTGTGAAAGGACCATGAACTTGTGCTACACCTGTCAAGTCTTTGGACATAAAATTTCTACGTGTCTTTTATCTGTTTTCACCTTCAATGGATAAAAGGACACGTGGCCATTTGACATCAAAAGTGGATACGAACACGTGTCTTCTCAAACATACGAAGGATGAGAATTCATATCAGCCAAGTGATACATTAGTAAAGTGATAAAATGAGTTTAACTTGTTAAGTTGATTTATTAATTTATTATTTTTTTTATGGATTAAATTTAAAATTTTAATTTATTTTTAATTTTTAATCTATATAATTCATTTATTTAATTTGTTGATTAAGCGAGGATAGTGTATGAGGTTAATTAGTCGAGTTGAATTTTTTTTTAAAAAGTTTTATAAATTAATTTTATTATTTGTATTTGTGATATTTTTATGGATATAATATTAATTTTATTTTATTTTTTTATTTTTTAATTTATAAATTATAATTTTTTTATTTTTATAATTTTTTTATTATTTTTTATACATTTTATTTTATTTTTTGAAATCAATTCATTTATTTTTTTTTATTTTTTTTATGTAAATCAACTCAATGAACCCGCTTAAAACAGAATGAATTAATTCTTTTCAACTTTTTTTTTAAATAAATTAACTAATTTAATCACATATTTTAACAGATTAAATATAAAACAAGTTAGACAAAATGAGTTAGCTCATTTTGCTACTACTATGCATCAGGCATATGGCGAAGCACAATTTTTTATTTGTAATTTTTTATTTTTCTTTCTATTACTTCGCACTCGTAATACCAGCTAGCAAAATCATAATCACATGGTGATGTAGCAGAAATATTTAGCTTGTTTTAGATCAATAGTGATAATGATAATTATAGATCATGAAATTGATGTAGATTTTCTAATAATCAATTTTTTTTATTTTTATTGATATAAAATAATAAATTATCAGTAACAAAACATAAATTATTATCATATAAAAAATTATCAAATCTACGAAATTTGTGGTGGTTTTTGTAAATAATGTTGCCATTTAATTGGTACATAACTGTTGGCTTTTGAAACTGGTCCAAAATGCAGTTCCATCAAATTCAAATCAAGGGCAATTAGCTGAGGATATAATAGAGTGTCTGCCGTCCCCTGACTGGGCAGTATTAATTTTTTTATTCTTAAAAAAAGATATTGTCTGATATGACCTTCACATGTGTTTGCGCACTAAGAGCTGATATTCATTAAATAGGGTCACGACACTGCCACCTAAAATGACAAGATGACCGATAACTACTTTAACTAGGGTTTCTCCCATTCCTAACAAAACACTCTGGTCTTGTCTTTTCAAGAGGAATAATATTTGTATATTATTTCTTATAATAAAATAAGTAAAGCATATTTTAACATAAATATTCTTTATTTTTTATTTCTCAAATATATAAGATATACACAAACATAAATAATTATTTTAATGTGTAAATAACATTTCCATCTTAATAAACACACAAAGTGGTCCACGTTCGCCTACACACGCAAAATGTCAATATCGAACACGTATTGGGTTTGGTGATCCTTATCCAATATGGAAAATGGCCACAGCAGGGGGCAAGGGGCCTACGGTGGCAGGTCAGAAAAGAGAATGTAGGCAAATGTGGGCTTTTCCACTTGAGATATAGTAGGTAATAACAATAGACATAATAATCACAACAAAGAATAAAACCAGAATATTGCATCATCGTTGACATGTTAACCACTTATCCCACATTTGCAAGCATTGACTTCTTGTTCCAATATGGAAAGATCGGACACCTGTTGGACCATATCCTCATCAATTGATCCACCCACCCCTTTGGTCGTCACTACCACGGAGCTCAACGGATGAATATTAAAATTTGGCTAAAATGTACATAAATTTCACCAATTATAAGCTAATTGTAAAAAAATTTCCTGTCATTTAAAGATTCGTTTGGTAGTTAAAATAGAATAAAAGCAGATAGGATAAGAGAGTAGGATAAAGCCCAAGATAAAATATTAATAGATAAATTTGTTATCCTATCGATATTTAGTGTCATTTAAAATAAACCAACGGGATAATATTATAATTTTAGTATGATTTTAAATTTTTTTTTATTCAAATTTTTTATATTTTATTTGATTTTATTTTTTTATAATTTTTAATTTTTTTAAATTATATAAAAAGACTAATTTATCCTTATGATAAAATTACATATAATTTTTAAAATTTTGAAAATATTGTTTAACTTAAATTAATTTTTTATAATTTTAAATATTCATTTTTAGTTTTTATTTTACATATAGTTAAATTATTAGAATAATTTTATATTTTTTAGTTTTTAAAATAATATAAATAACAAAATTAGCCTTGAGATAAAATAAAAATAATTTTTAAAATTGATTATTAGTATTTTATTATTTTAAATATTTTATATTTATTATACATTTTTTGATAACTATGTTATATTTTATTATACTTTAATTATTTTATATTTAAAATATTTTTTATATTATCTTTAAATCACCTTATTATATCGTGTTTGAGTTCTAACACAAATTCTTCTCTCGGGATAGAATTTGAACTAAATAGACAGGATAAGATATGTGACAGGATTGATTTATCCTATCCTGTTGGTTCACCAAATAATAGTTTCAGATAGGATATGATAGTTTATCCTATCTTGTCTCTCTTATCCTGACCACTAAACGAGCCCTAAAGTTCATCACTCTCTAAACTTATCAACTTATCAAACCATGTGATGTATTATAAATTTAGAAAAATGATGTTCTTACATCATTTTTAATCTCATACTTATTTTCACATTTATCTTGAATGATTGTGATTAAGTGAGAGAAAGTGATAAAAAAAAGTAAGTATAATGAATAGTATTGAGAAGAGTGTAAAAAGAAGTGTATATACTATTTGTGATAAGAAAATCGGAGTTGATAAATTTAAGCCCAAAGACATGTGTAGGAAACCCAAAAAAGCGAGTTAATATGTACATATTGACAATTGACATATAATTAAATAGAGTTGCTTGCATGTTAGCATTTAAACTTTATGTATTCATATTTCATACAAAGTTTTATAATCAATATTTGAGAAAAAGTTATTATAAAGTGAGTTTGTTTTTAAAGTGGGAAAGTAAATATGTATTCATCCTTTCTCGTGTTAAACTTAATTGGTAAGAAATAGAGACATGCAAAGAGAGTAGCAAAATTCATTTCCCGCAAATACTTCACATTCTAGCTAATTTCCCTTCACTTATCCCCCAGGCTCTAATAAGGGGCCATCTAGAGGTCTCATTAACGGTCCTTTTGCCAGGCTCACAAGGTAGGTCCTAAGCCTTACAAAAAAAATTGTGTATCCACTCTTAGATTATTTAGCGAGTTAAGATTTCGATATATTTTATTAAATTAAGGATTTATACACTTTTTACTTTCTCAATTTAAAGACAAATGCACTTTAAAAGAACAATTTCTAAATATTTATATTCATATTCAATCCCATTTAAAATAATAAAAATTCAAAATATCTAAAAAATTAATATAATGTTATAAATGGAATAAAAGAGAAGACACAAATAAATCAAGATAAAGAAAATATTAGCACTAAAAGTCTACTTCTTCAACAACTAGCTATGTCACCATGTCTTTTTCTTCTTATTTCTTTATGGGAAAAGCATGTCCTTATGTACGACTCCAAACATAAATAAGGAGAGGAGCTTACACTTCTTCATAATGTGTAAGAGTTATTACACCATTATTAAGTATAATAAATGTTATAATTACAAATCATACTAATAGCCCTTTATCACCCTTAATACTTAATGAATGTAGTCATCTACCACATGTAAAATATGCATGTTTTATAATATTTCTTCTTAGATGACTATACCTCTATGAATATGTCTCGTTAGATATTTATCTTATACAAATAAAGTCAGATCCCAAATAGACTATTATTTACATGTGGTGATATTGCTATATTATGGTGATTTACAAAATAATCTATATTTGTCATTTCTTTATATCATGCAAAAATTACAACAATTCGTGAAAGAAGTCGTGAATGTTTCTAGACGAGAGTTATGATTCATCATATTCAATAATCTTGTAGATCGTCTTATGAAAAGAAAATTTCAACTGAAGATAATATCACATACAAAACTCAATTAGAAGGAAAATATATCAAAGATGACAGAACAAAGTATATGAGATATATCCCTAATGGACATCTAAGGGGGAGTGCTATAAATAATATTAAAGATGAATGTCCAAGAGCCACAAGAGTTACAATGCGCCGACTTAAAGACATTTTATAATTGGTTATATTTTTTAAGGGAAGTAAGTTACCTATAAATACTGTACTTTTTTTCCTTTGCTAAGTTGTATTCTATTTTTTATTTATTTCTTCATAGAGAATCATGCCTTTATATAAGATTCTAAATATAAAGAATGAGAGAATAATTACACTTCTCAATACAATGCACCATTATGTACAAATGTTACAAAGTAAGTACAATGGTTACAAAGAAATTACGCACACCAAATGTTATAACCACTAACTCTTACTAATGATCTCATTTTAATCAAATTAAGGTAGTCGTCCATCATATGTAAAATGTGCATGTTTTACAATACTTTCCATTGGATGACTATATACTATGAATATGCCGCATTAAAACCTTGCTAAGAAAAATCTAGTGGGATGAAAACTTAGCGAGAGAAAAAGAATACAATATTCATAGGCAAGTTCCCCTCAAAATATAACCAATTATAAAATGTCCTTAAGTTGACGCATTCTAATATTATGCACATGTTTTTTGAAAATTGAAGTTGATAATGCCTTTGTGAATAGATTAGTTGAGTCGTCACTTGAGCGAATTTTGCAAATATCAATATCACCTTTCTTTAGGAGTTCATGAGTGTAAAGGAATTTTGGTGAAATATGTTTAGTTCTATCACCTTTTATATAACCTCATTTGATTTTTTTTCTATATAAGATGATTGATGCACAAGAATTCTACTTGTCAAAGGTTTAACTTGAAACCCAAGACAAAACTTTGTCTTTCCAAGATCCTTCATTTCAAATTCATTCTTTAGGTAGTCTGCAGTCTCAGAGATCTCTTTTGGAGTCCATACTCTGTTTAAATCATCAACATAAAATGCGACTATAGCAAATCAAGAATTTATTTTCTTAATAAAAACACAGGGACAAACAAGATTATTTTCATATCCATTTTTCAATAAATATTCACTCAAATGATTATACCACATACGTCCAAATTGCTTTAACTCATACAATGATCTTTGAAGTTTAACAGAGTACACGTGTCGATGTTTTGAATTATATGCTTCAGACATCTTAAATCTTTCAGGATTTTCATATATATGTCATTATTTAATGATCCATATAAGTAAGTTGTCACAACGTCCATTAGACGTAAGTCAAATCCTTTAGAGACTGTTAAACTAATAAAAAATTTGAAAGTAATTTCATACATAATAGGGGAGTAAGTTTCTTCATAATCTATACCAGGCCATTATGAGAAACTCTGTGCTACAAGTCGTGTCTTGTATCTCACAATTTCATTTAGTTCATTTCTTTTCCGTACAAAGACTCATTTATACCTAACAGGTTTGACATCTTCAGGTGTTTGGACTACTGGTCCACATACATTACGTTTGTCTAAAGAATCTAACTCAGCTTGTATTGTTTCTTTCCATTTTGGTCAATCACTTTGATGTTGACATTCTTCTACACTTTGAGGATCAAGCTCATTATCATTGATAATTTCAGAAGTAATTGCATTATCAACAACAACTTCATCTCTTCCCCTCATAATTTCATATTTTAATGAGATTTCTTAATTTGCTAGTACCGAAACCACTGATGGGGTTGCTTCCCTATAAATATGGGGTTGTTGATCTATATTATTTTTTACCTTTTCAGGAGTGTCAATGACCTCTTATGGAGCGTCATTTTGAAATTTTTTCATTTCTTTCTTTTTTCGAGGAATAGTGTCATTTGCACCAATAAGTCTACCACACTTTTGGTGTGTTTTAAATTCATTAGCCGCCATATCCACAGGATGTCCTACAGGGACAAATAATTGTGCAAGAGTATTTGCAGCCGACACATGTGATTTTCATGTAGATGGCATGTATAGAGCCATAAGATGTAATAACATCCATTAGAAGTACTTGACTTCTTGTGTGCAAATAACCTTATTAGATAACAAAACGTAATTGTATCCATAGATTTTGCACCTTCTGGGTTTAGACTTCAGGGCCATTAAAACATGGATAATATTATTCGTACACCTAAAATATGCATATCGTATTTACACCGTAAATTTATGTGAGAGATATGTTAAATCAGATTGTATATAACTGTAGCATTCCCGCGGGATATATAATGAGTTTGTGAGTAAGTTGAAAAAAAGTTTGAGTATTTTTTATGGACGAATAACATTGCCGTTAAAACATCTTCTGAAGTTTGAATTACAAATTCAAAAACCTCGCGTTTTTACACGTGAGTTCAATTCTTCCTGCAAGACATTCTTATATTTTTGGCTAATCATTTCTTCGTCAATAATCTTTGACGATTCTAATTTCAAGATTCTTATTATTATTCATAATATTACACGCTACATTAAATGCAAATATGTTATCAACAACTATTTCTTTTCAATTCCTTCATTTTGCTCGTAAAGACATATTTTAACTTCTTCTGGAGTTTGAATTACGTTTGAAGTTCAGACTACTTCAAGAGTTCTACTTATGTCTCTAATCACTTTTTTAATAATATCATTTTTAGGATTATTTTCTTTCTTAACAATATTATTTGTTCCTTCTCTTTTTTGGACTTTGTCTTTGGAATCGATTGGTTTATCATGTTTTTGACATGTTTTCTGATTCATTTAATATCAATTCTAAATGGAGCATTTATAACTCGTATATGATTTATTTATCCTTTTGCAATAGAAAGTGTATCTATCAATTCATTTGCTCTTATTTGTAAATGTATTATCATTTGAATTTTCAATTTAAATTGTCTTGTTCAAGGATCTAAATGATATAATGATAATATATTTCAAGTAATTTTTTTTACAGCTACTTATTCTTTTCCCGTAATGTTGGAAATATCATTTTATATTCAACATATATTCTCAACTTTCTTTTAAAGCTCATTTTAGTGCGATGTAATAGAACAAAGTGACTATATTATACACAAGAAAAATTTTATATGAAAAATATTTGGTTTCAGGCCAAAATCCAATTGCATAAAGGAGAACTTATAATTATTTGTTAATCTTATACCAACAAGTCCTCCAACATGTAAAAGGCATACCCCAAGCAAAAACTTTGAATATTGTTCTCACGATATATTATTTAGCTATCAATTAGAGGCATTAGAACATAAGCAACTAGATGTTTAACATTTTACCAATGGTCATATAATAATCACTAAAAGATTAATAAGTAAATTCACTAACATTATCTAGACAAATTGTCTTAATCTGAAAATTTGTGTTCTTAATCAAATAACTTACATAATCTCACAAACATCAAGTTGTGAGTTGATAATAAGTACACATGTGACTAACTGACTTCTAGCCATAAAATATCTAAATGATACACATGACTTATGATATAATCCCCAATATCATCTTAAATTCGTTCTAGAAATTCAACAATTTTAACTCTAATTTTAGTTAGTGATAGTCTTATAATTAATTTACATTGAGAACACTCTCCACATAAAAACTCATTATATTAAAGAATTTTCTAATCCTTCAATAATATCTATATGAATTATCAATATTAACCCAAGATAGTCATACCAGTCATATGTCAAATAACAAAATTATTTGGACTACTAAACTTCTAATTTATAACATGTGTTTCAATTGTACTGATCATATCTATTTAACTTGATAATGAATAAAGCATAATGTATAAAATTTTATTCATTGAGATAACAACATATAATAGCTATTCTGGAGACTTAAATTACTCTTCTACTACCAAATATTAAATTATATATATATATATATATATATATATATAAGAATTTGAAATACATTTTTTCTTTAGTCAATAAGAATTTTAAGAAATCACAACATACATATTTTATTTTAAATATTACAAACTAACAAAATAAGAGAAAATGTGTACATGATAATTTTAAATCACATTAAAAATATACATATGAAATGACAAATATAAATTCCAAGAAAATAATTCAATCACTCAACTCATCAATCAAGTGATAAAACTTTCCTCTATAATATTTAACGAAAATAGACACATCTAAATGCATATTATTTGTAAGATCATGATTAAATAAATAATTTTAACATTTGATATATACAAGACAAATGCCCTTTCATACATCCTACAATAGTGGTATTTATTTCAAAATTCTTATTTTATTCACTTATTTTTATCATCATTGTCTTTTCACTTTATATGATATGTATTATTAGAAGAGTTAAAACCACTATGGTAATAATTATTTTTCTAATCTTTGCCAGATCAATGACCATAACCACAACCTCTGTCATATCCAAAATTATAATATGAAGTATTCACTTTTAGGAATGAAGTTTAACCTAGTGGGTGGTCTCTGTGATTTTTCATCAATAACTCATTTTTGTTTTCAATTATAAGAACGCATAAACTTGATTCAAAATATCTCTTAAAACAATTTTCATTTTTACTACTACAAGAGCATATTCGAGAGACAAAAAAAATTGATGATGTTCTCTCTCACACTTTTTTGTTTCAAATTATACTAAAATTAAATGAATCTTTTTATATTCAATCACGATCTAAATGTGTAGTTCTTCAAAAACTATATCATAAATCTTCATATAAAATATGACAATGAAAATCATTAATTTTGTATAATCTTTCAAGGATGCTTGAATAGTAATCTTTTTTATAATTTATCAAGAGTAACAAATTCAATATAAAACAAAATATGATAATTATGTTAATAAAACAAAATTGATAATAAATTTTCTATAGATGAAACCTAAAAATATTTTATACTAAGACTAACATGAAAGGAAGCTATAAGAAAGAACAAAACAATGAATTAGATTGATCCAAAAGAAGTGATAAGACAAACTCTTTTAACAAAAACTCTAAGTTGTTCAAGTCATCACTCATATAGTAAATTCTCATGCCGCTAATGTGTTGTTAATGAAATAAAAGAAAAGACAAAAATAAATCAAAACAAAGAAAATATGAGTACTAAAAATCTAGTTCTTCAGGAATTAACTATGCCACTAAGTGTTCTTCTTCTCATTTCTTTATAGAAAAAACATGTCCTTATATAAGACTTTAAACATAAATAGGGAGAGAATGATACACTTTTTCATAATGTGTAAGTTATTATACCATTATTAAGAATAATAAATGTTGTAACTACAAATCGTACTAATAACTGTTTATCACCCTTAACACCTAATAAATATAATCATCAAAAACATACAAAATATGCATATTTTACAATATATAAGACTAATATTAATTATTGAGAATCAATATCCTTTATTCAATATCCAAAAAAAAAACAGAAAAACAAAATCAATCCAAAATAATGAATAATTATAAAGTAATTAACATAAACATTGATATAGAAATCTAATATATCCAAATTAATAATAATCAGCCAACAAAAAGAATAAGTAACTCATATCTACATTGAACAAATACTAAATTTCAAATGTGACATCCCTATGCATTTGAAAATTATTTTTGACTTCTCTTTTTCTTTTTTTTGGCAAATTGGTTCAAAGCATTACATTTCACTTTTTAAACTTTTTTACAAAATACGGGATTGTTCTTGTAAAATCCTCGCTGACCTTGAGGTCGTGTCCCCTAAACTATAACATACTCTTATTTTTTGTTAGTGAAAACAAATATATGGCCAAGAAACCAAGATAAAGCAATACTATAAATTTAATAAACCACTAGAAGAGGAATTTCAAGCCATCATAATAATAATAATAATAGATCTAAGAGACGTCATAAATTTCTCCAGCCTAGAGCAAAAATGTAACTTAGATACTTATCTAAAATCAAATTCCACAAGCACTAAGCATCAAAATTCAGAATTAATAACTTCAACTCGATAAACTAAGGAAGGAACCTTTCATTGCACTACAAGCAATGAGTAAAGATACTAATAATACCCCGATCAGCTCAAGCATCATTCAAAATAACAAGATAAAAATATTTTAAAGCAAAACTGGAATAAACGAAAGCAATGCCTTAGCCTCAATAATTTTATACTAACGACATATGACAAAAACTAATTCATCCTTCTAATAAGCTCATTTATGTAACCTTCCCTGTTGCCCGCGTCACCTCCTTCAACATAATGATTTCTTTTCTTCTTCAAACCACCCAAGGGAGCTTTGAGCTTGAAAGGCCACAGAAAGTTATTTGCCTCCCTGAAGTGAGGTCCAACAGTCATTATCTCATGGATCAGATCTTCAACACAAACAATCCCATGCTTCCCCAAAGTCTGAACATTGAATATTATGTCAGTGAAAAAATTGAGTAATAGAACACACAAGCAATGAAAACATTTACAATAACTACATCATACACCAGATAGACCTGTTCAATAATAGAGTTGTCTGTCAAAGCAGTTCTCTGCTTGTTTACTTTTCCGTAGCCCCTCTTGTAGATAAGTTCTTTGACACTCTTCAAATTAGGGTACCTGAAGTCACTTTGCATATACCTTAAGAACCCAAGTGTAGGTAATGAACCGTGATAATCTGGACTCTGGAGAATAACCGAAATTTTGCATACCCATAAGTAACATAAGGCTCGACCCTGTGCAGCATATTCACGGTTGCTTTGTTAACTTTGAGAAATACGCCATTAAAGATCTGCAGAAAGAAGAAACTTAATAATAAGGCTATACTCTAATATTGCTTGAACATACAATATAAAGATAAGATGCCAAACATTGCAGACCATCAAAATTTGGGGGAAATGAAGACAGATAAAGCAAGAAGGTAAGCAAAAAGAGTAATACAAATACAATATTTATAGAAAGATTAGTTTATTATATGAACTGAATCAAATCTTTCGGTGTAAAACTTTCGAGTTTTGATGTTATTGCTGTAACTGGACCAACTACAGTACAATCTAATGTGACCTCGAGACAATGCACTTCTCATTTCACACTAAATACAAGAAGAAAATAAAGCAAAAGGCAGCTCACCTTTACAAATGGCTCAGAACCAATAATCATTTTTCTAAATAATTAGTCTTCGCAGCAAAGTTTTTCAACTAAGCAGATGAAACAAGGGATCTATGACAATTCCATGAAAACAAATGATTTTTCCCCTGATAATATAAAATCTGATTTGTTGAAGTTACTGCCACTAGGACCTGTAAAATGAGTTCCATTCCCATATAATCTAATTACAGCCACATAAAAAATTAGTGAGTTTGATCTCAACAGAAAAGAACCAAAAGGGCATATATCTATTCTACTCCAAATTTCATATGTGCTTTCTGTATGAAACCTAATGAAACAATATGACAGAGTACTAAAGGGTATGCTTTAGTATTCACAGTCATTAACTCATAATGAGGGAGAACAGACAAATCACTAAATGCCAAAACTACTGTCCTTTGGAGACATTGAGGAAAACAAAATAAAAAGTACAAAAAAGAGAAACTGGAATACTTTAAAAGAAGAGTCTATAGGCAGTTGCAGTCACTTTTACTGTATGGAATGTGATCTAAAAAAAGAACAAAGCAAATAATATTAATACAGTTTTTTGAAAAATGCGGGAAAATTTGAAGCTCATATTTCTAAAGCATGAAGAAAGTTTATGGCAGACTGCACGAAACCTAGCTTGAATTTGAAATTAAGCAATATAATCTTAAGATATTAGCACCAACAAAAACTCATCCAGAAAATATCAAAATTGAATCTTTTTCTAAGCTGCTTTGTCAAACTAGATGAAGCTTTAAAGGATTGCTTCATTGTAATTTCAGTCCACAGTTGCGAAGCACATCACACATTAAATAGTAAATTACACTGCACTAATAAAAAAATAAAAAATCCATTGAGTGACCACCAATTGTATTTGAAGGTTACCTGTCTCAAACGCAGAAGCTGCAGAATCTTCCTTGTTTTTGGGTGCATAGCATTGATACTGGCATTATACAAATTCCATTAATTAATAAGCATTATAATAACAACAACCTTAAGATAAGAGAAGAAAGTTTAAGTGTATGAATGTAAGATAAATTAGTTATTACCCACGGATCCTGATGATGAACAAGAGCTTAGCTTCGGGGTCGACATAAAACCCGCCCCTAAGCTTGGCTTCGCGCTTCAACCTAATAAGCTCCTTTTGCTGAATATAAAATAAAATGAACCACACAATCAATCAATCAAACTCATGCATGCTTTATTAGTGCTGCAATGCGATGCAATTAACATTGAATTTCAATACCTGCTCATCATATTCCTTTGCGTACTGTTTGGCTCTGCTATAAATCAATTTCCGTGATTCAGACCTCTTTTTCTTTGCAGCTTCAAGTTCCAGCTTCTTCGCCAGAGTCCACTCTTCATTCCTTTTCTGCTTTTTCACCACAGATTCAGGAACCACTGCTTTCACTTCCTCTTTACTCATCCTTGTACATAAAAATAAAAAAAATGCAACAACTTATAAATCAACAAATAATAGTCACCAGAGCTATCAAAATCAACAGAAAAGTAAATGCAAATATACACAAATCTAAATCACAATACACATATCATGCCAAGCTTAAGATTTCATCAGAGAGACTCACTCGAGGTTTTGCTTCTTCTAAGTCGATCCCGCCGTTGGGTTTCTAGGTTTCAGGGTGAGTTTCGGCCTTTTGGGTTTGTTAGGCTATAAATGCAGGAGATTAGAAAGTAGGGTTATTTTTTTAAAAAATTTAAATTAAAGTTTTGCTACTAACATTTATAATTTATACTCATTTTAAATTTAATTTTTATAAATTTTACTTTTAATTAGTCTATAAATTTTCTTACATTATAAATATTTTTAAAATAATTTTATTCTTAATTTTGATTTTAACACAATTAATTTATTCATACTAAGTATCTTAACAAAAAGATCATATAAAATAATATTTATTAGATAAAAGAATATTTATTAAAATTAATACTTATTAAAATTAATAAGTATTTTATTGATGTTTTATAAATAAGAAAAAATATATTTAAAGAAGTCTTTATTAAATAAAATAATATTTATTTTATTATTCAATTAATAATATTATAACCATGTTATAATATAAATTAATAATAGAAATTATTTTTAAAACTTTTATAATAACTTTAATTTATATATATATATATATATATATATTGTTCACCGTTTGGGTCCAGTTTGGTTTAGGTTGTATCTCTGCTTTAGAGGCTTAGGTTCATTTCTGTTCTCATTCGGTCCTGGGGTCAGATGGTTTAGTGCATGTTCTAGTTTGGTTTCTTAGTGGTCCGAATTTAATAGTTTTAGGGGACCTAAGCTTGTTACTGGGTTAAGGTCTTGTTGTTTCTACTAGTTAGCCTGCCTTCTGATTGGGTTAAGTTGGGTTTGGTGAGTGGGCCAAGGTCTGTTGTTTGTTAATAGACTAAGGCAGATTTTCGTAATTTAGTGGGTTGGGTTCTTTTGGTTCAAGTTATTATGGTTGGTAGGCATTTTTTTTTATTAAAAATAGTGAAAATAAAAAAACAAATAATTAGGATAAGAAAAAAAGTTAATGGTGACTTGTTAAAATTTTTGTTTTTAAATTTAGCTGCCTTGATCTTCACTGGTGCTATTCTTTTATAGTTGCGGCACATTTGGTACTAGCTAATTTTGATAGAAGGTCGGCTTTGGAATTCTAATCTCTTGGTATGTGTTCCATCTTGAAAACTAATGAACTCCTTTTCCATGCTTTTGATCTTTTCTAAGGTTGTGTTTGGAATGAATAAAAATAAGAAATGATTTGATTTGATTTGAATTTAATTGAATTGATTTGATTTAAAAATCAAATTTTGTGTTTGGAACTTTAAAAAAAAAAAAAGATTTGAATTGATTTAGAAATCAAATTTTGTATTTGGAATTCATTAAAATGAGAATTAATTTGATTTGATTTTATTATTTTACATTTTAACCCTTATGAAAGGTTGTTAGAGATAGTTACTAAAGGTAAAATAGTTTATTTATTACAAAATTCTCCATGCTAATTGTTGATCTTTTTCCTCTTTCCTTCAAATTAAATCAAATCCTAACAAATCCTATCAAAATTGATAGAATTTCTAAAATAAAAGGAATGAAATTCATAAGATTTTAAAATCAAATCATTTCTCGCTTTTTAAACATTCCAAACACAAAATTTAATTAAATTTGATTTACAAATCAAATCATTTCCTATTTTTTTACATTCCAAACACACTCTAAGTACTTGGCTAATTGAAAGTCTTTTGTTTTATATTCTCCATTCACTTGTTGAGCTATGAGTTGTGAGTCGCTCTTTGCCACTAAATCAGTCGCACTCATTTCCTTGGTCAGAGTCATTCCTGTGATGAGGGCCTCATATTCTGCTTAGTTATTACTTGCTCAGAAGTCAAACCTTATAGATTGTTCCCACTACCACTCCATCGGGTCCTTCGAGAAAAACTCCTACCCCACTTCGCTTCGTATTTGAGGCTCAATCCATAAACAGGGTCCATTCCTTGCTCCAATTGACTTCGGTTTTTTCCGAGAACTCAGCTATGAAATCTGACAGATCTTAGGCTTTGATCAGTATTCTCAGCTCATACTAAATTCTATATTCTGATAACTCTATCGACCATGAAATCATTCTTCCCGCAAGCTTAGGTTTTCTCAGGATCTGCTTAATAGGTTGATTAAAGCGCACCATAATGGGGTGACTTTGAAAGTACGACCTCAAATGTCTGGCGGTTATTACAAGTGCGAGTACTAGCTTTTCGATCTTCTGGTATTGTGTCTCCATGCTTTACAAAATTCGACTGACAAAATACACTACTTGTTGATCTTTTCCTCTTTCCTTCACTAATACTGAACTGATAGCATGATCTAATATTGAAAGGTACAAGAACAAATTTTCTCCAGGATCGGACTTGCTCAAGATCAGTAGAGATGCTAAGAACTTTTTCACACACCTCATCCCATTGGAATTGATCAAGTTTCTTCAGATACTTAAAGAATGGCAAGGCTCGGTCTGTTAATCAAGATACAAATCGGGATAGTGCTACAATCCTTTCTAATAACCTTGCTCCTCCTTGACCGAGGTTGGACTTTTCATCTCCAAAATAGCTTTGCATTTCTCAAGGATGGCTTCTACTCCTTGGTTTGTGATCATGAAGTCTAAGAATTTGTCTGCTTGTACCCTAAACACGCATTTTTCTGAATTCAGACGTATGTTATGGGTTCTTAGTTGATCAAAAATTTCTTTGAGGTCGAAAGAATGATCACCTGATGCTAGAGTTTTTGCCACCATATCATCTATGTAGACTTCAACAATTTTTTCCATTTGCTCGGTGAAGATTTTATCCATCAATCTCTGATATGTTGCACCTGTTTTTTTTAACCAAAAAGGCATCACTCTGTAGCAAAAATTGGCTCCCTCAGTTATGAAAGATGTTTTCTCTTCATCTTCTAGGTGCATCGAGATCTGATTATATCCCGAGTAGGTGTCCATGAAGCTTAAGAATTGATACCCTGATGCACCATTTACTAAGTTGTCGATACTCAGAAGTGGGTTGGAATCCTTCGGGCATGCTTTACTTAAGTTGGTAAAATCTAGACATATCCTTCACTTTCCATTTACTTTCATTACCATCACAATGTTGGAGAGCCATGTGGTGTACTTTAACTCCTGTATCTTCTGAGAGTAGAGCTGTCAAAAGTATGTTTACAAAAATATTCTGCAAATAACTTGGCTTCATGCTTGTGTGTTTATAACTATTTATCCCATAAATTGCATTGATAATTTTGTAATTTTTTTTCCTATGGTGGCAACGAGATTTAAATGATCTCATGTAACCTATCCCAACTCCTCCTTACTAGTCCAGTCCTTGTGACTTCAAAATTCCATGGTGGAGAATCAAAATCACAAGTCATGTTTTGCAAAGGAGCGCACACTTAACCACCAGGCTAATAATATTGTTTGCATTTTATCATTAGACCACTGCTCTAATTAGTTGTTAATTTTGTAAATGCTGTTATCATATTTTCTTTCTTTGTGATTGGTTGGCTAAGTTTTCGCTCTTCATTTTGTAAAATTAGATACGTAACATATATCGATGCTCATTAGAAAAGGATAAATAAGACTTTTTGGAAATTTAATTAGTCACCACTTGTAGACTTAATATCATATGATCTTGACATAAAACTTAAGTATTAAGTTTATGAGTATTCTAATTTATATGGTCATAAACATTACTTACTGTAGGAACGACTTGACGAGTTTAGACTTTGTAATCAAGTGTAACTAATCCGTTTTCTATTTCCTTTCACAACCCATTTACCCTCATCCTGCATATCCATCGATCCTCCAGCCCCAACAAGAGAATGGAGTTGAGTATAATTTGGGTTTCCTTTGCTGTAAGTTTCACTTTGCGTGAGTGCGGGTTGTTCTTCTGCCTGTTCCGCGTTAGGATTATGATACAATTTGTGATGTGTAATAGTTGTTAGTAAATGAGTTAGTTGAGAAATTTTTGTTTAAACTTAGAGTACTCAATTGAATGTATTAAGTTAATCAAGATTTAGTATTTTTATATATTTTTGTGTTACATAATTAATTTTATAAAGATTTATAAAAATATTAAGTTCTAATTGGTTTAGTACACTCAACTGCAATGTTCTAAGTTTAGGTAAAATTTCTCTAATTAGTTAAGTCATTGTATAAATAAGATTTGAAAGGCATTATAAAGTCATAATTAAAAGTTAATGGACATTGAAGAGTTTTTCTGACTTGAACAAAGATAGAGAATTGAAGTTATTCTTCTTGACTCGAACCCATTGTTTGGTTGAGGTGAAAATGAGAGGAAAGAAAATGGAAGGAGAGAAAATGGAATGGTTATATACTTTTCTCTTGTTTGGTTGAGAAGAGAAAACAAGATGGATAGAAAAAAACTCATGTAAGACCCACACAAAAGTTTTCTTCCTATCACTGTGAAGAAAATCTAAGACAAGGAGAGAAAATGGATAAAATGACAAATTTATCCTTTGAACTTGTGTTGCTCCGCTTACTGCAACACCCATCACAGCCACTCAATTTCCAATTTTATATTATAATTTCAATCATAAATAGGAACATAAATAGTAACAAGAATAACTACTCCACAATCTCCCAATACAACATTTCAAAAATTGAAAACAAGATGAAACCAAACAATGCGACGGTGGGTGTGTTTTGGGGGTGGTGGCATGGGGTGGGGTGGGGTGGGGTAGGGTGGGGAGTGATGATATTTTCTGTTTGGGTTTAACAGAAAATCATGGAAAGGAGTGGAAGGTTGGAGGATAGGGGTGTTAAAAACGGGGTTTTGGGCCAAGCCCATTCGGGCCAACCCATTTGAGATCGGGCTATTTTCAGGCCATTTAAGTTTCGAAGTATTTTGATTGAGACAAAAAATTTATGAGCAACCATTTAACTTTATGTAGTGTTAAAAAGAGTAGAGTTGGTGGCACATTCATTCGGCTCGATTCGGTGTCATTAAGTTTTGTTTGACATTTTTTTTTAGCCAAAGACGTCCATTTTATCGGACTATTCGGCCAATTACTACCATCGACTTGACTTATTTTTATTTTTTCTATTAGAAGGATAAGAAAAGGTGTGCTGAGGGGGGCATGGGTTGGTGGGGTGGGATTGGGGTTACGGTAACTGGGAATTGAGAGTTGAGAAGTGGAAAAGGATTAATGGGGGTTGGGTGACGGTAAGATAGAAAGAAATCTAGGACTAAATTTTACCACATATTTATAATTTAAAATGTTAATAATTTAATTTAAAAATTCATTATTATTTTAAAATTTTTTTATAAAACTTATACAAAATTATATATTTAATTTAGATATATGAATGAAAATAAAAATAATATATTTATATCTCATTATATAAAAGATAATGTTTGTACCTTATTATATAATAATATGATAAGGACACATATACCATTTAATATAGTTATAATTTTTTTCTCTTAATTTTTTACACAATTTTTATTTTCTATCTATCTATTTTCTCTTCTCTCTCATTTTCTTTATTTCCATTTTCTTTTCTTCCATTTTCTCTCCTTATCCAAACAAAGGCAAAGAGGGAGTTCTAACATATTAGTATTCCATTGTTGATTCGCCTTCTTTTCTTGCAGATTTGTGAGATTGTAAGTCGATTCTCACATACCGCGCCAAAGTGTACTCAAAACAGCTTTTGGGGCTATGGATTCCTATGCTGGACCTTTCCTCAAACAGCTTATGGATTCTTCATGTGGCACATCCGAATAAGAATGTTTAATATGGATCACTTATAAAGTAATTTATAAATGAATTATGAATTTTAAATCATTAATTTATTGTTAAAATAAATCAATGAATTATGAATTTAGAGTCATTAATTTATTATTAAAATAAATCAATAACTCATATTAAAAGATATATTTTAATTAGTAACACTCAAATTTATATATAAATTTAGTTAAATTAATTTTTTTATAAATAACTGTACATATAAATAATTTATGATTTTAATTGATAATTTTTTTCATACATTTAAATTTACGGATTAAAGTGTTATGGCTCATGAAAAAATTGTTAACAGGTAAATATCAAAGTCTTATTTTTATTTTTATGATGGGTCGAAATAGAAATAAGAAAAATATAAGAGTCATGACTATAAATACTTGTTAAATTTAAAAAAAAGTAATTTATTGATTAACCCAAACTTATTGAGTCCATATTAGTATCCTCCCATCCGAAGATATACTAAATAAACAACTAACACAACATAATTAAACCCTGAACCCAAGGATCATCAACGCATCGAACCAGAAATTTAACAGTGAGACTCCAATAGTAAAGCATAGAACCAAATCATTTCATGACATAAAAGTCATTCAGTTCGATAGCTTATGCATTTTGGGCATCTCGTAGTCACACAAATTTCTGAATTATAGTTATTTACAATTCCTTAACATTAACATAAGACGTAGACGAAAGTAATACTATGATTTTCAACATATAATGATATCATTGTATTTATTAAAAATTTTGTTAATTGTTCAACAATTTGGTAAATCTTTTGTCTATAGACAAAGTTTGATTTCAGATCTCAAATTGGGGAAGGGAATCACTTCCTCAACGGGTTCTTCAATAATTAGGTAACTCAGATCACAAATATAAAGAATAGAGAATATTCAAACAAGTGCAAATAAAGAAATTAAAATAAAATAAAAATGAAAGCAATAAATAAAAGCAACTTAATCGACATTGACAAGTAAATAAATGAAAGCATGTAAAGAACTGATAATTAAACTTGCAAAAAGATAAAATTGATTAAAAAGTAATGAAAGCAAGTAAAAGAAAGCATGTAAAGAAAGCAATAAAGATCTTAAAATTAAATAAAAGAGAAATAAATTTGACTGAATTAAAGAGAAGTAAATGGAAACAAACTTGACTGAGTTGAAAATGGTGGTTAAAAACTTATAGTGCACCCGTTGAATCCTCTAATGTGTGTGGGATGTGTAGGAATTTTACAAGTTTCAACCCTTATTACATTGTACAAACTAATATTTATAGACAAAGATCCTAACTACTTGTAACCACTAATAACTACTTGTAACTACCAATAACTACTTGTAACTACCAATAACTATTTGTAACCACTAATAACTACTCTTGACAACTTCTTTTGTCTTCAAATCTTCAATAATCAAATTGCCGATAACTATTAAAGAACTACTCACTTATCGAAATATATCTTTTTTTCGTTACTAACACAGGCCCCCCAGTATTTTTCTTTTGAATGAATAGGAAAAAGATAAATACTAAAATGATGTCCTTATTTCGACAAGAATTTGTCCAACATCAGTATTGGATTTTCAATTCATGGAATTTCTTTATATATATATATATATATATATATATATATATATATATATATATATATATATATATATATATATATATATATATATATATATACGTGAAGAGATCCTACTTACACCCAGTGTAAGTAAAAAGACTTACACTTAATCTTATACCCTTCATTTTATTGTGATCCTGTGGCTACGATAGGAGATAAATGATAGCCACATGATCATAATAAAATGAAGGGTATAAAATTAGGTGTGAGTTTTTTTTCTTCTTACACTAAGTGTAAATGATCCCTATATATATATATATATATATATATATATATATATGGTCGAACTCCATTTCTAGACTTGCTAATCTCAATACAAGCAACTAATTCGACCCTGATGCTATGAACCCAAATATCTCGATCAGTGTCGAAAAATTAAATTTGACCATTATCAATTATATGTGACCACCTTGCAATTTTTTAGTATGTGTGGTCTCCTTATGGGCACTTTCATCCAAATTTTGTCACACCAATCGCTGCTTTGCAATGATGGCTTCCTAATAGTAGGGACTTCATCGATATATCTTTCTACATTTCAAAGCTCAATCAGTGTCATGATAAATCGAAAAATTCAAAATGTATAATCTCTCGACCATAAGCTTGCTTGTCGAAAACTTCATCTTGTATAGTATATCGACACAATAAAAAATGTTGTTCTACTCCACGTCAGCCCTGAGTGCAAGCCCACATATATCTTTTCGACAACTTTACTCACAGTTTCAACAACTTGAGTAAATTTTGTCATTCATTCATTCATATTTTTTTTAAATTGAAAATATGTTGCCAATGGAGCCTTCCAATATAACAAGACCTTGTACGAGTTTTACCCTTCTAAAGCTTTGAGATCGACCAACTCCATGGTATAGGAGCTTAAATAATTAAATGGTCATTCAAAATCATATGTCAGAATGTTGAATACTTCCTCATCTTGACAACTTTTGTCATGATTTTATTAATTTAAATTTTTTTAAATTTTTTTTAGAAGTTCGACCAACTCCATAGCATGTCAACCATAAGTTGGTTCCCAACATTCATTTATTCGACTTAGCCATTTTGACCACTCAAGACATGATTTTACAGTCATGAAAATTTTGAATGATTTGACACACTTTATTCTTCTCTAGTCGGTGCCAATGAATAACTTTATGCCTTTCACCAGAAGTTGTAGAATCCAGTGCTAAGTCAAGTTTAGACCTATTCATAAGGATATATCTCTCGTGGTGAACTCCACTTCACCATAAGTTGACCTCTCCACTTCCAAGGAGTCAAATAATATATGTGCTTAAATCGAATGAATAGATTCTCATTCAATTATTTTTGAGCCAAACTTTTTGATTAAAACCAATAAAAGTAACATTACAATAATTTCATGAAGATGACTGAAGTGATTGGAGAGCAATGACTCTTTTATTTGTCTATCGAAAATGGCTTCACCAATTTGATCTTGGTATTGAGTCAAATAGTTTCGATCTGCCTCATTTTTTTTTTGTAGTTGGCCAAGTATTAAAGTTGGCACAGTGTATGTGGCTAATCTAATAACAAGTCATAGTAAATAAGAGTGTTTTGCTGGCAAGGAAAAATACATGAAAAACTTATCTTTGCATGTGCCTTAGTGCTCCCAATTTACTCCATGTAAATTACATGATTAAAATAAAAAAAATTTTAACCATTTGAATGTCGAAGACTTAATCATGTTTGACACTCCATAGCAGCATCTCGGCCATGAAGAAATGACAATATAGCCATGAATATTGTGGCACAGATTTCATTTTTTTCTTTAACTTTTTTTTTTCTGACCAATTGAGTATAATGTTAGTCAACAATTGCCAATTGAATGCAATAATTAAAGATAAAGACTAGAATACATATATGCCTTCGTAATCGGTTTTAGTACCGATTTGAAAACTATTTCCAGTTTTATTCTTTGTTGTATGAGCAATTTATCAAAGGATAAACTCATAAAAGCAATTGTGATACACATTACCCTTACTGAGTCACACTGGGTATGCTAATTTGTTTATTGAAAATTTTATCAATTGTTTAATAATTTGGTAAACCTTTTGTCTAAAGATATATTTCGATAAGTGAGTAGTTATTTAGTAGTTATTAGCAATTTGATTATTGAAGATTTGAAGACAAAAGAAGTTGTCAAGAGTAGTTATTAGTGGTTACGAATAGTTATTGGTAGTTACAAGTAGTTATTGGTGGTTATAAGTAGTTAGGATCTTTGTCTATAAATATGAGTTTGTACAATGTAATAAGGGTTGGAACTTGTAAAATCCGTACACATTCCACACACTTCAGAGGATTTAATAGGTGCAATACAAGTTTTTAACCACCATTTTCAATTCAGTCAAGTTTTTTTCCATTTACTTCTCTTCAATTCAGTCAAATTTATTTCTCTTTTATTTAATTTTAAAATCTTTATTGCTTTCTTTACATATTTTCTTTTACTTAATTTCATTACTTTTTAATCAATTTTATCTTTTTTGCAAGTTTAATTATCAGTTCTTTACATGTTTTTATTTATTTACTTATCAATTTTAATTACATTATTTTTATTTTACTTTGATTTCTTTATTTACACTTGTTTGAATACTCTCTATTTTTTATATTTGTATCTGAGTTACTTAATTTTTGAGGAATCCATAGAAGAAGTGATTCTCTTTTCTGAATTAAGATCTGAATCAAATTTTATCTATAAATAAAAAGTTTACTAAATTATCAAATAATTGACAAAATTTTTAATAAATATATTATTTTTAGGAATAATTATTCATGCAATTTCGAATTAAGAATGATAGTGAAGTAAAATTCTTTATTGCAGGTGAAGTTCCAGGAATCGCAACCACTGTTGGGTAAAGAGATGCCTATTTGAGTGGCGAAAAACTTGAAGTTTAAGTTGAGACATCATAACGGAACATGTAGAGTTAACAAAAGGTAGTCGCTTTTCATCTTTAAAAAAAAAAGAAAAAAGAAAAAGAAAAAGAAAAAGAAAAAGAAAAAGAAAAAAAAAAAGGCAGTCGCTTTTGATAATGCAGAAGAGTCGCAACCTTCTTTGCATGGTCCATATGCATGCATTATTTTCTCTGCTAGGACTATCTCAAACCTTAAAGACCACGTAAAGTTCCCCAATTATATTTGCATGGACACCGACTAGTTCACTTCGAGTGTGAGGTAAGAACAAGACAATTATTATTTAATAGTTGATTAAAAAACATTAAAAAGTGTGACTTAAGCAGGTATAAATATCATTCTATTTCCAGTTTACAAGAAAAATAAAAATCATCTTATTGGCAATTGGTTGATATATATACACATAACGTATTTGATGAAATAAACATTTATTATAAAAAATAAAAAAATAATCTTAATTATTTGATCTTACATAAATAATCAAGATTATAATATAAATATATATAATTTTTTAAGTAATTATATAACTTTTAAATTTTTTTAATTAATTATTTATATATAATTATATAATAAAATTTATTTATTTCATCATTTTACAATAAAAATTCATCACAGCAAATATGTTATATATATATATATTCATCGCACTAGGTACATGTTAATTAATATTTTTATCTTTTGTTAAGATAAAAAAATTTGAAGTTAATTATAATTATACAATGAAAAGTACAAAAGTATTTTTTTGGGGGCTCACCTACGTATACCTGCACATCCCCATTGAGACGTCTGATGGTATCGCCGTAACCACAAAATGCTTCCGAAGGAATTTGAACTCTTGCGATGCTAATAAGGTCTCCTCACAAGGTAGCTCAAGTTTATAAGTGTTTGTAAACAATTGCAATTGGAGAATAAGAAGTGTGTACAATTTTATCTTTTGATATTTATTTTTAATTTTGTAAATTAGTATTGAGACATAACACTATTATAATTTTCGGATTTAGAGACAGAATTTTAGAATTTTTGGATTTAGAGATGGAATAAATTTTGTCTCTAAATGTATAAATTTCAATCTCTAAATATTTAGAGATGGAAATTGCTTCATCTCTAAAATTAGCGTCTCTAAATATTTTGAGACGGAAAATGAATTTCGTCTCTAACTAAAATTTTTTTGTTTCTAATTAGAGATGGATATCGTCTTCAAAATATAATAATGATTAAATTAAAGACGACAATGTTCTATCTCTAAAATTAGAGACAATTTTTTCGTCTCTAAATCCGTCTCTAATATCTTAAAAAATATTTTAAAAAAATTAGAGACGAATTTTTTCATCTCTAAATTTGTCTCAATATCTTAAAAAATATTTTAAAAAAAATTAGAGACTGATTGTTCCATCTCTAAATCCATTTCTAATATTTTAAAAAATATTTTAAAAAAATAAGCATCTAGTTGGGATTTACCACAACTAGATGCATTTATTTTATAAAAAAAAAATCTATTTTCTTATGCATATAATTATCCAAAATCAAAATTTACTACTAATATTTCAGAAAGCTAAGTTTATCACTTTCAAAATCTCATTGTTGTTTCACTTGGAGATTGCAGCTTCATACCTCTATAATATTAAACTTTAAAATACTTGGCATTTTTTTCCTTTTGCTTTGCTTTTTTAATTCCTGCTCAACTTGGATTTCTTTATTCACAAGTTAAAGAGCTAAATTATCACAATAGCATATGCACAACTGAAAGATTGACGAGGAAACAAGTTGTTGTTTGATTGAAAACACAAATGTTCAATACTTTTGGGGGACAGGGAAGGGAGCAATGAGTCAGTACTGTCTAAATTTTATTTATAAAAACGTACACAACATTGTCTAGAGTATCTAGATCATCTTATAATAGAAACAATAAAATATGACACTTTAACTTATTAATTGTCACAGGCAATGTATAAATTCCAAATGCACTTATGAATAAAGAAATGTTGATAACTAATATAAAACAACATGCAAAACTGTCGAAACATTTGAATTCCATTGAAACAAAGTGCGACAAAAAAGAATATTTTTCATTGCAGCAAATTCTCTTAAAAAGTTTGAAACTAAAGCAAATGACAACGATTTTTTAGCAAAGTCAAACCTGACTTATCATGTCCTTTATCTCGCCAATGTGCTCAGAAACACGAGGCTCCCGAGATGGTCTCTCACACTGAAGATCAGTCATATCAACATCATATTCATCACAAAAACAGTTGCTTAACATCAAAGGATCTTCACCAAGCTCATTTGCTCACTTAATTATCTACAGTATTTCTGATATTAGCAATCTCTAATAAGCATTAAAGGATTAAATAAGAAACTCATGTAAAATGATACAATTTCAAGGCCTATTTTTTGTAGGACAACTGAATGTAGTGAAACTTCTAACAGTAAGGTAGAGTTATCATGTATCAAGCAAGAACACCAGCACTGCTAAAAACAAGGCTTATCATTCAAATTCAAAGCTCAACACTCCAAAGTGAACAAATAATAATAAGTTAATAACAATAATAATAATAATAATGAAATACAGTTCAAGAATAAAGAAACCACGAACTTAAAGACTAACATTTGAATTTGAAGTATTATCACAAAGAATGATGCCCCCAAACATTACAATTATATAGCAGGCAGAGATATGTACATTAAAAACTTCAATAGAAGATAATACAAACCAGATGAGGACATTTTAATCTCTTTGACCAACCAATCTTATAGTCACAGAACACCAGATAGGGCCACTAGATTTAACATTTTGATTCCCAAACATTTCTTTTTAATCTAAAATTCTTACTCACTACTTATCCTTATTTCCCAATAAGTACTGGTTAAAACATAAAATTTGAGAAGAGACAACAGACCAAAGATAAAACATAACACTAGTAACAACAGACCAAGGGAAGAAATTGCAAGTTCATTACCTCCACTATGGCAATGTGGAAGCCTTTAGGTCTACCTGAAATTGTCGACAAGGCTTCATTATCATCGTAGAATGTAGAAACATTGAGCATTGGAAAATGAAAAAGGTATTCTTTCAAATTTTATAGCCTCCAATGCAACTAAAAATATCATATGACAGTTTTCCAAAGAACCATATAAGGACTATCTAAAGCAATGGATAGTATTGCTCTTTCAAAATTTCAGTGAACTCTTTTGCTTTAGCTTCAATATTAGCAGCAGAAATATTATTAATTATAAATGATATCTTGTCCTAAACCTCTGATCCTGGAACCTGTTAACAGCAAATAAAAAGAAGGATTAAATTAATGCAAACAAAAAAAGATCCAAACTTGCATTTGTATAAGAAATTGAAGTGACATAAGCAGCGAATGAAACATGTAATGGTACAACACTCTTCAACACTCTTCGTAAGCAAATAAGTAATATGATTGAGAATCTAAAAAAGCTGAACACATTTAAAACCAAAACTCAAGAAAGCAGCCAATGTGATCAACTTCTTCTAAAAGGCTAGAACACCTCAATGGGAGTTTCTCTTTTTTCAACAGCAACAACCAGAGTTTCAATGTTCAAGGCTGATCTAAACCCTACATCGGATGGACAGATCAAAGAAACACAACATAAATTCAGAAAGAGAAAGCAGAAAGAAAGCCTAATATTTATGCTAATCAACAAGAATAATTCACTAGTAATAGAAATATACTGGTAGAAGTAGCTCCACAGGAAGGACGAACAAAACTAGGAGAAGAAGATAGCATTGATGAGGCGTTGATTGTGCTATGTAACTAAAATGGTAGCAACAACATAAAGTCACAGTAACAGTAAAATATTAACATGTGAGGGGTTAATTTTGTAGGTGTTGTTCCATTTCCCTCCTCATCTCCTCCTAATTCCTCAAGCTCTTTGCCCTCAAAATACATTCCTGCCAACTGAACACAACCCAAGATTAACAGTTACTATATGCAAAGAAGCAATTGTTGCATCATATAACATTTCAAGCTAGTACCCTTCCTTCAATAAACGAATATTCTCATTATGAATGAGGCTCAAAGTTATAAGAATCCAATTCTTTACTTAGAACTTGTCTACTTCTCAAGAAGAAGAACCAAAATTAACTAGAAAAGCCAGGTAACTTATGTGTAAAAACTAGAATCAATCTCTGGACAACGACGTCAAAAATAGAAATAACTTCACAAATAAAAACCAACCTCTACCTGGGGAAGCAAAGTAACCTATGTATAAATCTCATCATTCTCCTTATTGGCCTGTTGATTGAAAATAAAAAAAAATGACAATTAAGCCAAAACAAATGAATAGAACCAATACAAAAGTGTGCAACTTATATGAATTATTAAGCATATACAAGTCAATCTAAGAGGAGAGTTTACTTAATTCAAGACTCACAAGTAGTTGGACATTGACAACTTTGCAAAAGATCTATGGTTAAGATCAAAGGTGGGCATCTCCAATGGGGTGAAGGGAGAGAAAAATGCAGCTTGTTCTAAGTGACCTTGTGGAAAATACACCACCACATTCCCTTTCTTTGGCAGTGAGGTGAAGGGGCCAGCACAAGCGTGCCAAAGCTCTAGATATGAAGAAGGCACACTAGCTGAAAGAAGGCACACTAGCTGAAGAGGAACTAGAAGATGAACATGTTGAAGATGACAAACAACAAACACAAGCACCTTTCTCACAGTCCCCATTGCAAGTTGCATTCTTTTCAGCCTCGGTCACTGCATGGTTCAGATTAATTTCCATGAACACCAAGTGTAGTTGGTTCTTGTTGGACTCAATGGAACCAAAGAGAATATAAAAAAAAACAAGAAAAGAAGATAAAGGAGTGGAGGAGTGTAATCAAGTGGACTTACAAAATAGGTAACCAGGAATGCCAATAGGTTCACCTAATTTAGGGGGTTATGGGGTTACAAAATAAAGTTTATGTATGAAAAGTGAAAATGGGTTAGACCTTAGGGGGGTATTGTGTAATTTACCCTAAACACTATATATAACATGCTTAAAAATTTATCCAGCTGCAGTCAGTGGCATGTCCTCCCCCTTTAAGAAGTAAGGTGGATGGACCATAAGATTTATGGCAGTAAAGCCCCTGTTATGTGTGCAGAGAACATGCCTATAAATGCTAACAATCACATAGACATGAGATAGTTTAACTTTAACAAATGGTTTATCTTTCAGAGCAATAAGTACTTGACAAAACCAGTACTATGATGAGACAATTATGAAATGGGGAAAAAAAAACCTGGTCAAGAGTTATGGGGAACCCTAGCCTTGCCTCGAAGTTCTCTCTTCCGTGACCGAACCTAAAATATGGAGCAATAAAGTAGCATCGTGCAATTTAGAGGAAGAAAATCCCCCAATTTGCAATTCAATAATGAATTTAGAAGCATCGAATCGTAGATAGTTGAAAATATATAAGAGAAAAGGAAGGGACAAACTTGAGTAAAAAAGGCTTCAGTGTCCTCTTGGCGAAAGCAAAGCAATCCAATAAACTTGGCTTATTCAGCATCAAAAATAAGAACAAATTCATTGTTGGAATTGTTGATGGTGTAAACAGAAGTGTCGGTAAGGGATTTAGTGACGTGGTAGGAACTGAGAGTAGCAGCAAAGGCAGGTTTGGGATGAGATAGAGAGAGCGAAGAGAGAAAGAGAAGAGAGAGAGAGAGAGAGAGAGAGAGAGGGAGAAATAAGGTTGAGCTAGCCCTAGGGTTCCTGCAAGTCGCTTGGTGTCCTCTAACCGAGTTGCAAGTTCAACTCCTAGACGGGCGCAGTGTTGGTGGATGAACCTTGAAAATGATAAAAGTGGGTTGGACTGTCCACACGACTCCATCTTCACACTTCACACTTTTGCAAGTTCAAATTAAGACACAATAAATCCACCAAGAGGGCTTGCGTCGTCAGTGTCGCGGTTCATTGTTACTATCAACAGATCTCCCACATGTCATGTTTTTGCTAACCTTAGAGACTTTCTGCTTCGGTGCCATTGCACATTGTTGCTATTGAGAGATAGAGATGAGAAATAGAGATGGAGATGGAGGGGTCTGTGCTCTGAGAGATAGAGATGAGAGATGAAGGGTTAGCAGAGATTTAGGTAGAAATGAGAGATGGAGCTGAGAGACGAAAGATGAGAAATCTGAGTTAGAATTAGGAATTTAGATAGAAATATTAGGGACGAAAACATCACTACGTCTCCAATATATTTTGTTTTTTTTAGTAATTATTTGATTAAATAGAGACGGAATTAGAGACGAAAAATTTAGAGAAAGATAAATTTCATCTCTAAATTCCATCTCTACACATATTTGACTTTTCAAAATATCACATTGTCCGAATAGAGACGGAATTAGACATGAAAAAATATGAAATGGATAAATTCCATATCTAAATTCCGTCTCTAAGTATATTTGACTTTAAATTGACCAAATAGAGATGGAATTAGAGATAGAAAATTCTGAGATGAATAATTTTTGTCTCTAAATTTCATCTCTAAATTTTAAATTTTATTTTTCCTTTCTAATTCATCAATTCCGTCTCTGTACTTGATCAAAAAAAATTTCGTCTCTGTTTCCGTCTCTAATAGAGATGAAATTTTTTTCGTCTCTAAATTCCGTCTCTAAATCAGAAATTTCTAGTAGTGATATTTATAATTTTATCTTTTTTGTGTTTATCTTTAAATATTTAAATGAGTAATAAGATGTATTTACTATTTTATATTTTGGATTTAATTTTAATACACTGTTAGTATAAAAGTTTTTTATATTGTGATCCAATCATGTAATATCACGTCATTAAAAATGTTTGACTCTCATAACAATTATTTTAAAAGTAACACATGTGGTAATGTATGATTGATTGATGGTGTAAAAAAATTTATACTAATAATGCATCAAAATTAAACTCTTATCTTTTTATATTTATTTGTAGTTAATAATAGTAATTTTTTTTTGGGTGCATAAATAATAGTAATTTTAGAATAACAAAACTTGGATACCAAAGTATGGTAAATCCCTTATACATTAGTATAGATATTTCCGCTTAATGATACTTTTATAACTTTTTAACCCAAGTTCCTAAATTTTGTGTTATTGAAAAGCTATCTTTTAAAGAAATTTGACATATATCATATGATATGAATCATGTAAGCAAAGAGAAAAAATCATAAATGGCAAAACAATCACTTAAAATTTGAAAAAAAAAAAGAGAAAACAATGCCTTCTTTTTTATCCTAACACTATATCACATGAAAATATCAAGACTCTATCATAAATGTTTTACTTGAAAATCAATGACGAAGATGTACCTGATTTTGGGAAGAAAAGTTGATGTTGTTATACTTTTGATACAACGACAGAGTGCGAGGGTGTACCTGTTTGACGCTTAAGTTCGAGGTGATACTAATATACAATTGCAAGAAATGTGAGGGATAAGACCCTAACCTTACAGTTTGACCTTGTTTAAATATAACAGTGGTTTGCTCAACCCTGAGAGGCTATAATTCCTAAAATTTAGGGATTGAGGGGAATTTAATCCATTATTATCAAATTTGGGAGTTATGATCTCCTTTTAATTATCTTCGGCTTAAATACACTTTTGGTCTCTATATTTTTACTCTATTTGGATTTTGGTCTTTATATTTTTTTTATCTGAGTTCCTATGTTTTCATTATGTTTTCACGTTAGTCGCTGCTATCACCTACCATGATTATACCGTTAAATTTCATCTTACGTGGCAAACAAAATCCTACTTGACAACAACACCAAATAAAAATTAAATTTTTTAATCCACCTCATTTTCCCCCAATAATTTTTATAAAAAGTGAAAAAAAATCCTCAAAATCTAGGGTTTTTCCATTAAAATTGTGCAGCTCCACTTCTTCCTTTTCCATACTTAACCATGGATGATAGCAGTTGCAACTCCCATAGCTCACATTGTAGTCACTCCACTCATGGGAGCTGCCTGATCACAAGCATGTTATGTGCTTGTGGTGGTAGGGTGATGATATATTCTTCAAGGACAGATGAAAATCTAAGAAAAAGATTTTTTAGGTGCCCTAATTACAAAGTAAGGAGATTTTTGGTTTATGGTTTGTTTCCATCTTTACTCCAGTGAATTGAAGGGTTTTTTGTGGCAGACATATTGGAGTTGTGGTTTGTTTAAATGGTTAGATCCGCAGACCACCAGTTACAAATGCATTAGCTGTAACAGCAACTGTAGAGGCACAATCATCCCAAGCAACTTTAGGAGTTGAATCAGCAGATGCCTCTATAGGTGCTACCACAAGAGCTGCACATACTACCAACCAAGGGAATGTGTAAGGCACTCAAGAGTCTGTCAATGGACCACACTGAGTTTAAGGAAACCAAGGTCAATGGACCACATTTGTCTTTTACTTTTTTTGTATTTTTTATCTTTTGGCGCTTGTTATTTATGGAGGCTGATAACAATGTATTTTATGCATTTTATAATCCTCTCATTAGGCTTCTTAAGGCTCAATTTGGCTTAATTAAGTTGATTTTGTCACATTTTATTAAATTAAGTTTAATTGGATCATTGAAGAAATTATTGTTTGAATTATCATTAATTTGGGTGATTGCATTGCTTAAGTAAAGTGGCCACAATTTGAGTTGCAATTATCTGATTAATGTGATTTTAGTCTTGTTGGAAAGTTTAGATAAATCTCTAATAATTATTCACTTGATAACAAGAGCCACATTGATAGCAATATATTTCATTCATTGTATAACCTTCTTACTTGGCTTTTTCAGTAAACTGGCTATAATTTGAGTTACAAATATCCGATGAATGTGATTTTAGTCTTGTTTTAAAGCTAAGATAAATTTCTACAACTTTCATAAGGCCTCAAGACCAGAAACACATGTTTGGATAACTCAAATTGGAGTTGAAGCAAAATCTAGCATTTTGAACCTGGCAGCTTGACCTTTATGCACTCATTAGGCTATATCTCGGGCTATAGGAGCTCAACAATTCTAAAATTATGACAGTGGAAGGTTAAGACCCATATCTACAACTTTAATGAAGAACACAAAAGTTAATTCGGATTCCTTGAAGGTGATATTGGGCTTGGAAGTCAAAATAGAGGTGCTGGATTTGGGCCTAACCCATGAGCAGTAATTGGGCCATATCTCGGGATGTGGTTATTGGATTTGGCTAAACTTGGTGTCTCTGGAAAGCTGAGACAATTTCCTAGAACTTTCATGAAGACCACTTGGCTCAATTTTGACGCATGCCATGAGCTAAGAGCAGAGACATTTCGGAGCCAAGAAAGTCCATAATTTCAGCTCATTCATCATCTATTTTGATTTTACTTCTCATCATCAAACAACTCCATTGTCTTCTTGCACTCCTTGAACTCTATAAAAGGAGGCAAAGGCTGAACATATAAGGGTGTTAGTTAGCTTAGAGTTTACTTTCATGTTTATATATTAATTGTTTCCTTTGTGTAGTTTTCTATTGTTCTTAATTGAAGTTATGTTTATCATCTTCTTCTTCTATCTTTCTTTCTTCTTGTCTATGAGTAACTAAATCTTCATCTTACTTGGGTGAAAGAATGAAGCTTTTAGTAATAAAATAAGGTTAGATTATTCTATTTCTTGTGCTTAAATGATATATTATCAAATGGACATTATATGTGTTGTATTTTGTTTCCAATCAATTTATAAACCTTCTTTGTATAATGGAGATCTTGATTTATTGTAGACAATAGGATTAAGACAAAATGAATGCTTGAACTCATTTATAAATGTTGGTAGATAATTAAAGGAATCATAATATGATTGTATATTAAATTGAACTTTGAATGTTAAATCTTCCGATTGGAACCTTCATTATGTATGATTTCAATTGAGATATAAAAAGAAATAATCTTGTCTTTAATTTATTACCAAGAGTGGATCTCCTAACTCAAGCAAATCTTTTTCATCTGTGAACAACTTATATCATCTTTAGTATTGTGATAAATCTTTTCCGTACCTCAAATACTTTTCTCTTCATCAATTTCCTGTGGATTGACCCCGAACTCCCGAGAATTTACTACTTGAAACAACATGCACTTGGGTTTGAAATTTTTAATTATTCCATCAAGTTTTTGACGCCGTTGTTATTTATGTTTGATTATTCTATATTGATAGTGTATGACAATGACTAATGTATTGACAATATATTCTTGATGTATATTTTAATTTCTAATTTATTAACAATTACAATTAACTATTATAACTTGATGTTAATGACTAAATTATATTTAATGGTGATTTATTTTATACTTTTTAATTTCAAGGTAACTTTTGTACTTTAATGATTTATTTTTGTTTTTAATTTCATCGACATGGTTAATTTTATTTTTGTTTCTTTAATTATGATTAAATTTACGCTTCTTATATTTTCATTTTTATTTTTTTATTGGTCCCTTTATTTTATTATATTATTATTATTATATTATTATTATTATATTATTATTATTATTATTATTATTATTATTATTATTATTTTGTTATTATTATTATTATTATTATTATTATGTAATTTCATTACTTGGTCCTTAGTATCAACACTTTTGAAATTGCACAAGTAAACATCGAGACAATGTTAAATCTAAAAGTTTTCAATTAATTATTTATTTTTCTACCCTCTAACTTAATAAAAGTAATTTTCAATTAAACCACCCACTTCATTTCTTCATTACTAGGGCTCACCACTCTCTAGTTTTCATATTTTAAATTTACTTTGCGCATTTTATTTTCTGTATATTATTAACTCTCTAACTATCTAATTTTTTTTTATTTTATCGCTATTTAACTTTTTAATTGTTGTAATATATATATATATATATATATATATATATATATATATATATATATATATATATATATATATATATATTTGCGTGGTTGGTTTATACCACATCATTCTTAATATTTAACGGTCGGTTTATACCACCTGTTTATACATTATTTTTATTTTATGTCATTTATTTATGCTTAACTGGTATCGTGATTCAAATTCTGGTCGTTTGGTTAAAATTAATCTTGGTACTTTGTATATTGATTTATTTGAATCACAATCACACACAATTAACACAATGACTGAAATTAAAGGTGCATATGTTGAACATGAAAATCAAACACAACGAGCTGAAAATGAAAGTATACATGATGAACAGGAAAATCAACCGTTGCGAACTATGCGTGCATATTTGCAACCACCTCGAAATTCTAGTTCATCATGTTTGATCTTTCCACTCATTGCTAATAATTTTAGATTTAAATCAGGTATGATTTCTTTACTTCCTAATTTCCATGGTTTAGAAAATGAAGCTCATATTTACATCTAAAAGAATTTGAAGAAGTCTATATTGCTTTCAATGATCAAAATTGCACTGAAGAAATTGTTAAGCTTAAAGTGTTTTCTATTTCTTTGAAAGATAAAGCAAAAACTTGGCTTAATGCTTTGAAACTAAGATCAATTGGCACATGGCAAGAAATGCAAAGTGAGTTTTTAATGAAATTTTTTCCAACACATAAAACTAATGCTTTGAAAAGACAAATTCAAAATTTTTTCCAAAATTCAAATGAAGCGTATTTTCAAAGTTGGGAATGTTTTAAAGATTTGTTAAATTCTTGCCCACATCATGGTTTTGAAAAATTACGGACTATAAGCTTCTTTTATGAAGGTTTAACACCTGAAACCAAATAATTTGTGGAAATAATGTGTAATGGCGAGTTTCTTGATAAAGAACCCGAAGAAGCTTTAGATTATTTAAACCATTTGGCTGAAAATTCTCAATCTTGGTATAGTACTAATCCTTTTGAAAATTCAATTAGATATAACCTTGCAAATGCTGGTAAAGGAAAATATCATCTTAGTCAAGAAGAAGATCTAAATGCAAGGTACGCTAGTTTGGCAAGAAAGGTTGAATCCATGGAATTAGGCAAAGTAAAAGAAGTCAAATCTGTGCAAAATGAAAAAATTTGTGGCATTTGTGATGAATTAGGACACTCGACAAATGAATGTCCTAATATTCCTGTTTTTAAAAAAGTCGTGCATGAGCAAGTAAATGCAATGAACAATTTTAAAAAGTCATTCACCTTTTCTTTTTCAAATTCTTACAATCCAGGATGGAGAAATCACCCGAACTTCAATTGGAAGAATAATAATCAAGCATAATTTATACAACCACCACCTCCTCAGGAACAACAGGATTCTCAAAATTCTCAAGGATATGCACCTTATGTCCCACCATATAGGAAAAACCTATAAAGAACATTGAGAGCATTTATAGAAAAGCAAGAGGTCATCAATAAACAAAACATTCAAACCATTATAGACATAAAAGACACTCTTTCCAAACTTACTTCTGCATTCACCATTCACGAGAAAGGAAAATTTCCTTCTCAACCCCAACCGAATCCCAAAGGTCAATATAGTCTAAATAAGGGTAGTTCATAAAATCAACAAATAAATCAAGTCAATTCTATGATAACTCTTAGGAGTGGAAAAGTTATTGAAAAAGAAATTTCTGAACCTTGTGAGAAAGATGGTGAATCAATTCCCCAAGATAAGGAAGAGGTTGATAAGCCATCTGGCCAAAATGATATCAAACTCTCGTCTCCTCCACTCCCATTTCCTCAAGCATTAAGCAAACCAAGGAAATTGGACCACCAAATTGAAATTTTTGAAATTCTTAAACAAGTGAAGGTCAATATTCCGTTGTTAGATACTATCAAATACTTTCCTTCTTATGCCAAATTTTTGAAAGACTTATGCACTGTTAAAAGGAAATTAAATGTGAAAAAAATGCCTTTTTGACCAAATAGGTAAGTTCTATTATTCAAAGCAATAATGTTTTGAAACATAAAGACCCTAATTGTCCTACGGTTTCATGCATTATTAGAGAACATATAATTGAACAAGTTTTACTTGATCTTGGTGCTAGTGTTAATTTGCTTCCATATTCAGTTTATCAACAACTCAATCTGGGTGAGTTAAAACTAACTTCTGTAACTCTTCTACTTGCTGATAGATCAATTAAAATTCCAAAAAGAATAGTGGAAGATGTGTTGGTACAAGTTGATAAATTCATTTATCCTGTGAATTTTATTGTCTTGGAAACTGAACCTATGGTTAATTATTCCAAGTCAATTTCTGTTATTTTATGTCGTCCATTTTTAGCAACATCCAATGATTTGATAAATTGCAGAAATGGATTGATGAAGCTAACATTTGGAAATATGACACTTAAGCTTAATGTTTTCAACATATGAAAGCAACCACATGAAGTCAATGATAAAAATGAGGAAGCTGACGGGATTGAGGCCATTGTAGATGACCATCTTCTAAAAGGGAGTTCTTTTGACCCATCAGAAGTTTGTTTAATTAATTCATTTGATTCATCTACGCAAGTAGATGATGATATTTCTGAAATATGTTCTTTGCTTGATTGTACACAAGCAATGGAATACAAAGGATGGAAGCCGAGATTCGAGGAGCTCTAACCCATGAATGATAATATTCATGAAGAAGTACCCACATTGGAACTAAAGTCATTACCTTTCGGGTTAAAGTACACATTTTTGGGAGAAGACCAAAGATTTCCAGTAGTAATTTCATCAATCCTTACTGAAGAACAAGAAGGTATGTTGATAGAAATACTTAAAAGGCACAAAAGTGCAATTGGATAGACATTAACATATATAAAAGGCATTAATCCATTAATTTGTACTCATAGAATACATTTAAAGGATAATGCTAAAACATCACAACAAACTCAAAGAAGATTAAATCCACACATGAAAGAGGTAGTTAGGGCTGAAGTACTTAAATTACTTGATGTTGAAATTATTTACCCTATTTTCGATAGCCAGTGGGTAAGCCCTACACAAGTTGTACCTAAGAAATCTGGAATAACAGTAGTTGAAAATGAAAAAAGTGAGTTAATACCTACGCGAGTTTCATCTAGTTGGCGTATGTGTATTGATTTTAGAAAATTGAATACAACCACTAGGAAAGATAATTTTCCCTTACCATTTCTTGATCAAATTTTAGAAAGAGTAGCAGGACATCCCTACTATTGTTTTCTTGATGGTTATTCGGGATATAATCAAATACCAATTGCATTAGATGATCAAGAAAAAACTACTTTTACATGCCCCTTTAGCAATTTTGCATATAGAAGAATGTCTTTCGGTCTATGTAATGCTCCGGTAACTTTTCAAAGATGCATGCTAAGTATTTTTAGTGACAGGATTGAGCATTATTTAGAGGTTTTCATGGATGATCTGACAGTTTTTAGAAATTCTTTTGAAAATTGTCTTGATAATTTGGATAAAGTTCTTAAAAAATGTGAAGAAAAAGGATTTGTTTTAAATTGGGAAAGATGTCATTATATGGTTACTTCAGGAATCGTGTTAGGTCATATGATATCTTCTGAAGGAATTGAAGTTGATAAGGTCAAAGTTGAATTAATTGCTCATTTGTTTTCCCCAAAAACAGTCAGAGAAGTTCGTTCCTTTTTAGGACATGCAGAATTTTATCAAAGATTCATTAAGGACTTTAGTGTCATATCTAGACCATTATGCAATCTTCTGATAAAAGATGCACCATTTGATTGGACTCAAGAATGCCAAAAAAAATTTTGAAAAATTAATTGGTCTTCTAACATCGGCTCCTATCATGCAATCCCCTGACTGGTCTTTGCCTTTTGAATTAATGTGTGATGTAAGTGATTTTGCTATTGGCGCTGTTTTAGGCCAAAGAAAGGAATGTAAGCCTCATGTGATTTGTTATGCAAGTAGAACTTTAAATAGTGCAAAATGAATTACACCACTACTGAAAAAGAACTACTTACTGTAATTTTTGTATTAGACAAATTTTGAGCTCATTTAATTAGTTCTTCTACTGTTGTTTTCACTGATCATGCTGCTGTTAGATATTTAATGTCTAAGCAGGATGCCAAACTTAGGTTGATACGTTAGATCTTGTTGCTTCAAAAATTCAACATCGCAATAAAAGATAAGAAAGGAGCCGAAAATATTGTCGCAGATCATTTGTCCAGACTTACAACGGACTCATCTTTTGATAGCACAACTATCAATGATTCTTTTCCTGATGAGTTTTTATTTTCTGTCAATTCCATGCCTTGGTTTGCGAACATAGTCAATTTTCTTATAACAGGAAAGATGCCGCCTCAATGGTCATATCAAGACAGAAAAAAGTGTTTAACTGAGGTGAAAATTTTTTATTGGGATGACCCATATTTGTTCAAATATTCTCCTGATGAAATCTTTCGGAGATGTGTATCCGACAATGAGGTAGGTAGTGTCATTAAATTTAGTCACTCAGAAGCATGTGGAGGTCATTTTTCTTCAAAGAAAACAGCCACGAAAATCTTGCAGTGTGGATTTTATTGGCCCACTTTACTTAAAGATAGTCATACCTTTTGCAAAAGTTGCAAAAATTGTCAGAAATTAGGATCCATTTCTAAAAGAAATATGATGCCTCTGAACCCTATCCTTTTCATTGAAATTTTTGATTGTTGGGAGTTAATTTCATGGGTCCATTTCCATCCTTATTTAGATATGTGTATAGTTTGGTTACAATTGATTATGTCTCAAAATGGACTGAAGCGATTCCATATCGACAAAATGATCATAAAACTGTTCTCAAATTTTTAAAAGAAAATGTCTTAAGTCGATTTGGAATCCCTCAAGCTATCATTAGTGATGGGGGAACACATTTTTGTAATAAACCATTTGAATATTTAATGAAGAAATATGGTATTAACCATAAAGTTGCTACCCCTTATCACCCTCAGACAAGTGGACAAGTAGAATTAGTAAATAGGGAAATTAAACAAATTTTAGAAAAAACGGTTAACCCAAATCGTAAAGATTGGTCTTTAAGACTAAGCGATGCACTTTGGGCTTACCGTACTGCTTTTAAAACATCTTTAGGCATGTCACCCTATCGATTAGTTTATGAAAAACTTTGTCATTTGCTTGTAGAACTGGAGCATAAAGCATTTTAGGCCATTAAAGCTTTCAATTTAAATCTTGATGATGCTTGCAAGTTACGCAAATTGCAAATAAATGAACTTGAGGAATTGAGAAATAATGCATATGAAAACTCAAAAATTTATAAAGAAAGAACAAAAATTTTTCATGACAAATCTATTTTAAGGAAATCTTTTGAAATTGGTCAAAAAGTTCTGCTTTATAATTCTCGTCTTCACCTATTCCCTGGAAAATTGAGATCCAGGTGGACTGGTCCTTTTATTGTCAAACATGTATATCCTTATGGGGCCATAGACATTGAGAATCCTAGGAATGGTAATGTGTCTAAAGTCAATGGATAAAGACTTAAACCATTTCTGGAAAATCAAGCTGTTGAGGTAGAATTCATTTCCCTTTCTAATCCTTGTTATGTGAAAAATTTACTCTAATTTTGTGGTTTTATTTTATTTTGCAGTTCTTTAGCTCCCTGGTAAAATGGCGAATGACGGTACTCCGTTACTCTCAAGTCGGTTTGCTCTCTTTCAGTTTCCCAAAATAACTAATTTCTTCTTCTTCAAAATGGATATCATTTTCTCAAACCTGAGAAAACATTTTCCTTCTCTTCCTCAAAATGCTCTAACAAAAATTTACAAGGCTAGATGTGAAAGATTGAGATTGTTAATGCACAAAGATATACCAGAAGATGTACGTTGGATAATCGAAGCAAAGGTCTAATTAGCAGATGAGTCTTCAATTTCATTTGACTCATACATGTCAGGTCTTGGTAGAATTTCATATTCTAAAAGGAGAAGAGCAAAAAGATTACAAGTCTGTCACAAATGTGCACGATGGAATTGTAACAAGCGATGTCGTTCTTTGGGGATGGTTTCCGCAAACAGAGAAGATAAAATTTTCTTTATTAAGAATGGACTGAGTAAGGAGTCATTAGATGATATCTTATTGACTCTTGATACGCATTCTTATGGTTTTGTGCATCATGAACTTCTTAACTTGTGGAATCTCTTCAAGGATGAACAAAAGCAATACAGTCTTGGAATTTGACTCTAAAAAATCATGTTTGCCAATTTATAAGAAAATTAGATGGGAAGCTTATCCTCGACTCATAGAAGGCGTTTAAGTCGTTTCTAGATGTGAAACCAGAGGCAGATGTGAGCCACATCCACAACAACATGTACATATTTTCTTCTTCTTCTTCTTCTTCTTCTTCTTCTTCTTCTTCTTCTTCTTCTTCTTCTTCTTCTTCTTCTTCTTAAAAAGAAAAAAAAGAGAAAAAAAAAAAGAAAAAAAAGAATGTATACATCTTGGGTTTGGCTTTGGTAACACAAAACGTGAATAGGGAAATGCATGCATCTTAATCCAACCTTCTTAATTAAAAAACAAAGTAGGTAGATTGTATCCCACATGTGAGGCAGCCAGTCGCATTATGGTCACTTGTCCCTTTTGGGAACCCTATGTTGCGCTAGTCTTGAATGAGTCTAATACTGGTCAATAATGTTTTGGCACAAAGCCGAAAGAGCAGACTACCTCTATCCCAATCTTAAGTGAGTATACACTCATCTTTCATCAGGTTTCTAATAACTTGAAAAAAAAAGGGCGAAACTACGAGAGTACCATGACTTTAATTAGTTGTGGAGCCCCAGCCTTTGGCTAACCCGTCATTGACTCGGGTGGACCTTTGCACGTTGGTCCTTAAAAAAGGTTCGTATACCATGCTCTGTAGAGAGCCACACTCCATAACCCAATGTTTACCATCTAGGCACTGTAGAGCTAATGGACAGAAAGAAGCGTCCCGTCTTTACAGTGAATGGAAACTGTTAACTAAGCCATATACTTACTTTAATTAGTAGGCCTCTATGGCGAGTTCTGACTGGCTGCGGTCAGGTACCATCTTCTTAGAATACATACATTTAATTAGGTTTGCAGGAAGATAGAGGGCTATTCTTCCGTAAGTAGGACAGAAAAGATTCAAAGGTTCTTGTTGTCGGTTTGGCAATCCTTGTGGAATTCATATGTTGCACTGGTGACACGTAACTCAAAAATATACCACTATTGCATTCATGACACGCAGTATAAAGATATGCCATGAAAACTGTATATATAACTATGTCCTCATTTATTATTATATTTTTTTTTATCTTTGTATGATTTTGTTGTATTTTCATTTTTGGACAGACGATCCTTTGAGCAGGGTCCTTCAGGGGTTTCTAGACTTCTTTACTCTGATGGTTTTCTTGAAATTAAAAAAAAATCAAATGGTGAAAAACAAAACAAAGAAAAAAAGAAAAAAAAAGATTTTGTGTTTTTTTTTATTTTCAAACTTTTCTGACAACAGTCAACCTACCCATATAGGTGCTATAATTACTTTTTCCCTTCTTTTCTCTATTTAAACACTTCATTCTCTTCACTTTCCTTCAACTCGTAATCATTTAGAGGGAAGGTGAAATTATGGGACCTCCTGTTCGTAACCTTAAAAATATTTGTATTTTTTGTGGGTCAAGTTATGGGAAGGGTTTAGAGTTTGTAAATGTAACAAGCGCTCTTGGTCGAACACTTACTACGAGGAATATTCATGTTGTATATGGGGGAGGTTATCGTGGGTTAATGGGGGCTGTATCACTCTCTGCTTTTATAGGAGGCAGTCAGGTTTTAGGTGTCATTCCTGAACCTTTAGCTCAAATGAACATTACTGAAAAGACAGTTGGAGAAGAAATTCAAGTATCATCTATGCATGGATGAATGAAAACAATGCTTGACAACTCTGATGCATTCATTGCCTTACCAGGTGGTTTTGGTACTTTGGAAGAAATTTTTCAAATTGTCTCTTGGGCCGAACTGAACATCCACCATAAACCCATTAGTTTGTTGAATGTTAATAATTTCTTTGATCTTTTGTTATTTTTTCTTGATAAAGCTGTGGAACAGAAATTTATCACTCATTCGGCAAGAAAACTTCTTATCTCTGCCTCCACTATTGATAAGTTGATTGATAAATTAGAAGCTTTTGTTTATGAACCTGATAAAGTCCTAGCTCAGATAAATTGGTCATCAGGAAGCAATGAGGGAAGTAGCAAGAAAAGAAAGCCAGATCTGATACTTCATCTTTAATAGGTTTGATTTTATTTATCGTACTTTGTTTTTGTTTAAATTTGTGTCAGATTTCTCCAGCAGGTACTATTTTCTATCATTTACTCATCTATATTTTAACATTACGGACAATGTTGTGATCTGGTTGGGGGGAAGGATAGTTAAAAAAAAAGTATGGAAGTATGATATAATTGTCATAAATTTACTAAACCAATGAATGATCGCGGAGTATGGAGTAATTTTACTCCTGAGACGCATTTAAATTAGAAAGTATGTTTAGTGAGATGACTGTCAGAAATCTACAACAAAACCAATTAAGGATGGCAGAGTAAGGAGAAAATTTTGCCCTGGAGGTAATTTTACTCTTGAGACGCATCTTAGTTGAGGAAATAACTGTTTTAAAAGTAGCAAAAAGCATATCTTGGGTCATAGCATAAATTTTCTTCTTTCTTATAAATCACATGCTTGGATATGAATGTTGAATTGATGGATTGTGAATGATAAAAATATGCCTTGTGAGATTTTGAGCCTATTGATGAATGGATTGAACATTTATACCATTCTCTTCTTTCTTGTATGATTTTTACTCATGAAATTGTTACTCTAGAACTTGCTTTGATTCTTTTTGAGGCTACATTTTTATATGCATACATAAATATGATTGAGGCATTTTGAAATAGCTACTTTGACTAAATAGTCATCCTTGTATATTTTTGCTTGTGTATCCTCTTTGAGCTTATTTGACCATTTCTTGTTTTTAGCTCATCACGTGCCTTTAAAAAAAAAGAAAAAAAAGAAAAAAACTATGTTCTTACCTGATCTTAGGGAATAAGAGAGCATTGACATTGTTCTTAAACAAGTGTAGGGGTGTGTGTTCATTAAAAAAAAAGAAAAAAAAAAGAAAGAAAGAGTTGGCCACCTAATGCACTATGTGACATATTCATACCTAGAATAAAGATGGATGCTTGGAAACAACAGGAAGAGAAGGAGAAAGTTTATACCTAACAATGAATTCAACTCATCAATTTGGGATTGATCGTCAACAAAACATTAGTCAAATATTAGTCATTGTCTTTTATGATGAATGTTCTCAAATATCTTTTCTACTCTAACTGTACCATAATGCTCTTTTATTCTCTTTGACATTTATCTTCTTATATCCATATTATCCCTCCTTTTTTACCATGACCCCATTACAACCTTGAATAAAGTTCTCTTGATTTATGTGTGCATGTGTTCTGAGTAGTGGAGAAGTAGAAGATAAGCAAGCTTATGGTAGTACAATTTTTCATGGGTTGAATTGAGTGAAATATCTACCATTTTAAACAGTTGAGGTATTGAGAGTGAATCATGTGAAGATCTTTCATTCTTGATTCGTTCTTTTTAACTGAAGTTTCCTTGCTTGATGGTTTGAGATGTGAAGAAATATTACCTCAAAAATGCTTTGTTCCTTTGAATGACTTTGTTTTTGTTTTATTAAATCTTTTAGAATTTTTAGCTTTTGAGTCTGTGTCATTTTTCTTTGTTCCTTAGTTTTTTTTCTTATGTGTTTTGTCCGGGAGTGCAAAAGTTTAGTGTGGGAGAATTTAATAACAATGTATTTTATGCATTTTATAATCCTCTCACTAGGCTTCTTAAGGTTCAATTTGACTTGATTAAGTTGATTTTGTCACATTTTATTAAATTAAGCTTAATTGGATCATTGAAAAAAATATTGCTTGAATTATCATTAATTTGGGTGATTGCATTGCTTAAGTAAAGTGGCCACAATTTGAGTTGTAATTATCTGATTAATGTGATTTTGGTCTTGTTGGAAAGTTTAGATAAATCTCTAATAATTATTCACTTGATAGCAAGAGTCACATTGATAGCAATATATTTAATTCATTGTATAACCTTCTCACTTGACTTTTTCAGTAAACTGACTATAATTTGAGTTACAAATATCCAATGGATGTGATTTTGGTCTTGTTTTAAAGCTAAGATAAATTTCTACAACTTTCATAAAGGCCTCAAGACTAGAAACACATGTTTGGATAACTCAAATTGGAGTTGAAGCAAAATCTAGCGTTTTAAACATGACAGCTTGACCTTTATGCACTCATTAGGCTATATCTCGGGTTATAGGAGTTCAACAATTCTGAAATTTTGACAGTAGAAGGTTAAGACCCATATCTACAACTTTAATGAAGAACACAAAAGCTAATTCGGATTCCTTGAAGGTGATATTAGGCTTGGAAGTCAGAACAGAGGTGCTGGATTTGGGCCTGACCCATGAGCAGTAATTGGGCCATATCTCGAGATGTGGTTATTGGATTTGGCTAAACTTGGTGTCTATGGAAAGCTAAGACAATTTCCTAGAACTTTCATGAAGACCACTTGGCTCAATTCTGACGCATGCCATAAGCTAAGAGCAGAGACATTTCAGAGCCAAGAAAGTCCATAATTTCAACTCATTCATCATCTATTTTGATTTTACTTCTCATCATCAAACAACTCCATTGTCTTCTTGCACTCCTTGAACTCTATAAAAGGAGGCAAAGGCTGAACATATAAGGGTGTTAGTTAGCTTAGAGTTTACTTTCATGTTTGTATGTTAATTGTTTCCTTTGTGTAGTTTTCTATTGTTCTTAATTGACGTTATGTTTATCATCTTCTTCTTCTATCTTTCTTTCTTCTTGTCTATGAGTAACTAAATCTTCATCTTACTTGGGTGAAAGAATGAAGCTCTTGGTAATAAAATAAGGTTAGATTATTCTATTTCTTGTGCTTAAATGATATATTATCAAATGGACATTATATGTGTTGTATTTTGTTTCCAATCAATTTATAAACCTTCTTTGTATAATGGAGATCTTGATTTATTGTAGACAATAGGATTAGCACAGTGAATGCTTGAACTCATTTACAAATGTTGGTAAATAATTAAATGAATCATAATATGATTGCATATTAAATTGAACTTTGAATGTTAAATCTTTCTATTGGAACCTTCATTATGTATGATTTCAATTGAGTTATAAAAAGAAATAATCGTGTATTTAATTTATTACCAAGAGTGGATCTCCTAACCCAAGCAAATCTTTTTCATCTGTGAACAACTTATATCATCTTTAGTATTGTGACAAATCTTTTCCGTACCTCAAATAATTTTCTCTTTATCAATTCCCTGTGGATCGACCTTGGACTCCCGAAAATTTACTACTTGAAACAACCTGCACTTGGGTTTGAAACTTTTAATTATTCCACCAGTGGCTCAGTGTGTTGTTATTTATGTTTGTTATATATTGACTAGTGTATGACAATGACTAATGTATTGACAATTGTGGGTTGATGTATATTGGTTAATGACTATTATATTGACAATTACAATGACTATTATATTGATGTTAATGACTAAATTATGGTTAATGGTGACTATTTGTACTCTTTTAATGACAAGGTAACTATTTGTACTCCTTTAATGATTTGTGTATTTATCTCTATACATTACTGACATGGTTAATGATAACTATTTGTATTCTCTTAAATTATGATTAAATTCGTCCTTATACTTTCATATGATTTGTATATTGGTCCCTTTACTTGAATATGATTTGTGTATTAGTCTTTGTACTTTCCTATGATTTGTGTATTGGTCTCTATACTTTCATAGGATTTGTGTATTGGTCCCTATAGGCACCAGTCAGTTATTCAGTCCATGTAATTTCATTACTTGGTCCTTAGTATCAACACAATTGTGATTGCACAAGTAAACATCAGACAATGTTAAATCCAAAAGTTTTCAATTAATTGATCAAAAGGGGATTACATAAGTCAAGTCATTTACTCAATTAAACCACTCACTACATTTACTCAAATCCTAAACATCTACCCACCAACATACATTAATAGTCAAAATCAATTCAAAGTAGTTAATACAACATTCCTCTGTCATATTTAGTCTATATTAAAAACAACATCGATCTCACTATCATTCCACAATAAATCACCATCAGTAGCTTGTACATCCTTAATTTCCTCTTCATACCTCGAACCACTCGTTGCTACCTTTCAAGAACTTCCCTTGCACTAGTTGGCATTGGCGGATCCAACTATTCAAACAAACCATAACTCCAATCTTCCTGCCATAAAAAACCCCTTCAAATCATTGGAGTAAAGATGGAAATAAACCATAAATAAAAAATCTCCTTACTCTGTAATTAGGGCACCTAAAAAATCTTCTTAGATTTTCATTTGTCCTTGAAGTATATATCATCACACTATCACCACAAGCACAGAACATGCTTGTGATCAAGCGGCTCCTATGAGTGGAGCGACTACAATGTGAGCTATGGGACCTGCAACTGTTGCCATCCATGGTTGAGTATGGAGAAGGAAGAAGTGAAGCTGCACAATTTCAATGGACAAACCCTAGATTTTGAGGATTTTTGTCACTTTTTATAAAAATTATTGGAGGGAAATGAGGTGGATTAAAAAATTTATTTTTTATTTGATATTGTTACCAATTAAGATTATGTTTGCCACGTAAGACAAAATTTAACAGTGTCATCATGGTAGGTGACAGTAGGGACTAGTGTGAAAACGGAATGAAAATATAAGGACTCAGATAAAAAAAAATATAGAAACCAAAATCCAAATATAGTAGAAGTATAGAGACCAAAAGTGTATTTAAGTCAATATCTTCTAGAAGATTTAGTAATTACCTGGAAGGGCTGAGGTAAATAGCCTATGGATGCAGATTTCTAGGCCACAATATATCTAAGCTTGAATCCCAGTATAAAACAATAAAAGAAAATCATAAAAACCGTTGCACAAATACACTCTTTTATTTTTTAATATTTAACATAAAGAGTAAAATCATTTTAAGCTCCACACAAATATAAGTTTTATCAATGTCTTTGTACAAATAAATTTTATCAATTTCTTTTGTCAAACTTAAAATCTCCCAATAAAAATTCATCGATATTAAAAAAAAGGTGTCAAATTAGGTTAGTTTAGCCTAAATGGGCCAGGTCACTTCGAGTTGAGCCATTTTTAAACTGGGTCCAATCAAGCTTAGTATATTTTGGAGTAGCATGTTGCTAGCTTAGTCTAACACATTGCAAATTGCAGGTTGGGCAAGTCGACCTATCAGCCTGCTAATGCTTTTTTAAAAAAATAAATAATGAATTAATATTTAAAAACAAGTCAATAAAAATTAAGAAATTTGGACAATTTAGTTTTGAGTTAATATCAAATAAATTAGAGAGTTAGCTTTTAATTTTTCAAATAAAAAATGATAATATACTCTTAAGTGATGGGTTGTTGAATTTTATAGTAAATTAAATTTCAGACCAATGGACCAACTTGATTTCAGGCTAAGCTAAATCGAGTAGGGTTAAGTCAAGCAAAAATTAGTTTGAACTTAAATTTTTCTAATCTAACTCATATATTTCATCAGGTTATTTTTACTGGTCCTTCGAACTCATCCTATTTTAATAGCTTTACATATTATGATAACGATCTTAACAAAGTAATTGAAGTGTAATGTTTTAGCTGAACCAAGTCCAATTATTCATGTTTTATTATAGAGGGAGATTATGAAGAAACGATCGTTTTTCCAAACTGGACCAACTAAACTTGGCCATATCTGTATAATAATCTGCTTCATTAACTTGACACTATCTTCATAAGATGGATGACAACATCAACATGGATTACTCTTAGTGGAAGAGAATTAGATTTATTAAGCATGTGGTCCTGATTTCGATATCAGAATGCATGTGTATGAAAATTACATCGTTACGAGGAGTTTCTACTTAGGTGTCTAATTTTAATTGGTGAATGAATACTTTGGGAAATAAAAAAAATAAGATGGATGACAATACAACAAAATTAATGGTTTATATATAAGGGACTAAAAAATAATTTCTTTATATAAACGTATGTTAAAATAATCATTTTAACTATTTTGACTGAGTGTGTTATTTGGATGAACTTTGTAAAATTTGATTATTTTAATAATCGATTATAATAAAATCAATTTTATGTTTGGATATGATAATTGAAAAGCGATTTTAAAATAATATGTTTAGTTTGAATGACATAAAACGAATCGCTTTTATATATTAAATTATCAAAAGAAATACAAAATAATTAAAAAATTTATTTAATTGAGGACAAAATGATATTTACATCTCAAATTTTTTTAAATAATCTATAATAAAAAACTTCAAGTTTTGATATTATGAAGAAAAACCTATTATAATATATTAAATTTTATGTAAAAATTAAAATTAAAATTATCAAATATGATTAAAATATTAAAAAAATATTTTTTTTAAACAAAAAACTGTTTTGATAAAAATTAATCTCTACTAAATATATTTTTAATAAGTAAAATCGAGCTACACCAACTTAACAATACGTCATTATTAGTGTTATTATAAGCATTCAGTGAGACTTTTGGGATGTCTTAACCTTAAAGGAGGATAAAATCTCTTCTCTTAAAACTTTTACTTAAAGAATAATTCATTTGAACAATGAAAAAACATGGAGATGTATGTTCTACATATATTCTAATTTTATTTTTACATATAAACAACATACATATTTAGTTTACATTATTGCTTACCAAAATTACTTATTTTATTATTTTAAATTCTTGATTTCTTTTTTATTTGTTTTCTTAAAGCGAGACAATGCCATGGGCATGGACCGACGGTTGGAGTACGCAAAGAACCAACTTGAATTTCACGTAAATCAATCTATCAATCTATATCTTAAATGGAGTACATGACATTGAAGTTACACCTAGTTAAATCATCCAATATGTCAGGTGGTCCGACCTTTTTTTCACTTTTTAATCCTGATCTGTTTTGTTCTAGTTAATAAATTTAATTTTGATTTATGTTAAGATAATTTCTTTTAAATTTCCTAAAATTATTCTATTAGTAGATGAGTTTGATTGTCATAATAATTATTAAATAAAGTTTCATGCACATTACCATTGTATATATTTTTCATATTTAAGAGTATGTAACAGAATTAGATTATAAATATATAAAAAATAAAATAAAATCTATAATAATTAAATAATTAAAATTATATAAATATAAAATAATATGTGTATAAATAAATGTGAGTAATGTTATTTATAATTATTAAAAGAATAATTTTTTTTAATAAGATGACAATATATATAAGGATGATAGTATAAAAATCTATTTACATTTATATAGGATCAAAAATTAAATTTATAATAAATTTTATATTAATATTTTTTGTTTTGATCTGTTCTGTCTTATACTCTTTTATTATATCTAATGCATAAAAAAATGGAAATCCCAAATGGCTTCTTAGAAAATAAAGTAAACAATGACTTAATTGAAAAAAAAAAAACTGTTTTGTCAATTTTTTGTGTTGTGAAACTACGAAGAATTTCCTTCTGCCTGAGACTTTTCCTGCCGTGGTAATTTCCTGTGACTTGTGTACTTTTACTTGTGTACTTTTTCTTGAAGAAATGTTCAACAAATAAGACTAAATGATAGTTTTCATTTATGATGCATCCATCCAACTAATTAACAGTTAATCAGGTTTCAAGGCGAATTTGGATAAAACTCGAGTATTTTATCTTTGGGTACGGGTTGGGTTGGATATTAGATGTCTCACTTTGTTACCTATTCTGAACTCATCTTGAACTATATACATAGAGATATATTTAATGAAAAAAAAAAATATTATAAAAAAATAAAATAAAAATAAATTTTGATCATATAATTATATATAAATAATTAAAATTAAAAATTATTTAAAAATTATGTAATTATTTAAAAAAATTATATATATTTATGTTATAATTTTAATTATTTATATAAAATTCAAAAATCAAGATTTAATCATTTTATTTTTTATAATAAATATTTATTTAATTAAATACGATATATATATATATATATATATTATATTTAGATTATAATAAATTTGTTATTTAACTTGTTTTTTAAAAATCTTATAACAAAAAATGTAATTCAAAGCAGGGCAGGACAGAGACGGGACAGATAAAATTCCTACAAATTTAAGTATGGGGCAAGTAATGAAAAACCTGTACCTATCCGCCTGGTTCTCATCTCTATCAAAATGTTAGAAAGATTCTATTCAATAAGATAGAAAAATGATGATTTTATATCTTTTTTAGAAGTATAAATATTGTAAATATTTTTTAAAAAATGTGTGATTAAATAAGAAAAAATAATAAAAATATATATATAATAAATAATATTAGATAAAATATGAAAAAAATATATATACTATTTACAATAAAAATATTAAGATTAAATAAGATAACCAAGAAATCGTTATTTTCAATCCAACACTATATCTTGGCTTAAAATGTAAAAACATTAAATTTATGAATTTTTTCACTTAATATTTGTTTGGATTAGATTTTAACGTAATTAATTTTAAAAAAACTGATGTTGAAATAATTGATTTTAAAATAATTCATGTTAGATGAAACCCATTTTCGTTTGAAAAAGTTATTTTAAATGTTGGTTTAGAAGAATTAATTTTATTTGGATGGTGTAAAACAAAATTACTTTTACACATAAAATTACCAAAAAAAAATAAGTGTAATATTTTAATTTAAAAGATACATAGACGTGATGAGGTTATTTCAATAATTGTGTTTATTTGGTCTTGCCCCTTTTAATTGTGTTAACTACTTCCAATAAAAACAATTTGTCCTGCCGCTCAGTCACGTTGGAAAAGTTTTGGTTAATTGCATGTTTGAATAAACTTATTTCAGCTTGAAACAATTTTTTTTTTTAAAAAGTTGTTTTAATAGTATTATAATATATTTCACAAAATTAATTTTAAATTTTACATGAAATTAAATGTATTATAATTTTTTTTATAATGTTAAAGATTTAAATTTATGATTCTAACTTATAAATTATTTCTTATACTTTAAATATAAATATTATTTTATCCTCATTCAAATAATTTTTTAATCATTTTATATTTATTTTGATAATTTAATACATAAAAATAATATTTTAATATCAACTAAATAAAATATATTAATTTAAAATTATTTTTTAATTGACATATTTAAACATAAAAATAAATTAATTATAATCGATTATAATAAAAAAATATTAAAATAATCAAAAAATTTATAATAAAACTAAACACACCCTAAGAAACCAAACAACATTTTAATTCTAGCTATAGCCACAACGAGCCCAAACGTCTTTTTGAATGGTTTCAGAATATAAAAATCAAATGGTCTTCATTTATTTTTTTTTATGAGCTGATTTACTTATTTATTTCTTTTTTAATGTGAAATTTCTTTATTTTTCATATTTTATTCATACTTAAATTTTTAATAATATTTAAAAAAATATTTAATGTCAATTTTGATATCCAATATCAAATTGTTTTTCCAAAAAGAATCAATTTGATGTCAAACTTACACTAAAGCATCATTTTGGTGTATTTATCATTAAAGGATTAAATTAATGACACTTGCCTTAATTTTCTAAGAATGAAACTTGTACTGTTAGAAGACTAAAAATAAGTGTAAACTCTCTCTCTCTCTCTCTCTCTCTCTCTCTCTCTATATATATATATATATATATATATATTTATATATATATAAAAGGTAAAAAAATTATAAATATTGAATTATTACTATTATATTATATGAATAATCAAATTAAAACATAAATAGTATATGACTTTTTTAAGTGACATAAATAAGTAACTTTTTAATCTTGATCATATATATATTGTATAGTCAATATTTATTTTTTTATTATTATAAGATTATGAGTGAATTATTACTATATCTTATATGAATAATCAATAAAAATAATTATGACTTTTTAAGTGGTCTAACCTATAAGTAACTTTTAATCTTGATCATCTATATATAAACATAGTCAATATTTATTTTTTTACTTTCTTATAATAAAAATTCGTCTCATTAAATATATATATATATATATATATATATATATATATATATATATATATATATATATATATATAGAGAGAGAGAGAGAGAGAGAGAGAAATATATATGTTAGCATATTTGATGAAATAAGTGTTTATTGTAAGAGATTAAATAAGTAAATTTTGACTATTAGATCTTATATTAATAGTCAAGATTATAATATAAATACATATGACATTTTTAAGTAGTCATATGATCTTTAAGTAATTTTAATCTTGATCATTCATATATAATTATATGATTAAAATTTATTCATTTCACTCTTTCATTATAAAAATTCATCTTACTAAATATATATATATATATATATATATATATATATATATATATATATATGTAGTTAAATAGTGATATTAATTTTTATAATTCTTTTTTAAAAAAGTATTCATATCAATTTCCTTTTCTTTTAATCAATATACGTAAATAGTAATAAAGTAAAAGACTTAAAACATTTTTTCTCTCCCTGATGTTCACTAAAATTTCGATTTAGTCCCTTTATGTTTTATAGGAGCTAAAGCCCCTATATCACGTTTTGTGTATGAGAATGCATCATAATAATTTTCGATAAATTAATATGATTTTTTCCCATAAATAACATAGGATTCATTATTTAAAAAGAAAAGGAAAACACATTTTCAAAGAACACATAAATGGAGATTTCTTATTATGGAAAGATAACTAAAACAACACATAGAAATCTAATCAATCAATTAATATAATCAATAAAAGAAAGATAAATTGTCTAAAATTTTGTTATGTGTCATTAAATCAATTAATAAATATATTAAATCTTTTATATGTGATAACTGCATTACTTAATTATTTATTATGCATTATTTGATGTAATAACTTAAAAAATATTAATATATATAAAAAAATTTATCACGGATACATAAGTCTCAATAAATTGAAAAAAAAAAAAAAGCTATCTATTACAAAAATTCGCAGAAGCAAGCAAACGAAAAAATCAAAAACAAAAAAAAATGACAAAAAACAATATAACAAATAACAAAAAACTCTAAAGCAACACCAACTTGTTGAGATTATAGGGCGGAGGTATTTGCACGAATGGTCGTCGACGGTGAGCACCCATGGGTGCTGAATGGCTGACATGGAGGCGAGAGATTCGAGTCTTCAAAGTTCACCCATGTGGCGATATTAATACGCTGAAGTGACTGGCTTTTCCTATCTAGTGTTTGGTCGCACTATCTTTGCTGGAGATGCAGAATGCTTTTCTGACACATCGTTTTATTATAATAAAAAAAGTTCTGGATTGTTTTTAGGGTTTAGGAATTGCGATTTGACAAGGGTGATAATTATCTACTCATTAAAATTCTTTTTTTTTTAACTCTTGAACATATAATTCAAAAATTATAGTAATTAATTTTATTGGTATAATTTTATTCTAAATAGGTTGGATAATAAATATAAGGTGATGCTAATTAGGATTTATTTAAGATTTAAAAATGTAAATTAGGCAAATTTTATAGTATCTAATTGATTAATGCATTGATGATATTTCTGTGATTATAGAACAGTACAAATAACTTCTAGTGCGATAATGTAAATTTTTTGAAAAAGATCCAATTGAGAATCAACACGTACTGTGAGTGAGTTCTTACTTACTATATTTATTTGAATTTATCAATTTTAAATTGATTTTATTGTTGAATTTTTAAATATAGTAGAGTCTTAAGAACTCTTGGGACAAACAAGATTTTTAGAAAACCCACTATTGATTTTTTACAGTGTTCTAAGCCAATAATTTTAGTTATCTTAAAATGTTTTGATATTGGTTATAGGTCAAAGGTAGTAAATGTTATGTTTAGTTATTTATGCCCGTGATAGTAACTGTTTTGGGTATTGGCTTGGGTCATTGAAGGTGTTTGATATAGACAATGATTATCTTTATAGAAAGGATATTTAAATTTATTTGAGTGAGTTTCTCTAAATGAAAGAAATAGTTCTCTTTGAAATAAATTTACTTGATTATATTGGATTTTATTTTTGTTCACTTGAAGAAAAAAATTATTTTTTGAAAGCCATATTGTTACATTTTTTTATAAATTATAGTTTTGGAAAAAGACCTTATTAGAACATTGTATTTAACAACAGTAAATGTTAGCCTTGGTACACTTAAGATTAGATTAGGCTCTAGCTAGTAGGGTATATGCTGACTATGTGTATAGGCCAACACATATGAGTTGGTAATGATTTCGAGCTTAATGCTCGTCAGTTCAAGCCTTGGGCTAGTCAAATGGTTAGTTTATCCACGAGTTATGTGCTTGTTCTATTTTGGTTCTACCTAGTGAATTTTCCCATATGAATTGTGATTTTAACGATTTATGCTTGGTTTTGTACAATTAGAGTTTGTTCTCAGTTTATATATATATATATATTCTTCTTTCTTTTCGGAATGATCTTTAATGAGTTGATTGGAATTGTTTTACCGAGAAAATATTTTATTTTATTTAATATTTTACTTGATAAGGAAAACTCGTGTCTAACTTATCCTATTTCCATTATGGTATGTAGTAATTACTCACTGAGTTTGTGACTCACCCAAATCGTAATTATGTTTTTCAGATAAAAGAAAAGAGATAGCTTCTAGTTCCACTCATCTAGTTTGATCAAGGAAGTTGACACGGTTACTATTAGTGAGCCCAACACATTGTTCGTGTAGGCAAATTTGAAAATGTATTTAATTTGTTGATAAGTTTGGTTGAAAACATTATAGATTATTGATCTTAGAGTTGCTCCATTATTTCTGTTATTTCTGCAAGTATGATTCCAGATAAATAGTAGAGTTTTAATTAATATTTTTGGCAAATTTCAATTATTAGATTTGGTTAATTATGATTGTTGAAAGTATGATATTTTTTATATTGAACTATATTCTAAGACCTTGTGGTGGCTATTGTTATTGTTTTGGAATGTCCGCAAGAATTGTAAAATTAGAGGCTTGTGTGACTTGGGATAGCCTATAATTTGCCTTTGTTACACGCTGATCATGAACCCTGGGTTTGGGTCGTGACAAAGTCAGTATCAGAGACTTAGTTTTGTCCATGTGTATAACGAAGCAAGTGTCCTTTGATAGAATTTCAATTGTGGCTATGACCCGAATATACTCACAATTGAGACGCTTTTAGAGGCCTATTAGGATGTCTACCTTTGTTTTCAAAAATTATGAGTCAGTATGTTTCCTTAATTGTAAAAGTTATCTTGTTTCATTTTAACATTTTGATTGTCTTTTCTAAGTGAAAATGTCACCTAGAACTCGCGCTATTGGTAGAGGAATAATGAGAAATGAGCGCCCAGCTGATGAGCTTGTTAGGCGATCATCCCAGGCTACTTGAGGTCGTGGTAGGGGCGATGGACTACCTGGACAGCCTAGGAATGAAGCCACTAGGACTGAAACTACGTCCCTTACTATGGAAATGATAGATCGATTAGAAACAATGCTGGAAGGAGCGAATCATAACATAGATAGGTTGACTTAGATGATGGATAACCAAGGAAGTCGCGTTGATTAGCCTCTTGGCAATACAACTTCAGTAAATCCGGGAAGCTCACAACCACGTACAGATAGGGCCATCAATGTGTCACTCAAAGAATTTATGAAGTTGAACCCACCTTCTTTTACGGGAGGTACTGAGGATCCTCAACATTTTCTAGATAGTGTAGAAAGGGTGTGTAGAGCCCTTGGTTGCTCACGTCGGAGGGCTGTAAAGTTGGTTGGATTCAAACTTGAATATATGACATAAACCTAGTATGAGACCATGCTGGGGGGAAGACTAGCAACATCTCCACCATTGACTTAGGATAAATTCAAAACTCTATTCATGGAGCACTTCTTCTCAGAGAGTGACAGGAATGACCAGATTCAAGAATTTCAGGAGTTAAAACAGACACTAGATATGATAGTGAGTGATTATGATTGTCACTCCACTCAGCTCTCCCGTTATACACCACATCTTGTCCCTACTGAAAGGGATATGATACTGAAATTCATAGATAGTCTGGAGAAACCCTTGTACAGAATAATGGCAGCACAAACCACATATTTTTTGACATATGTAACAGTAGTGGATTGTTATAAGAAGATTGAAAAGAGAGAGATGAAGGATCATGAGGCACAGTAAAAATTCAAGAAGCCTAAGACTGAGGGTTCTTATAGTGGGCAAGGTAATGGTAAGTCTATGAAAGGGTCTAAACCCCAAGGTTAGCTGAAAGCTTCACAAAAACCTGAGACTAATAAAAGAAACTAACAAGGTACTACACAGTTTAGTCATGTTAAGAGTCTTATGAAAGACTTGTGGGAATTTTTATTCTAGTTAGTGTTGCAAGGAGACTGGTACTTGTTTTTGGTGTGAAGAACTTGACTATAAGAAGAGTAATTATCCCCAACTACAGGGTGCTAGCCAGGTACCACTGCCACCAACAGTACCGCCTCATCCTATTGCAGCTCAACCATTGAGACAGGTTCATTCTCAAAAAGGCAAAGGAAGTATAGGGCAACCATCAAGAGGCCAAGTGCGTGTTTTTGCTTTAACTCCACAAGATGCTCAAACATCAAATACGATGGTTACAAGTATACTCTTTATATGCTTATGTGATGCACACGTTCTATTTGACCCCGACTCCACCTTTTCATATGTGTCCCCATGTGTTGTTACTCAATTTGGTAAAAAACCTGCACCACTTGACCACTCGTTTCTTGTGGCTACACCAAAAGGGAATCTATTCTTGTTAAATATGTGTTCAAAACATGTGAAATCTTTGTTGATATTCGTGAAACATTAGTAGATTTGATTGTGTTAGACATAATGAACTTTGATGTAATCTTAGGCATGGATTGGTTAACTTCTTGCTATGCTATTATGGACTACCATGCAAAGGTAGTACAGTTTAATATTCCAGGTAGATAGACATTTCATGTATAGGGTGATCGTAGCTTGGCTCCTTATAACTTAATTTCTACCTTGGGAGCTAGGCAATTGCTGAGAAGGGGATGTAAGGGATATTTAGCAATGGTTAGGGGCACCTCATCATAACTAGAAAGTAAAAAGTTCCAATAGTTTCTGAATTCCCTGGCGTCTTTCCAGAAGATTTACCTAGTTTACCTCCAGATAGGGAGATTGAATTTTGTATTGATGTGATTCCTGATACTTAACAGATTTCTATACCCCTTATCGTATGGCACATGCGGAATTGAAAGAATTGAAGAATCAATTGCAAGACTTATTAGATAAAGGTTTCATTCATCCAAGCACTTCTTCTTAGGGTGCTCCTATTCTTTTCATTAAAAGGAAAGATGGATCGATGGGATTATGTATAGACTACAAACGGTTAAACAAGGTGATTATATGCAACAAGTACCCTCTGCCTTAGTTCGATGATCTGTTTGATTAGTTGCAAGGTGCACAATGTTTTTCCAAGATAGACCTTCAATCAGGTTATCACCAATTGAAGATGAGAAAGGAAGATGTCCCTAAGACAACATTCAGAACTCGTTATGGACACTATGAATTTGTGGTAATGTCATTTAGTTTGATGAATGTCCCAACAACTTTCATGGATTTGATGAACAAGGTTTTCAAACCATTCCTTGATTAGTTACTCATAGTGTTCATAGATGATATTTTGATATATTCTCAAAGTAAGGAAGAACATGAGAAACACTTGAGGACAATTTTATAGACCTTAAGAAACCATAAGCTCTATGCTAAATTCTCCACGTGTGAATTTTGGCTGAAAAATGTAACCTTCCTTGGACATGTAATATCTAAGGTTAGTATAAAAGTAGATCCAAAGAAGGTGGAAGCACTGGAGCATTAGCCAAGGCCAAGCTCAATTACTGAAATTCGTAGATTTTTAGGTTCAACTAGATACTATCATCATTTCTTTAAGGATTTTTCCAAGATAGCAGCTCCCTTAACAAGATTGACACAAAAGCATGTGAAATTTCAATGGTCAAATGCATGTGAAGAAAGCTTTCAAAAACTCAAGTCTCTTTTAACCATGGCTCTAGTGTTGGTTTTACCATCTGGGATAAGTGGAAATGTTGTATTTTGTGATGCATCAAGAGTAGGTTTGGGTTTGATTTTGATGCAACATGACAAAGTCATTTCCTATATGCTTCTAAACAGTTGAAGAGGCATAAACAAAACTACCCAACACATAACTTAGAAATAGTTGTAGTAGTCTTTGCATTCAAGGCATACTTGTATGGAGAGACATGTGAAATTTATACAAACCATAAGAGTCTCAAATACATATTTGAGTGGAAGGATCTTAACTTCCAATAGAGAAGGTGGATGAAATTGCTTAAAGATTATGATTGCAATATTCTCTGTCACCCTAGAAAAGCAAACATAATTGTAGATGTTTTGAGTAGAAAGTCTATGGGCAGTTTAGCTCATATAACTGAGGTTAGATGACCAATAATAAAAGAGTTTTAAGATATGGTAAATAATGGGGTATAGTTTGAAGCCACATATGTAGGACAATTGCTAGCTTATGTACGATTTCGTTCTACCTTGGTCGATAGTATTAAGGCAGTACACGATCATGACCCACATTTGGCAAGCATCATTAAAGAGATTAAGAAAGATAAGATTTCTGATTTTAATATTGATTTCGAAGGTGCGTTGTGGTTTGGCTCTCGGTTAATTGTTCCCAAGAAATAAAGTATTAGAAGAGACTCATCATTTCTCTTATACTATCTATCCTGGATCCACGAAGATGTTTTATGATTTGAAAGAACATTACTAATGGAAATGAATGAAGAAAGATGTTACAGAGTTGATATTTAAATATGTAAAAAGACAAGTAAAGTGTTTATGTTCAAAGGACATTGTTTTAATCAAAGTTGTGTGTTGAGCACCATTTGGTGAAGAAATGACTTGAGAGCCTAAAGTTATGTGTGAGAAGTACCCACACTTATTTAAAGCATAAGGTTAATAGTAGATCGAAATTTGAGGATGAATTTTTTTAAAGATAGAAGAATGTGTTACATCGTTTTAATATAAAAAAAAGGGCTTCCAGGTTGTTTATACTTAATGGTAGTTTCGTAATTCCCCACCTTTAATATCAAAACCCAATTTTGGCATCAGACTTCAACCACCATGCCTCATTTTTCTTGTTCGTCGACGTGCTTCTTCGTCTTCTTCATTTTTCTTCGATTCTTATTCCATTCTTTTTCAAAGTATTCTTTGATCTTTATCTATTTGAGATTTTATTGAAATTTGCAAGTACTATTTTATTTTTCTTTTTTGTTAAGCTTATTCTTAGAATTATTTTCTTGGGTTAGAAATTGTAATTTAAGAAGAGTAATGGTTACTCATTCGTTGAAATTTGTTCATAGACTCTTTAGGTAAATTTATAATCCAAAAATTCTAATAATTAATTTTATTTGTATAATTTTATTGTGAGTAGATTAGATAATGAATTTAGGTGATGTTAATTAAGATTTATTTAAGATTTAAGAAAATAAATTTGATAAATTTTATAGTATCAAATTGAATAATGTATTATTGGTATTTTTGTAGATATAAAATAGTATAAATAACTTTCGGTGCAACAATAGGAATTTTTGGGAAAAGATTCAAATGAGAATCAATATGTATAGTGAGTGATTTTTATTTGTTATATCTATTTGAATTTATCAATTTTAAATTAATTTTGTTGTTAAATTTTTAAATATAATAGGCCTTAAGTACTCTTGGACCGTACTATTTAACTCGTAGCAAATGGAGTCGAATATATACTTATATAGAATTATTCCCATTTGATCTCCAAGCAAGGACAATGAGAGGAAAATGCTAGTCAGATTTTTTTTTTTTTATGTACTAGAAAATGCTTTTGCTCATAGAATATATGCATTCGGTCCACAGATACAGAGTCTGAAATTTTTCTCTGTATCTTAGGAAATTGCAAAGTAATTGTACGATAAATAAAAAATTAAAGATGTTGATATCTAATGAAAAGACTCGTACATGTATGGAGTCACAACATGAGTTTCCACGAAATTTCCTGCCTCCTTGACCAAAAGCCTCACGTATTAGTATATATTTGTGCTTCGCTGGCGTAAATACAACGATGTGCAACACCACGCATGTTCTAAACTTTTAAGTGAATGGCATTAGGGATTCGGATTTGGTTCATTGGTCGATTACTTTTGGTGTTGGGTTCTACTCGGATATAAAGGCTTTTCACTAGTGGCGTTGGTTGTGGCTGTTCAGTGTTCCCATTGCTTTGTCCTTTTCGGTGGTGCGGCCATGTCATATTCCATCGCAACTGAATTTTGATTCTGTTCGTTTTTTTCTTCCCAGAAGATTACACAATATCTTCATGACGACTTGCTCCACCTGTAGTGGCCAAGCAAGGCAAGTATCTTTCATCTTCCTTTTTTGTTTAGAGTACGAATCTTCCTTTTTTTTTTTTTCTTAAGAGTATGAGTGTAAGTGAGTTGAATTAAATTGAGTATTTCACATTTAGACTTAACTTGTTATTAAGAGATGTTTCTTAAATTTGATTTATTTATTTAAATTAGTATATGCTATGTATGAGATAATATTAAAAAATATAATTAATGTAAAATAAATTAAACTAACCATTAATAATTATCTTGATAATTTCACATTAAAAGATGGCAAATAACTTATTTAACACAAAGAATAAATAATTTATTATAGTTTTTTATATGAATAAATAGTTGATTAAGTTAAATTGTAATTATCAAATTAGCTTTATATGTATATAATCTAAAAATAAAAAAAATATTAACGTAACAAAATTTAATTACTAGTACTGGTAGAATTAGACAACTGTGTTATCTTACACAAGTCTAGAATTACATAATCAATTACTTAAGAAAAAAAAATGGTATTGTGCAACAAAAAATTTTTTTTTTTTAAGTGTGTGAATTGATTGTTTGGTGCATAGAATTAGGCTTGAAACTAAGTTTTGGAATTGAAATTTGACCTTCGAATTCCAAGTATCTTGTTTGGGTTATAATAGGATTCCAAATCTGAGTTCAATTCTATAAAATTAAAAAATAATTATTTTATATTATTTTTTATTCTTAGCTTAGATTCAAAGAATTACAATTTCAAACACAAAAGTTAAAAATAATATATTATAATTATTATTCATTATTTTTGTCTCATACTTCGATACTTAGGAGTGAAAATAGGTCAAACTATCCATTAGTACTTTATTATTCTACCGACTTGTCTAAGGCCTAACATAATCTGACTTATTTACTTAAATAAGTTAGCCAATACTTTTTTAAAAGTTTGTTTAATTAAAAAGTCAAGTCTCATGTATCTAATAGGTCTTTTAAGTCTAAATGTTCGATCTAGATCGTTTAACTATATATAATATAATATAATATAATATATTAATATATTTTTAATTAAATTTTAATAAAAGTCAATAACTAAAACCTAAGTTAGTAAATTAGAATAGAAATAAGATAAAACTTAGGTCTATTTCATTATATCCATTACATTAATTCTATCAATTAAATTATGATATGTGTGCATTTTTATAAAAAAAAAAAAAGAGTAAGAGAGAGAATATTAATGCATAGAAGAGAAAATAAAAATGCACATATGTCATAATTTAATTGGTAAAATGAATGTAATAGATATAAAGAAATAAACTTAAGTTTTGTCCATAGAAATAACATATTTATTAATATATTTAATATAATATATTTATTAGAATAAAAATAATAAGTTGACACTTACCCCTATTTTTATAAATGTTAACTATTTTTTTTTACTCTAATCTTTGGTCGATGTAGGACTTAGAGATATATTAAATTACAAAATTATTAAAGGCATATAATTGCAAAACATTAAGATATAACATACGCTATTTATATCTCACAGGGGACCATAAATTGCAGCAATATCCCACAACATTGAATTATATCTCTTCTATAACTATAATATCATTTGAGAAGACCTCGGCCCTTGTTTCTACTAGTGGAAAAGTTGGTTCTGGAGATATAAAACAAGTAGGTTCATTTAACAATTTTTATTTCTAGATTTCTTATTTATATATTTGTTAATAACATATATAAGGTTATTATTTAAATTTTCTTATCATTAAATCGTGCAATTATTTTGTCTCTAGTTGCAAGAACCTGACGAAAAGTTATCAAAGTTATTGGACTATGTTTCATATCTAACTCATTTAGTTGTTCGTGAAATTCTTGGGGTAATATGTTAATCTCACTAATTATTGATATTATGATATTATCTTTCTTGTCAATTTATTATCGAACACGTAGTTATTATTATGATGCTAATTCATTACAACTCTAGTTTTTCTTGCATTTATGTTACAATTAGAGGAGCGTAAATTCGATCTTCATGTTTTGTAATTATAAGCCTCTAATAATTTTGAAACTTAGTATATCTCCAATTCTCACATCTACTAAAGACTAAAGTAAGAAAGTGATGAGTATCTATAAAATTAGAATGTGAGTGTTAAATTATAACAAAGGCTTATTGATCTTGAATAAGTTTGTTGGCCTATTCAAGGCTTAAGTTTGTTAGCCTATATAAAGACATGTTGACCTATTTAAAGGTAAGCCTATTAGTTTATGTAAAAACATGTTAGCTTATTTAAAGGTAAGTTTGTTAGCATATTTAAATGTCTTATTGCAAAGTAAGCATTTAAATAGGCTTTCAGGTTAGGCCAAACTTTTAAAAAAATTAGGTCATATTTTAAAAATCGGCCTATTAGAAGCTCACAAATCAAGTTCAGGTCTTATAATTGAGATACAAGTTAAGTCTATTTAAGGCAAAATCTGATTTATTTTCACCCCTACCGACAATCATTAGTGTCGATGCCGGCTAAATGACTGGTGGCATCCTTTGACCACCTTCGCCAACAACGTCCTCATACCACCATCGCCCACAAGGTCCACCGATAATAAAACTTTATATATATATCATTTTTAAAATATGATATTTCTTATTTAGTTTTTATATTTAATATGTAATAATTTATAATATTTTTTTAAAAATATGAATTCAAAAATAATTTAAAGAATTCAAAAGAACAACATTTATTTGATAATAACATATAATAAATTTATTTTAATTTGATATGTGACATTATTATGAAAGAATTTGAAAAAATTACCAATAATTGCTACATATTGTTCATTAGAAAGTTTTTTTTTTCAGGAAGCTAACGTAAAAATGATGACAATTTGTAGGTAAATTTTTTTATTTACAGGAGGATTTGTAGGTAAATTTAAAGTAATTGTACCAACTTCACATGTATATAATATGCAGAATATTTTGATTATTGATAAGAAGAAATTCAAATAATAAGTGTATTTAATAATTAAATTATTATACTATTATTATTTAGAAAGATAATAATAAAATAGAAAGATTTATAAAGTAGTGATTATTAAGAGTGAGAAAAAAATTTAAGATTAGGAGAGACAAAATTCGTAAGTTTAGCACTTATTAAGAGAGTGAAAGATTTGTTGATTTACTTATTGAAGTTTTTTATTACTAAAATAGATATAGTTATTTAAGTTGATTAGCAAAGATAAAAGTGTCTATTTTGTCCACCAAAAAGAGTGAATTTGAATTTGATTTATTTATATAATTAAATATAAATTCAAACTTTAACTTATTTATTTAGTTAAATAAATGAATTTGATCAAGTATTTAACTAATCGAAATTGAATAGTTCACGATTAACTGAACTCATTTACACTTCTAATCTATATTAATAATAGATTTATGTTATAACAGTAATTACAATAACTAGTTATAGACTAAATATCTTAAATGAGAAGGTTAAGCATGTGCATAACGTAATATTTTATGTGAGAAAAATCTTCTATAAAACGAAATTTCTAGAACTTGACTATTTATTAGTATTAAAGTTTTATGACAGCATATATATGTTCATAAATGTTAATTAATGTTTTCGTGTTAAGGTTGAATATTTAGGATTAGACTAGAGTATTGTTGTGGGATCTAAATTTTTGTAGTTCCTGAACTTGATTTCAACGAAAAGCATAATAACATTTTATTACTTGAGGGGTTTGTTCTAATTTCATAATACCTAAATATAATAGTTTGATGTACCAAAAATGATAGAATAGTTTGATGTTGAAACAAGACTTGAGATTGGGTTGAATCAAGTCCAACCCAAACAAACGTTTCTGCAAAAATAAATTTACACGCAATGTTGACCCAAAGATGTGATATAGCTTATAAAAATGATAACCAAGCTTATGACAAAACATATTCAGACATCAAAAAACAGAGTGTGATACGCAACAATCAAAATTAGATTTCTTCTTCAAGCAATCACACGTAAACTAATGCGCTGCAAAAATAAAACATGTAATCAAGATAACTTAATATGATTTAGAGAAGATTGCACTAAGAGATTTATATTAGTTCAATCTCTAATGTGAAATCTACATCTAGTCCCTAGCCAAACTGAAATTTTCCACTATCAACCAAGTGTTCTTTGATCAACCATAACTTCTCAAACCTAGATACAAGTAGTGTTGACCCACCCTCGCCTCTCCTAGCTAGAACGAAAAGTTTTCTTCTATCCTATCATTTCCAAGTTATACTTGAAGTAGTTTTCTTCAACACTAACATCTTCAATCTATAACAGACACACCCTCACAAGAATTTTACAAGAAAGCAAAGAATAACTCATAATAAGTTGAACATTACAATATAAGCGCCCAACAAATATTTAGAAGATGATACTTACATGAAAAGCACAAATAAATCTCTTCTTTTCTTCTCTTTTTCATTCTTCTCTCATCTTTGTTCTCCTTCTCTTTTCCTTCTTTTGTAGCAGCTGAGTGTGTATAGAAAGGTGAAATTTTGAACGTTGCAGCATATGGGTTGTACAAAAAGGCATATTCTCCTTTATTCCTTATATTTTGTGTAAAGGAGACACGTTGAAACATCCAGCTATCCTCTCTTATCCATTAAATCATTTTCTAATTGTTGTTGAGGTGTAAGGGATGTTTAGGATGCTTTCAGGAGCTTCTGGAACAATCTAGAACTTGAACAATAAAATAGAGCATTCTAGAATCTTCATTAGAAGCTTGCATCTTCATCATGAGATAGCTCTTCTTAGACTTCCAAAGCAACAGCCGTTTTGATGACTTGGACAAACCAATCTTCAATCATAGACATATCCAATTTTCAATTTTTTTTGAGTATCTTCATCAGAAACAAACTTTGATTTTTAATGAGCTCTTCTAGTGTTCATGACATTCACTTTTGTCCTTCTTAACTTTTGTTCCACTATCTCCATGAGACTTCAACTTGTAGCATAAGAAATCATGACAATAGATATTCCAATTTGAGCTTCATTCGCTTGATTACCATGTTAGCAGCTCCTCTAGGGGATTTCTCCCTTCTTTAGCTTAACTTATTCTCTTTAATGGAATATTCAACGTCATAGCATGAGAACTTTAATTCTTTCGTTAACAAATCTACGTAACAATCTTTCAAGTAAAACCAAGTATAAATATATATTATGTTAAGAATATTAAAAATGTTTGAAATCATCACTTAAAAGGAATACCAAGTTGGAAACATTAGGCTAACAATCTCCCCCTTGATGATGACAAACATTTTCCTTAAGATAAGAATAAATATTAAATCAATAACATATCATAACAACAAATTTTCAATATAAAAGAAACTCCTCCTGAATTTGGTAACTCTCCATTACTAAAAACCATTTTGAGAACTTCCCTTTCTCCCCCTTTGGCATTATCAAGAATGTGATTGGGAGTAGCTTCTTTAAATCTGCCCTATCTTCTCTTAATTCTCTTCTTTATTCTCACATGATTATTCTCCTCATATGTTCTTCTTTATGGCTTCTTATATTCTGTTATTTTCCTTTGTTCACTTCTCTCCTTTGTACATGAACTTCTTGTTTTGTCTTTCTCTCCCTTTTGCCATTATCAAAGGCGGGAATGCAGCGGCAATAGTGATACCAAAGATATTATAGCAAAAGGACAACAAAACCATCATCAAGTTTAAGAAACACACATGTCCAAAAGCAACAAAAAACAGTTATACCAGAGAACAGTGAATATGGCTCCTGTTTTTTGTATTATTCAACATAAATGAGGTATCTTTTCTGCAATTATAGAAGTAGATGAGTTAGCTCATTAAAAAACAAAAAGCTAACTCATTAGCAAAAGTAAACAGATTTTCTACAGAAACGTTTTAGAAGAAAAACTTATTCAAATTATGTTAAAAAGCTCAGAAGCCATATTAGTTCTAAGTAGAGAATTCATGACACTATAAGATCACATAAATAATAATTCCAACATCATTTTGGAGTGCTTATCCAATGCAAATGTATGATAAAAAATTTATGCAACAAACTAAAAAGGAGGTTTTGAGTACCCAAACTCTGGCCGAAAACAGTTCCAAACCATTTCAACACATTCCAGAACCATAAAATAGGATAAAACAAATTTGTTTATCAATTTAAAAACATAAAATACAATTTATGCAGAGAATTATACAGCAAAATCAATTTTCACATATTGAATGGTGCAATGATTCAACATATGATGCAACAAATAATTGTAACACTTGTAAACTTTGAATTTATGTTCAAAAACAAGAAGATAACATGTCAAGATAGGTATAAAGAGTTAAAAGTGCAAATTCGTTCTTCTTGTTGGTTGAAGCATTAGGCAACAAATATAGCTTTGTTTCTTGCAACCTTTCCATTCTCAAATAACTTATTGTAAAACTCTCATCTTGTAACAAAAAGTGTGCTTCCACTAGGTTAGGAAACAAGATTGCAGACTTAGTTCTTTTCAAATTGCACCAACTCTTCTTTCATAACTTAAATCCATGCTTTAACATTCAAGGGTTTCATTAATATAATTTGGTTCAAGACATGAAAGTCATGTAGATGTTCTTGTAAGAGGATATGGTCCTTATCCTTTGTGTATAATCTCCAATTATAAATTCAAGAGTATGGGTAGCAGAGGATCTATATTTCCTTGTTAAATGCTTAATTGGGCCTCTGGATTAGACACCAGATGTTGTCTGACAAGCAAGCCAATCTCTACAAGGATAGAGCACTTTCCAAAATCGTATGCAGCTTCCTTTTATGTTTTACCTTTTCAATCTTATCATCTAGGTCTGAAATTATACCAATGGTTTTGCCTTTACAATAGTCACAAAAAATCATATTTCCATAATCCTTTGTAGTGAAAGTGATAAACTTAGATGGAACATTGTTCATATACCTTGTGCAACCTCTATCAAGTATCATGGAACCGCTGCTCCATTTTGCTCCTTAATTTATTGCATACTTACAAAACAAATCATGTAGTTATAGGTTCCCAAAACTCTTTTGGACCCTTTGTGTTGAAATTTGAAATCATACAAAGTATGTCCTTAGATCATAGATTCATAAGTTTAGAACATCATATTAACAATCAAAGGTGTACCTCTTAAAGACATCTTGTTCTTTGTCTAATTCACAACCAAGAATCACCAAGGGATTGTACACTACAGGAATCACGGTCTTCCTCTTCTCTTTTCTCTTTTGGATGGGACAATAATAGTTTTTCGGTCAAAAGATGATGCATGTATCTTGAAAAGACACACATATATAGAGGGAGTGGAGAGGGGACTACCCCTTCATTAAAAGATTGTCTTGTTTCACCCATCATAAAATCAAGTAATCAGATCTAACACCTTTTCAAGTACACATAATATTTGGGCTCAAAGCTTAACATGTGATTTCTAATAAATCATTTTATCACAATATAATAAAATGGATTCTACGAAACATGAAGTTACTATTTAACTAGTTTTGACAAACAAATAAATTAATGGAAGTTTAAAATTATAGAAAAATTCCTAATGCTTTGAAGTTAGTCTCTTGACCTTTTAGCACATAAGTACTTTTAGGTTCCCAAATCATTTTGCTCTTAACATGCATATTTCTTCTATGAGCATATTCATGAGATTTATATCCTTTATGACCACATTGATAGCTTACAGTATATGAAGATGCTAAGTAGGTTTCTTTAATAAAGAAATTCTTATAAAGCTATGAACATTTAGATTCATTGTATCTGAAACAAACTTTATTGAATACACATCTTTGCTTCCCTAGTAAAATATTTATATTTTCTTTCCCTTGAACATTAAATTTTGCAAGGTTATTGGCCAAGCTCTCTATTTTCTTTTGTAGCTTCTCATTTTCAACTTTCAAATCGCAAGAAGCAGTTTGTGCAACACTTTTCAAAGAAGCATTTTTCAATAGCTCATTTTCCTTTACCAAAAAATCATTAATTTTCTTCAAAGAAGCATATTTGAAAAGAATGATCTTTAAATTAACTAACAATTCATCAAATGCTTCGAAGTAACTCATCATAAGATAAATTAGGTTCGTGTACCTCACCCTCGTTATTTGCCATTAGACAAATGTTGAACCCATCATCCTCACTCTCGAAGGAGACTTCTTCCATGTTTTCCCATTTGGCCATTATTGTTTTCTTCTTCCTTAGATTTTTTGAATTCTTATCGAAGTTGGAGAGTCTTTTGGGTTTATCTCTTTTATTCCACATTTTGAGGATCTTCTTAGAAATTAGTCTAGATCATCATTGTCACTAGTCTGCTCCTCTTCAAATTCAGAACATTATTCTTCAACATTTGAGTCTTGAAGATAGTGTTCTTCTTGTTCATTTGATAAGCGAGCTCATCTCGAAGAAGAGTTGTCTCATACGCTACCAAATTACCTCTAAGATCGTCATATGACAGTGGTAATATATCTTGGATGGCTGAGATCTTGGATAACCATGGCTTAGTGAGACTTCTTATAACCTTTCTCACAAGCTCTTCATTTGTGTAAAATTTGCCAAGAGCTTCAAGATTGTTGATAATGATTGAGAAACTTTCAAACATAATCATCTATTTTATCATTTTCTTCCATTTTCAACTGTTCATACCCATGGATAAGTATGTCAACTTTGGTTTGCCTCACTTGCTTGGTGCCTTCATAAATGATTTCAAGTTTATCCCATATCTCTTTAGCTTTTTTGCGTCTTGATATCTTGTGATATTCATTAAAATTTAATGCAAAAAACATCATATTAATAGCTTTAAAATTTAGCTCAATCTTTTTTATGTCATTAGTACGTAGTCCATTCATCTTCAAACTTTATAACTTCTCTTCCATTTTCCACTTTCTTTAGGATTTCAAGAACATTTACAATGATTTTCCATATTTGATAGTTTGTGGACTGAATGGAGATTATCGTCCTCTCTTTGCAGTAAGGATAGTTATTCCCATCAAAGAAATGAGGTTGTGGTGGATTGAGAAAAAAGAATATATATATATATATATATATATATATATATATAGTATGGTTTAACTCATTTGATATTCAACAGAAGTTAAAGGATTTGAGAAATTTTAATGACATTAATCTATAAAATACATAATGTCTTCAGTATAAATTGTTTTTTTTTTTATGAAAAGAAGATGAGAAAAGAAATATAAACACAGTACTACCCTCTAACGTATTAAAGTGAAAACTTTTGAAATTTAACAGACACCTATACCTAGGTACGTAACATTTACAAATAAAGTACTTTCTAATAAATTTATTGTAATTTTCATTAGTTAAAGTTAATGTTGTGGACTAATAGTTCAACTTAATAGAATGAAATTCAACAGGACAAAGTACTAATGAAATTAACTACAGGGATAAAGTGGCAAAGTGAATTTAACCAATATTTATATAAACATCGTTGATAAATTTACTGTTTCCTAGATTTTTTCAATAATTGCTTTTAAGTTTTTATGAGTTTTAGTTACATATCATATATATGGATAAGAATAATGAAAGTAACACAAGTTAATTGTAAAACTACTGTTCTGAAAACCAGATCAGAATAACATATTAGACTAGTTCAACTATGAACCGGTCTCCAAGCCAGTTTGGTCAGGTAAAAAGAATCAGTATTTTGAAAACCAAATTAAGAACCAGTGAATCGGTCAAACCGATGAACCAGTCATGGCGACCAATTAACCAGCTTAAATATTTAGCATAAAATGATGAAATTGTAGCAACTAGCAAGTGGGACTCAAACACAAGACCTGTAGCCTAGCAATGGCGGAGCCACATTGAGATAAAAGGGAGCGCAAGCTCCCCTTGAATTTTTTTTTAAAAAAATAATGTATTATAAAATTAAAAAAAATTAGTACCTTTAAAGAGAAAATATTACCTCCCTTGCTCTCTCTTTTTTCAATTGATCAAAGTCTTTCTTTTCCTTAGTCATCATTAGTTTTTCCACTTACTCAAAAGTTTTTCAAGCATAAAATTTCTATTTTTACTATGAAAAAGTGGGGGAGCTTTTTGAATTGTTGTGTAGTTGTTGTTCTTTTTATTTGTATCTATTGCTTTTCTTCATTTTAGGTATAATATTTATTTTTATTCTTTCAGTTCCTTATTTTTCCTTCGATGATATCCTTTGTGAAATTGGTGTTAGAAATTTCTAATTGTTCTCTTTAGATATCATTAGTGCTTTTAATTCTTATTTTCATGATTTGGGTTTATTAATATTTAGAACTTAAGATTGTGTAATGTAGTTTTATTGAATACTTCAAGTGCTATAATTATAATTATTTAGATAAATTAATGAAGCAATATGATGTTAACTGTAATATTTTTAACAAGTATGTTGGCATGGATAAATTCGTTAAAGGACGTAATTTCTCATTATGAATACCAAAGTTTCTCTCAATTTAAAGTAACAAAGAATTGAGACAAACTTAAAAAAAATTTCAACAAATTTTAGTTTACATCTTAAATTTTTATCTATCATCCAAATGATGGAGATAACATTTAAAGAAAATATTAGTACTCCCTGAACCTTAGAAGCTTGGTTGTGCCACTGTAAGTTGGTGAAGATACAACCTATAACCAAGCCACCACTACAAGTTGTGTTTAGAGTTGATGTGTGCCCTAATGTGCCCTTAGGGCACATGTTAAAAAGTAAAAAATAGAAACTATTTGTTAGATAAATAGGTTTTTACCTTTGGTCTTTTTACTTTCAATAGTTTCATTATTTTTATTATTCTTTTGTACTTTACAACTATAGCTAGTTCATTTTTACTCATATAATAAAATCTGAAGAATGACCAAAAGGTCATTTTTGCTCCCAATGGTTTCTCTTTACTTTCTTTCTCCTTCTTCTTAACCATCAGCAGTTTACATGATATCTAGAGCTAGGGAGGAGAAAATCATTGTTTTTACCCACTTGCCCACTGCAAGTGGTGAATATTAATCTCATACCCATCATTCTCATGAAGTGGTGGAGACTCGCGTACAGTGCACTCACGGTTGTGACTCTTCTAGCCCTTTAAGTTCTTCATTGTCTCGAGTGGACTTGACCTTAGGGAGATTCAGAAGGCTCTGATTGGCCAAAACACAAAAGCCCAACCTCGTTCGCCACCGAACATGCCTCTATGTGTCACCTACTTCCCTACGTGTGGTCATCATGCACCACTCCACGTTGAGCGTGTGATCAAAACACGTCGCTCAGTTCAAGTTCTGGCCTTCTTCGAACTTCTTCTCGGGGGTTTCTCAACTTGTTCAGCAACCTCCAGCTAGATCAAATCACTTTCATTTCTACCTAAAATCTTTTCTTGTTTGTATCTTTCTCACAATCACTATGACTAAACTTGAAACTCATGATATCCCATCTAATATAAAGTTGGATGCTAAAAATGACAATTCTAAAAGTGAAGCTCTTATTTTCACTAGTTACGTCTCTTCTAGAATCACCACTAACAAGCTAGATGGAACCAACTATGATACATGGGCTTCAGACATTAAGATATGACTCTTAGGTCAGGGATATACTGACCATTTGACAAAGAAAATTGAGGATATCCCAGTAATTGAAAGGTCTAAATGAGAGAAGATTAATGTTTAATAATGCAGCTTGATGAAGCAAACCATTCACTCATCATTGAAACAAATCTTCTGCCCTCACATCTCATGCTACACAGTATGGAAGCAGGTAAATGAGCTTTACACCAATGACATACAGTGTATGTACGCTGTTTGTTCTAATCTTATGTCTCTAATAGCTCCCTGCAAACTTAAAGGATGTATGTTTACCTATTTGGGAAAAATCCAAGCTGCTTTTTCAGACTTTAACGAGTTGTTACCTCTAACAAGTTCTCTATAAAAAGAGTATGAACAAATAAGCATCTTCTTCATGCTCTTAGCACTTTATGGTTTGTCATTAGAATATTCTTCAACTTGGGATCAGATTTTAGGAAGCACTGTTGTTCCTATTCTCTTATAAGTTTTTTTTCTAGCCTTCTCAGAGTTATGAAGCCCTCTATATCACAGCCATCTACTGAAGTTCCAGCACCTCTAATTTATGAAACTTCAGCTTTTGTCTTACAAGTTGATAATCAGGGATGCAATGATAGAAATCGAGGTGGGGAGGATGTATAGGCAATTGCACTTGTCCAAAGTATGATCATTGTAAAGTGTAAACATATTAGTCACACTATGGACCGCTGTTGGATCTTGCGTAAGAAACCGCCTATAATTGCTAATGTTGCTCAAACAGTCACTCTTAACACTTCTGAATGTTCAAGTCACCGATCAATTACTCTACCATCCCAACTTAATTATAAAGATTTTCTGAAGTGGTTTGAAGCTAGACAATCCTCTATATCTGTGATCTTGGTTGTACACACTAGTAACTCAATTGCTTGCATCTCCTAATCACAATCTCTTGGACCTTGGATACTAGATTATGGTGCCTCAGATCATATATCTAGTAACAAACATTTGCTTATGCCCTATCTTATCTGGCACACCTTCCCACTATTACCTTAGCCAATGACTCGCAAACTCGAGTTAAAGCAATTAGGAAAGCTAATCTTTTGCATTAATTATCTATTGACAATATTCTTTATGTTCTTGGTTGTCCTTATAATTTGATCTCAATTAAATGTCTAACTCACACCCTTAATTGCTTAATCACTTTCACTAAAGACATTGTTCTTGTGCTGGACTGGAGTTCAAGGAAGATGTTTGGCACATGGCATGAGTCACAGGGCATCTATTGTCTCTCGACAGCCTCCAATGTTTTTGTAGCCACAAAGTTGCTCAATGTTATTCATGTTTGTCTTGGACACCTTAGTATCTCAAAACTTCACAGGATGGTTCCCAATTTGTCAAAGTTGTCTTTTTTGGTTTGTGAATCTTGTCAATTAGGCAAACACACTCATAGTTCCTTTCCTAGTCGAGTCTGTAACCGAGCTAAATCACCTTTGCTGTAATTCACACTAATGTATAAGACCTTGTCATGTTGTCTCAACATTATGATATCAATACTTTGTAACCTTTGTACATGACTATTCAAGGTGTACTTAGTTATACTTAATGAAAAACATATTAGAATTATTCTCTATTATCCATAGTTTTTGTTATGAAATTCAAACTCAATTTGAAGTTACCATTCACACCTTAAGAAATGATAATGTCCGTGAGTATTTTTCTACACAGTTCTAATCATTTATGGCATCTCAGGAAATTGTTCACCAATCTTCTTCTGCATACACCCCTCAGCAAAATAGGGTTGTTACAAGGAAAAATAAACACCTAATTGAGATAGCCCACACTCTATTCATGCTAAAGCATCATCTCGTTTTTTGGGTAATGCAGTTCTCATTGCTTGCTACCTCATCAACTGAATGCCATCATCTGTTCTCCAAAACAAAATTCCTCATTCCATTATTTTTCCAACACAACCTCTTATTCTGTTACCTCTTCGAGTCTTTGGGTCTACATGTTTTGTTCACGACTTCATACCAGGCAAAGATAAACTATCTTCTTGATCACTCAAGTGTGTCTTCCTTGGATATTCTCGATCACAAAAGGGGTATAGATGTTTTTCTCATGACCTCAAGAGATATGTGATTTATGTTGATGTTACTTTATTTAAGTCAACCTTTTTTTTCTACTCAATCTCCTCTGAAGATTCGCTTATTTCTAAGGCACTCCTTATTCCTACTCTTATTACCCCTCTTGAGTCTGAAATTGATCCAACTCATCATATAGACTTGACATCTCCTTCACCATCTCAGAGTTCATCTCCTTCACCACCACCATTATTGACTTACCATCGTTATCCATGACATGACCAACCTTCTAGGCAAACCACTATTGATCCTAAGACTGTTGAAACCATAATTGATAACTCACATCCTACTCTAACATTATCTCCCATTGGGCTTTTTTATCATACTGCCATTTGTGGCAAAACTAATTACTAAAATATTACTTTTTTTAAACTATTTATCAAAATATCACCCTTTTGAAACTATCTATCAAACTACTACCATTTTATCATACGTGACATTTTTTAATTTTTTTAGGGCCACGTAGGATGCGTCAAAGAGGCTGACGCATCCACGTAAATTGTGCCAACACGTTTGACATAATTTACGTGGATGTGCCAACCTTTTTGGTGTATTCTACGTGGATACGCCATCCTACATTGCGCATCCTACGTGAATACGTCATCCTACATGGCACATCCATGTAAAAAACGTCATGTGGGATGGCGTATCCACGCCACGTGGACAAAAAAAAATGCCACGTTGGATGTGCTTCTAGGACACTTAACTCATTTCATGTGGATCTCGCACTCTTCCCAAAGACACATACATTTCACATGCCTATTAGAGAGTGCATCATAACCTTGGAAGACATCAATATTTATAGGTCAAGTGTTTGCTTCTGATCCGAAAGTAGTCGATGTGAGACTTTGGTATTAGCAAGGCAAAGCAACTAAGTAAGGGAATAATGTACTTTTATTCGATGTAGGATTTTGGTAAATGAAACAAACATCTTATTTACACACCTAAAACTATTGTGTTACTTTCTTATCTACTCATAATATAATTTGATCTTCTTTTTTCTTAATGAGTTATCTACATATTCATGTGACGAACATGAATTATTATCATATATGGATTATTATTTTTTTCTTTTTTACATGTAACCAAACATGAAGACAAAATACATTAGCTTTAATAATGTATTTAACCCACCTCCCACCTATTTTTTTTTAGATTATGGGTGAAAATATGTTTGCTTGTTGTTTTTTCATTGCAAACATATTTTCAGAAGACAAAAACAAAATATTGGCTTGCAACAGAAACACATTTAATACTTGTCCCCGAAAAAAAAATCAAAGGACACAAACTTCTAAACAGTACTCACAGAACACGTTATAACTATTAATAAAATAAGTTCTTACTTCAATCTTTCTCAATTCAGCCTCTGTAGCAGCTTTCTTACTATTCTCCCATGTTGAAATGGCTGAAAGCTTTTTGTGAGCTCTGCTCAACAATTTCATTTAAATTAATAATCAAAAGCTTGTTAAATAACATCAAGAATCAAATATGATAATAATTCATGTTTGTCACATGGATAAGTAGATAACTCATTAAGAAAAAAGAAGATCAAATTATATTAAAAGTAGTTAAGAAAGTAAAAAAAAATATAGTTTTAGGTGTGTAAATAAGATGCTTGTTTCATTTACCAAAGTTTCACATCTAATAAAAGTACCTTATTGCCTTACTTAATTGTTTTTCCTTACTAATATCAAAGTCTCACATCGATTACTTTTAGATCATAAGCAAACACTTGGCCTATAAATATTGATGTCTTCCAAGGTTATGGTGCACTCTTTAATAGGCATGTGAAATGTATATGTCTTTGCGAGGAGTGCGAGATCCACGTGAAATAGGTTAAGTACCCTAGAAGCACACCCAACGTGACATTTTTTTTTTGTCAATGTGACGTGGATACGCCATCTTACGTGACATTTTTTACATGGATGCGCTATGTAGGATGACGTATCTACGTAAGATGCATCATGTAAGATGACGTATTCTCGTAGGATGCGCTAAAGAGGCTCGCGCATCCACTTAGATTACGCCAAACGTATTAGCGCAATTTACGTGGATGCGCCAGCTTTTTTGGCGCATCCTACGTACGCCTAAAAAATTAAAAAATATCACGTAGGACAAAAATATGACAATTTAATAAAAAAAAGAATAATATTAAAAAATTTAAAAAAATATCGTCATAAATGATAATATAATAAAAAAACCCTCCCATTACTTCAAACTTTTCAAGTAGTCGGATAAAAAAAGATATTCATTTTTCCTAAAACTCTTTAATAAATAATTTTAAAAGAATAATATTTTGATAAATAATTTTAAAAAAGTAATATTTTAGTAATTAATTTTGTCATAAATGATAATATAATAAAAAAACCCTCCCATTACTTCAAACTTTTCAAGTGAGTCGGATCTTTTTATTACTATACGCAAAGATATTCATTTTTCCTAAAACTCTTTACCAATTTATGATGACTTGAACTACCATTGCTTATCTTCCGTCCTATAACTATTAACGGAAGACCTTTAGGGGCCTAAAATCCTGGATCAACTATTATTATTATTATAATAATAACTAAAGCTATAGGCACTTACTAGCTTATAAATGTTCATTCTAAATATTCTTATCTTCTACATTAGATATATAAAGTAACAATAAAAAAAGTACTTTTAGCTTATAAGTCTTAATAAAAGTTCTATCTATTTATCTTTTTCCCCATTTTCTCGAAAGAGACATGCATTGTTACAGACGTTAGTCCTAAGGAATATCTGTTTATAGCCAATGATTCATCGTGACTTCTACGTGTTTAGTTTATGTTCCTTCTCCGTTAAGAAGCGATTGCTAATTGCGTCAAATGTTTTTTTCCGGTGATTAATTGCGTCAATTTTTATTGGGCATAAATTGCTTCTTGTCTAAACTAAATAATCGAAAGCAGCACTGGAATTTCTCGAAATTATATTAAATTCGTTTTAAATGTTTTTAAATTTAATTTTGTACGCAGACCTTAGATTCCCAAATTACATATATGCCTTGATTTGACCATTTTTCACTACACTATTGACTTTTATGTTGTTATCCTCTGTTTGGTTGAGATTATGTTGTTATGCTTAGAGTGTGGAGGAAGGTTTAAAATAAACCTATCCACTCTTATAGTTGTAGGCAATTCATAAAATATTCACGTACAAAAAGATATACAATAAGGAGTGCTAAAGAGTTAATGTCATGGTAAAAAAAAAACAGTTATATATATATATATATATATAAAGAGTTTAAATAAATGCATATGTTAAAATAATTTTTTATACTATTAACTAATCATATATTATTATATGTGTAACTTTTGATATATTTATTATGAGAATTAAATATTTTTAATAATATAAAATGTATAATTAATTGACAATATAATTTTTTTTTATACCAACAATATATCACAATTAAATCTATAAAGAAAAAAGATACACAATAATTAAAAAATGTTAGTACAACGGGTAAAATTTTGTGCAGTGGCCAGTGCGATACTTCGCATTGAATCTTGCCTTGTACAAGAAGAAAGGATTTGAAGGGAGAAAAGTATTACTTATATTGTGTGAGGAGAAATTTTAATATATTCATAGAGCACATTTGATGCATGTTTTAGGAAGAATTTCTATCATTCATTTTAAACAAATTTAATAAAAATCAAGTTACTCATTTAAAATTAATAATAGAAATTTATCTAAAGTATGTATTTATTGTACTTTAAAAATATGCAATAATTTTCTTGTGTAACAAGCAATTCATAGAGTTGAGAAAATAAATACTGAAAAAAAATTTCCTTACAAAAAAAAGTACTGAATAATTTTAGTGAATAATTAAGTGATTGGAATAATTAAGTTACTTTTATTATCGGTAAAAGAATAATAACCGTAAAAAATAATAATAATAACTATTTTTTCCTTATCAAAGAAGGAAGTGTTTCCTTTTTATTTTTGGGTTCTTTTTAGAGTCAATCTGATAAAGAATTGGAGAGCTTTTGGTAATTTGGACATTAGACGAATTGCTTTTTGAAATTTTTACCTATTCTTTATTTTTATTGAGAACTTTTACCTATTCCGAATTGAGTAATACTACACTTAGAAAAAATTTGTCAGATAATAATAATGCTAATTCATTTTGGGCAATAATACAAATTAAAAAAGTTATGTTTGTTTAATATTTGAGTAAAGTTAATATAGATTTGAATTTATATTAAACTTTATACGTAATAATATTTTTATTATTTAAAATATAATTTAAAATAATAAATATGTGCCAATTATAAAATTTAATAATAAATATGCTATTAAGCATAGAATTCACCTTAAACCCAATTGTATATAATTAACACTACTCTTAATGTTTTCAATTACTAGAAAGATATAGTTTTGGTTTCAATCTCACTCCAAAGAAACCGAAACCTAAGACCGAAAAAGAAAGATATACTTTTTGAAATTCAGAACATAATGGAAATTTGTGGATGTGAGTGGGGACTGGGGAGTGTCGTGAAGAAGCGAAAGATAGCAGCTTCACATGCACTGATCATACAATATTCAAGGTTCTTCCATATATACCAGTAATATCAATGCTGCCACACCTACCAGTCACTATAACCACCTAATATAAAAGCAAAGTGCTGCCTTATCAAGGGAAGTTGCTTTTCTTTTTCCAGGCTCCATGCCTGTCATTAATTGGAACTTCTGCAGTTATGGAAGTAGCTGAAACAGTTTGGTTATTTAAACACCTGAAATATAATAGTATTATGATATTCTACTCATATATGAATCAACTTTTATATTCTTATATCAAATAGTGCATACACATCTTTTCACACTTCATCTGTATACACATCTTTTTACACCTCATCTAATATCATTCATTATACATATTTTTTTTATCACTTTTTCTCATTCAATTATATTTCTTAAAAAGAGTGTGAATAGTATTTATACCTTTTTTAGAAGTGTAAGATGATCTTTATTCTATATATGAATACGATGTAGATGTTAGAGACATACATACGATATAAAAGAGTAGGAGGTCATACTCATATATGAATATGATGTCCCACAAAGTGTCGTATTTGGGGTGTACAGTGTACACAAAGTTTTTCCGTCGCTGTAATAATATATACCTTACTTGATCCTGTGATACAGTCAAGCCACCCTCGAAATTTGAAATTGAAAAAAGAAAGCAACAGGGGAAGTTTCAAGGAAAGAGGGTCGCGGATATGCAAGAATTAAATAGAGAGAGTCGAAGAACAAACTAGTAGACCTAACACTTTGCGTTCTCCAAAAGTTATTCCTATTACTTTCTTCCTTTACTCATGGTTTTAAATTAAACTACAGTTACTTATCACAATTGTAATTATGATCACATCAATCGTATTTTTTCATAATTTTTTACAATTGCAATAAATATAACATAATCGCAATCGCAATTTAAAATTATGTTTCTACTCTTAGTCCTTTTCAATTACTAGGATACATTTAATATAAGCACGGTGTATTTTCGCCTTTGCCTTTCTCCTTTTTTCACCAAGTTGTTGAGTTTCTATTGGTAAAGGAAAAAAGAGAAGAGAAAAATTGCTCAAATTTTCGAAAAACTTAAGTTATGGTTTAGTTAAATACTGTGAAAAATGATATTTTTATATTATTTTTTATTATATTTTTTAATAATTATGATTAAATGAGAAAAAATAATAAAAAAATAATATAATCAATTATATAGAGAGTAATATAAAAAGTTATGTAAAAAAATAATGTAAAAAAATCATGATTGTTTTTTCTTCTACTCTTACTTTTCTTTGCTTGTGTTCCCAGTGGTCAAAAGACAAAAGTACCAAACTTTATTATTTAGTTCAAATATAAGTTAGGAATCTAGCTAACTACCAGCCTATCAGTCTATCACATATTCTTTCCTCTATTTTAATAACAAGTTTGCATCTTCGACCATTAGTTATATATACTTGCAATCAATCTTCATTTGGTTAAATTAGAGTGGATATCAATCTGTTTGATTCTTTGGTATGATATATAGTACGCGGCACAATTTTTATATTATATGATTCAAGAAGAAGGAATAATCTCTGACATATATCTCAATTCTGCAGAAGTACACGATTCTGGTATTAGCTACAAATAATATAATTATATAGCTCAAGGGTAGACGTTTGAAGCATCCTTTTGCAAAGGTAATCATCTCTTGACCAATCTTTTACTGTTGTCTTAGAATGTCAATAGTGATTGCTGTCGTGAGGGGAGAGAGTTAATCCAGTCTAGATATAAATAATGGAAGGGGGATGTTCTTGGGGGAAGAAGAACAGTAGAAGTAAAACACTTTTTTTGTTTTCCGGGTGATGGTTGGATTTTGTCATGTGAAATGAAAGAGGAAAGTTTGGTTTATTGGTAAGGGAAATCTTATACAATTTATGGTGTAATCAGGTACACAGTAAGTAAGGTACTATATAGTATAAATTTAGGGAAATGAAACATTTTGTATTTAACCATCGTTAGAGTATTTACTTAAAGAATTGTGCATGCATATTAATTACATATTATTAGAGATATAATTATGTTAGTTGATGATTAGTTGAAGTAGTTAGTGATTAGTTACGTATATATGTGATTAGTTACTAATTAGTTACTCTCTTACATTCTAAACTACACTCTAAACTTATTGCATGTATTCACTTTTACTTTTAGTAAATTTTCATTTCTCATTTTCTTTGAATTCTTTCATTTTCCTCTTCTTTACTATGTTTTCCAACGTGATATCAAAGTGATATCACCCTTCTTGCGTTTCTTCCACTGCCGTGAGTTCTCGTTGAACTCAATTTTTCTTTCTTATGGATTCTTTCCTTTTTTCTCAACTAGTAACAATAAATACAACTAACTAATTACATGTGTATATAAATCACTAACTACCTCAATTATTTATCAACTAACACAACTATATCTCTAATACATATAAAAAATTATTACATACTACTGAAGCGACAATAAATGTATGTTTTATGTAGATATTCACTATTGATTTTAAATAAATTTACATAAATTTTAAAGAAAATAACTTAAATCAATTACAGAGATCCTGGAGCATGGTATAATTTCTCATTACATTTAGGGAAAATTTTGACTTTGGGGATGCTAGTTGCCATCATTGATTTCTTATTAGACGTATCCACTTAAGTTTTAAGTTACCAACTTAAAATCAATGGTATGGATCATTATGGAATACACATTTATTATTACTTTAGGAACATGTAATAAGTTCTCAAGCGAAGAAATAATAAGAAATAGAATTGTTAAAAGTGTGTTTAAAAGTTATTTTAAATGAGGGAGTGATATGACATGAGAGAGACAAAGAATTTCTCCATTTGCCACTCAAAACTTTAAATATTTGTCACTCCAAATTTATAGGATCAATGAAGGTATGACATGAATTCCATTTCCCGACATTAAACTCATCAAACATTCAAACAATGGAATAACATGTTTTATTTCATTCAATTTATTATCTTTTCATTTTATTCTATTATGAGTTACTTCCATTTATCCTCTTTGAAACTTCCAAACATACATTTATCCCTACACCTAGGTTTATCCAAGTGTAATTGATTTGGAGTATATTTAGTAACTAACCATGGTTAGTGTAATTGTTAAGGATACTGTCCATAGCTGTCCTTGAAAAAAAAAAAAAAAAGATCATCCTTTGATGGTATAGGTACTGTTGACACTTTTTTTAAAGATATTAGATTTAGTGAGAGAAAATGATAAAAAAAGTATATATATAATAAATAATATTAAATGAAGTATAAAAATGAGTGTATGCACTGTTTGATATAAGATTATCGGAGTTAGAAAAAAAACTTCAATTAAGTATGTGTTTCGTATTATTTTTGTGAAACATATAATTATTAGGGCCTTTTTCCAGTACCTTTATATTTTTAAAGGTACCAATACCTAATTTCCAATTAAAATGTGATATTTGTATTTATTTATGGGATAACTTTTTATTCTAGTTGACTTTATTTTAACTTTTTTTTTTATTTTCAAGTTTGACTTCGGATTTAAATCTTATAAATTTTAACTTTTAAAATTTTAACTTTCTATTATATAATTCTTATTATTGAAATCATCATTAATTGTTTTACCTAACTTAGATGGAGAAATTATAATAAGTCACACAATCAAAAACATGTATATGAAATATGAACTAATATATTAAATTACAAGTTATTATCAATAAATTTTTTTATAAAATCCAGATAAAAAAATTATAAAATCAACTTATAATATTATGTCAAATTGACAGGGTACTTGTACCTTTTAATAAACAAGTACCAAAGGAATTCCCTAATTATTAAACATGAACTTAATTTGTGTCAAACTTATAAAAAATTTATATCTCAAACAAACAAGTATATAAAAGAGAAAAAAAAAACTTGAACACACCCAATGTGAAAACTGGAAGATAGGATTAATTGGAATAATTAAAAATACAGGATAAGGTTGATATATTATTACATTATCCCTTTCATTTATCAAATGGACAATTACAGTATCTCGTGTCCATATTCTGCAAAATATAATAGTAGCAAGATACACCTGAAATATCATTCCCTAACAACTTGAATTGAAGTTAATATAAAAATTAAAATTCATCTATGCCAAAATACAACCATAAAGTAAATGCAAAATCCGGTTTTACTTTCTTTTTTTTCTCCATTTTTGTCAGCAAAAGAAAACAAGAAAACCGGATTTTAGTCTTTTTAAGTTTTCTGTTTGAATTTGGTTCGCATAAAGTGTGGGATGTACTTTAAAAAATAAAATATAAAAAAATAATAATTTAAAATTTTATAAGATATAGATATTTACATAACAGATAATATATGTGTGATAATTCACTCATTTTATTTTCTCATTAACGATTACAATTTTGCACTTGAGCCAAATCCTTTTTTTTTTTTTTTAATCAAAACTTTTAGGACATTTGCTATTCAGGACACAGGCTCTCTTTGGATACACAGGACACGAGCTCTAGTATTTACATTGTCCTCACTTCCCTTTACCGAATGGCGAATGGTTGTCCATTTATTTATTCACTTATGAACAATATCCTTTGACTTACAATCGGGCGAAATCACGATTTTAATGTTAGGGAAAAAGACTAATGGCTAAATATATGACTTTAAATATTTAAGTAAAAAAAATTAAGCATCATATTTTATAATTATACAAAATGACTTTTTTATGTTTATTTATATTTTTATTAATTACCTTTTGTCTCAAGTAAGAATAAGTAGAAATTTTCATTTTATCAAAGAGGCAATAATGAGAACTTTGATATTTTTGAGGCTAATTTTACTATGCACCCCATAAGTTAGGGAACATGGTACACCTTATATCACATCTGTTGATTTATGTTTGAAATACATCAAGGGCCAAATTTAATTAATAATTTGCAACCTATAGAATCGGTTACCCAAAAACCCATTTCTCTTAACCCACCCATAAATCAGGACACGACCTGAATCTCAACCTTTCTCCACCTCTTCTTCAACCAGGACTCTGGCTGCTTCACCGCTAGCATTGATCGCGGGGGGCTGTGAAGACCAGGTTCAAGTGGTGACGACGGTAGTTCTGGTTCAACCATGATCTTTAGTGGTTGTGGGCCGCAAATTTGAGTTTGTGGTGGTCAGATCTGGTACGACGAGGGGGCGTGACAACAAGTGGTTTTTGGATCTCTGGCCGGTGGTGGTTAAGACTTGGCTCAGATTAGTGGCGAGTTTCGAGTTTATGATGCTTGAGGTTTGTTTTCAGTGGTGGAGCTTAATTCAGGTGTAAGGGCAGTGGCTCGCAGCAATTGGTGGTTTTGATTTGGATAAGAATCTATAGAAGGGTTCGATGGTGGCGCAGGATGGGTGATTGTTAGCCACCACAAGTAGCAAAGGGACTAAGTATATTTGGGGTGGATGGCGGTGGTGGGGTAGGAGGAGGGCAAGGAGGTGGTGGAGGGGAGGAGGTGTGCACCTCTGTGCCCATCGTCGTCTTCCTCTATGCCGTCACCAGAGGTGGTTGAGGTGTGGAGGGGAAGGCGCTCCGTCGTGTCACCACCCACGCACAGAGCCCTCGCCTACAGTTGCACATATTAAAAACAGATAAATAGTGATACAAAAAAAGTTTAGAGAAGATTTCTACATGTTCTCTAAATTATTTCTGAATTATTTCTGAATTAATCAGTATGTATAAGAGGATTCATATTTATAGGAGATGGAATCTATATAAAGAAAGAAATACAATCAAATATAATCAAAATAGTATATCTAATTATGTGTGAATCAAATACCTAAGATAACATAAAATCAAGCATAATTTAATCTCAAGATATGTTCTAGATATTCTAACAGTCCCCCTCAAGTTAAAGCTATTAAGTTTTAACTTGTTACAATTAGATACACGAAAATAAAATAAACTAAAAATATTCTAAAAACATAACGTCGAGATCTTGGAGAAGCCAAGATGCCCAAATTGCATTTTAGATTGAACCATCTACATCTAGAAAAATCTACAATGGGAATATATCCAAACTACATCTGAGATGAAACCAATTTGCATTTGGCTAAAACAGCGGAGACAGAGCCAATCTTTCAGGCTGGATCAGACGACTGATTAGAGGTTGGAGCAATGGAGACAGAGCCAATCTTTCATATTGGATCATACAGAATTGATTAGGAGCATAACAGAGGAATGAAGGAGCACAACGGAGGAGCGCGACAAAGAGGCTCAACGGAGGAGCGTAGCGGAGACGCGCAATGGAGGAGTGCAGTAGAGACAAAGCCAACTACAAATAGGAGAAAGAAAGTGATAACGGAGAGATAGAAAAAGGAAGTCGGAAAGAGAACATGACAAGCGATGTGACTAATCAGAGTTTCATATTTTTGGAAACTATGCAGCAAAATAGCGATGAGACAGGTCATAGAGGATGATACATCCCTAATACTATGTTAAAAACAAAAAAACAGGGAGATGGGAAAAGTCTGGAGAAGGATTCTATATATTCTCTGAATTATCTCTGAATTTTTCAAGGTGTACAAGAGGATTCATTATTTATAAGAGAGAGAGTCTATATAAAGAAGGAAATACAATTAAATATAATCAAAATAGTATCTCTAATTATGTGCACAAATCAAATCTCTAAGATAACACAAAATCAAGTCTAATTTAATCTAGAGATATGTTCTAAATATTCTAACACTTCCCTTCAAGCTAAAGCTACTAAGCTTAAGCTTGTTACAATTAGACACACGAAAATAAAATAAAAGTAAAAATATTATAAAAACACAACATCGAGATCTTGGAGAAGTCAAGAGGCCTAAACTGTATTTGGGATAAAATTATCTACATTTGGAAAAATCTACAATGGGAATGGAGCTAAACTGTATCTAGGATAGAACCAATTTGCATTTGATTGAAACAACGGAGACTGAGCTAATATTTCAGGATGGATCAGATAGAACAAATTAGGAGCACAACGTAGGAGCAGAGGAGCACAATGGAGACGTGCAATGGAGGAGCGCGACAGAGACACACAACGGTGGAGCGTAGCAAAGACGCGCAACGAAAGAGCGCAACGGAGACGAAGCCAACTATAAATAGGAGAGAGAAAATGGCAGCAGAGAGATAAAGAGAAGAAGTCGAAAAAAGAACACGACATGAGAGGGTGACTAATCAGAGTTCTAAATTTTTGGAAACTATGCAACGGAATAGTGATGAGATATGTCACGGAGGATGGTACCACTCTAATGCCATGTTAAAAACGAAAAAATAGGGACACGAGAAAAGTCTAGAGAATGATTTTGTATATTCTCTGAATTATCTTTGAATTTTTCAGTGTGTATAAGAGAATTCTCTATTTATAGGAAATGAAGTCTATATAAAGAGGAAATATAATCAAATATAATTAAGATAATATCTCTAATTATGTGTGAATCAAATCCCTAAGATAATATAAAATTAAATCTAATTTAATCTAGATATATGTTCTATATATTCTAACAACACACTGACTTCGACAGCTACAACACCATGCATTTGGGAGTTTTTTTTCTTTTAAAAAATATCAAACCGAGTAACATACAATAGTAGGTATTTTTGGGTGGTGCAGGATGCACTCTAACATAGTATGGTACATAGTAGAATTGACTTATGTTTTAGAATATCACCAATTTAGATAATAAGTATATATATGAGAAAACTTGAAAGTTGGGGAGCCTACAACTTTCGAATTGGGATCCTCTCATGTGTCTCTCATAGAAGGAGAGCTAGGAAGGTAAAAAAAAAAAGTTTGACTAAAAAAAAGTTTGTGAGAGACAAGATCTTCTCTTATTTTTTGTTAATAGGAGAGGATCACAATCCACAAATTCCTTATGTCCCTCTTTCCCTTCACCTCTACTTAAAATGACATTTAAAAAAAACGTGAAATTGATAATATTTTTCAAAGAATTCCTAGTTCTTACTATGAATAAATTTAATGCAATTCTATTTGATAACATTAGAATTGGCAAAATAGATAGTCCGTTTAGGATTGTTCATTTTGGCCTAACTAATTCAAGTTTAGTATATTTCAAGTTAGTATTTTGTCAGATTAGTTTAACTTATCGTGAGATTGCATGTTACATAAGTTAGTTCACTCAATATATTAACTTTTTTTTTAAATGTAATAAATTTAATTTTTAATAATTTTGAATTAATAAAAGTTAAGAAATTTAGACAATTAATTTAATTTGGAGATAATGACAAACAAATTAAAAAACTAATTTAATTACCAATATATTCTCGAGTGATAGCTTGTTTAATTAAAAAAAAAACTTAAAATAAACAAAGACAAAACACACTGTCAGCTTATGTGCATGACACTTTTGTACTTTGTAGTAAGTAAGTATGAAAGACACGGGTCGCTTGCTGGTTGTCTTAATAAGGAACGTAGTGGACTGGAGCTAAATCCCCATTTGGATAAAAAAAACTATACTAGTTAATAGAAGTGTTGATATATACACGGATGTGGACTTCTCAATTTTTTTAAGTAATTAAATAGAGAAGAGAAAAAATATAAAAAATAAAAAAAAAATTTACACATTATAATTGAGTTTTATTAATAATTTTTTGTGTCTATTTATTTTTTATTGGATCACTTGAGAAGAAAAAAAAAAAATAAGAGAATTCAAATCTAGATACATATATATCAAATGTGTTTCCTTATTTTCAAATAATTTCCTATACTTTATAGAAAAAAATATTTGCAGAAAGGATATGGAAATAATTATTATTAGCTGCTGTTTATGGAATTTAATTGTCACTGAAATGACATGCTTTTATCGGATTTATATTTTTTTAATATGATCAAGTGGAGGAAAAAAATAAAAATAAATGTATTTATTAGTAAGATATAATCATGATTTATGAATTTTTTTATATTTTTTATGTCTATCTTTCTTTTTTATTTAATCACATAAAAAAGACATAAAGAAAATCCAAATCCGCTTCTACCATAATTCATTTCACGGCCTGCGTGCTGTAAAACTATGATTTAGTTTAGTGGAGGTGGTGGCGTGGTAACCATTACACATGGAAGACAGTGCTATAAATTGTGATGCACAACAAACATAGATGTAGGAGCATGCGCGTACGGGCTCGGTAAGTGGGGATCGTTGCATTATTATTTGTTAGGTATTTGGTTGCTTTTTTCTTCTTCACATAAAAAAAAAAGGGTTAGGCTTGTGGTTGCATTCGATTGATTTAGAAATGTTTGGTACTAAGATTTTAGACCGGGTTCACTACGACTAGGTTTTGGAAATTTTGTGGATATATTTATTTCAGTCCCATTATATAATTGTCAAATCTCAAATATGATAACACTAAATCTCTTAGATATCAAACAAAATAACACCAAATCTCCAAAATAAAAGGAGTTAATATTTGCTAGGGTAACTTCCTTAGTAAGTATTAATCTTTAATCTTCTATATAAACGAGGTAAAAGTAAAACCCTCAAATATACATCTTCTTTATTCTCTCTAAACTCCTAGTGTATTGCTTTTTGCAGTACTCTGCAGCACACTTACCTGAGGTTGGGCACACCGTACAGCCCAGCCTAACTGCATACCTGAAAGAGAGGTGAGTTATCCAAATCGACTATCTCTTGTTTCTACTCTGAAAACTATCATGGGATCTCTTTGTTTTCAACGGGTAATTTAGTTATCCTTATCTTCTATTTATAAAATTTAATTAACCAGGTACGTTTTTGTATTTTAGTTTCCACAGGCAGGTTTAATTTGGAAAAAATAATTATATGAATGTCTTTTAAAAAAACTAAAATCAAGGGATGATATACACCTCCTTTCAAAGAAGTTTCCTCCACTTTGTAATTTCAGCATCCCCACAACAATGATCTTACGTTTCCGAGGCAACATTGTTTTCTATATTATTATTTATTTATTTATTATTATTATTAATTAATTAATTAATTAAATAATTATATATTCTTCCAGTTCAGTTTGACAAAATGTCCTAAAACTCATATCTGTATTAAGAATAATTATAAAATTTTTTATTCAATCTTTCTACTAATCATTTTAATTATTAAATAAAAAAAATATTAAATATTTTTTATATTTATAAGACATTAAATATATTTAATTTTTTATTTAATAATTTTTTATTTAATATTAAAAAAATTATTAAGATAAATTTATAAAAAAATATAACAAAATTCCTATATTAATATTTCTCTTTAGAATAATTTTAAGTCCTTCTATCAAATTCTCTTATTAATCATCTTAATTATTAAATAAAAAAATATTAAATATTTTTATATTTTTAAGATATTAGATGTTTATTTTTTTATTTAATATTTTTTCATTTAATATTAAAAAATTAAAAAAAAAAACTTGTAAAAAATATAACACAACTCTTCTCTTTATAGTTCCCAGTTTTCAAATTTCCGGCCAAGTCCAGCTCTTTGTTTTTTCACCTTTGCCCATGTTCCCTTGTGGGTCTCAAATAGTTTTTACTTTAAGTTAACATTGATTCTATGATGTGAACCATTACCTCTTTTATCTCCTGTAACAATTAATTGAATATATTATGGTGTCTTTTGTTGGTTTAGAAATGATCACTTTGTATATTGATTTATTTTCCTTAGTCAATTTCATGCGCGTCGTGACATAAGACCCACGCTCGCCCCGCGCTCGCCCCGCGCTTGGGTTGCGCATTGAAAAATGTTTTTCTTATTTTCACACTCAATATAATACTTATGTGAGACACTATATTTAATGTGAATATAATTAGATATTATTAATATTATATGTAAAATTAAAAAAATAAATAAATAAATAAATATATATATATATATATATATATATATATATATATATAGATATATATGTAAGTAGAGTATCTTTTCTTTTTAAGTGTTCAAATAATATATCTTTGCACATTAGCCACGTTGCGCTAGATCTTCATGCACTCATTTCTGGCTTGCCACGTTAGCTCACCGCCTTACCAGCTAACGTTCAATAAAAAACAAAGGGACTCTGATTTTTCTTCCTTTTCATTGTTAATTCTCATAATCTCAAGAATATTATTGCCTCTTGTATCATTTGCCAAAAGACTAAAAACATTAAGGTGCCTTCTAACAAAAGCAATCTCTTAATCTTATCTCATAATTATGAATTATTTCATTGTCAAAAGTGAGAATTCACATTCCTATCAAGCTATTGTTCTTCTCTGTGGATTGAAAACTGAAAAGGCTTCAATCAATGCGCAGAAAGGGCAGCGGTTAAGTTCTCCGCGTTGCTCACATTACCTGCATGTGGTACAACTGTCTCTTCATAATAGTGACACGAGAGCAAACTAAAAAACAAGAATAGTAAACTAAGATTTTTTTGGTGTACAAATAGTAAACTATGAAAAACAAAAGAGAGATCTACCCACGTTGCATAGAAAGAAAACTCAAGAAGCCAAACGAACCCACGTTGCACCGGTCCCAAATCGCCAGCACGGTCACGTAATATCTACCCAAATGGGGAAGTAGTAAAGCACAAGGCACTCTCTCCTATTTCAATGCGTAAAAGCAAAACACAACATAATCATAATAATTAAAAAAAAACGGAGAACATAATCTTATAGGCACTGAAATCGAACATTGAATTATACGTTATTCCAGATAGTAATGTCGCATAATAAATGGAATTTAAATGCTGGAGGTTTCTAAAACATTCTTCGGATTCTCAGTTATGCTTGTGTTTGCTTTTTCTTATATTAAGGTTTCCAGGATTCACTGTAAGGTGGAGACTAAGAAAGAAGACAACAAAGACCGAAGATTACCAATTTCGGAGGTCAGTACGGTCAGTACCACGGAAAAAGCTACTTTGATTTTTTTCCCGGTTAGTCACTCACGCTTATTGTGCCTCTTCTTTCTCCTGACCCCTGATACATGGCAATTTTGTAATTAATAATTTCACTGAGGGACATTATAGACAAAATAATAAATATTTGGATTTTGTTTCCTATTTTTTTTTTATTTTCGAGTGTTCCACAAGCAACAGTATAGTCTTTTCTCGAAAATACTGGGAAATAATAGAGAGTGGTTTGAAGGTAAAGACTATTGAACTGAAAAACTGCAGAAAATTGCTTTTTCCTTCCAAACATGGCTAGCAGTGTTAAAAAGAAAGCGTGAAGACGTTTGATTTTGACTTGTGAGAGTGGAGTTTGGTAGTTCTTAGAGGAACAATAGAGAAACCGATTTTCGTTATGATTTTGCTGCAAACATAGAGGTATTATATTAGGCAGTAACGGTGCCATCTCTCCTGCGACAGTTATCGGAACCATGAGCAGTTTCGTCAATGGTTCTTCACCTCGCCGGCAACCGGAGAATGATATCGAGGCTGGCCCTGCGAGTAGTCTCTCCGGCGACTTCGACGACGGCGATTTCTCCGATCCCTTTGATATTACCCGAACTAAGAACGCTTCGATTGAACGTCTCAGGCGTTGGAGGGTATGTATTCTCTTCTAACTCTCTCTTACACACTCACTTATTTTTGTTTTTGTTTTTGTTTTTTTCATTTTCCTTTATCTTGTTTGTTTCTCCATCTATTTCTCTATTTTTGAATTATTTGCAGTATGCTTTTATTTGTAATTTCTATTTTCGGTTGAATTTTGGATGTGCACAGATGTGTTTTTTTAGTAGGGTTTGTAGAACAAAGCTTGCTATGATCGTAGTGAGCGTAGGGATTGGGGGAAAATTGATTGAATATAGCTTTTGTGTGATGGAGAAATTTTTGGGAAACAAAACGGTAGTGGAGTAAGACTGTCGAGGGTGGGAATGACACAACAATGGAGTAGTGTAGTTGTGTTTGAATAATATCTCTAGATATATAATCTATGAAATGCTTGTTTCTCAATAAGGATTTTGAGGATGAGGAAACTTCATAGCAAGATACCAGGAAAAATGTTTATAGGAAATAGTCTGTGTTTGGTTTCTGTATATTTTCCACATTTATGGGGAAATATTTTTGTTCACATGTTGGGTGTTGCAAATTTTAGGGTTGAAATTCCTCTTCTTGTTCTGCATGTTGTGATTCTTTGTTGCTTCTACCGTATATAAAGTATCAACCTATATAGGGAGAGGAAAAGGAGATGGTCAAAAGTGGCTAAAAAGATACAGTCACAACTCACAAGTTTTGGTAGTTATCTCGTGGAAGAAGTGGAAGTTTCGTTCCTGATAGTACAAGATTACAAGCTTTAGCATTCATGCAGCTAAATATATATCTTGCATCAGTTAAATTTTAGTACTCGTTTTTTGTCAACCTAAGTCCTTCCGCAGTAGCAGGCAGACAGAGGGCAAGTTTATAGAATTTGTTTGTTTATGAATTTGCTGTCGCTTTTAGACGTCCATAGTTGAAGTTTTAAGGTCTGAGATTAAACAAGACTCTTTTATTTATTTATTTATTTTTACTATTTTTTATTAAATTAATCAAAATGAGGGAACAAGGACCTATCTGGACAAAGCATGAAGTTTAAGGACAGATACCATACTACTAGAAGCCTTTTTAACTGCGGGACAAGACTCAAAATTTCTCACAACCTGGCATGGGAAAACTTCGGATAGATTTAGGAGGCATTGGTTAGAGGACATCTGAATCCCAAGTATTAGGAAATTTATTTATAATATATTTGGATATGAGATATATATGATATATTCAAGAAAGTCATGTTTGATATGTCAAAAGTCAAAACCAACATGGCAATTAAATTTTTTATTTATCTTATTCTCAAATATACTATATATAGTTTTCCAAGCACTTGGGATTGGCTTTCATATATGTGCTTCCTGCGAAGTATTGATGGATAGAGTTAGTTTTTAATGAGAGAAAAGTAAGGCAAAATTTAATTGTTAAATCGTAAGAGGTTTGATGTCATTTATGGTTGCAAAAAAGCAATAATGGAATTTGAGACTGAAAGGTCATTGCTCTGAACAGTAATGTGTATATAGGCAGAGAAGAGAAGAAAAATAAAGTAAGAAATTATTTTCTCAACCCTTCAAAGTCAAGCCAACCAGAGAATAGGCACCCTATATGTAACCAAACAGCCACTGGAAGGTAAGAACCAAGGAAAAATGCAACGGGCATGTCTGAAAACTAAATGGCAACCGAGTCTCTGACAAACGCCATCAAAAGTGACCTAGAAAGGGTGAAACTGCTAAGGCAATTGCAGATGAGTTTTTCGGCAATGAAATTGGTGAGATTCTGGCAAGAAAAAAAGGGGGGGGGGAAAGAGGTCTGGGCTACAGAGGACACTAAACAAAGAAGGAGCAACGGTTAGGGAGAAACTTCAAACAGTCATGAAAAACTACAATTCCGGTTGCCGGAATTGATGCGGGAAGTAAGGTGCATACACCTTCAGACAATAAAAAAAGGAACACACAACTTGAGAAATGATTTTGACTTAGAAATGAGAAAACGGAGGAAAGGATTGGGTTTCAGTGAAAACAATAGGGGAGACTATACAAAGGAGTTCCATGAAATACAAAACTACTTGATAATAAAACTCACTCCCAAATGAAAATGCACCTAGGCTTTTGAGAAAGGACAATGTTTCTATTATTTTGTAGTACTAAGAAAGTTGGACTACGTCCAAGTATCTTTTGAGAAATTAGTGTTATTCTTTGCCCCTTTTTCTTTTTTAAACTTTTGTGTAGTACTAAAATACCAGGAGTTTGTTTCAAATAAATACTTAATGTTTTTCTTTGTATTAATTTGAAGACTCAAGATAAAATTCTATGTATGAATTTGACTTTTCTGAAATTGCAAATACGCCCCTGCAAATGTAAACATCAGTTTCCAAAACTTGCTGTAGACAAGAATCTGAGCATTTTCTTGATCGTGCAACATTGGATTTGTAGTCACCTTCATTTATTATTTCAGCACTGAGTGTTGTTCAGCTATTTACTGTGTTAAGACCGATAGCTAGTTTCATTTGACTATTCTGCTTTGCTATTTTTGAGGCTTTATGTATTTATTTTTGTTACTTGGAAGATAATGTTTTTTTCAATGACTGGATAAGAGATCCCTTTTTAATTTTTTTTTAGCAAGCGGCGCTTGTGCTTAATGCTTCTCGTCGATTTCGTTACACCTTGGACTTGAAGAAAGAAGAAGAGAAGAGGCAAATATTGAGAAAGATTAGAGCGCATGCACAAGCCGTTAGAGTACGGTTCCTTCAATTGGACTTTCTTTATTATGCTCATGTTACATATGTGAAGTGTTCTAATTATTTATTTTGCTCTATTAGGCGGCATTCCTTTTCAAAGAAGCTGTGGGGCACGTGAGTGGTGAGTGATTGGATTGTGCTCACTATTATTTGTGGATACTGAATTATACTCCTGTTTCGTGATTTGTAGGAAGTGCTTTTGTGGTAATTTTTAGCAGTCTGATTTTTATTCTTGTTCTCCATTTTTATAAAGCGTACTCAGGCTGAAAATGTTTGCTATCCTTTTTGGTTTTAGTCATTCAATGACCTGTAAGATATTTTTATAAAAAAATTTGTTTACATTTCTTAAAATATTTTCTGCTGGTGAATTCAGTATTTTGGTCTGTTTGACTGGTTAGGTTGTCAGTTCCAATAGTCAGTGAACGAAAATGATTACTCTTTACTATACTACCATGGTACCATGTTTGCTCATAATTCATAAATAATAAAACATCATTCATGTTACTACCCTTGTATTCATCTGATAAGCTGCATATTGGTCTGCAAAACTTCTAGGTTCAAGGTCTGGTTTGATATTTGTTTTGACATTCTGATTTTGCTTGGATAAATCACGTTAATGACCTACTATTCATCTGATAGCTTCATATTGGTCTGGGAAGCCTATAGCTTAGAAGTGAGGAATTATAAATTTTTTGACATTGCCAATTTCACTTTAAATTTGTATTTCAGAGATGGATGCCTCATCTGTTTGTGTTGGTATCATGTCCTTTCCCTAATATTTTACATGGACCAATTATCCTTTTACTGCTTCAAATTGCCGTTAAGAATTCCTTTATAATTTTAGCACAAGTTCATTCCCACTGACTTAGTCTGTTCTATATATTTACATGTCAATTCTTCAACATAGCATCATTTTAATATCTAATTATAGCCTATCAATCTGGTAATTTTGAAGACTTCTTACCAGAGATTTATACTGGTCATTTGTACCAAACGAATGAAAGTTTCTTTCATTCTCATCGGCCTGGACATGGGGATTTTAGTGCTATTCTTTTTTCTGATGATACGTGATACATGGTGTTTGTAGCACTATATTATTTCTAAGCTGTTCCGAGATATATCCAATTTTCATTTTAGAAAATCTTGTTGGACAGGCACATTTTGTTTCTTTCCTTGATTAAATACCTAAAATTGAATATGCTTTTGTGTAGTGATGCTTGATGTTCCATGGACCTTTATTTAAATAACCTTTCCTGTGGCTTGCCCTAGTATATTATTAAGTGTAGGACAATTTTTTCTGTCTTTCTTTTTCAATATTGATGATTGATGATTAATGCTTTTAACTGTTAGAAACCATAAAACCACCTTCGACCTCCACTGGTGAATTTCCAATTGGACAAGAGCAACTTGCTTCAATTTCAAGGGATCATGATACTACTGCTCTACAGCAGTATGGTGGGGTAAGTTTGTCAAGAATAATTTTTATTTACTCGGAAATGGTATTGATCAGAGTAATACATTTTCATGTGTTTCTTCTGAATCACTATCAGGTTGCAGGGATATCAAATTTGTTGAAAACCCATTTAGAGAAGGGGATTCATGGTGATGATGTTGACTTACTAAAACGGAGGAACGCATTCAGTTCCAACAATTATCCTCGAAAGAAGGGAAGAAGTTTTCTGGTAAATTTTAGTTCACTTTGAATCCTTGGGTACTTAATACTGGTATAGTTTTCTCTTCTTGTTGGGGGGATATTGTAGTGACCTCTTTGTTTTTGTTACCTCTTACAGATGTTTGTGTGGGATGCTTGCAAGGATCTGACCTTGGTTATTTTAATGGTAGCTGCAGCGGCTTCATTGGCACTGGGGATAAAATCTGAGGTGAGATTGGCTGAGAAAGTTATGATTCAATTCTTTGTACTTGGTGGAGAGTGAAGACAGTGGACTTGTCTCATCCCTACAAATAATAAACTCCAAACTTTGCACTGCTCTTTACTTACTGCATTTTCCCCCCCCCCTCTAATTCAGCCATCTACATACAAATATTTATCCAACCTTGCGCTAGTCTCTACATACTGCTTTCTATTACCAACTCAGTCATGCTGAGATCAAAAGGAAATTCTAAATTTTCTTATTTGCTCTTATAATTCTTCCTTGTTGGTATTCCTGGATTATGCCAATGGCTTACTTGATAGCTGCCTTCCTTCCTTCTTTTTGTTTAATCCTTATATACATTAGTGTAGAATGCTTCAGTGAGCTTGGTAGCTTTCAATAAGCTGGTATTATCTATATATTACCAGCATAGGTTTTAAGTATATAATTACATGAATATTTAGTTTGATCTTGTTAGAGAATATTAGGGTTATTACTTATTAGGTTATTAGTTTTATGTTAGTGGGCTTGGGCCAGTACTAGTAGTGTTAGTATTTGACCTAAGTATTAGTATAAATAGGAGTACTAGGTTATAGAATTGTATAACATCTCATTCTTATCAATAATATATATCGTGTTTCATTGTTATCCATTTTTCTCTTTTCCTTCCTTCCAAACCCTAATCTTATAATTTTTCAACATGGCATCAGAGCGGTACCATCCACCTTGAGAAAAGTTTCTCCCGTCTGCTGTTTCAAGTTCATTGAACTTGTTTGTATATTCTCTTAGTATTTTTTTTGTCTTATTTTTCCTTATTTGAATAGTTTGTGTTTTTGAAAAAAAAAAAGAGAGACAAGAAAAGAAAATCGTGAGTTCTGGCTTTTGCGTAGCCAAGGGAGGCTGCCATTTGAACTTTCCAGCAACCGGCGAAGGGTCATCAGTGACAAATCGGTCCTTCGACATGAGTACCGGCAGTGGCCTAACACCCAGTAGCCTGGGTCGAACGTGTTGAGTGAAGGTGTGCTGGGCTGTTGCGAGACTGGTTTTGTTGAAGGTGGGTAGCCATGATTTGTCTTGAATGCATGAAGGGTGACTGGTCGGCGGCGTCTTGGGTGGTTTCTGGACGGTTCTGAGGTCGACGGTAGTTTTCCGTCCAGATCTGAGGGCGGTGTGCAGTTATCAGGTGCTACGTGCTTCAGCGGCTGAGCGTGGGTGCACAAGACCTAGAGGTTGTGAGTGGCTGACGGTTCTGATTTCTGGCTCAAACAGGTGCGAATGGTGGTGAGGGAGGTTGGCCGGTGACCGGAGGTCTGGCGACTTCTTTGACGCGGTGGTTACAACCCCTGTTTGGCGCGATCTGACCCGTTTTGGACTATCTGCTGGTTGTGTGAGTCTTCTGCTAGGCTTTTGTTCTTGGCTGAGTGCTATCGTTTCTAGCACATATCAGGTCATCGGTGGTCAGCTCCAGTGAGTTTTCTGGCGACTCTGTTCCGGATTTGTTTTCTTTTGTTCTGTATCAGACTCTGTTTTTCATCGTTTTAGTGTATTTTCTTGGTTTGTTTGAGGCTGAATGAATGCGACCAGGCTAGAGATGTTTTTTGTGGTTTATCTTGTGATTAGTGAGTTTGGACTCTGGTTTGTTGCTATGATGTAGGCTTAGTAGTTGGGTTATGGATATGTCGATTTGATATCTTTGAAGGAGGCAGGTTGAAGTTGTTGTTCTATCTTGTGTTTCTTTGTTCTTGTGGATTTTCTTGGTGCACGTTGAGCTTGGAGGAAAGGGCTTCCTGATTGGAGGCAAAGAGCAACTAACGGGGTGGAGCCGCCCTAGAGATGTTAGAGGAAAGGGCTGCCCGCTAGATGGAGCCGCCAGGAGGAAAGGGCTATTAGCGAGGTGGAGCCATCTTAGATTCTCACTAGCAATGGTGTTGCAGATTTGGGAGCAAGAGTTTCCCTGTTTCTCTTCTTCTTCCTTCTTGGACGCTTGGATGGTTCAACATCTTCTCTTCTTCCTTATGCCGTATTTGAATGGTTCAACGTTAATGTGCCGAGTTTCTCTTCTCGCTTTCGGATAAAGATGGGGTTCTGTTATTTGTTTTATGTTTATGGGTTTGCTACTTGTAACAAGCTTAAGTTTAGTAAGTTTAAGCTTGAGGGGGAGTGTTAGAGAATATTAGGGTTATTACTTATTAGGTTATTAGTCTTATGTTAGTGGGCTTGGGCTAGTACTAGTAGTGTTAATATTTGACCTAAGTATTAGTATAAATGGGAGTACTACGTTATAGAATTGTATAACATCTCATCTTATCAATTATATATCTAGTTTCATTGTTAGCCGTTTTCCTCTTTTCCTTCCTCCCAAACCCTAATCTTATAATTCTTCAACAGATCTGAACCATGCATGTCATTATATGAATCCATTCTATCCAGAGGAGGACAATCTTTCAATTTATGGGCCTTTTGGAGGTTATTTATGGCTCTTGAACATAACTTTGTTCTAATAATGTTCAATCTATTAGTGGAGTTTCCAGACCTCATAACTTTTTAATGATATATCTTTATGTTGCGTTATTTTGACTGTTATCTTGTACCATCAATTAATTCATTTGATCTTTAGCCTTCCTTATCCTTCTATTTTTAGTCCTTCCCTGTACAATCTAGGATTAGGAATATATCTTTGTTGATATTGAGGATTAGGCTTCATCAAGTTCAGAACTAATTTTCTACTGCAGGGTATTAAGGAAGGATGGTATGATGGGGGAAGCATTGCTTTTGCAGTTATTCTTGTTATTGTTGTTACAGGTATAATATTTTGTCTTTGTAAGCTTTATAATGCATAAAGCGTTTGTTTACATGCTTCGTGACTCTGTTTCTCAATTTCCTATTTGATATAAAGATCCACTTCGTCTTTTATTGTGGAGGTTATTATAATAATTATATGTCTAGTAATTTCTCCTTTGAAGGGCCCATCACCCTCTTTCATGTCTCCTTTTTGTAGCTATAAGTGATTATAAGCAGTCTCTTCAGTTTCGTGACCTAAATGAAGAGAAGAGAAATATACACCTGGAGGTTTGTTTTTTTTGTTTGTTTGCTTGTTTTTATTTTTTGGGCTCAATTAAACTTCTTTAGTTTTGTATTTAATTTTTTTTAGCAATTTTCTTGTCATATTTTAACCTTATATTTGGATTTGTGAATGAGTAGGTTATTAGAGGTGGTAGAAGGGTTGAGATCTCAATATATGATATTGTTGTTGGTGATGTTATACCGCTTAATATTGGTAACCAGGTATATGAGCTTTTTTATTTGTTGTTTTTGCTTATCATACCTAATGATTGCAACTTTTAGCTATTAAGTTCTTATCTGCTCTTTCTAGGTCCCTGCTGATGGAATTCTGATTACTGGTCACTCTCTTGCAATTGATGAATCAAGTATGACTGGGGAGAGCAATACTGTAAGTATTTATTTCTATCTTGTGGGGAAATGGAATATTACTTTCCTCTTTTCCTGTAATGATTTTTCATTTTGCAGGTCCGTAAGGATTCTAAGGACCCTTTTCTGATGTCTGGATGTAAAGTTGCAGATGGCAGTGGCACAATGCTTGTAATTTATACTTCCTTTTCCCTTCCATTTTTTGTTATTGTAGGCTGTCCTGATTTTAGTTTACACAATTAAGAATTTTCAAATGATTGTTGAGGTAGTTAACGACATATAATAGTTGCTTTGCTGGTAAATGTGGGTGGTAATGATCCCAAGTGCCAAAAAATTGTGCACTAGCTGGGGAAGTGTTTCCTAGTTGGATTTATAACAAATTATTCATTCTATATATAATACATTTTGTAAAGGATGTTGATTATTCACTTTTTGAGTGCATGCTATTCTTGAAGGGATTTTGTTCCAAGTTTGAATTCTTTTTTAAAAGCAACTGAGGCAGATAGAAATTGGAGTTGGGAAAATATGGATTGACTTGTACTGAACTTCTTTCAATAATTCAATATGTTAAATTGATTGTATTTATTTTCTTAGTTTTATCCAATCTGTTTTTATTGATTAAACAGCTTTTTTGGTGGTTTTACATTTTTCTGGTTTCTTTGTTTTCACAGGTAACTGGTGTTGGTATTAATACTGAATGGGGGCTTCTAATGGCTAACATTTCAGAAGACACTGGTGAAGAAACACCTTTGCAGGTCCTCTTCTTACCTGTGGTTTCTTACTGAGTTAGTCTGTTTCTTAAAAGTTTATTTACCTATATAAGTTCTCATTATAGGTCCGCTTAAATGGTGTAGCCACCTTCATCGGTATTGTTGGACTTTCTGTTGCTGTTGTTGTCCTGATTGTGCTACTGGCCAGGTAACTTAGTTATTGGCTTATGGTTGCCATTTGTTTCTTTGTGTGATTCAATAATAGTTTTTGTTATGCATGCCTCTGAAATGGCAACTTATTTGCAGATATTTCTCCGGGCATACTAAAGACCCATATGGGAAGGTTCAATTTCAAGCAGGCAAGACTAAAGTTGGTGATGCTATTGATGGAGCAATTAAGATAGTAACTGTGGCGGTATGTGCCTTGATAAATACTAGATTTCCAGAGCATGCATGATGCAATTAAAGACACTTGTGTCTAACTATCTATATTTATGAATTTCATAGGCTTTAAAACTTTTATTTATGCTGTGATTGTAACCCATTGAATTTATTTAGGTCACCATTGTAGTGGTTGCAGTGCCTGAAGGGCTCCCATTAGCAGTGACCTTAACGTAAGTATGCTAACTTTGAGCTGAACTTCTAGTTTTACTCCTTTTAAGTGCCTAGTCTTAATGGATATGTTTTGACATTGGTGCCATTGCACATTGTGGATAAATTTGTCATTGTTCTTGTACTTCAATATGATTTTTAAATTTGATTCGTTAATTCTCTCAGTGGCTGTATTTTGGTAAAAAACTGGCAATGATCCCAACATTGGTCCAACATTTAATCTAAGAAAGACTGCTGCTTAATGTTCCATTTTTCTATCTTAAGTAGTTTTTTATTTTCTCATCCTTATATCAAGCATTGTCTGTATCCATATTAGATCGTTAATATGCTCTTTAAGATCTGTAATATAGTTCTTTTCTCCTCTCTTTCTCTCTCAAATCTTATTTATCTGTACTTACACACTTTTTCCTTCGACTATGTTACAGACTGGCCTACTCAATGAGAAAAATGATGGCAGATAAAGCTTTGGTATGCCAATTGGTGATGGTGCTCGGTTTGGATTTTGACATACCTTTATGAGAAACTCTGTTTAGTATAACACATTGAATTGCAGGTGAGGAGGCTTTCTGCCTGTGAGACAATGGGCTCTGCCACAACCATTTGCAGTGATAAGACTGGCACATTGACCATGAATCAGGTTAGTTGTGCTGCAATATTTGATATAAATTATAATTTTTTTATGGCAAGTTATATAAACATGGATGGCACCTCTTGCAAATGATTTTCATTGTAGTGGTATCGTGTTTGCCAGCTTATGTAAAGTAAGATGCCTTTCAGTTTCAGCCTTTTAAGATAAATTAGGAGTTCAAACTTTCAACTATCCTGTCAATGTGATATCCAATAAAACTCTTAGAGTAGGAAACTTGGGTGAATATTTCGGGGAGGTTCATTTCTGTTGGCCTTGGTTGGCTGAGATAAATGTCTGTACAGCAGATTTTCATTTTGTCTTCTGATTTTATAAATTCTTTGAGACAGATGACAGTGGTTGAGGCTTATGCTGGTGGGAAGAAGATCGATCCTCCTCACAACAAGTTGGAGCTCTCTCCTATGCTTCACTCTTTGCTCATTGAAGGTGTTGCACAGAACACCAATGGCAGTGTTTATGTACCCGAGGTATGCTTGAATTGATATCCCCCCCCCCTGCCCCCCAAAAAAAAACTTGCATATTAACAGAAACTTTAGCGGTTCAACTACTTTTTGCATAATTCCATCCTCTACAGGGTGGTAATGATGTTGAGGTTTCTGGATCACCAACAGAAAAGGCAATTTTGCATTGGGGACTACAGGTCTGGTTAGGAACTTCAAATGTTTTCCCATTCTTTTTAGGAAGATTTATGTGCTTACAACTAGTTATGACTGTTATATCAAATCTCAGCTTGGGATGAATTTTGCGGCAGCCAGATCAGAATCATCAATTATTCATGTCTTTCCGTTCAATTCAGAGAAAAAACGAGGCGGAGTTGCAATACAGATGGTACTATCTTATTGGCATTTGAAATCATTTATGTGGATATTTTGCTTCTGTTCAAGACTAACTGATACATAATTAGGTAGCTAATATTATACATAATTATGTGTTATATCTGCTTTGTCACCCAGGGCACCATAAATGAAATAATTTTATACTTATCTACAGGCTGACTCTGAAGTCCGTATACATTGGAAAGGTGCTGCTGAGATAGTCCTAGCCTGCTGTACAGGGTATATTGATTCAAATGACCAGTTGGTGGAGATGGATGAGGAGAAGGTTTGACAAGCTTGTTACGTATTAAGATCAATGGTTAAATAAAGGAATTGCTTTTATTTTTTGTGTTCATTTTTTAATCTCTCTTTTCCAGTTTGGAAATCATCTCAGACTACACATCTTCTTTCTATTCTCCCCTCCTGTTTTCTCTGTCTCTTGTCCTTTTGGCAGATTCTATCAGTATATAATTTCTTTATGATTAGAGAATTTCAAAACATTGTTATATGTCCACATACATTTATAAAACAAAGCAAACAAAAGTAGTATATTAGCTGTTTGGATGACTTTTGACACTTAGTAATTCCTTTTGATTGATTTTGTGAAAATTCTTCTAAGTGAAATTTTCCTTGCTTGCAGATGACATTTTTCAAAAAAGCTATTGAAGACATGGCTGCTGATTGTCTTCGTTGTGTTGCCATTGCATATAGATCATATGAAAAGGAGAATCTTCCAACTAGTGAAGAACTACTTGCTCACTGGTCTTTACCAGAGGATGATCTTGTTTTACTAGCTATTGTTGGTCTGAAGGTATTTATTTTCTCTAGAAACATGCCTATCATTGTCATCTTTGTTATATTTTTCTGTTTTTATATCCTGATTGTGTTCTTGTCTTATCTGATGATATTATACTCATGGTTTTGTTTTTCTCTAATTTAAATTTGAAGCTTGTTAGCATTATTGTTTATAATTTGCCTATTCGTTTTTAAATAGAATTCCTACTCTTATTGCATGTACTTGGGACTTGGGAGGCAGCTGGGAATTTTTTATATTGTTTATTTTATTTATTGTGCCTTTCTCCCGTCTCTTGACGTGGCTATTTTACATGGAAAGTTTTCTACCTATAACTTATGGGAGGGTTGTGTATCTAGACTTCACAAAAACACATAGTTGATAAACTATAGTTTATGACAACATTTGACTCTAAAATATGCTTCCACATGTAAAATTTATTTTGTTCCTGTATATTCTTGTTATTTTTGTTATATCATTTATGTATTGAAATGCAGGATCCTTGTCGACCTAGTGTCAAAGATGCAGTGCAGCTTTGCCAAAAAGCTGGGGTTAAGGTATGTTTAATCTTTGATTTTGACAAAAGTTTGGTGTCCCATTAAGATACTTATGTCGTTAAACATGTTCAATTATAACATGTTTTAGCACAAAAGTATTATCAATGGTGGATGACGGCTCATGATGGTAAGCGATAAATCCGCCATCGAATTGTGGCGGATGGTGTTGTGGCAAATGGTGAACGCATGGTAGCCATGTTAAAAAATTATAGAATATACTAAAAGACTTGCATATTATGAATAATGAAAATCTAACAACTTATACCAAGAATAATAGACATAATTAAAACATTTTCTAGCATATCAAACTTTCTATAAGTATCACAAATCATGTAATGCAAGTGGAAAAAAAAAATCTAGGCAGAATGGACATGCTGGTTGACTGGGTGGTTGGGTTAATGGGTAGGTCTATGGTTGGGTTACAATTTTTTTTTTAAAAAGAAAACACAGACATGAGAAAAAGACGTGAAAACAGAGTTATGGTTCTATTATGGTGAAACGAAAACAGAGGAGCATGTGCTTTGTGGCCATGGTTCTGTTAATGGGTGGGTGGGTTATGGCCATGGTTTGCAGAGAGGGAGAAGAGTGGGTCTGGGTTGCAAGTAAAAGAAAAAGAAAAGAAAAAACAGAGGGGAAGGAATGGCCTTACCTGACTAAGAGAGGAAGGCTGGAGAAAACCCCACTTAATGGAGATGATGGAGATGGAGAGGGATGTCAGAGATGGCGACAGAGAAGATATGTGTCAAAGGGTATTACTCATAAGCTGGATATGAGGGCAGATGAGAGATTTCTCAACTTCAAACTGCCAGTTCACCCGTGGGGCCACCATTGCAAACCTGCCACACCATGATATTCCTATGGTGGTTTTCACTAATTCCACCACGCCATTCTGCCATGGTGCTGCTGTGGCTGCTATTTGATAACACTTGCAATTGGCACCTTTTTCTTATATTACTCTATTGCAACTTGCTGAGTGTATTGAGAATTTTAGTTACTGTCATAGGTAAGGGACATTGTGTTCTTGTTAGAGAAAAAAACAAACCGACTAAAGTTTGTTAGATGGAATTAGTTACTAATTTATTAATTTACAATCTTCTTTGTAGAAGGTAAATCTTGAAAATTGGGGAATTTAGCTTATATTAATTAGAAATATAAGATCAGATTTAAGATACTAATGTGGACCTTCGCTTGCAGTACCATTTTTTCCCTATGGACTGAATTTTTCCTTTTCCAAATGTGTTTCATTGCTTTTGAGTTTGATGCTTTGAAGATTGCAAAGACCAGTTTTCTATTATTAGTTTCATCTGATTTTCAATATCCTGCAAAATGAGCATTTAAATTAAGAAATGCAATATGCTTTGCATGTGCAGTTTTTATATATATAAACAGCATTGATTTTTTTTATTTGGATTTCTAATCCTAGGTAAAAATGGTCACCGGTGACAATGTCAAAACTGCAAGAGCAATTGCTCTGGAATGTGGAATACTTGGTTCATTTGCTGATGCTACAGAGCCAAACATCATTGAAGGAAAAACATTTCGTGCCTTGTCAGATGCAGGGAGAGAAGAAATTGTTGAAATGATATCGGTAGAATCCTACTCTTTTGACAACCTTGTTCTGTGATCTTATAGTGATGTATGTACTCCTTGGCAAATAACGTTGAGTGTCAATATTGTGTAATAGGTTATGGGACGGTCATCTCCTAATGACAAGCTATTGCTTGTGCAAGCATTGAGGAGGAAGGGACATGTTGTGGCTGTAACTGGGGATGGAACGAATGATGCTCCTGCACTACATGAGGTTTGAATAGCATTTCATTTTTTTTTTTTTGTGCTTGTGCTTGTATTGTTATCTCAAGTTTCAGTGAACATTTCAATGATGACAATAATTGTAATGGTACACTAGGTGAGTATGCTTATGCCACTGCTATGTCTATTTTATATTCTTGTAAAGTGTTGGTATTATGTAATTGTATGTTGATAAGTCCTTGTGTGGATGAATGATTCTGTTTATATCATGTCATGTTTTTCTAATTTCAAAGTTTGAATCTACTATTACTCCAATGCAGGAATTTTTGTTCTTGTGAATTAAACTAGTTCTTTTTTTTCTGGTTGTGTTTGTAATTCTATACTTTTTGGAATATAGGCCGATATAGGTCTTGCAATGGGTATTCAAGGTACAGAAGTTGCCAAAGAGAGCTCTGATATCATTATTTTGGATGACAATTTTGCTTCAGTTGTGAAGGTTAGTCCTCTTTTATTTTTATTTTGGGAGATTTGATTCGTTCTTAATGAATGATGCATGCTTAACATTCACCTCTTGAAGAACTATTTCTAATATTACTAGAAGTAGAAATGCAGAACTAGAAGATTTTGAATACTGACCATCTAATGAGAGGTTTATATAGAATTGAGGTGCATTACATAGCTTTGGATATTATTTTACTTGAGCTGGCAATAAATTTTTGAAGCATAACTGGTAATGACTTTTAATTTTCTCTGCCAATGTAGGTTGTCAGATGGGGGCGGTCTGTATATGCCAATATTCAGAAATTTATCCAGTTTCAGCTTACAGTCAATGTGGCAGCTCTTGTTATAAATGTTGTTTCTGCAGTTTCCTCTGGTGATGTCCCACTAAATGCAGTGCAGGTTTGCTTTCTCTTCTCTGTCTCTGTCTCTCTCTCTGGCTTGTGTTTACTCATTCATTTATTCAGGAGGACATCCTTATATCTCTGTGTTGCTTTCTCTACAGCTTCTCTGGGTAAACCTTATCATGGATACTCTGGGAGCACTAGCCTTGGCAACTGAACCACCAACTGATCATCTCATGGATCGGCCTCCAGTGGGTCGAAGGTCAGAATTTCCAATTTTCTCATGTTACTTGGTGCTTTGGTTCATGACATTTGTTTGATATGTTATTCTAGTGTTATACAGTGCTTGGAAAATTAGGAAGAATAATATTATACAGTTGGGAAAGCCAATTCGTGTTTTTAATTTTTGGTGTTTTTATAGAAGAATGAAATTTAAAGAGAGAAGAATAATGTCCAAGAACAGAGCTGAGATATTCTTCAAGGAATACCAAATCAGCAGGGTGTAATAAATTGAAATACAATAGACAGTGAAGCTCTGCAAATCCTTCCGAAAAAAAAAAAGTTGCCAATAGCCATAAAGATGTTAATAGGCTGAGTTTGTGTATGCATGCTTGAATTTACATAATGCTTTGGTGAATAATGGGCCTATTTAGTTTGCAGCTCTTTCTTCAAAACAATAGTTTTGGTTCTTTTAATAGAAGAAAGAAATTTAAAGAGAGAAGAAAATGAACTAGACCAAAGATAATACAAAAACAGAAGGGTATATTCAATTGAAAAACAATCTATGCAGTGAAGCTCTTCAAATCCTTCTGACAAAAAAAACAGTTGCCAATTGCTACAAAGATGCTAGTGAAGGCTGAATTTGTGTATGCATGCATGTAGTTACTTAATGCGTTTGTGAATAATGGGCCTATGTGCATTATTCACAAACCAGAGCTCTATTATTTACTTAATGCACATTAGGTGGGCATATACTTATCTTTAGTTTGCAGCTCTATTTTCAAAACAATAAATGTAGAGCCTATGTGCTTGGCTTGTTTTTATGAGATGGAATTGACAGTATCTTGTATGCTTTTCAGAGAACCTCTCATAACAAATATTATGTGGAGAAATTTGCTGATACAGGTGAATTCTGTTTCTTAGTTGTCATTGTAGTTAGCAGGGGTTTATTTATCAGGTGGCTTACACACCCAACTAAAGCATTTTGAAGCTACGATGTTTTTCTTCACCATTACTACTGTGAATAAGGTATTTTTTTTCCATTTTCTCTGACTGAATCATCAACAATTATTGGAACTTTTCAGGCTATGTACCAAGTGTCTGTCTTGCTTGTTCTCAATTTCCGAGGTAGGAGCATACTGGGTCTTGGGCGTGATAAGAATGACCATGCGATCAAAGTGAAAAACACTTTGATCTTCAATGCATTTGTACTCTGTCAAGTAAGTTCTTAACTTCACCCATTAATGGGAAAATACATATGTCTCAGTTTAGTGCCAGGACTTCACATTTCATATTAGTTTTCTTCTTTGTTTTTTTTTTTTTTTGGGGGGGTTTTTTTTGGGGGGGGTAATATATGCTTTTAACTTGTATATAATTATGAGGGAAAGAATTAAGCTTCCATAATATTGGTGAAATCAAGACTAATTTATTTGTCTGACAATTTAGGGCTTTTAGATTAAAATCTACATAAAAAATTAATTTTAAATGAAATATTTTTAGATAAATTAGAAAATTTTATATAGAATATTTACTGTTCAAGGAAGAAAAAATGTTATTGCTTTCTTTCTCTTATTCATTTTCTATTATAGTAGTGGTTGAGCTCCTGTACAATATTCATGATTGCCGATTAGTTTCAGAACTATTAATAGGTACATGATTGTTAAGAGTATGGTATGGTATATTTAATAGGTGCAAGAGAGCAGATTATTTGAAGCAGAATTGTCTTTACTAAAATTTTGCTTACTGCATTTTTTTAAAAAATTTTTTTTTGGGTCCAACTGATTCATATGTAGTTTATACAAAGAAAAGGGACTATGAAGTAATTCTATTCACAAAAGATTTTGGATGGCTTGCCTGTGCTCTGGAGTTTTTCCATTGTCGCTTGATTGTGACCACATTATTTCTGAGATTTCTTGCGACTCCCTCTTATCAACATTGATGTTGGATTCTTCTTTCCTCCTTTTTTATTACTGCTATATACTTTTGATATTTGATAAAGGTTTGGCGTGGGATGGATGTCCGTTCATTTTGCACCTTATGTTCATGGTCACATTGGTAGCTGTCCTTTAATTTTGTTTTCTTTCGATTTTTCATGTAAATGATGATAAAGTAAGTATGCTTTCAAAACTGCAGATTTTTAATGAATTTAATGCACGAAAGCCAGATGAATTCAACATATTTAAAGGTGTAACGAGAAACTACCTCTTTATGGGGATAGTGGGATTAACTGTTGTGCTTCAGGTTAGTCTTATTTGTGGTCCTCTCTGCTTGTTTGCCTTTGTTTATGAAAATATTCTTAGGGCCACCATAAAATTGCCACTGTTTTTCAGATTATCATCATTCAATTTCTTGGGAAGTTCACTTCAACAGTCAGGCTTAATTGGAAGCAGTGGCTCATTTCTGTCATTATTGGATTGATAAGGTCAGTAATCATACGCTCTAGAATGCTAAGTGTTTCTTGATCTTTGCGTGCTTTTTTGGTTCTTTAATGAGTTTCTGTTGAGATTGTCCTTGATGAGAAATGTCTTGTATTGAGTATTTAAATTGCTCTAAGCATGTGCTTGAATGGAATTAAGGCACTTGTAGCAATAGAGACTTCAAGGCTTGCTTTATGCACAGGTGCTAATAGTATTTCTCCCTCTGCTGCTCTTATTTTTCCCCATACTTTCAGTTGGCCTCTTGCTGTGGTTGGGAAATTGATACCAGTACCAGCGAGTCCCATCAATAACGTTTTTTCAAGATTTCATGGTCGAAGAACTTCAAGAAGGAAGGAGGAACCTGAGGCTTCTTAATAGTCATATATAGACGTGCTGTTTTACGGACTCATTTTACTATGGTGTTTTTAGCTTTTAAATATAAGTTTTTATTTAAGAACCATAATTTGTCTTGAAGTTCAACAATTAGATGTAAGAATTTATGAGTGGAGAATTTACACTAATATTTCCCCGAAGTAGATTACCACCAATTAGTTTTTAAAATGCTATAAACATATTTTTTTGCGAATGGCATTCCTGTAAATTACATTTTGGTTCTTTTAAAGTGATTTGAATATCTTTCGGTTTACATGTCAAGCGTAACATGGAATAAGGACAAAGACACTAAGTATGACCAAAGGCCAGGAATATGATAGGATACTTTTAACAGCTGGCACATGATCAGTAGTTAAGTTTTAGCAAACAAGAAAGGCAGGGATATTAACATCCAAACATGAAAGGCAGAGATATTAAAAGCTGACACAAGTTCTCTAGTTTTTGCACACAAAATGGAAACATATTGGCGCACACATTGCTTATAGTAACGGTAACCATTCTGTCAATCTAGAACAGTAAAGCTCTATTTGGTTGACTCACAGTAACTGCATACTTGCATAACGCTAAACTTAGAACTGGGGATTTATAATTCAGCAAGTCCCTGAGGGGTAATTTAGCAAAAGCATGAAGAAGCAAAGTGGCTCTTCTGGGACACATAGGGAGACATGAAGTCAGAGGCTGAAGCTGATGGACTTGCTATTTCATTAGGAACAAGTATCTGGTTTTTCCCTGATACAATTCTCATCCCAGCAACATTAAGAGGCCCTGAATGGAAGGCACAAAGACGTCGCTCTGAGAACATATGTAGAAATCAATGAGCTTCTCAAATTCACAGCTTTCTGAGCTGAGAAACTTTCCCTTCATAGCTGTCGGCATCATTGTTTGCTATTGCAGCAGAAAATATGCAGATTTCATTCAGTAATATGACATTGAAAAAGTGAACTTTGAAGGGAAGAAAATTACCATAAAAAGGGGCAGCCTGGTGTTATAAAACTTTCGCCATGCGTGGGGTCCAGGGAAGGGTTGGAAAAGCAGCAACTTGGTGTTATAAAGCTTTCGTTATACGTGGGATTCAGGAAAAGGTCATACCCACTATATGAGTTTATAATAGAAGAAATCATTTATCTTCATTTTAATCTGATTCCATTAACTCGAATTATTACATCCGGGTCACATGACAACAACTCTAACTGTAGCACCAAAACTCCATTTATGAAATTAGAACTCAGGTCATAGAAAAATTACCCTAGTACAGGTTTTTGGGAAGATATCTGAGTGCATGAAGATCAGGATTCCATTTGGTCTCTCAGTCACAGAAAATGCAGTCTCTTGACTAAATCCAATCTTCTTGAGAGATACACCTATTTCCTGTGCCTAGTAACAAAGTTTTCTCCCTGTGTCATCTTTTCTATGGCACTCCTTTCCTAGGACCTCAGTTCTCAAATCCACTGCCATAAACTGGCCATTTAAGTTCTGGCTCCAAGTTTGTAGCTTCTGAACCATAAACTCGACTACTTGTATCTCTGACTGCAACTGAAGGGTTCCGAACATTGCCTGGCATCCAAATGAGTCTAGGTTCTTCTTATTTCCTGCAATTGTTGCATCAAATGAGGGAAAGTATGATTCAACCTTCACAATATAATCTTCAAAGACCCTGTTAGGCACCCTGACTATTGGTGGGTTTCCATTGGATACTTGGGCAGGCTGTGTCCTTGTTACTCTCACCAACCCATCCAGGCTATTTAAAACTTCCCGAACATCATAAATATCTCCAAGGCTCCTGAAATGAAATCAAATATGTCAGAATTAGATATAGCAAATAACAAAATTGCTATACTAAAGAATACTACGGATAATTGTTTTTTTTTACTTATGGAAATCTCTGAGTCCAATGGAGTTCTAAGCAAACTATTTTAAGGTGATTATGAGTTACATAACATTACTGTCTAGGATGTGATTAATTAATCATATACAATTAATTATGATCTAGGCAAACTTGTCGTGTCATATAGAGCACGCACATGCTATATCCCGGCTTGCTACCCCTAATGTCAGGAAGCACTAGGGTGGCTCCCAGGTATCTGGTTACCACCACTGCATCAGCAATCTGAGCAAGTAATCCCAAGAAATGGTAAACTGAATGGAGAAAAAGAAAAGAACTGAAACCTTATCAGCAATAAACTTTCATTTTAAATTTGTAATATAAACCAAAAGAAAATGGAAGTGGTGCAACAAACCCGTGAGATATGATACTCAGGGGGCCATTTTTTAAGGAGAATGTGATGAAACCTTTGGATTGCTCTGCTTCTTCTGCAGGTGAAAAGAGATGAGACATGAATAACAGGTTTGATAATGCTTCATCAATAAATAACAAAACCCAGATAGATCAAAGACATAGAGCATGGAAACTTACTCAGTGGAGGGGCATTCCAGCATGGTTTTAGTCCTTCACTATTTTCCTTCCAAGGTCTTTTGCTTAGATGTGAAACAGTGGCTAGGCTTTGTCCTGTAACTGCTACATTGTCATATTGGGAAATTGGAGTGGCTGGAATATCAACCCTCACATCCTTAAGTGCATCAGAACTTAATTAGTTACTTTGTTCCAATTCAGGAGTTTCCTCCTTCAAACCCGAAAATGGAGAATTAAAACAAAGAGAGAGAGAACGAATACTGCATGATCCAAAAATCTTCCGGCGGCTGATGCTATTGATATGAAATGTAAAGGTGTCTGCGGATTAAATTGGATTGGTTTTGAAGGAAAAAGTCATATGATCCAATTTAATTAATTTTTTTATTTTATCATCCGATTTATTTTGTTTAAAATTTTCATTCGATTCAATCCAATTCAATTTAAATTGATTTAGATTAGATCAATTTTTGGTTTATTGTTATAATTTTTTTATACATAAATTCATCAAAATATGAAAATTTAAATTATTTAAAATACATCAAATAAAGTTTAAACTAATTCATAAAAACATAATAAATATAAACCCAAACTAGTACATCAAAATATAAATCCAAACTATAAATATAAGTCTAAATTAATTATTAATCCCACAATAAATGTTCAAATTCAATAAATCTTTCCTCAACTGAAAAACTCTTGGCCCATTGCATTGCTAAAAATAAGCTGGAAAAAAAATTCATTAATTTTTAATCTATCCAATCCATCTATATTAAAATCAGTCCATTCAATTAGAATAATGTATTTTATTAGATTAGATCTAATAGATTAAATTTAATTATGGATAGTTAGTAATCCAACCAAAATATCCATTGGATCCATCCATATCCAAAAAAACAATCCAATGTATTTTACCTTTTTTTTTTTTCAACACTTTCACTTTCACTAAAGTCTAAAAGTTCATAAAATAAAGTGTTGAGTCCTAAAGTTTTTAGAGATAATTTTTTAGAGAGAGAAAGAATTTTTTTAGAGAGAAAAATTTTTTAGAGAGATAAACATTTTTTAGAGGGAGAAATTTTTTTAGAAAGAGAGAAAAATTTTAGACAGAAAAATTTTTAGAGAGAGAAAACAAAAATTTTTAGAGAGAAAATATTTTTAGAGAGAGAATGAAAACTTTTAGAGAGAGAAAAAAAAATTTTAGAGATAGATTTTTTTTTTAAATGAGTGATTAGATATTCATTCATCCAATCCATTAAAATTGATTAATGGATAGATTGAATATCCATCCGTTAAATTGAGTCATGAATAGATTGGATAATATTAAATATTTTGTAATGAATCTTAAATGGATTAATAGTTTATTTTGGATCCATCCATTATGATTCAATCCAAAATCAAACCAATCCACCCATTTGTCACCCCTTAAGATCATTCCAAATGGCTGTTGCTGAATCCGAGTAGATCACACTTGCAAAAATCTCCTTAGATATGGAGTGTAACAACCAAGAATTCACCACATTGTTGTTCCTTTCCGAAGAAGCAAAAAAAATAGGATTGGTGCCATCGGGTTTTGGAATAGAACCAACCACAAATCCGAATTTGTTCTTGGCACTTAGAGCTATTTTCATCAATCTGTTCCATGAATTGTAATTATCACTTGTTAATGGTTGAGAAACAAGTAATAATCCTAGATTATCAAAGGGATAAAGAAGAAAAGGATTGGCAAAATCATCAACAAAATCGAAATTCGCCATGATAGATTGAAGAACAATCAAGAACAAGATTGCAGAAGAGCAACGAAGAAGAAGAACGAATAAGAAAGGGAAAATGGAAACAGAAAAAAAATTCTTCTGATACCATATTAGACTTTGTTGAATTGAGAGAAACAAAATAGATGTTTTCTCATTTATTGAAGAGTGATATATTTACCACTGATTTACACATCTAACAAAAAATAACTAACAGCACTAACAACAACTAACTCTAACCAATTAACTGACTTACTAACTGATTTAGCTAACTCATAATTTACATGTTGTGTAATAAGATGTATAGTTATATGCCATTATTTATTGTAGATCAAAATTGTTGGTAAGTCTCTTAGTCGTAATAATGCTTGAAAGACTAATCTCATAGTAATACATGTGAAGATACTTTAGTCAACAACTTTAAATTTTTTTATCACAAACAGTACATATACCTCTTTTCACACTCCTCCTAATACTTTCATCATACTTACTTTTTTCTATTATTTTTTCTCACTTAATCACATCCATTCAAGATAGGTGTAAAAATGGGTATGAGATAGAAAATAATATAAGAACATCATTTTTCTTAGTCAATGACAAAAAAAATATCATTATACTAAGATCTATCCACAAAATAAATTAGATAAATATTTTTTTGTAACACAAAGAGTTTAGTAATCAATTAATTCTTAAGATATGTAATCAATCTCTTTTTTTTTTTTTAAATGATAGTAAGGGTTAAGGTACTCCAATACTACTAGGCAAGACATCAGTGACATGCTTGAGATTTCAAAAGGTAGGCAAAGGTTTCACTTAAAATGATTTTTCCACGAAAGCAACTCACTCGTGGCTTCTATGTACTGATGATCATTTTAAGGAGAACTGACCACCAAGCGGGATTATTGACCAAAGGAGATTCAAATCTATTTATTTACCAAGTACAAAGCCTTATTAGAAACTCTTAATAGATTAATTGATTCAATATGAACATCAGTCTCTTATTCTTATTTTATCTAGCTTGATATCCAAAATTCAAAGTAAATTTCACATATTTTTAAATGAAGTTTCATTCACTGAAATACAAAATTGATTCAGATATATTTTATATCATGATGTTTGTTTTTTATCAACTTTTGCATGAATAATTCATATTAAGTCCCTTGGTAAGCCATTTTAGGGTGTACTCTTTACATTATGTTTAATGTATTTAGAAGAATTAATTTTTTAAGTGTGGACTTAAGATTATTATAATAGTCTTAAAAATAAAAAGCATTAAGATATAAGTTTAAATATATTTTTAATTCTTATAAATATATCACTTTTTAATTTTAATATCACTGTAATTTCAATTTTGAATTGAGTTCAAATTTCTTAAAAAATGTAAACTTTTCGGTATGATGTGGTTAATATACTTTCAAATCAAATCACACTTGCCACTATTGTTATGAACTCCACGTAACTTTTTAAAATATTAATTTTTATATTAAATAATATATATATATATTTTTTATATTTAATTTAATATTATTTATTATATATTTTTTTTTATTTTTTTCATTTAATCACATCTTTTAAAATGAATATGAATCATAATATACTTTTAAAAAAATATAAAATTAATATTTTTCTTTAAACATTTGTCACGTCATCCATCCATCACCCCCTCTTCTTCCTTTCATCTCCCCCCCCCCTTCTTCCTCTCTCCGTTAAAAAAAAAAAAAAAAAACCATCTTTTTCTCTAATCAGAGCACCAATTATATGTTGTGAAAAAGTGAGCTTTTTGTTTCAATCCATTGGTTTGTATCCAAATTAAAAGGGAGAAACATTCTTACAATATTGAGGATGATGGCAAGAGCACGTCCCTAAATCTATACCCCAGATTGTACATTAAAAATGAAAGGGGAAATGTACCCCAAAAAAAAAATTTGAAAGGGGAAGATGGAAAAACACATAGCTGGCCAAAACATTGAACTATACCCGAAATTAAAAAGAATTTCCTCCATAATAATCTTTATTTGTTTTAGACCCAGAATAGTGAAAGGCAACAAAAATACAAAAAGAAAAAATGAGATAGAAAAAACGATGCCCGTGCAGTAGAACAGCATTAGAAATTTAAATGGTAACCATGAAAAATCGAAAAGCAACAAACTTTGGGTGGTTGTCGGTTGAGGCAGGGTGGTTGTCTCTGTTTGGATCGTGGAATGCTTGGGTCTCTGAGGGAATTGATGCAAATCGATGATGGTGTATGGGGTGGAAAAAAATTCACATACAAGAAAGAATAAGATGCGTTACTTTATCATTAAATTATTTTAATTGAAATATAAAATGTTTACATGTCCCAATTCAAAAAATAAAAAATATATGTCCCATATTCAAATTTGTTTAACTTGGATTCTTCCACCCTTAACGTAAAATCAAAGTTTGCATCTTCATTCGGATAAATTTATAGTAGTCATTTATTATTTTTTAATTGAGTAATGATATATTTTTTATAAATTTTTTAAATAATTTTATTAATATTAAATAAAAAATATTAAAAAATATATTTAATGTTTTAAAAACATAAAAAATATTTATTATTTTTTATTTAATAATTAAAAAATTTTTAAGAGAATTATGTAAGAAAATAAAAAATTTCTAATAATTTGTGCAAAATTGTTGATCGAGTACTCACATTTTACTCTTGATTGTTCAAAATAGTGGGTAATGATTGGTTGAATGTGAAGAGTGCCAAAAAATTATGTGCATCCTCACTTTCATGCCGGATATTCTGGCTCTATCTCTTCCTCTTTCTAGCTATTCTAGGTCAGTTACATGTTTATTAAATAATTGAGGTGAGAAATTTAGAAAAAAGATTAATTTTAAAACATATAAAATTTATTTTGAAATTTTCAATTTCAATATATGAAAATAACCATTTAGCCGATTTTTGGATTTTCGCTACCAAGAATCTTTTAATAAGTAATCTCTAAGTATTAGAATAATACACATATATTCAAACTTATTATGTGAATGAGATAACCTCTCATCTCTCTTACATACTTAAATAGGGATAATGAGAAAATAACAAACCAATTAAACTTTATTTACAATTTTGTTTAATATATCAAAATAAAAGAATATTTAACAAACTTTTAATTATATTTTGTAATAATCAATTTATTTTTTATCAAAATACTAAAATAATAAAGATATTGTATTTTCATTTCATTTTTTAATATTATATTCATATTTTTCTCCTTTCTTGCGTGGTCCAATAAAAAAATAACAAGTTTTAATTTTCTATTTTAATTCTATGCATTTGAAGAAAATATAAAAAAAAATACTATATTGTCCTGATTATTTTGTGGTGAACCAAATACCTATAAAATAGTGGATCCTATGTTGATGGTGCCCTCCTTCATGTGAGACCCACTTTTTGTTTTTTTGCATGAAATTATATAAATTTTATTTTAAAATATTCAATCTTAATTTATGAAAATAACCATTGTTTCTCTGATTAGTTGAGTTCTTGCTACCATTTTTTTTATAAGCAATCTCAAAGTTTTATTGTATGACATACTCAAACATATAGTGTATCATGATTTTAGAATGGGGTAACCTCTCATTTCTCTAAATTTTTACATACTTAAAATAAAAATAATAATAAATTGATTCTCGATGATTCATTTTGTCACATGTCAAACAAAATTTTGACAATTTTTTTTATCATCTTCTCTTTTCTGTGCAGTCCAATTAATAAAAAATATTTTTTTTCTATTTTAATTTAGAAGAAAATCTAAAATAATATATTTTACCTTTTCAGATTTTGATTAAATATCTTTACAAATATTATTATGAAATTAATTTCTCAAACACTATTGTGGTTGGTTACTTTCTAGGAGACTTGCAATGTAATGCTTCATTTAATTTGCAAGATTAAGGGTAAATTGTTATTTTTCCTCTCTAATTATATCACAACAACCCGAAGTTTTCTTCAGGTGTGTTTTTTGAGCTAGGAATTGTGGTTTGAGATGAATGGATGCTACCCTTTCTTTCCAACTCATGTATTTGAATCTTTGAGGTAAATCAATGACTCAAAAACATAATTAATTAATTTTATTAGTATAAATTCATATTAGGTTGGTTGGATAGCAAATGTAGGCAATGCTATTTAGAATTTATTTTGAATTTTGAGAATCAAATTAGGTAATTTAATAGTATACAATTGATTAATACATTGTTAGTATTTTATAGTTATAGAATGACATAGAAAATCTCAAATTCAACTATGCAGATTTTTGGGAAAAGACTCAGAAACCGATAAGTTATGTGAGTGATTTCTACTTATTATATGTTTATTTGAAATTTATGTACTTTGATTAATTTTATTATTGAATTTTAAATATAATAGAACATTAGGAATTCTTAAGACTTACTTTGAGTCTTGACACTCCTAACAATTGTCTTCTTCAAAGGACAAACCTTGATCCTACCTGTTCTGGACCGTGGTTCGGGACCCCATCCTGAAGGATCGACCCGGCACATGAACCACCGGATTCCGCCGACAACGCCCCCACGATGGCCTTGTAACCTCGAACCCCGTTGTCAGACCGTAGTAGTCATTTCTCCATTCTCAGTAATGGAGACCACGACTGCCTGCGAGCAAGGATTGACCATTAAAGGGAAAACAGCCCCAATAAATCAGAGACTAACCTCCACAATCGTAGGATAGTCCCGACAAAGTTAGAGACGGACCTCAACGATCGTGGAACAGTCCCGACAAAGTCAGAGACGGACCTCAATGATCATGGGCTTAAATCCCTGTCATGACACGATCCTAACGTACCTCTATCCTACGTGGAGTGCATGAGGATTCAAATCACGCTTACAATATATACCATACTAAGTTAACCAAAAGGGGGTATCAAGTCTTTACTACTATTCCATTAGCTTGAACTTACTGGTGCACTGCCTGACTTGAGCGTTGGAGTCCCATTGTAGGTACCCACCCCCCTGGACTCCATGCTCTTGACCGCAGCTGCATAAGGAGGAAACTACCACGTACGTGCCTATTTCAGGTACCTTCTGAATCCATTTCAGAACATTGGCGTCGTCTGTGGGAAACTCTGATAAACTTCCATTCCCACATCAACCATGGTGAGCACGAGACACAACCAGAAAAAGGGGAGCGCTGCGCATGCCGCCCATGACCAAATACAGGACCCAGCGGCGCAGCGCAACCTTCCTTCAGTCACACCACCAGAAACCTCCGCCGCCAAAAGCAGGCCGGTCATGGTGGAAAATCTTAACGAGGGGCACGAGACTTCAGTTTTCGCTGAAAGCCCTGATCCATCTCGAAGGGTCTCAATCCGGAACAGGATCGTCTTCCCCCACGGTGGGACTAACAACATAAACTACGGAGTAAACTACGGAGCGAACAATGGAGCTAGGATCCCTGTCCACGCTCGTTTGGGAGCCTCCCACGACAATGTGGACCACACATCTCATTACGAAGATAATGTCCAATCCGAGATTACGAGAAATGGCCTTCGGGAGTTGTTGCGTCAACAGACAGCTCTCATCGAGGACCAACGGCGTCAGCTAAGGAACAACGCCGCCGTTTAGAGAACCTTGAAAGATCGACAAGGGCGGAGAATGACAACGAAGGGCGGGATGCAGCCCGCAATGGGCATGCAGACCAAGGCGCTGGCGCTGGGATTATTGGAAACAATACCCCGACCCCCGGCCGCCTACAACAATTCTCGGACGTTCTAATGTCATACAGGGTCCCGAAGACGTGTACCTCTCTGTCAACGATGAAACCGTCAGTTCAGCACTTACCAGAGAAACATCTGAAGGCCAAAAGCCAGTTTATTTCGTGAGTAAGGTACTGCAAGGCCCCGAACTCAGATACCAAAAGATTGAGAAGGTCGCCTTTGCACTTATCATCACGGCCAGAAGACTAAGGCAGTATTTCCAATGCCAGCCCGTGGTAGTAAGGACTGATCAACCAATCCGACAAATACTGCACAAACCGGACTTAGCAGGAAGGATGATCGCCTGGTCCATCGAGCTTTCTGAGTTCAGGATAACCTATAAGCCCAGAGTAGCAATCAAAGCACAAGCTCTCTCGGATTTCTTAGCAGAACTCACCTCAGACTCCGAGTGCACAGAAGAAATACCCTGGACCATATTCGTGGATGGGTCTTCGAACCCAAAAGGATGTGGTGCAGGGGTAATATTAGAAAACTCTGAGGGGGTGACTATCGAGAACTCACTAAGGTTTGAGTTTCTCACCTCAAACAATTAAGCAGAGTATGAGGCATGCATCGCAGGACTGGCAATGACCAGAGACTTGGGGGCCACAAAGATTAAACTTTGTAGCGACTCCCAACTCGTGACCTCCCAGATCCAAGGCGAATACCAGGCTAAAGAGCCTCTCCTACAGAAGTACCTGGCAAAAGTGCAAGAACTCCTTCCAAGCTTCCAGCTAGTCAAAGTGGAACACATACCCCGGGAACAAAACTCCCGGGCCGATCTCTTATCCAAGTTGGCAAGTACCAAAAGTCCAGGTAACAACCGATCAGTGATCCAGGCAACCCTCTCCCACCCCGCAGTTTTCGACGTAGCTGTCTTCCAGGTTAATGAGCAAGAACGTACCTGGATTACTCCACTGATGGAATACTTGCAGTCCGGTAGCCTCCACGAGGATCATAAGAAGGCGGTCAAATTGAAGAAAGCCGCGGTCAGATACACCATCTTCGGTGGGCAGTTATACCGGTGCGGATTCTCTTCACCCCTCCTGAAGTGCCTAACGCCTAAAGAAGCCGGGTATGTCCTGGCTGAAGTCCACGAAGGAAGTTGTGGGCACCATTTAGGAGGCAAGGCCCTAGCATTGAAGGCACTCCGAGCAGGCTACTACTGGCCCACGATGGAGGCAGACTCCCTTGCACATGTTCAAATGTGCGATAAGTGCCAACGGCACTCTGACCACTACCACGCCCCGCCGGAGGAATTGTCCACGACATCCATCCCCTGGCCTTTCTACCAGTGGGGCATGGATATCTTGGGATCTTTTCCTCAAGCGCTCGGGCAATTGAAGTTTTTGGTTGTCGTTGTAGATTATTTTACCAAGTGGATAGAAGCAGAGCCCCTGGCCAACATCACCTCAGCTCGAATTCAGAAATTCACTTGGCGCCACCTCATTACCAGATTTGGAGTCCCAGAATCCATCGCTACGGACAACGGGACGCAATTCAAAGACAAATGTTTCGAAGAACTACTTCGCGGACTAAAAATTAAACATCACTGCAGCGCCGTGGAAAACCCTCGAACAAATGGGCAAGCTAAAGTGGTCAATCATCAAGAACTCAGTTACTATGGTACCAACCGTAGTGTCTTATGCTAGGTAGGAAGTGCAGTAGAGAAATCCCGATGGGGGGAAAACTCTCGCACTAGTCCACCCGTACAAAAGATCCCGGCAAGGACCAGTCCGAAACCACAAGTCGCGCGGCCTCCTAAAATACCTAAAACAACCGATAATGGACCCCGGACAAGGTTTCTTTCCTTAGGCACGAATTCCAAATCCCAGATAGCTATTGCCTTCGAATTCCAAGCCAAGGTCAAGGTTTCTTACCTTAGGCACGAATTCCTAAGGTCAGTCAACTTCGGATATCGGATTCTATGCCAAGGCTTCTGAACATTCTCATCACGAAAAATCCTAAAGGAAATCCTAAAACGCTTGACAAAAATGGGCGTTGGACCCAGACCACAGGTCTCGTCAAAATTCCGCAATACGCGAAAAGGGCATTGGATCCCAAAAATCTATATTTCTCGAGGAGGTCAAAGCGACAGTTCCCAAGGGATCCAACAATTCAAGATCAATAAAGAACGCTGCTGCAAGCCAAAAGACCCTGAGAACTACGTTCAGGGGGCAATTGAAGGAAAGCCACGAGGCCGAGGAGTGGCGATGTAGGTAAGGACCCACCTTGGCCTCCGAACCATATCCCAACTGTCGAGTTGTCTCATGTTCGATCACGGGCCCCGGCCAACGTGAAACATCGCGAAGCCCGGCCTCAAAGCCAGGATACCGCCCACTTCGAGCACGATGGTACCTTGACACTTGGGTCTTATCCAAGCGCCAAGCTGGGGGCAACTGTTCTGGACCGTGGTCCGGGACCTCATCCTGAAGGATCGACCCGGCACATGAACCACCGGACTCTGCCGACAACGCCCCCACGACGGCCTTGCGACCTCGAACCCCGTCGTCAGACTGTAGCAGTCATTTTTCCATTCTCAGTAATGGGGACCACGACTGCCTGCGAGCAAGGATTGACCATTAAAGGAAAAACAACCCCAACAGATCAGAGACTAGCCTCCACGATCGTAGGACAGTCCCGACAAAGTCGAGACGGACCTCAACGATCGTGGAACATCCCCGACAAATTCGAGATTTATCAACGATCATGAGCTGAAATCCCTACCATGGCACGATCCTAACGTACCCTCATCCTACGTGGAGTGCATGAGGATTCAAATCACGCTCACAATATATACCAGGCTAAGTTAACCAAAAGGGGGTGTCAAGTCTTTACTACTATTCCATTAGCTTGAACTTACTGGTGCACTGTCTGACTTGAGCATTGGAGTCCCATTGCAGGTACCCACCCCCGGACTCCATGCTCTTGACCGCAGCTGCATAAGGAGGAAACCACCACGTACGTGTCTATTTCAGGTACCTTCTAAATTTATTTCAGAACACTACCTTAAAGAGAGTGAGTCGCTTATCGTCGTGCTCAATCGTTATAGGTTATATTTTAACTTTTTATAGAATAATATTGAATTTTAGAATAAAAAATTAATTGAAAATTAATGTTGAAATTGTTTGCTATTATTATTGTTGTTGTTTTTTTTTAAATGAGATTTATAGAGAAAATGTGATAAATGACTGCTGGAAAATTGAAATTTTAACGTCATCATTATACTAATTTTTTACCATTGCCTAGGCTCATTTATCATTTTGGTGTGCCTTAAAAATCTCTTTCTTTAGATTAATATATTATATATATATTTTTTGTGCAATAAAAAAACCATTCCAGGATGTTAATTTTCTGAAGAAAAAAAACATATTACAGAAATGTCCTCTTTCTGACAAAATTCGTGTATAGATATTATAACAATATTATATAGCATGCGTGGAAAGGATGGCAATTTGGACGTGAGGAAGATGGGAGGAAAGAGGTTGTGAGGAAAAAGAAACGTGGGGTTTTTGTGAATGGATATGCAAAGGATGGCAATTTGGACGTTCAACGTTTGCATAGTTGGAAGAAAGTTAATCTGAATATCGTGTCAACCTATTTTTTTTCAGAATTTCCTAATGACTTTGGAGCAAAAGAAATGTTTAGTGTTTTTCAGAATTATGGACAAGTGTACGAGGTGGTGATCCCTTATAGGCGTGGAAAAAATGGCTACAGATATGGTTTTGTAAGATTCTTTGATGTTAGAGAGCCGGAGGCTTTTGGTATCAAATTAGATAATATCATCATTGGTAGTCAAAAGATCCATGTTAATATCCCCAGGTTTGAACGTAAGGGACCTGCGGAGGAGGTGCAACGTAAGGGACAACAAGAGATGAGAAAGGGATATATGGAAGAGGTGAAAAAAGAAATGAGAAAGGATGCTAGGGGTGCTAGTTTTCTGGATAAAGATCAACATTTTAATCTTTGGCAAAATAGCAGGTCATATGCAGATGTGATTAAACGGTCGCTGCAAGGTTTGAATAATGGGCAGAAGGTGCAACGTTATATCAAGAAGGATGCCAATACAAATTTGGAATTTAACGTTGATGAGCAATTGATGATGAAGTTTGTTCGAAATGCATATGTTGGAAGGGTGTGTAATTCAGGTACTGCTTATTGTATCCCAGAGGAATTTCGAAAACAAGGTTACTTTGCGATAAAAGCGACTCCTCTTGGGGCTAATCTTGTTTTGATGGAATCTGAGGATGAAGGAGAGCTAAATGCATTAATCTCGGACGGTAAAGAGTGGCTGCTACAGTGGTTTGATGAAATTCATCCCTGGCACCCAAGAGATATTGACAATGAACGTCTGACGTGGATTCGTTGTTATGGTATTCCGGTGCACATTTGGTCTACTAATTTTTTTGAATTTCTAGTTACTCCTTTTGGAACCTACATGGATGTGGACGAAAATACTAGGAAGAAAAAGAATATGGATGTGGCTCGGATCCTGTATAGGACCAATGTGCATGACTTGGTGAATCGTAAGGTCTCTGTTAGAGTAAATGGTATGGTTTTTTCAATTAAGATTGTGGAGGATTGGTATGGACCAATGCAATGGCTTACCTCGGCAGTGCACTGATTCATCGGAAAGTTTTTCTGATAATGACTCCATTGATAGCGGTGGCACCTTTTCGGTAAGTGTGGAAGATGAGGAGTTTTTTTAAGGAAATGGTAGCATTAATTTAGCCAATAATAAGGAATTAAATGGTGTTTTTGGGTTTGATGGAAATGGGAATGATAACAAGGCAAATCTGTTAGTGGAGGGTAATTTATTAGGTGATATGCATGCACTGAATTCCTCGGGGAATGATGATTGTGTTGATGAGAATCCGTTGTGTTTGCATGAATCCAATGAAAGACCGATTGAGGGTGGCATGTGTTCTCTAATTGGGCCTGATAAGTCTTATTCTAATATTAATATGGAGGGGCTTGAGGTTTAATCTTCGGCCCAACTTTCAGGTAGCATGCGTCAAGTGCTTCAAGTCAGTGAGCATGTTTCTGATTCCTTTAGGAGTTCGAAATATAAGGCTTCTGGGCCTGCTGTCCAGATCTGTGAGAGAATCGGGTGTTGTGGGTCATGTCATTATTTACATGATCTAATTCAGATTTCCAATGGTAGCTCTGAGCGTACATTTTCTGGTCCACCTCTGGTCACCATCCGAAAAAGAGATGGTGTTGTTTTGAAAGATCAACGCAGTAAGGGTTCTGAATCTCTGGGTGATTCTGTTTTGCAAGGTGTTTCAAGTTGCAGCAATGCGTGGCAGTAGTACAAGGTTCCTGCCGCTGAAAAAATATGGGACCAGGTTTGTTCTCTTGGTGTTGTTGGTGAAGAATGTGATAGTAGATATATTTCTGAAATTAAAGCTATGGAGGTTCGTGATCATGATGCAAAGGTGGCAAGGGAGAATATCGAAAGGTGTCAATGACGATTATGTCTTTGAATGTGAGGGGGTGGGTGTTGGTGCAAAAAGAAGAAGGGTTCGTTCCTTGATTTTGGCAGGTAAGCTTGATCTATGCTTTCTACAGAAACTAAATGCTCTGTGATGGATGATAGGATTGTTGCTAGTTTGTAGGGTGGGAATGAGGTTAACTGGTTTGCCAAAAATTCTGATGGGTTGTTGGGTGGCTTACTTTTGATGTGGAGAAATGATTTATTTTGTGTTGATTTTAATTTCCAAGGATCCGGTTTTATTGGTATTTCGGCAAATTGTGGAAATGATGGAATATTTTATTTTGTCAATGTGTATTCATCTTGCTTTATGGAAGGCAAAAGACAATTGTGGAGTGAGCTTCTGAAATGTAAAAGGGATTTTGTTGAAGGAAATTGGTGTATCGCGGGGATTTCAATGCAGTGCTGACTCCTTGTGAAAGAAAGGGAAGGAATCTGAATATAAACCAAAGTGAGTTGGTGGAATTTAGGAGTTTTATTGACGAGATGAATGTGGTGGATATCCCTGTTTTTGGTAAATTGTTCACTTGGTTTAGTGTGGATGGTGCATCCATGAGCAGATTGGATAGGTTTTTATTGTCTGAAGGTACAATTTTGAAATGGAAGGCGAATGCTCAATGGGTTGGTCCCAGAGACATCTCTGATCACTGTCCAGTGTGGTTAAAATGTGAAGATAGGGATTGGGGTCCAAAGCCTTTTCGCTTTAACAATTGTTGGTTGGAGCATAAAGATTTTTTTTCTTTTGTCAAAAATTGTTGGATTAATTTCCATATTGAAGGATGGAAAGGTTTTGTGCTTAAGGAGAAATTGAAGCTTTTAAAGAACAGCTTCGTAAGTGGAATAAGGAGGTCTTTGGATTCCTAGATTTATCTATTGATAATATTGTTGTTGACATGAATTTGTTGGATGATTCGGTTGCTTCAGAAGAGGTGGTGCATCAAGATTCTTGGAATGTGCTCTCTGAACAGTTTTGGCAGCAGCTACATCTCTAGGAAAGTCTTTTAGCTCAAAAATCTAGAGCTAGATGGATTCTTCTTGGTGATGCAAATACACGGTTTTTTCATGGTTGTCTAAAAGGTAGAAGGAGAAAGAATCAAATTGAAGCGATAAAGGTTGGTAATTCTTGGGCTGAATCTGTACCACATGTAAAAGGTGCAATATGGTCATTTTTTAGAGATCATTTTTCCTGCAATTTGAATTTTAAGCGCCCTGTTTTGGATGGGATTAATTTTGGACAAATTACTCATGATGAAAATGTTATGCTTACATCAAAAGTTTCCTTAGAAGAGCTTAAGGAGATTGTATGGAGTTGTGATGGCAACAAAAGTCCGGGTCCGGATGGCTTTAATTTTACTTTTATTAAGAAAGGTTGGGATTTTTTGAAGGATGATTTGTTGGGTTTTGTACAAGAGTTTCAGCTTAATGCTCAATTTTCAAAAGCAATTACCGCTGTTTTCATTGCTTTGATTCCTAAGATTGATCATCCTCAAACTGTTTCTGATTATCGACCTATTTCCCTTGTTGGTTGTTTGTACAAAATTGTGGCGAAAATTTTGGCCTCTAGATTGAAGAAAGTGTTGGGTAATATTGTCTCACCATGCCAGACAGCTTTCCTTCCAAACAGAAACATTCTAGATGGTGTGCTTATTGCTAACGAAGTGATTGATTTTGCAAAGAGGAAAAAGGAGAAGTGTTTGATGTTCAAGGTTGATTTTGAGAAGGCCTATGACTCTGTGGACTGGGGTTTCCTAGATTATATGATATCTAGAATGGGCTTTTGTTATAATTGGCGTAGGTGGATGAAAACATGTATTTGTTCTAGCTCTATGTCTATTTTGGTGAATGGCAGCCCTACGGAGGAGTTTGTGGTACAGAGAGGGCTGAGGCAGGGGGACCCCCTTGCTCCCTTTCTTTTTTCTATTGTTGCTGAAGGTTTGCATGGTTTGGTTAAAAAGGCTGTTGATTCTGGCCAGTTCAGTGAGTTTAAAGCCTTTCAAGAGGTCTCTTTTCCCGTGCTTCAATGCGGATGAAACTATCATTATGTGTGAGCCTTCTTGGGGAAATTTATGGTGTATTAAGGCAATTTTTCGTGCCTTTGAGCTTGTTTCTGTCTGAGAGTTAACTTCTCAAAGAGCAATTTATTTGGCATTTATGTTGATGATTCTTTCATGCGGTCAGCAGCTTCTTTTCTTAACTGCAATATTGGCCATTTTCCTTTTAATTTTCTTGGCATTCCTGTTGGGGCTAATCCCAGGAGGTGTTCTACTTGGAAACCCATCATTAATCTTATGAAGAGGAGACTATCAGGATGGAGAAAATCTCAGCTGTCGATTGGTGGTAGAGTGGTCTTGATCAATTCTGTTTTATCCAATTTGTCGGTATATTTTTTCTTTTTTTTCAAAGCTCCTAAAAAGGTGATTAACTCTCTTATTAAAATCCAGAGAAACTTTCTTTGGGGTGGTTTGGATGATAATCGGAAGGTTTGTTGGATTAGTTGGGAAAAAGTTTGTAAACCAAAGTCTATGGGTGGACTTGGGGTAAAAAATCTGGAAGTTTTTAATTGGAGTCTTTTAGCAAAGTGGAAGTGGAGATGTCTTTATGATTGTAATGCTTTTTTGGTTTAACTTTCTCTCCCTCGGGTATGGTATTTTAAATTCGGTGTTCTTGATGGTTACAGTACAACAAGGCATTCCTCTCTTTGGTGGAGGGACTTGATTTCTTTAAATACAATATGGTTTCCTAATATGGTGAAACCAATTCTTGGTAGTGGCAATGTTATTAGATTTGGGAAGATCAGTGGTTGGGCTCTTTTTCCTTCAAGGATGTTTATCCTAATTTGTACCAACTTGCATCTAATCATCATATTTACTCGTGGCTAATCTTGGGGTTTAGCTTGGAAATGAATGGAGGTGGTCCTGGTATTGGAAACGTAATTTATCTATAGATGAGGAAATTGCTCTTGCCAATTTGAAACTTTGTTTATTTGATGTTAAACCTGATGTGCATTTGAAAGATAGATGGATATGGTTGCCTAATTCCTCGGGTGTGTTCTGTACAAAATCGGCTTATTCTACTTTGCTCCAATGTGATTGTGAGGATGCTGGTTTGAATTTAAATCTCTCAATGGCTTTTAAAAAAGTATGGAGAACTGTTATCCCTTCAAAGGTAGCTGTGTTTGTTTGGCGCTTATTACAGGATCGACTTCCTACTAGGGAGGCTTTGATACACCGAGGTATTATCCCTAGCTTCCTATAATGGGTGTTGTGTTTTCTGCTTCCAACATGCGGAGACGGTGGACCATTTGTTTTGTCATTGTGAGGTTTCTTATAATCTTTGGTGTTCACTTACAATTGGTTGGGCATTTCGGTGTGTGGCTTGATAATGTGGTAGGGAACTTTCGGCTCATAGGTTACCTATTAAGGGTAAGCATGCTGGGAAGTTGTCTCATCTCTTTTGGTGTGCTGTTGTTTGGACAATTTGGTTGGCCAGAAATAGAATTATTTTCTAGAATGATTGTGTAGATCTCAAAGTATTGTTGACGCAGGTGAAGATTATTTCATGGAATTGGTTCATCTACAGGGAAGGTAGATGTTACGGGAGGTTATTTTCAGACTGGTGCTTAGATCCGGTTTATGTTGTTCTTTTGTCTAATGTCTTGTATTTGATTCTTTCGTAATTTAGAGTATTTCTTATACTCCTTTGTTATTAATAATATTTCTTTTTGTTGATAAAAAAATATATTATATAGCATGCATATGATAAATATCTATCAAATTTACGTTAAAAAAATTATTTATTAATTACCATTATGACAAAGTTTATTTTGAATAGGACTAATCTCGATAATATGACAGTTACACTTTATGACCTTTTATTCGTTGAAAATTGAAATGTGTAGTTATCTGCCATTATTTGTAAAAAATTGTAGTTGTTGGGAAGACATTTTAACCGTAAAAGTAATATATTCTGTTTAAAGACAAAAAAAATAGCATTATACAAAAGTCTTTCCACAAAATAAATTAGATAGATAATTTTGTTTATAACACATGAAGAGTGTAGTAATCAATTAATTCTTAAGAATCAATCTCTTATTTCTTTTAAATGACAGTAACGATAGGTTACTCCAATACGTAGGATTTCAAAAAGTAGGTAAAGGTTTCACTCAAAAGTTTTTTCCACAAAGGCTACTCACTCATAGCGCGTAAGTACCGGGGATCTTTTTAAGAAGGTTTGGCCACCAAGCAGGATTTAAATCTGTTCATCTAAGAATTATAGAGCCTCATATCAATTGAGCCAACTTGCATTGAGATTATTCTCTTATTCTTATTTTGTCTATCTCTATTTAAAATTCAAAGTAAATTTTGAATATTTTTAATTGAACTTTACTTTCATTTACTTAAAAGCTAAATATATTCAGATTGTTTATATCAGGATATTTTTGGGTCTTTTGCATGAATTCATGTTGAGTCACTCTCGAAGCGATTTTAAAGGTGTACTCTTTATAGTGTGTCTAATGTAATTAGGAGAATTAATTTTCTAAGTGCGGACTTAAAATTACTGTAATAGACTTGATAATAAGAAGTGTTAAAATCCATTGCCCGGTTCACCAAAGAGTGAGGTTTGGATTTAGAGTTCCATTCCCATTCCCCATCTCTTGCACAACTATCTATGTTGGCAAGTCAATTTCTCTGCTATTTATGAAAAGAAAAATATTTATATTGAAATTAATTGGAGTTATAACATTTTACTATTTTTTAAGGAAATTAAAAATAATTATAAAAAAAACTCACATACAAGAAAGAATAAGATGCATTACTTTATCATTAAATTATTGTAATTAAAATATTAAAATTTACATGTCCCATATGCAAAATTGTGTAACTTTGATTCTTCTATTAAGTATCACATTGGTTAAATATATGAGTAAAGAACTATTTATAATAATTTAGGCAAAAACAATTGTTGGGAGGGGTCACTGCTTAATTACTTGACTATATTATGAGAGATTAATCTCTTACTTATTAAGTGTAGGATACTTTAGGAAACTAAAAAAATAATGACTTAAACAATCCTTCCCTCTTGATCTATCTTTTAGAGTGGAGTTAAGTCCAGTTATTATAATATGTTATCAGAGTCTATCATAATTAGATCACCAGCATATGTCCAATCTTGGACATGAGAGGAGTGTATTAAGTCTTACATTGGTTGAATATATGAGTAAAAAATTATTTATAATTACTTGAACAACCTTCCTCCCTTTAGCTTGATTTTGGAGCAGAGTTAGATCAAATTATTCTAATATCTTCCTCCTTTAATGTAAAACCAAAGTTCGCTTCTTCTTCGCAACAACTTTATAGTAGACATTTATTATTTTTTATTTTGTGCAAAATTATTTTTTTTAGAGTACTCGCATTCTACTCATGATTGTGCAAAAAAGTCCAAAAGAGTGGTGATGATTAAGGGTGTTTGCGGTCGATTTTGAGTTAAAAAGTCAATAAATTCAAACAAAATTATGTATATTGGTTTAAATTGAATTAATTACTTATGAAAACTGAACCAATCTAAACTGATTTAAGTTGGTTTGAATTGGATCAGTTTAATCAATTTTTGACCAATAATTTTTTAAGTTTAAAATTTTGTGAATTAAAAGTAATTTAGCCTATTAAAAAGAAAATAAGAAATAAGAATAAATAAGTAATAAAAATAACTTCATTTCATATGTCTAAAATAATATTTGATCAGATAAAATAAGTAAAATGTGTGATAAATTACAATCACTATAACTAAAAATATAAATTCAATAACAAATAAATATATTATATAATATTAATAAATTTTGATTATATTAGATTGATTTTGAAAATTTAAACTAAAAATTGATCTAATCCAATCTATTTTCAAAAATAAAATAAAAATATCTAAATTTATTTGATTTTAATTGAATTTCAATTTTTATTCGATTTTCAGTTTGGATTGAATTTGAATACTCCTAGTAATTATTGATTAGATGAGAAAATGTAGAAAGAAATTATTATGTATAAATAACATTACTTTTACAACTGTACCAAAAGCATAACTCTTAAAATAACAAAAATGATTTACACATGAAAAGCTTTATATTATTTTTATGTTTTATTGTTTAGAAAAACAAAAATAAAAGAGAATGTGTTAGAATATTTTTTTTATTTTTTATTTTAACATATAATATAAGAATGATGTAAAATTTTTAATATGTAAACATCTTTATGTTGAAACTCCAGTGATAACTACGTACTTTGGGACATAGGTGTAATGCCTTCAAGATATAACAACTCAGCAATAGTGTAATCATAAAGAACAAGATAGAAATATTTGCTTCCCATACATCTAGTCAAATAACACACACATTATAGTATATAATTTATATATTATTTTACTACGTACAGAATATCATATTTATTTATTTGTTCTTATCAGTTTTCAAAAATAACTGCACCAACCCATAAATTATCACACATTTTTTATTAAATTTTTTTCACATAATACAAATTATTTAAATCCTTTGGAGGATACAGTGCAATTTAACCAATTCATAGTTTGTTATTTATATATGCTTGTATTTTATCAAAATCTAAACCGTTAATTTTTTCATTAATGATTATCAACATTGCACTTTACTTAATTATATTATTTAAATTCTAGTTACTTATATGTCTGAATTAACGAGGATATTTTTTATATTTATTCATTGATTTTATTTCACTATTATATTATTTTCTTGATTAATTTTTCAATCAATCAATATTCTTTTTTTTTTAACTTAATTTCTGGTGCTTACATTTGTGTTGCATTCTTTATTAAGATTTCTCGATTAATTAGTATTAATCTTTTCTATATTAATTTAATCTAAAATTAATAGAAATTTAATTTCTTAATTTTATTAGGCTATATTTTATTTCATATTTTAATTTCTAAATTGTTTTACTTAATTTCTGGTACCAACATATGTCGCATTACTTATTCAGACTATAAAATGGAACAATATATCCTAATTAATTTAATTTGAATTATTTTTATGTAGTATTAATTTATTAATTGTAAGAGTTCATTTTGGATTTTCTTATTTAATTTTACTTCAAAATAAATTCCTAAATTAATTTTCAATCAATTAATATATTTATGGATACATTTGTCTCTTGATTTTATGATATATATCCTTCTCTTGATTGACCTTCCAATCAATTGGTAGTTTTTTTCACTTAATTTTTTATGCCGACACATGTTATATTCCTCATTCAAACTTTTTAATTAATAACTATGAATCTTTCTTAAATTAATTGAATCTTAAATTAATCGGTTTATATTTTCCCTTTTCTTTCTCAATTTTTTTGTTAGTTTATTTTTAATTTTTTTCTTAATTTCTCGTGCTAACCCAATTTTATTTTTGCTTAACCTTTCTTTTTTTTTTTGCTTGACTTGGTCATTGACATCTCGAAAGTTGATTCTTCACAAAAAGACACAACATGAGATTTATCACAAACAAAAGAGGATCCCACATGTTCCACCATGCCGGGATGTATAGACCTCTACCATTGGAGAAAAAAAGGAACGAAAACAAACTCATATTAATTTTACGAAAAAATAAATAAAAAAGGTTTATTTTTTGTAAATCTCTTGATATTCAAAAGTCGCATTAAGTCATACTAATTCGAAATTGAATCGGGTCAGACTACAAAAGTATAAAACTCTTTCGGTGATAATTTTTTCTATTTACAAAACTCAAACTCAAGATCTTATTTAAAAAAAACAAATGTCAAATCACTTGAACTAACAAAACATTAATAGGTTAATTAATTATTTTGAGAAAAGCTAAATCAAACTCATAAATAATTAATTAGAAAGAGTACATGTACCAATAATATAGAAACTCTATTTATATGCTTATCCGCAATCACATAACTCTTCAACTCATTTCCGTTAAACGGCTTGTAATACATCACATAAACAAAAAAAATGTTTCAAAATTAGCTTTAAAAAATTATGAGAAAACTAGAAGAAAGGAAGATCTCATATGCTAAAAAAATAACTATAAAGCAATGATATTATAACCTTTTTGGGTAATTTACTTCACTTGCGTGAACATAACATCCAAACATGAAAGGCAGATATTAACAGCTGACACATAATAAGTACTAAAGTTTTTGTACACAAAATGGAAACATGTTGACACACATTGCTTATAATAACGGTAACCATTCTTTCCATCTAGAGGACTAAGCTCTAGTTGGTTGACTCATAACTGCATCCTTGCACAACATCAAATTTAGAGCAGAGGATTTATAATTTATTTTCAGCAAGTCACTGAGGGGTAATTTAGCAAACGCATGAATAAGCAAAATGGCTCTTCTGGTACACGTAGGGAGACATGAAGTCAGAGGCTGAAGCTGATGGAGTTGCTATTTCATTAGGAACAAGTATCTGGTTTTTCCCTGATGCAATTCTCATCCCAGCAACATTGGCGTAGAAGAGGCCAGGAATGGAAGGCACAAAGACATCACTCTGAGAACATATGTAGAAATCAATGACCTTCTCAAATTCAGAGCTTTCTGAGCTGAGAAATTTTTCCTTAATAGCTGCTGGCATCACACTCTTCTGTTGCAACAGAAGATATGCAGACTTGGCTTCATTCAGCAGTATGACATTGAAAAAGTGAACTTTGAAGGGAAGAAAATTAACAAACCAATAAGTCTGACAATGAAATTACAATTCATGTCACAGAAAAGTTACCTTAGTATAGGTTTTTGGGAAGATATCTCTAAGTGCATCAAGATCAGGATTCCATTTGGTCTGAGTCACATATATTACAGTCTCTTGACTAAATCCAATCTTCTTGAGAAATTCACCTATCTCCTGTGCCTGGTAACAAAGTTTTCTTCCTGTGTCATCTCCTCTATGACACTCCTTTGCCAACACCTCAGTTCTCAAATCCACTGCAATGAACTGGCCATTTACGTTCTGGCTCCAAGTTTGTAGCTTTTGAATCATAGACTCGACTACTCCTTGCATCTCTGACTGCAACTGAAGAGTTCCAAACATTCCTTGGCATGCAAATGAGTCCAGGTTCTTCTTAGTTCCTGCAATTGTTGTATCAACTGAGGGAAAGTATGATTCAATCTTTACAATCCCTTTTGCTTTGTATATTGGCTGAACTTTCTTCACAATATAGTCTTCAGAGACCCTGTTAGGCACCCTAACTATTGGTGGGTTTCCATTGGATACTTGGGCAGGCTGTGTCCTTGTTACTCTCACCAACCCATCCAGGCTATTTAAAACTTCCTGAACATCATAAATATCTCCAAGGCTCCTGAAATGAAATCAAATATGTCAGAATTAGATATAGCAAATAAAAGAATGAGTTTTGTTATTTAAACACCCAGACACACTCATATTTACATGTGGTACATTCTTTCTAACTTTACATATGATATATGATAGTGTAAGCCACATTCACATCAAATACGGTGTCTCACACAGGTGTTGAAATGGGGGTGTACAAAAAAAACATTTTCCTAAAATAATTGCTATACTAAAGAATACTATAGATAGTTGTAATTATACTAATGGAAAGCTCTTGAACTAGTCCAATGGAGTTCTTAGCCACTATTTTAAGTTGATCATGAGTTACATAACATTCCTGTATGGTATATGATTAATTGATCATAAATATAACAGCTATTTTAAGGTGATTATGACTAATTAATCATAAATATCTCCAAAGGCTCCTAAAATGAAATCAAACTTGCTAGAATTAGATTTAACAAATAACATAATGGCTATACTAAAGAATACTAAGGATAGTTGCAATTTTACTGTAGAAAGCTCTTGGAGTCCATTGGAGTTCTAAGCCACTATTGTAAGGTGATTATGAGTTACATGACATTACTGTCTACAATATGATTAATTAATCTTGAGGCATCAACAGTTGTGCGTTAAATATGGCCTGCTTAGGCAAAATCTGTATCACTGAGAACCCTGAGAAAGAGAAGCAATTGATGATATTGAGCCAACTACGCATCACGTAAATTATTCATGTGGACAATGGTGAGTCAATCCTCCTTGACATTCCTTTGAGAAAAAGCCCTTATAAAAGTATACCTATGTAATTAGTTACAATGTAAGTTCACTTTGTAGGGCTGATTTGGGAAAGCCAAGGATTAGATAATAAAATACTACACATAAACTTCAGTAGGGCAAACTACAATTGAAACACTGGAAATGGAATTAACAAAGCTATACAGGAATTCTTCTATATAATTCTATAGAGAAATTGAATCTCTTGGTTATAAAGCAAATAAAAATAGAAATGATTTCAAACAGAAACTTATCGTGTCATATAGAGCACGCACATGCTATATCCTGGCTTGCTACCCTTGATGTCAGGAAGCACTAGAGTGGCTCCCAGGTATCTGGCTACCACCACTGCATCAGCAATCTGTGCAAGTCATCCCAATAAATGGTAAAACCAGAAAAATCAAACTGAATGGAGAAAAAGAAAAGAAGAATTGAAACCACATCAGGGATAAACTTCGAAAGGAAATTTGTAATATAAACCAAAAGAAAATGAAAGTGGTGCAACAAACCTGTGAGATATGATACTCAGGGCCATTTGTTAAGGAGAATGTGATGAAACCTATTGATTGCTCTGCTTCTTCTGCAGGTGAAAAGAGATGAGACATGAATAACAGGTTTGATAATGCTTCATCAACAAATAACAAATCCCAGATAGATCAAAGACATAGAGCATGGAAACTTACTCAGTGGAGGGGGATTCCAGCATGGTTTTAGTCCTTCACTATTTTCCTTCCAAGGCCTTTTGCTTAGATGTGAAACAGTGGCTAGGCTTTGTCCTGTAACTGCTACATTGTCATATTGGTAAACTGATGTGGCTGGAATATCAACCTTCACATCGTTAAGTGCATATAAAGAACTTCATTAGTTACTTTGATCCAATTCAAGAGTTTACCTCCTTCAAACCCGAAAATGATGTATCAAAAAGCATAAATAGAAAACGAATACTGCATGATCCAAAATCTTCCCATGGCTGGTGCTATTAATATGAAAAGTAAGAACCATCCAAAACTCTCAAATCTTGGTTTTGTATATATGTTAAATGGAAAATGACTACAAAGCGTGGCCTCGGAATTCAAAACTTTGCCGTTTATTCAGTTTTGATGAAGAAAAAAAATTAAGCCAAGCCAAGAAATATTAGTAATTAAATGGACTCTAATTTGAAACTTTTGCAGTTTTGAGTCAACAATTGAATTCTCTTCCAACTCATTTTTGAAAAATTGACAAAAATAAAAAATTCAAACTTAAAAGAGTCAATGACACTTCTAGAACCGAGAAATGATTTATCCTCCTACTAAATAATCTTATTAATCTTCTTAATTATTAAATAAAAAAAATATTAAATATTTTTTATATTCTTAAGATATTAAATGTATTTATTTTTTTATATAATATTTTTTTATTTAATATTAAGATGATTATTAAAATATTCGGATAAAAATATATAACATTACTCTCTAAAACCTTAGGTTCTCTTCACGATAAACGTTGACCCCAAAAAATATAACTGAATAAGAATTAGTATTAATGCAGGAAAGGGGAGGAGAATGAAGATTTTAACTTAAGCATTATCCTTATGCGAGTTTAATAAAAGGATGACAAAAAAATGAAGGATTTTCTTCTAATCATTTTTCAAAAAGTATGGAAATATTCTAGAAAACCAAAAACTTTTACTTGAATATCAATTTTACATGGAAGGTTGAGGGTGTGGCACGATATTAAAAAACAAATTATTACCTAATTTAGGGTTATGTAGCAATGATACAAGCCCAAAAAAAGAGAAGTAAGTTGGGCCTCATTTTGCGTATAGGACTATTCACATCAATTTTACATGGAAGGTTGAGGGTGTGGCACGATATTAAAAAACAAATTATTACGTATTCTAGGGTTACGTAGCAATGATATACGCCAAAAAAAAGAAGTTGAGCGTCATTTTGCGTATAGGACTTTTCACATATTTCTCTCTCTCTCTCTCTCTCTCTCTCTCTCTCCTCTCTCTCTCTCTCATATGTTGTGCCTAAGTTGCATATCGCGATATTTAATATTTTTACTTTTTACTTTTAAGACACGATTTTAAATTTCTTATCATTTGGCCTTAATGCTAAGGTGATATTTTCTTTGTCTCTCTACTAGCATATGGGTCCCAGACATTGAGAAAAATATTATCACCATTTGAATTAAATAGTAAAATATACAAATTCATGCCCAAAGACTTTAACTCAAATTGCACCAAGTTCATTTGCGAAACTACTATACCTGGTCCTAAATCTCATACTATATATCCTAAATATTCGTCTTAAAGTATGAATTTTAAGAAAAATCATCCCCTCTCATAAGAGTGACCTTCCAATCTAAAAATATTTGACAGTCACACACACATCAATCCAGCCAATGTGCAATTCTTTAAGACCCATACCCCACATCCGATCATGATTTGAGGTGCTATATTTGCCAAACATAATAATATTTATAAGACCTTTCCTTAAGATACATGAATCAATCTTAATTAGGATCCTACCCTAACTTTAGAATTCTCGCATGACATCCTAACTCTCTCTCCCCCTCCCTCCTACCCCAACTCTTTCTCTTATGTTGCGTCCAAGTTGTGTAGCATGACATTTAATAGTTTGTTCTTTTTTCTTGTTTAAGATAAGATCCTAAATTTCTTATCATTTGACCTGGATGAAAATGGTGATATTTTCTCTGTCCTCTCTTCAAACAGATGGGTCCCCGACACCGACTCATACATAGAGAAAATTATTATTACCATTTGAATTAAATAGTAAAATATCTAAATTCAAGCCCAAAGACTTTAGCTCAAATGACACCAAGTTCCTTTGGAAACTACTATACCTTGCCCTAATTCTCAAACCATATATTCTAAAAATTCGTTTAAAACTATGAACTTTAAGACAAATCATTTCATCTTATAAGATTGACCTTCCAATCTAAAAATATTTTATAGTCACGCACACACACACATCAATCAAGCCAATGCGCAATTCTTTGAAACCATACGTCACCTCTGATCATGATTTAAGGTGCTATATTTGCCAAACATAATAATACATATAAAACCTTTAACCCCAAACTCCTTAAGTTACATGAATCAACCCTAGGACCCAATCCTAAGTTTGGAATTATCGCATAAGGTTCAAACACTCAGAAATAAGATCTAACAATCTAGAAAAGTATTACGCTCGTATTATATTTCAAGTGGATTCTCCATAAGGTGTTATCTCAGCTAGAGATAAGATCTAACAATCTGCAAAAAGTATTGAATGCTCATATATGCCTCAAGTGAATTTTTCAAGTGGCACTCAAGTTCTTCAATGCTTGCACTTTTCAGTTTGAAATAAGACCTAACAGCTTGGAAATATATCTAATGCTAATATAATACGTTAAAGTGGATTACTTGATTGGCGCTCGTGCACCTGAGCACTCACGCCCCTCAACCTAAAATTAGATATGTGACAATCTTAACAAAAAAAAAAGTATTTAATGCATATATATTAAAGTTCTGGTGAATTTCCAGAAGAGTGCTTGCGTCTACCAACCTAAAATAAAATCTGACAATGTACAAAAGTATTTAATGCTTATATAATACCTTAAATGGATTTTTTGAGAAACGTGGAGTGCTGCACTCGAGTGCCTCTCTTAGCCATTGTATCATGCATTGTGAAATCACTAAGTGCATGTTTAGTTTGTCCTTCTTTCACTTTAAAAATCTATTTGTTAACTTAAATAGATTTTTGTTATTTTTATATATGTGTGGTTGGCCATTAAAAATTTATTTGTCAACTTAATTTTGACTCTCAACAAAAATTTGAGTTAAAGTATTTTTTTTTATTTTTGTGTTTAGTTTTATCTCAAATTCATTTTTAAAATAAAAATTTCTAAACATAAATACAAACTCATTTTTTATTAAATTTAAATTTACAAAATCAAATTAACTTAAATTTAAATTTATCAATTATAATTTAAACACATACAAAGAGTCATGAGTGCTAAGGTGTTACATGTGCCGAGAAAACTCAGACGTTAAACCCGTAATTTTAACTGTCAAAAATTGGTTCAAACTCTATTTTAAATAGATTTTTGAGGTGTTTTAAAATTGGCTCAATATGACTAAAAATTTTCACATTCTTTTGAGGTTACATGAATAAAAATTGTAAATAAATATCACTTAATTCTTAACAATTGTAAAATAAAAACTGTAAATAACCACAACTTTATTTGTTCACTTATATGAATCACCAACAAATCCCAGCTAGACTTGGAAACGCACACAAAATAGGAAGTATGATAATATTTCAAGTATCATATCTAATTGACAAGGAAATGACAACCCGTCAGATAAAGTAGGAAAAAATAATATGCAATCTTTTTGAATTTTAATTTTTTTTATAAATCATCTATACAAATTTTAATAAATGTTTTAATAGATTTTTTTATTTAATTAAAATTTATTAACAATGATATTATGTAATATCTTATTTATTTTATAAAAAAAATATATATTTAAAATTAAAATTTAATAAATTAATTAATAAATATGTCTTAATTAATATTAATACAAATAAAATGATACAATATCATATTATCATTAATAAATTAACGGATTAAATTAAATATAAAATTTATTGAAATATTAATTAAAATTCAAAAATTAATTTAAAAATTTTAAAATTCATGATAAAAAATTAAAAAAAAAATTAAAATTTAAAGAATCTTTATATTCTTTTTCAGATAAAGTATATTAACTTTTCAAGCCAAAAAATGAAAGTAATTAAGCTTAATAGACTAAAGTGAATGTCTAGAGACTTACATCGATTGAATCAAAATGGTCCTTCTTGATCATGTTACCCAGCATTATGAACATTGAAAGAGTGAGAAGTCCGGCTAACGCTTGCCTTAAATCCATTGACATTTTCTTCACTCAGAAACCTTTCTGCAACTCTCTATCCTCTCCAGAAACTAGACTCTGATCACTGAGCTCTCTAGGATCATAAACTCTCTATAAAAAGACATGGTTTTGCCGACTCAAGAGGAAGAAAACACAAGAAAATGAAACAAATGTAGACGAAACTGACAACTTGATTGAATCACGCACACAAACTTTTTTGTAGGATATATAGCCAAAGAAGCAAAGATAGGAAAAAAAGCCGTTGCTTTTGCGACAAGAATCTTTTACCTTTTACTCTATTGCATTCATTTGTGGGAAAGTACCCTACACTCAAAGTCACTTGATTTACTTAAACAGTGTGACGCCTGTTTCTATGCACTCCATGGAAGTGACACGACAGAACATGGTGCCCTTGCATTTGCTGTGAACAAGTATTTTCGTTTTGTATTCAAGCACCACTAGCTTTTGTTCACAAATATGCACTTATTTTCATTTGCATCCTCACTTTCAGGCTTCGTGGCTCTCTCTCTCTTTCTCTCCCTCTCTCTAGCTATTCCAAGTTCAGTTAGATGCTTATTAAATAATTGAGGTGGGAATTTAGAAAAAAGAATCTTTATATGAAGGTTACATAAAATCTATTTTAAAAAAAATAATATCAATTTATGAAAATAACCATTATTTAGTCGGTCAGTTTGGATTCTCACAACCAACATTTTTTTATAGGTGATCTCTAAGTATTAGAGTACTTACACATATACTCAAAGCTTATTGTGTGTTATGATTTAAGAATGGGGCAACCTCTTCATTCCCCTAAACTTTTACATACTTAAACAAAGAAAATAACAAACCGATTCTTGACGACTCTTTTTGTCACATGTCTAACAAATTTCGACATTTTTTTTTTCTTTTTGTCGTTTTCTCCTTCCTGTACAGTCCAATAAAAAATATTTTTTTTTCTATTTTAATTCTATGCATTAGAAGAAAATATAAAAGGAAAATACTATGTTGTTTGGATTATTTTGTCCGGACTATGGATCAAATACGTATAAAATTGTCAAGACCTAATCTTAGGCTATAACCGACACATAGGCTAGAGTTACTCAACACTCAGACACCCTAGTAAGCCTAACCATAGAACATTAATAAAAAAAAAATATCATTTGAAAGCTTAGAATGAGACTACCAAAAATTCAGTAGAGTTTTTTCCAAAAATTGAACAAACTCAACATTTCATTTCAACATGAACAATAGTACATAACCAGAACCATCAACAAACATAAACATATATCAATTACCAGTCATAGGTATAAACAGAGTCAATTATATAAGAAAATATCAAGAATTTATGATCATATACACATAAAAAAAAATAAACCATATCCCTTATGGCTACAAAATATTAGAATCAATATATGACATTATAGCTACCAATAACAATGGAGGCTTACCAAAAAGATGACCACTCCTATGTAAAACAAGAAATCTTAAGAATCTACTATTCAACAGGCTACGAATTTGAAAGAAAAGGAGTTGAGTGAGTCACACAGACTCAATGATGACATAATAAACAAAATGAATGAGAAGGAAAAATAACTAATAGCACGAATATTTGAAGTTTTGAAAATAACTTAGGATATGCTAATCGAATAGAAAACACGATAAGTGAAACTATTATGTCATATGCTTGTTTTTCTAAAACTTTTCATAAGTATACAAGTAGTCAAGGTTCAAGAACACTAGTTATATATAAAATAATTCATATGGGTTAAACCTAAAAGAATCATGTGCATGTTGGGGAGTCATCTCCACCCAACCTGTCACATAATCATCCTCATCTCAAGTTAGGGGTCTCACCTCACCCGGTAACATCTCACGGCTAGGGACCTTATAACCATCTCAAACCAGGGGCCTTATAACTCACCTGGAACAATCTCGTAGCAAAGGCCCGCTCACTCTACAACCACGTAAAGAGCAAAGGGTTCTCTCACCCAATAGGTTATAGAATCTACTATGTATATATAGGTCGTTATATCTCTTCGCTAACGGCGGCAAATGGTACCATTATATCTCTTCGCTAAGGTGAACCATAGAACCCATCATGGATATAAAGAAATATAAACTTAGCTTAAGAATATGGTAATTAGACCCAATCCATTAAAATCAACAATGTTCATTACTAAATTTCAAAATAAGATTCAAAACCATCATAATTTAATTCTCACGAATAACAACTCACATAAATCATACTATCAATAAGACCATCACTTAAAAGCATGATCAATGTCATTGTAAAAAAGGTTTAACAATATCTAAAATGGGGACCATAGAATCCAAGTTCATTAAAAAAAAAAAGTAGTAGTAATAATGATAATTCCAAATCGGCAATGACATTTGTAATTTAATTATCCCCATTGAAATAGGGTTTATATTGAAGAGAAAACCAATATACTTGGAAAGCTTTGATTTCCTAATAAAATAATTTTAAGAAAGGATGTCACTAAATAAACTATCTACTTACAAATACGAAGAAACAACTTAATTGTTCTCCATGACTCTTGGAGAAGCAAGCGACAAAGTACCCACTGAATCTAGTTATAAACAAATATTTTGACAAGTCAAAATAAGTGAAACAAGCACCTATAATATAAAATGCAACCTCAAAGGAAATCATTTCTTTTAAAGGTAACTCTCTAAAATTTATAAGTTTTCCTAAGAAATGAGAGACTTCTACTATCAACCCAACCATCAAAGCCTATAACTAACTTTTGGAAATTATCCTCAACTCTTAGCTTGTTGTCATTTCCTTAAAGTATAAAGCTACCCACTAAATATTAAGAACTTTAAATGCAAGGTCTATAAATAAATAAAATAATTGCATCATAATTAAAATTTTCAAATGATAAAGCTTTAGAAAATTTATTTATGGTTGAACTAACAATGAATAAAGAGATTAAATAAAATCTCTAATTATAAGATTTAGAGTTTTCAAAAAACTTATGAGAGAAATTAAACTTTGACTTTTCCATTACCATTTATTAGAACTCAAGTTCCTAAACTCTTAGATTTTTACTCAAAATCACAAAATACACTTAGTCCATCATTTTTGAGATAGCAAAATTTAAGAGATTATGAGATTTGACACAAAAGAAATAAAAATAAAAATAGTAAAAACTTATCTTTAATTTTAGCTGCAAGTAGATACAAAGATTTGATACCAAAATAGACAAAAGCTAGAGACTTGGTTATGACTCTAAATGGAGCAGCGTGTTTTTAGAAAGAAGAGGATACATCCTCGTCTCTGTCTCTGTCGCTCCTTCATTTAAGAAATTTTGATTCAATTTTTTTTAACTTACGGCAGCAAAATTACCTTTAAAGATATTTTTATTTCGCATGATACCTCATGTTTCGGCCTCTTTAAAAAAAAAAAGATAAAACTTGACTCTAATTCAAGTTAGAGGAAAGTCTTTTAATTTCTTCTAATTTTATGTTATGTGTCTTTTTATTAAATTAATAAAGTTAAAATAAGTGAAAATTTAATAAAATAAATATAGTATAAAATAAGAGAAAATTTGATAATTTTTTTCTCATTTAAGTTAAATTAAGTTTTATCTTTACAAAAATGGTGGGTTCGCTATTGATGGACCCCACCTGCCATAGGTCGGATGGTGGGATCCACATTTGCTTTAAACTATTTTGGGCTGCTTCTATGCTATGATCATTTGGGCTAAGTAACAGGATTAAATATAAAATAAAGACTATATATTATTGTTGGACTTTAATAGAGTATTTCTATAAGTATTATTGTGAGATAGATTCTTTTGATACTGTTACAGCCAATTACTAATTAGGAGTGTCTTTCAATACTTACATTTTCTATAATTTGAACTTTGATCCTCTCCAAAAAAAAAGGATAGTTTGCTGATTAATGTGTTCATCTCTTATAGGTTATATTTTACCTTTTTTATAAAACAATAATTGAATTTTATAATGAAAAATCATTTAAGAATTAGTGTAGGTATTATTTTATTATTATTATTATTATTATTATTATTATTATTATTGCTGTTGTTTTTTTAATTAGATGTTGTGTATTTAAATAGAGAAAAGAAAAGAAATAAATGCCAGAAAAATGAATTTTTAACGTCAACATTATACTAATTTGTTACCTTTGTCTTGACTCGTTTATCATTTTTTTTTGGTAGAACTCGTTTATCATTTTGATGTGCCTTAAAAAATTTATTCTTTTAGATTAATATATTACATTTTGGTACAACAAAAATCCCTTCCAAGAGGTTAATTTTTTAGAAAAGAAAAATATAATTGTGTCCTTATTGTAACAAAATTCGTGTAAAAGTATTATAACAGAATATTATATAGCATGCATATGATAAATATCCATCAAAGTTATACCAAATAAATTATCTATCAATTACATTATGACAGAGTTTATTTAGAATAGGACTAATCCCGGCCAATATGAGAGTTGCCCTTTATGATTTTTTATTTGTTGAAAATTAAGATGTATAGTTATATACAATTATTTGTTGAAGATCAAATTTGTTGAAAAAGTCTTCTAATCACAATAGTTTTTAAAAGATTAGTCTTATAATAATCTCTGTACAAATACTTTAGTCAAATTAAGACAAAAAAAATATATCAGTATATAAAAGTCTTTCCACAAAATGAATTTGATAAATAAATTTTTATAACACATAAAGAATGTAGTAAACGATTAATTCATAAGAAATTTAGTCAATCTCTTATTTTTTTTAAAATGATAGTAAGATTAGGTTATTCCAATACTACTAGTCAAGCATCAGTGACATGCTTGAGATTTAAAGGGCCGGTAAAGGTTTCACTCAAGATTTTTTCAGAGGCTACTCATTCGTAACCTCTAACTACCGGCGATTTTTTGAAGAAGGGCTAACTACCAAGCGAAATTATTGACCAAAGGAGATTTGAATATGTTTACTTAGGAAGTACAAAGTTTTATTAGAAACTCTTAGATCAATTGGGCCAACCCGCATAAACATCAATTTCTTATTGTCTCTATAAAAAATTGATAGTAAATTTCACATATTTTAAAGTGAAGTTTCATTTACTTAAAAGTAAAATAGATTCAATTTTTTTTATATCATGATATTTTTGGTCAACTTTTGCATGAATTCATATTAAGTCCTTTGCTAAGCCATTTTAAGGCGTACCCTTTACATTAATTATGTTTAATGTATTTAGAATAATTAATTTTCTAAATGTGGATTTAAGATTACTATAACAGTTGAAAAAAAGAAGTAATAAAATCCCTTACTCGGTGGTGTTTCCGACCCACCAAAGAGGAGGTATAGTTTTGGAGTTCAATTCCCATCCCCCAGTCACAAATATCTCAGTTGGCAAGCCAATTTCTTTGCTATTTATGCCTAGAAAAATATTTATATTAAGATTCTTTGTAGTTATAACTTTTTACTCATCAATTAAAAAAAAATACTTTTTATTCTTTTATAATGAAAATAATAATTATTATAAAAAAAATACATACAAGAAAGAATCAGATGCGTTTCTTTATCATTAAATTATTTTAATTCATATATAAAAATTTACATGTCCCTAGTTCCAAAAAAAAAAAAATTTGCATGTCCCATATGCAAATCTGTGTAACTTGGATTCTTCCTCCTTCAACGTATAAAACCAAAGTATGCTTCTTCATTCGCATTATTTTAGGGTAGACATTTATTATTTTTATTTTGTGTGAAATTTTTGGTCTTTAGAGTACTCACATTCTACTCATGATTGTGCAAAAGAGTGAGTAAGGATTGACTGAATGTGAAGAACGTAAAATATTATTATGTGCATTAGAAGGAGGCGTAGTGCTGGAATTGCTTGTAGATTTCGGAGAATGCGGCAATTCCACACCAAGATCTTCACAGCTCTAGACAGGGTTGCACCACAACCGCCGCCATTTTTCGTTTAAGAACAAAATACCCACCTCATTTTTGTCTATTCTTTCTGGTCTTTTGAGTCATTGGAAACCCATCAATCTCCATCTACTGGCCATCCTCATTCAAAGTCTCAAAGGACCTTTTGCAAGTGTTATTCTCACCCCCACGGTTTTCTTCCGGTCTTGATGGTCTCGAGATCATCTTCCACTTTTTGTTCTTCTTAGCATTCTCTTGGTTTGAGAGCATTTTGGAAGGAGAGATGACGGATCAAGATTTTTTTCTGTTTATAAAAAATATATATTTAAATTTATATATCACATATAGTATATATAATTTTTTTTCTTATCACATATAATATCTATAATTTTTATATTCTACAAATAACAGAACCTCTCGTATAACAAGAGAGGATCACCATCATGCACCCCAACTAAAGATGCTCTGGTGGTTTTGTCAGTCAATTTGGCAGTGCTGCCAAGATCATCTGTTCAGAAAGACGTCGTTGCCTAAATAGAGGTGACAACTTGGTGTCCTTCCTTCGTTCCTTCCAGTGACTTGCTCTTCTCTTTCTCCTATAGTCCCATACATAGGGATGGCTTCCAAAGAAGAAGGAAGGACTACACATGAATTTGATATTCATTATATTAAACAATTATTTCTCTCAAAATAAATAAAATATCGTAAGGACATAAAATTAGAGTTTGATTTTTTTGCTTTGTAAATATAAAATTTTTATACTATCATTAAATCTTGTTTTCACACATCATTTAAAAAAGTTTAACTTTGAAACAGTTGTATGAATCAAACTTATTTAATAATATATCAATATATAATTTGATGAAGTATAAAAGACTCTTATAGTGAAATGAATTAAATTGAATTCTCGTAATTAATTAATAATATATCAAACTTCATGTAAAATGAAAGTAATTTCTCTGAGTTTTTCAGTGTATTACCATAACTTCTAACATTTAAATTTTACTTGAACTTTATTTCTCCATGCTTTAAGGAACTACTCTTACACAGGTGAAACTCTAGGCAACCAAAAATTTTTACTTCAATTTCAATCTCACATGGAAATTTTTGAGGGTGTGGCCAACAAAAAAAAAAGTAAGGTGGGTCACATTGTGCAAGTAGGGCTATTCTCATTTCTCTCTCTTCCACTCTCTCAAATTGTGCGCCAGACTTTGTATCGTGGCATTTAATATTATGACTTTTTTATGTTTAAAGTAAGATTCAAGAGATATTTTTATATAGATACAAATCTAACATTTTATTTTTAAGTACACATATAAAATTAGAGAAAAAATATAATTAAAAAGAAGTTAGTCTCATTACCCAAAGGAAAATACACGAAAAACAAAAAAAAAATTACTTCAATTTCAATTTTACATGAAAATTTGAGGGTGTGGCTTGATCTTAAAAAACAAACTGTTACATTGTCACATAGATACGACACACCAAGAAAAAATAAGGTGGGTCTCATTTTGTGTGTAGGACTATCGACATCCACTCTCTCCCTTAGATGTTGCGCTAGGCTGCGTATACGACATTCAATATTTTGACCTTTTTTATGTTTTAGATAAGATCCTAAATTTCTTATCATTCGGCTTGAATGGAAAGGGTGTTATTTTCCGTTTCTCTACTGACACAAAAGTATTAGACATTAAAAAGATTACTCTCACATTCAAATAATATAAAAATTTTACAATACACAAAAATTTACTTGAATTTCAATTTTATATAAAAATTTGAGAGTGTGACACGATATTAAAAAACAGATTGTTACGTCATCACATAAATATAATACATCAAGAAAAAAAATAAAAATGTTAAAATAAGTCAAGTCTGATAGGTTAGCTCAAATAATCTGATAAAATAAATGGATTACATTAATAAAATATCAGTTTAAAACTTACATAATTTAAATAGATTGAGTCCGAATGAGATAAACAACTTATTCTTTTAACACTATATAAAGCTAAATAAGTTAAATTGAGCTCACAAAATATTAACCTAAAACTTACATGAGTCAAATAGACTGATTTAAAAATGACCCGACTCTTAATAAACTAGTCTGAATAAGTTGATCTAACCCGTTTTAACACCCTTAAAAAAAAAAATGGCTCTCATTTTGTGTGTACCGCTATCCACATCTCTCTCTTTCTCATAGGTTGTCCTAGGTTGCATTTAATATTAGGCAACGTCTAATATATACCATCTTAGAGAAAGTGTAGCGTACATCTTGAAAGTTAAACCGTTGATTTAATATTATATCAATTCAAAGGTAGAGATTAATTACATAAAACTTGATAAACTGGTTAATATTAAATAAATTATTTATGAAAATTTTTTACTTTTATTCCTCTATCTCTCCCGAAGTGCCGCAACATCACTCTTCTATTAGTAATACAAGGCGGGGAGGGCGCAGGAAGACATTGTTACTGCTTGAATTTGCTATCATTTCTGGCTTTCTTCCTAGTTTCTCTATTCTCTGGCAGGTATTACTTTTTCACTAATGGGTTATTCAGTGTTGTTTTGAAAGCTTCAGCTACTGCCAAAAGAACATTATCATCTATAGATGTAGTTCCCTGTAACGTTTCTAGCATCTTCTCTCCCCCTAAGAATCTTATCATCTCCTAGAACAGTTGGCTATTGCTCAACATTAATACCAGCGATTAAAGCATTGTGTCACGACATCATCACAAGAATGCCGCATGAACAGTGCTTCCAATTTGGGAGCACTGTTCACGCGACATTTTTGTGATGATGTCGTGGCACCTTTTTTTTAATTTTTTTTAACTTGAAAAAATTTGAATTAGAAAATACTATTCACACGACACTTACGTGTAACTTCATCTTTTTATTTATATTTAGAATCTCATATAAAAATATATTTTTTTATAAAAAAAGAAATTTTTTTTATGGCATAACTAATTTCTTAAAAATTAAATTTTAATGTTCATTTTTTTTCTCTTAATTTATCTTTATCTTAATATATATAAATATATATTGACATTAGTGAAAAGAAGTATCGCGACATCCTTTGTAAGGATGCTGCGCATCTTTACAAAGGATGATGCGGCACTTCTTTTTTAAAATTTTTTTGGTTTTAAAAAAAATTTAAATTTTTTTAACTCTCTTTTAAAAAAATTTATTTATTTTTTAATTTTTAAACTCAATTTAAAAAATTTGAATTTAGACTTTTTTATTTTGTCAAATTTTGACTGTCACTTACTACGAAAAAATTACTTCTACTAAAAGATAAAATTAATAAAATATGATACATCATAATATCAACTAATGTATAATAACATCTGTCTTAATATTAACTTTTTTTATGTTTAAGATAAAATATTAAACTAACTGTAGTACTTGTGCTTTGTAAGTAAATTAGTAAAAAATGTATAAATTTCTTTTAAAAAAATAAAAAACAAAATTAGTATTTAATGTGATTTGACTGAGAGACAAATTTAATATGATCTAATGGGGAGAAAAATGTCTTTATAAACTTTTACTTTTTCAGTTAGCAACTAATATGTAATTATCAATTTGTTCATAAAACTTAACATAAGAGAAAAGTGATATTACAGTAAAAGAATGACATATAGCGGGATAATTTACTGTGAGAAATGTTAACAGATTTAATGAATTTATCATTTGGCCTGAACGTTTCTCTATCTCTCTACTAACAAATGGGTACCAAACACAGAAGGGATTGGTCTCACATATGAACGGTATGGAATACTCGGAAAATAATTTTTTTTTTTACCTGAGTTTCAATCTTACATGGAAGTTTGAGGGTGTGGCACGATATTAAAAAATAAATTGTTACGTCGTCACACAGATACAACACATTGAAAAAAAAAATAAGATGGGTCTCAGTTTGTGTGTAGAATTATCCACATCTTCTCTTTTTCGAATTTGAATCTTTTTTTATCATTTTTTTATGTAATTAAGTAAAAAAAATAGATATAAACATTATAAAAAAATTTCACAAATTATAATTAAAATTCTACTAATCAATATTTTTGTGTCTATTTTTTTTATTTAATCACATAAGATAAAAATAATATGAGATGATGTAAATCATTTTCTCTCATTTCTTGCGTCTAGGCTGCGTATCGTGACATTTAATATTTTGGCTTTTTTATGTTTCAGATAAAATAATAAATTTCTTACTATTTGGCCAGAATAAAAGGTTGATATTTTCTATATCTTTCAACTAACAGATGGGTTCCAAACACCAAGTCATAGATAGAGAAAATCATTATTAACATTTGAATTTAATAGTAAAATATCTAAAATAATGCCCAAAGACATTAGTTCAAATGGCAGCAAGTTCATTTGAAAACTACTATACCAAGAGCTAATTCTCACATCATATATCCTAAATACTCATTTTAAAGTATGAACTTTAAGATAAATTATTCCCACTTATAAGTAAGGATTTCATGGATAGGATTGAGACAGATTTGTCTTGGCTCGAACTCCACTTGATGTTTTGATGGAGCCATGTTTTAGGTCTCTGAGCTTGGTCCAATCATGGTCTGACAAATAATCGAGCCGAAATTAAATTGACTTGATATTTAAATAAAATGTACAAATTTATATATTATATATAATTAGGTTATGAAATTTTAAAAGTAGGTAACTAAAATTAATGTATGTTTTATAATATATATTTTAAAACAAATAATATTAATATAAATATAGTCATGTTTTGTAAAAATTATTAATTTAATTGAAGATTTCTTATTATTTATAACTATTTTTTTTAAAATATAAATTTTAAAATGATGTATAGCACCAGGTTAGGTTAAGCCAAGTCAAAGTATGATTTGAACTAAACTCAAAAATATTATGGGACAAAATTCAAAATTCATGCCCAAAGTTAGTTTGAAAACTACTATACCTTACCCTAATACTCACATCATATATATCCTAAATAGTGATTCCCTCTCTAAGTAAGGATTTCATAGGTCGGATTGAGACAGGTTTGCCTTGACTCAAACTCTAACTGATGTTTTGATGAAGCCATGTTTTAGGACCCCTGAAATCAACGTGGTCATGGCCCGACTAATAACCAGGCCAAAATCATACTAACACGATATTTAGACAAAATGTGTAAATTTGAACATTATGTATAGTTAAACTATAAAATTTTAGAAATAGAAAATTAAAATTAAGGTATGTTTTACAATATATATTTCGAAATAAATAATATCAATATAAATATAATCATGCTTTAAAAAAGTTATTAATTTAAGCCAAGATGTCTTATTATTTACAATTAATTACCAAAAAATATATATATAAATTTTAAAATGATGTGTGGCACTAGAACCCAAACCTATTGTGAATAGCTTTGGGTTAGGATGAGTTAATAGAATCAGTCAAGTTTTAAACACCCTTACTTATAATTTTACAGTCATACACACACATCAATCTAGCCAATTCCCCCCATGCCCTACCTCTGATCATGATTTGAGGTGCCCAAATAATACTACAATAATTGTCACATAAATTCAGAGATCACCTTTTAGTAGGTAATTTATAATTTTATTATAAATTCTCGTTAAGATTGATAGTTTGAATGAAGAGAGTTACCCTTCACCCTAAGTTTTTTATTATATAAAAAATAATAATCGTCACATAAAACTACTAGCCGTTAACTTATAAAGAGTGAGTAATATATTAGTGCTGGCATATAGATGTCCAACTTTAGGCCATGTTTTAATGATCTTAGGCATTTTTATAACAGGAATTCCAAAAGCAGTACGTTTGGTGACGATATCCATGTGTCCATCATTTTTCCCGTTATATTTTAACCTTTTTTTCTGTAACGCAATATTTGACGTTGTTGGAGTGCTATTTTACACACATTGAGACATTGTAGCTTGTTAGTGGTTTAGTTTCGAGGGGACGTTAAACTAATACAATGTTATAATTTACTTAACATTTCATTGTCACGAAGTATGTGCATATTATTGATGCAGCTGAATCTTAGTTTGATATATGAAGGAGGATCCGTTTACATCAGTATAAGTCTTTTTTTTCTTATACTTATTTTTAATCGTTAGTTTAACTTTCGTCTAATGGTTAAGATTATTTTTAATGAAATACGTGTATATTGATTGATTTTGGTTCACTTTACAAAGGTGTATAGTGCCTCCTATATATAGGCCCTGCATATGCGATACAATCGATAAAACCAAACTAAATCCAAAACAGAAAACAAACAAAAGGCATTCTTATCTCATCTTTTATCTCAACAACTTCGTTACTCTTATCTCATCTTTTATCTCAACAACTTCATTATATTCTAATACTCCCCCTCAAGTTGGAGTGTGGGGATTATGAACACCCAACTTGACCACTAAGTCAGAAAACTTGCCGCCTAAAGACTTTGTGAAAATATCACTTGTTGTTGCTTCGTTAGGACATAGGTAGTAGAGATCGCGCCTGCTTGCAAGTGTTCACGAATGAAATGACAATCTACTTCTATGTGTTTAGTTCTCTCATGGAAGACTTTGCTTGCAAGATGGAGGGCGGCTGATTGTCGCATGTAGAAGCGTAGGTGAGTCACAATTAACCTTTTCAGGATCTCACTTGGTAGCATGAGCAATGGCTCGGTACTCTACTTCACTAGAGGACGGATACAGTGGTTTGTTTCTTGGTTTTCCAAGAAATGGGAGCTGAACCGAGTTTCATTAGGTAACCTGAGACTGACCTTCGTGTGATTGGACAAGAAGCCCAGTCTGAGTCACAGTATCCAACAAGCTGGAGATTATTCTCCTTAGGCAATATAATTCCCTGTCCAGGTGATGACTTCAAATATCGTAGGACGCGCAAGGCGGCATCCCAATGTGCTTGCTGCGGTGTTTGCATGAACTGGCTCAAAATGTGTACTGAGTAGGTGATTTCTGGACGAGTGATGGTGAGATAGATAAGGCGTCCCACAAGTCTGCGGTACTGAGAAGGATCGGAATAAGGAGAGCCTGTAGCTAATGCAAGACGATGGTTCTGCTCCATTGGAAAAGAGGAAGGCTTGCATGCAAGCATGCCACACTCGCTTAAGATGTCTAAGGTGTATTTCCGTTGACATATGAATAATCCAGATGAGCCTCGTGCCAGTTCCAAGCCAAGAAAGTATTTAAGGCTTCCCAGGTCCTTCATGTGAAAACAATTGCTCAAATATTGCTTAAAGTTGGTGCAGGCAAGAGGGTCATTACCAGCTATAATAAGGTCATCGACATAGACCAGGACAGTGAGAAAGATGGAATCATGTGAGTAGACAAAGAGGCTGTGGTCAGCATGGCACTCTTCGAACCCATACTCCACCAATGCTTGTGAGAGCTTGGAGTACCGATTCTTGTGGCTTTGACGACGCAAACCATACAAGGATTTTCGTAAGCGGCACACCATTCCTTCCTCAGGCATACTGTACCCTTGTGGGACAGCCATATATACTTCCTCATCTAGTTCTCCATGCAAGAAGGCATTGCTTACGTCCATTTGGTGGAGTTCCCATCCTTTTGCTACTGCAACCGAAAGTAAACACCTAACAGTAGTCATCTTGGCAACTGGCGCAAAGGTTTCGTTGAAGTCTTCTCCTTCAACTTGGGTGAATCCTTTTGCCACAAGACGCGCTTTATACTTTTCAACCTCGCCTGTAGCCTTGTATTTTATCTTGTACACCCACTTGCATCTCACTGTTTTTCTTCCTAGAGGAAGTGGTGTTAGATCCCAGGTGTGATTATCTTCCAACGCCTTGAGTTCTTGCGCCATGGCATCTCGCCATTCTGGATGATTCACAGCTTGGGCATATGTTTTGGGCTCCTCATGAGACGCGAGTTCTGCAAGGTAAGCTCGATGTTTTTGTGAGAAATGATCATAGCTTACAAAATCCGAAATGGGATAGACCGTACCTGAAGAGATGCTAGGATTTGATGACATACATGAGGGGTTTATAGTGGCTGCATGGCAATAGTAATCCTTGAGATAGGCGGGTGGTTGCCGTGTTCGCGAGACATGTTCTAACTGTCATGGTCCTCACTATGCTCCCCTTTATTCTGAGTTTCCAATACTATGCTATTGGGACTTCCTTACCTGCAATCTAGTGGGTCATCTTCTAATGCCCCGGAGAAATGCTCCCCCTCACTCGGAGTTTGCAAATCTACTTCCATAGTGGGCTCATGCCCTTCGTCCAATGCCCTACTCGGTCTCCTTTTGAATTGTGTCGTGAAATGCAGACACGTGTGGATCTATGACATCGCTCCCTTCATGCGAGTTATAAGGAAAAATGTCCTCATAGAAAACCACATCACGGGAAACAAAGAATTCATGTGTTTTCAGGTGATACACTTTCCATCCTTTCTGACCTTGTGGGTAGCCAACAAACATACACTTTTCAGCTTTTGGTGCAAATTTGTCTTGCTGTTTGGATGAGTTCTTTACATAGCAGAGGCACCCGAAGACCCTCAGATGATCATAACCTGGTGGCTTTCCATACAACAACTCATAAGGAGTGGTGCCATTGTTGGCAACAGTAGGAGTTCGGTTTATGAGATGAGTGGCTGCCAACACACATTCTCCCCAAAAACGTATGGGAAGGTTGGCTTCAAAACGCAAAGCCCTTGCTACATTGAGTATATGCCTATGTTTTCGCTCTACACGCCCGTTTTGCTGGGGTGTTGCCACATAAGAAGTTTCATGTATTATTCCTTCCTGCTGAAGGTACCTTTGGAAGCTAGAGTTAGTGAACTCCGTACCTTTATCACTCCGTATCTTCTTCACGTGCATATTAAACTGCCTCTTGACCATGTTGCAAAAGCTTTTGAGCACATCCATGGTCTCTGTTTTATGCTTCATTAGATATACCCACGTTGCTCTCGTGTAATCGTCAACGATAGTAAGAAAATAGTGCGAACCGTTGTGCGTGGCAGTATGATATTTTTCCCATAGATCATAGTGTATGAGATGAAAGGGCTTCTCAGCTTTATTATCACTATGATTAAAAGGAAGTCTACATTGTTTGGATTTATGACAAATATCACAACATCCATCTTTATTCAAAACAAAACTACATTGAAGTAAATGTGAAATTTTCTGAAGAGCTTGAGTAGAAGGGTGTCCCATCTGAGTGCCAAAGACGGCCATGCCATCTTGAGGCTATGACGAAAAGACGAAGATTGTACTTGGTCCTTTGAACCCGTAAACCCCTTCATGTAAATCACCTAATCCAATCATCCTCTTCGTGGTTTGGTCCTGCATCACACAACAGCTTTTTATCAAAAGTCATTTATGCACGAGAGATCAAGTTGCGGTTAAACTGAGGTACGAATAAAACATTTTTCAGCTTGACATTCGCATCAAGTTCAACATATCCCATCTTCTCTACTAATACGACATTTCCCGTGGGTATTGTTATGTAAAATGGTTTATCAACTTTACATATTCCCTTTAAAAGAGAAAGCAAGGGAGTCATGTGGTGTGATGCACCACTGTCTAAGACCCATTGGATCTCCCCTCGCCATTTATCATTACCGGCCATGTTCTCGTGCAGTCTTGCATTATTTGCCATGCATTTTCCATGAAGTGCATGACCTGCTGCAGATCCCTCCTTCTTCTTCACATCATCATCACGAGCATAAAATGCACCAGATTGTGTCCTCTGCTTATTCGATCCAAGTTGCGCTCTACGGGTATCCCAATTGGGAGGATATCCAATTATCTCAAAGCACCCGGCCTTTATATGACCTATTTTGCCACAATGATCGCACTTAGGTCGAGGCCCATCTCGTCCCTTTTGTCTGCCTGCCTTGGATGAATGGAAGGCTGAACCTGAATCAATCTTGGTGCTTCTCTCCTTTTCTGCTGTGAAGCGAGACTCTTCTCTCAGAATCTGGTTGCAAGCACGTCGAAGAGAGGGTAGCGGATCCGAGTTAAGAATGGATGCCTTGATATGTGCATACTGCTCATTATCAAGGCCCCCAAGAAATAGGTGGACACGCTGATCCTCCTCTCTCTGTGTTAGCTGTTTCGAGGCCCCACAGCTACACTCTGGTAAAGGTTGTAACTCATCCAGCTCGTCAAAAAGGCTTTTAAACCTTGTATAGTAACCGGTTACACTCATGTCGGGCTCCTTCTCCATTAGACAGAGCATGCGCCATAATTGGTGGATTCGGGGTGCGTTTGTTTGTGCAAAACGCTCTTCGAGATCGAGCCAAATGTCCCTTGCTGTTGAGGCGTGTGAAATACTTCCATGCAAGCTCGGGTCGGTGGCATTGATGATCCAAGCCATCACCATTGAGTCCACCTTTTCCCAGTTGGGATAGTCCCCTGACTTAGACGTTGGTTTCTTGATGCTTCCATCTATGAAGCCAAGCTTCATCTTCGCACGCAAGGCAGTCTTCATTGAACGTGCCCACGTCCGATAGTTGTCTCCATTGAGGACTGCAGCAACAAGAGGTGTCCCCGGGTTATCTGAGGAACCGAGATAGAAGGCTGAGCTTGGTGTGAGGACTGATGACGATTTGTCATCGTTGGAGGCATGATCCTTCTCCGACTTTCCTTCGGGATCAACCCGCTCTGATGCCATAATGAAATACATGTATATTGATTGATTTTGGTTCACTTTATAAAGGTGTATAGTGCCTCCTATATATAGGCCCTGCATATGCGATACAATCTGATAAAACAGAGGGGGAACAAACTAAATCCCGAAAACAGAAAACAAACAAAAGGCATTCTTATCTCATCTTTTATCTCAACAACTTCTGTTACTCTTATCTCATCTTTTATCTCAACAACTTCTGTTACTACTCTAATAATTTTATTAAAAGTAACCATTAGATTAAAATAGATCTAACAGTTGAAAATGAGTGTAAAAAAAAATTAACTTATACTGGTGTAAGTTAATCTTCCATATATATATATATATATGAGAGGATCAACTTACACTAGTGTAAGTCTTTTTTGACTTACACTCATTTTTAACCGTTAGATCTACTTTCATCTAATGATTATTTTTAATGAAATAATCTCAATCATTAGATGAAAGTAAATCTAACGGTTGAAAATGAGTGTAAGTAAAAAAAAAACTTACACTAAATTAGTGTACCGATTCCTTCTATATATATATATATATATATACACTTATGACAAATATATTAGGTTTAAATCCATGAATCTTTCATTGCATGCGATCTATAATATTATTATAAATTCTGGTTAGAATTGGAGATTTGTCTTAAACTTAGAATGGGTAAAATATTCTTTCACTTTAAACTTTCATTCCAAAAAAGAAAACAATTTAATTATATAACTTAGGAGAAATAGTTTTGTAGTATTAGTGTATTACTCTTCTAGCAAAAGGCAACTTTATCCCAGAAGACCTCGTATGTTAAAGAAGTAGAGTTTAATCCATGAAGGCGATGGAGAGGGTAAAAAACCTTGTATAAATATTATTTAGAAATTGTGGGGGTGAGTCCAAGGCACATTTGAACCATTCTTATAGGCTTGTTGAAAGATTTTGGGTATTAGCGTGTGTTATATCTTATAACTTGTTTTTCACTTCATTCTTAGTAATGAATTTATCCACCTTGGGCAAAAACAAAAGGCAACTTTACTCCCAAAAGCTAAAGATAAAAGTTAAACTTGAATTTCATTAAATAAAAGAAATTGAGTTATTGAGAGGAGCGAAGCATCAGTAAGCATAATTTGTTCCAAAATACACTTCAGAATTAGTTTAGCTTCATAAATTACCCCAGAAGATTTTTGTGTCCACAGCTACTGGCAGTTAATTCAGCATGTAAAGCAGGAAATGTGATAAAGTAGATAAATTATTCTCACCTACAGTGTTTACAGGTGAAGTTTTATTTCCCTTAGTCCAAACTTGTTGGAAGTATACATAAAAACTGCAATGAGATTTTGTGTCAATCACAATACCGACCAAATTTTAAAACACAATAAGATGGGTATAATTTAACAGTTAAAACATTTTATAAATTCAAAAATATTCACTGCACTTGTATCATATAAAATTTGGAATCATCTCAATGTATATAATTTGTATAAGTAAATTTTCTTAATTCTGTGTTAACACCTGAAACATGGCACCAAAGGTGATGAGAGATTATGTTGTTTTTCCACTATGAGGATTAATGAAGATAGGAAGTAATCCATCATCAAGAAATGTTTTATTAAGCTGTGTTGTTACATTCTCCACCTGAACAGAAAGGTGCAAACCAATTAGTGCATTACTATAATAATAGCCTCAATAAGTAATACACAAATCACATAGCATAAGGCGTTAATTGATGTCCCTTAGATTAAATACACCAATCAGGCTCTAAGCAAGTGCAAAGAAAGCTAGCAACAACTTACATGTAGCGTGGCATCAATTAAGCATATTTTAACACAAAGTGGATGACAAAATCTTCATGTGCATATATTTGATTTCAACCAACAAATCTGCAAGCCTCCCCCTCCCTTCAAATTAAAAATAATAATAATAAACACAACATGTTGAATGACCACTAAAACTTTCTGTTGATACTGTGGGTCTCCAATCCTTTGAGAAAGAGCAATGAACTCTAGTTCAGCGCTAGAATCTAACAAAATACTCACCTTGGAACATATAAAGAGAGAAGAAGAATTAGAGACATTGATAAAGTAGCTCTAGTGATCAACCAATATAGTCACAAGCAAAAATTGGAAAAAAAATGCACAAGGGAAAATCAATTAATCAAGAACCTAATAGAACAAAATAGAAAGTCTCTGACTAAAAACCAGGTGTGTCTATGATCTATGCAATCTGAAGTCTGGATTAGTTACAAAACTCATGCCTCTAAGATAAATATAATCAGGATTATATATTATCTTAATAATTCAAATACAATAAGTACTCTAGTCTAGTTAAAGGGCTTTTTTTATTTGACACAAGCAGCCTCTTATCCGAACACATGACTAGCATGATTAGCGTCATTTCTTGGGACACTTATTTATCAGTATCACTACTAACAATCATTAGGGCTATGTTAGCGATTAATTGTTTGCTGTTCTAACTAAAACTTGATAAGTGACAGGTTAGTTGTAGAGCTTCTTACGTGGCACATGCATCACATCGATGGTAGTTTGAGTTTAATTGTGCATATACACTAACCTTCAGTTCAACGAAGAGTTTCTAGAATCATTCTTAACAAATCACACATTTGGTTCTTAGATTTCTCTCAAGTGTTCTCCCTCGTTTTGATTTCTTAGACGGTATTAGAGCTATGTTGTGCACTCCTGCATTTCTTATCACCTTTCATTGTCATGGCATCCGTTTATTGGATGGTTCTGCATCCGATCAAGTGTAGAATCCTGCTAGTCCCTACTTCCTTCATCCATGTGAAAGTCCAGCAACTGTGTTGGTGTCTCTAGTGCTTGTGGATTTGAATTACCATCCATGGACTAGAGCCATGAAGATAGTGTTGGCTTCTAACAAAAAGATGGGAGCCGTGGAAGGTACCATTGCGACACCTGAAAAAGATAATTCGGTTTATCCATTATGGCAAAAAGAAAATACAATGGTTGTTTCCTAGATAACATACGTTTGGTTTGCCATTAAATTGCACAAAGTATATCCTGGTTAGATAAAGCATTTAAGGTTTGTAATAAGCTAGAGGAGCAGTTTTCCAAGGGGACATGTGCAGAATTGCTAATCTGTAGGAAGAAATCCCTACCTTTAACCAAGGAGAACTGACAGTTACAAGCTATTTCACTAAGTTAAAGATTCAATAGGATGAAACTTAATGTTTTTACTGCTACATGCACATGTGGTGTGAAATGTGTCTGTAGTGCGTTACAGAATATGAAGAAACACATGTTGCAAGATCAAGTGATACAATTTTTGAAAGGTTTGCATGAGCAATATGCAAATGTTCGATTGTAAATCTTGTTAATGGGGCATTGTTTTCTCTTGTTGTGAAACAAAATGGAGACATTTTGAATAAAAGTTAGTTGAACTCGATGAAAGCCACGTCAAAACATTTTTTCCATAAGCAAAGAAATTACATAATGATAAGATAAAATAAAAAAACATATTTGAAATACAAAATATAGCTACCTAAAACTAGTCTAAAATTTTGAAACTAAATTGTTCCTATCTTTATCACCCTTTCAAATTGGACGTCACTACGCAAAAATGAAGTTTGGATTGTAGCACCAAGAAAGATGAGTTGACGAAAATGTCTCCTATCTAATATCATCTTTAGGATTAGTGGGCTCAAAGCACGAAGAAGGTTAAAGACTTTGGCTTGATCAAGAAATGTATTGCCAAGAGTGTCAACCAAAACCTTACTGAGGTTTCAACATCTATGTCAGGGGTCCTCAATAAGACAACTTTTCAAGCCGACTTGAACAAGTTGATTGGATTTGTGCCGGTGCTGAAAGTTTGGGATGAGATGATTGAACTTCTTATTAAGTAACAAGTACATCTGAAGGGAAGGGTACTGTAATGTGTTTAGTAGTCAAAGAGAAGGAAAGAGGTGCAAGGCCAACTAATTGTTGGATTGGAATATGGGCTGAGTGTTGGGTAGAAACACAAAGGCCCACATGCCTAATTGTTTGGGGAAATGGTGGATGTAGAAGAAGGATAAAAGGCATGATAAAGAGGGATGGGGATGAAGAATTTGGACAGGATCTCACTCTCTCTCTGTTTCTGTTTTTTCTCTTCTCCCTCTGGTTCTACACTCTTCCTCCTTTCTCCCTTATACTTGCTTCTCTGTTGTTTCCCTTGATTCTCAAAATTTACATGTATTTACATCTATTGAATATTTCCTAATCAGAATAAAAGTGCATTTTCTAATTACAAATTACTCTGCAAATCTGTTCATTTAATTTGATTTTATCAGCCTCATTACATTGGTGCTTTCATTGATCTCACATGACTGAAGAATTTACATCGGAGAATCTCGATGAATTAGAAGCTCAAATCAAACGTCTCTCTCAACTTTTGGATCGCCAATATGCTCGAGAGATGGCTCGATATGATCAGGACATGGCTCGCTTTGATAGGATAGACCAAGCCTTAGCTAAGCTCTCTATAGCCATGGGAATCTCAACCGGAAAAATGGACCAAGTCTATAACCAAATCTCAGTCTGTGGGAAGAACTCAAGTATGGAGGTTGTTGCTGACAATGTTGAGCACATAGTTCCATCCCAATCTCTTGCTGCCGAGATTCAACAAATTTCAGAAGTTGTCAAGCAGAATGATGACCTTGATGATGCAATCTTGGATCCAGTAGAAATAACAACGAAGATGGTCGTGGAGACTACGACATTCCTCAACAATCGCAGATCTGAGGTAGACAACTACTTTAGTTTGGGTCGTCAGCAAATTACACAAAAATATATAGTTGTTCAGAAAGATCAACTAGGAATCAGGTTCTCAATTCTAAAAATTATTCCCAACCATAATGTGATATGGAAACTTATGAGTGCTAATGATCCTTCCCAGTGTATGGTCAAACTTGAGGACTCATTTCAATTGGTACCTCACGCTCAAGAATTGGTGGAATTCCACGGATTGGATACTCTTTTTGCTCGGTTGGGAGATAGAAGCCATGAAGCTATCATCGTAACTCCTCCTCCACCCCCCAAGCCACCAGATATGAAGTATTCTGTGGTGGCTTACGATGACTCACGCCACATATGCAGGAGGATGAATCTCCCATTTGGAACTCCTTGCGACAATGCTTGCAACAGAGTGGGTGTTATGGTTCACGACCACTGAAGAATATGTTGACTTCTATAGTCCTACCATTCATGGCAACCGAAATCACAATACTGAAAGACAAAATGGCCCACATCAAGACCCGATTAGTGTTCTCTAACTCAGGTTTGATCCATTTCCAGAATTATCAATGGTTGCCAAATTTTGTTCCACTGCAATTGACGGATAAGGATCTTTCAAGGCTTATAATCCACATGCTAATCATTTATGTGCTTTATGGCTTATATTTGCTACAATTGATGAGTTATGGGCATCAAACCAATTTTCATGTCTGTGATGCAACCAAATTTCTCTTTTGTAGTCAAATGATCAGTTCGAGTGGAAACAAAAGAATGGTTTTCAATAGAACCTTTCAAGTCTCCGTGACTATAGTTTTTATTGAGGTGGATATAGTTGAGGGTGAGACTAGCCTCACATCTCAGTCTGCTTGCTTTGATTTTCTGGGTATGAAAGGTGTGAGCAAAGAACTAAACTCTAGACACTTGGGCAACATGGGTGCTAGATATTTATTAGCTATAATACATATTGACATTTGAATTTTTTTTTTCTGGTGGAAGTTAATTCCTATCAACAAGTGGGTGCCAGCACCACTAATACTTTTGACTGATGCTACACTATGAGTGGTAAGTGTATGTGCAAGCCTTGAATTTGGTGACTTAAACCATGAATATAGAGTACGAGCACACACAATAACAGCAATAGTGAAGGCTCATGATGGTAGAACTTCAGATTCCTCTTTTGATAAATCAGCAAAACTCCATGCTTATTTGTCAAAGATACATTTACTTGGGTCTGAGTATGGTAGAAAGCATCGAATGCATTTGGATTGTGCACCACTACTTGACATGCTTGGCCAAAATCCTCTAGTTTCTTCATCAATGAATTTACTATTTTCTAAATTGCAACTCTTGTATGTAGCTCGTGAGGGTCGAATTGGTGTTTTTCTTCCTAGTTACAGAGGTCCCCTTCATGCGCAACGTCCCTATCCAGTAATTAATTCAATCTGTTGGAATTGTTGCACTGTTGTTATGGTTGAATCTGGATATCAATGTGAGAGTGGGAATGTGTATAGGACTGGTGTGGTGATAGACATGTCAGTTTTAACTTTGATTTTAAGTCACAAGGTGTTATCAGGGTGTTGTCACTGGATAATTGCCATCAACTGCTTTGAAAAGTCATTGATTATAAAATGCACGGATACAAGTGGATATGTGCCATCAATTTCAAGGATAATATTACAGCACCATTCATATTTCATGAGAATTTATGTATTTCTTGTAAATGTTGTTTTTGGAAAACATAGGGTGGAGTATACTAATGCACTTGTACCTACTCGTCACATTTTCCATGATTACTGCCTTGTGGGGTATTCACTTCTTCTTCAGTATGTACGTACCTTCTAAGAAAATGAAGACAATAGGAAAGCATTATAATAAACAGCTACAAGATCAAATTCAGGTAGGAACTCTGCATATGCAACCAATGACACTATGGTTGGCTATTCCTCCACCACTGATAGAGCAACCGAATTCGATCCATCACACAATGTCACTGCATGCTGTTGCAACAAATGGTGATGTACAGTGTGACTACCAAGAAGGACACCTGCAAATGTTTTGTGCTGAGAACATGACAAGAGATGACAGTTTGATGGAGTATCCACTTATTTTCAAGCAAAAGCTTGTCATCATGGTGCAACTTAATCGAATGGAGACTGCTTCCATTACTACATTGAGATTAGGTGCAATTATAGGATTTTGCATTATGGTACTTGGCCTTTTGACCCTTTACAATGACATCAAGTTGTTCACGATTAACTATGGCATTGGCTGGGAAAAGCTTTTGGAAATCATCACCGCTTATAATATGGGTGGGTCTTATTTAGATTGTTTTGGCATATTTGATATGGGTTACTTTACAAAGGTTGTGGATATGGTTGATAATGTTAAGGGTGAGGTGACTTTTATGATGATTAATAGGCAAGTGGTTTTCACAACTACTGGAAACTCTTGTTGTTGTGTCCTAAAGAAACACTACATTACCTATGACCTTGAGGACAAGGTCAATTTTAAAGGGGAGGTAATGTAATGTGTTTAGTAGTCAAAGAGAAGGAAAGAGGTGCAAGGCCAACTAATTGTTGGATTGGAATACGAGCTGAGTGTTGAGTAAAAACACAAAGGCCCACATGCCTAACTGCTTGGGGAAATGGTGGATGTAGAAGAAGGATAAAAGGCATGATGAAGAGGGATAGGGGTGAAGAATTTGGACAGGATCTTACTCTCTTTGTTTCTATTTTTTCTCTTCTCCCTCTGGTTCTACACTCTTCCTCCTTTCTCCCTTAGACTTGCTTTTCTGTTGTTTCCCTTGATTCTCAGTATGAAATTTACATGTATTTACATCTATTGAATATTTTCTAATTAGAATAAAAGTGCATTTTCTAATTACAAATTGCTCTGCAAATTTGTTCATTTAATTTGATCTTATCAGTCTCATTACAAGTACTAGAGTTTTTCCATCAATAAAGCCACTAAAGTCAAGAGACAGTGAACATTTTGGTGTTGAGTGTGGTGTCAGTCATTGAATTGCTCTGATACTGTGAAGACTTTTTGAATAAAATGCGGTTTAACTCAATGAAATGTTAGGCTAAAATATTTATTATATAAACAAAGAAATTACATAAAGGTATGATAATATAAAAACATATTTAAAATACAAAATAAAGCTACCTAAAACTAAGTCCTAGAATCATGTAACTAAATTGTTTCTACCTTTATCACAAAAAAAAAAAAAAAAAGCAAATGAATGGAGGTCATGCAAGTGATGCCATGGTGCTGGCTACTACAACTATTTTATATATTATAAATCCTAAGTAACGTTCATGTGGAAGAGGCTCGGGCACGGTCGCCATTGTTGAGGTTCAGGTGCAACAAAGATGCGCACATATTATGGTAAACCTGATTATGCATAATGGATTAATTAGGATTATTTATAATTTTAATAATTTAAGATTTTATAGATAATTATATTATTTTTAGAGATTTTATTTATTTTAATATTTTAGTTATAATTAGAATTTCAATTTTAATAGAATTATATCTAAATTCTAAATCTTATCATTAGCTAATTACATTAATATTTTGAATTAAAATAAAGTTAATCTATTATCTATTTTAGTTACAATTGATTTCTTTTGTAAGAGAATTATAAATACATTTCTATCAGAATTTAGAAGACAGTTAATTATTATTAATTATTAATTATAGAATTTAATAAATTATATTCTTATTTTAAGATCAAGTCTCTTGACACCGAGTGTCATGGAACCCGATGATTAATTCTTTGTTGTTTTTCTCCATTGTTCCTACATCATAGAATTTTTAGAACAAGAAAAACATTGATATTCCTTTTTCTGGCTTTCTGGGATCAAATTTTTGGACTAGCATTGAGCAAGGATTCACATCGTTGCAAGCTTCAGTGAATTCCAAACTTCCATATATGCTAGGCTTTTAGGGTGGACATCTTTTCCTCTTCAGATTCGAACTCAAATTCTGCCCGATTATTTGCTTCACACACAGCAATCTTCTCAATAAAAGAACCGAACAAGTTTCTTATTTCTTGAGCTTGATTCTATGTAGTTGATTAAACTCAGAGAGATACCCAGCTTCTTGATTCTGAAGTAGTTGAATCGTCCATGGTGTGAGGTCTCATGAAAGTGACTACTGATACCAATTGTAACAGAATTAAAAAAAAAATGACTAGAAGTATAGGAAATGCTAAGAGATCGAGAACCTCAAAAGCTATTAATCAGGGAGTATAGAATAAAGAAGCTCACTCCAACGATCAATGGTAGAGTTAACCAAAATAAAGAAATGAAAAAAGGACAAAGAGAAAGGTGCAAAAGAAATTTGGTTACATCTCATGTGCTACTATCCACGTCAGATAAGCTAGAGACTTCCACGAAGTAACCAAACCAAAATTAAAAAACAAATAAATTAAAAATAAGAGGAACAAACATAATTCCTATAGCAAAAACAAAGTGAGTTTTGCATTCAGGAGCTTGGATCATTGGTTTTGCTCAGAATTTTGGAGCTTGCAGTGTCCTCATGTTTGAATTATATATGGGGGCTATTAACTGATATTGTGTTGGCCAAGGACATTGGTTTTGATGATGTGTGGTTCGAAGTAGACTCGAGGTGTGCTGTGGATTTTGTTTCAGTTGGTGCCAAGAGTCTCATCCTCGTGCCTCTTTGGTGAGCACGGTCAGAGGCTTCATGTAGATGTCTTTGGAGATCCCTATAACTCATGCTCAGAGGGGAGGGTAATAGGGTATAGCTGATTCGTTAGCCAATCATGCGGAAAATTTATCTACTAGGGGCTCCAATTAAAATGAAATAAAACAAAAAAAAAATTAATTAGATTGAATTGGTTTTGGGTTCTAATTTTTTAAAATCGATTTAATATAAACTAAATAAAAAAATATTATATATTTTATTAAATAATATTTTACTTACAAAATTATTATGTTTCCTAACATTATTTAGGAACTTTATCATTATTACATGTCAAGTCAAACCTAATTTCCTTTCTAGTTTCTGTTGGGAAATCAAGACCAGTTGTTATGAAAACAACAAAAGATTACCCCCAGCACAACCGTTATGCGGAAATAAGTTTGGGTGAGCACACAGGAAGAAAATACTAATCACACAAAGACACAAGAATTTATAGTGGAAAAACTCCCAAACTGGAGAAAAACCACTCCTGTTGTCAAAGACAACCAAAGATTTCACTATGAAAAAATTTGTACAACTCACAATAATCTTTCACAGAGTTATCAACATTCTAAAAATACACCTTGCCCAAAAAAGAGTCTTACACACTCTCTCTATTACAAGGACTCAGAATGTTACTCTGTATTTTATCACTCCCTCCTCTACAAAGGATTTCCCACTCTCCACTCTTTCTTCTCTTGGTGTGTCTTGGGAATGAAGATGATGCATCTATATATAGATGTCTTCCTCAAATTTCAGCCACAAAATCTCCTTCAAATTGTAGCCACACAAATTACCAACTCCATGAGATAAATTTGCAATCACAAAAACTACCAAGATCAATTTATGGTCACAAATAAAGAAAACCACCAACTCCACTTATGAGCTGGACTCCAACAAATCACCCCCTCCAGCCATAAGGGAGGTGGCCTGCATTTTCTTATCAAATGCCCAAACCTTATGTAGAGAAAATCAAGCACCCCCTACCGAGAATACCATGCACCCCCTCATCTGGATGCCTTGCCAAACATTGACTATACCGCTAGTCATAATTATCAAAGCTGATAATTACCATGCTCCACCATAAGAACATATACACTTGAAATCAACAAATTTCAAGAAATTTTTTTTTTCGATGTCGAAAAACTTGCAGAAAAATTATGGTGCAACTTCCATGTTTTGCTTTTCCGGAAGTTTCATCTGCCATCGACATATATTTCCATCACGCACCCTGCACAACTGCAAAACCAGTGCCCGTACGTAAATGTGGGACCCGCAAATAGAACACATCCTTTATGCTGGCATTAGCGGCTAAGCCAGAGGATCTTCATGCTTTTAACAAACATCATATGGGACCATCATATTCATCTCCCACCGAGGCAAGAGAAACACTATTTACGTTATCTTTCGAGCAATTTGCCGAACCTGCTCCTCTTTTTGGGCAATTTCTTTTAAGGTGCCCTGCTTGCCCGCACCCCCAGCATACAAGATTTCCTTTTGTGGAGTTCTTCTTCTTCTTATTTTCAGCTACCAACACTGAGCTTTCAGGCATAGAAAACTTTCCACCACTCAGCCTTCTCTCTTCTGAAAGAAGTTTACCAGTAACTTCAGAAAAGAATATCTTCTCCTTCCCATGAATTAAAATCGGCTTCATATGTTCATAAGATGATGGAAGAGACCAGATAAGCCTTAAAGCCTTATCTTCATCATCCATTTGTACTCCCAGTGCTTCCAGTTCAGAGACAATCCCATTGAGAACGCTCAAATGATCTGACATTGTTGTACCTTCGCTCATTCGCAGCGTATGAAATTGTTCTTTCAAATACACTTGGTTGGAGACACCCTTTGTTTGGTACATCTCCTCGAGCTTCTCCCAGAGTTCCTTGGTTGTCAAAGTTCCTTGCACATTTGCAAGAACATTTTTAGCCAAGCATAATCGTATGGTACTTGCCGCTTTCAGATCCAGATCCTCCCAATCTTCATCGTTCATACTAAATGTACTGGTTCCACCAGAGCCTTTGTCAAAATCTTTGCTGGAATCTTTCTCAGGATCTTTACCTGAAACAGAGATGGTTTTCCTTTCAATGCTTTGTGTAGTCCAGATTAGATCAAGATATCCTTGACTTGTATTTGCCACAAGCCAAAATTCATCCTCCCGTCAAACTTTTCAATCCCAAACTTCATGGTCTGCATCTTGTACACGAACAGAAATTTTCAGTAGGATTATGTGAATAGTACACCAGGTAAGTTCCCAGGAAAGAGATGTAGGCCACAAATGGACACACTTAAATACCAAATCTTTCCTTAGCCAGAACTTTTCCTAGACATCCACTTTCACACTACCATAATTCTTTTCTGATGTGGAAGATCAATCAAAGTTGCAACCACAGAGCATACTAAGAATTTCCTGAAAAAAAAAACTGACACTGTCGCAACCAACAGCTCTGATACCACTGTTGGGAAATCAAGACCAGTTGTTATGAAAACAACAAAAGATTACCCCCAGCAGAACCGTTATGCGGAAACAAGTTTGGGTGAGCACACAGGAAGAAAACACCAATCACACAAAGACACAAGAATTTATAGTGGAAAAACTCCCAAACTGGAGAAAAACCACTCTTGTTGTCAAAGACAACCAAAGATTTCACTATGAGAAAATTTGTACAACTCACAATAATCTTTCACAGAGTTATCAACACTCTAAAAATACACCTTGCCCAAAAAAGAGTCTTACACACTCTCTCTATTACAAGGATTCAGAATGTTACTCTGTATTTTATCACTCCCTCCTCTACAAAGGATTTCCCACTCTCCACTCCTTCTTCTCTTGGTGTGTCTTGAGAATGAAGATGATGCATCTATATATAGATGTCTTCCTCAAATTTCAGCCACAAAATCTCCTTCAAATTGTAGCCACACAAATTACCAACTCCATGAGATGAATTTGCAACCACAAAAACTACCAAGATCAATTTATGGCCACAAATAAAGAAAGCCACCAACTCCACTTATGAGCTGGACTCCAACAGTTTCATAGTTTGAATATTGGATTTGGACATATATTATAGGATTGACAATTAGTTTAGACTTATTTTTGAAATTTAGATTTGTATTTGATGAATTAGTTTGGATTTGTATTTGTTATGTTTTGATGAATTTGAATTTGTTTATTTTGATAATTTTTTATCAATGTTTTTGGAGCCAAACTGACCATTAAACCAACATGGAAGAGGTTTATGTTTTAAGGCTCAATTGCAGTTGAACTATCTTTTATACGTACATATAAATTATATACATAAATAGCAATATGTTAAAAAATATATATTGAAATATATTTATACCAAAATTAAATTGATATATATTAAGCTAACTAGTATCTTTGTCTAATATATGAAAGTCCCACATCTAATAACTAAAAAGAAAGAGATAACACTTCTCATTCTATGTCACTCCCGCATTAAGTGAGTAATAGGAGAGAAATAAGCTCCTTATTATTATAAGTACAAGGCAAACCATTGTTGTAATGCATAATCAATTTGACCGGTCAAATGTGTCCGGTTCGTCATTGGTTTTTTGGTTTGAATTCCTATTTTTGAATTTAGCAATTTTGCTATCCGAATTGGTTTGGAATTGTTTATGACGAATCTATTTATTTAAAAAAAATTAACAAAAAATCAGAAAATTGATTCAATTCATATCAATTTAGAATATATAGAATTGTATCATTTTCACATTTTAAACAAAATTCATTGAATGATAACATGAGAAAATCAATTGTATTAAGTCGGTTAGCTCTTTTACTTAAAATTGAATTCTACACGTGTGGCATAGTTTTAGCGTCCCTCCTAGTAGGGGTGGTTGTAATGTGAACGTTGATTTATATGGGGCTTCGATGCCTCGAGTTGTTTTAACTTCTTAGGAACTTTGCTTTTCGATGTTTACCCCCGAAAGAAGTGAGTTTTGCATCTGGAAAATTTTTCGTAAAATATCTGTTCTAAAAAACTGTTTAGTATAAATTGATGAGTCCCAGTTTAAGTGACATCACATTTCTATAAAATTATTGTTTTTTATTGCAATTTTTTTATGTGAGTTTTTAATTGCAATTTTGTTATTTGATATTTAAGGTTAATCAATGGAATCAACTTGTTAGGAAAAAATAAAAACAATTATTAGAAGGTTAGTACGACTTTGCTTTTGTTTCTATTTGTCACCAATCATAATCATTCTTCCGTAATCACGGTTTCGTACAATCAATATTATAACTATTAAGTACTAATGGTCAATTTAAACAACTATATACATCATCATGGTTCCAACTTCCAACTTTCAATTCGACTCTATCCAAAAAAAAAAAAAACTTGCAATTCGACTACTCTAGATATTTTATCGTGGGTATAGTTAGAAAACTGTGTTCCATTCGAAGAAATCTCAGAGCCACCCATATAACTAACCAAAGGGTTAGTTTTAAAATGGCGAATATGTAGTATTTTTTTTTATATATAACGGATGAATATGTAATATGTGGATATGTACGTGATTACATTTTTTAATTCTAATTATATTAATGATTTGAAATTATACAGCAAAAAGAGTTTTTTGAATCTCTTAACTAAAAATAAAAAATAAACAAAAATCTATCCACAACTTTTTAGTTTCTTTTCAGTTTTCGTAGAGAAAGTAAAGTCGTCGATTGGAAGTCATGCCTCACTGTGCCACAATTCAAAGTTAACATAATTATTGCTCTCTTCGTCTAAAATTATTTGTTATCGCTGAGATTTTTACATAGTATTTATTATCATTAATTAAAGGAAAAATAAGTGTATTTTTATTAAATTGTCGTTATCTAATGTTCTACTTCTCACATGTACAATAAATTAGCATCTCTTTATTAATTATTCACTCACATACTTTATAATAGCAAATTTGGAAAAAAAAATTAATACCTTATCGATAATTTAAAATGTGACAGATAAATTAAGATAAATTAAAATTTGAAAGATGACAGATAATTTGAAACAAAGGGAATAGCTATTAATGGACCTTAAGTCAGAAGATATATAATTGAATTGAATTTAATTTTTTGTTTGATTTTTATTGGTGGTACTCTATAAGAATATTTCTTGCGCGTTGACTTTAGTCAAGATAAGAAGCACATTTCTTTAATCACTAAACCAATTCCTTAGGTTAATGAATATATTTGAATTTTTAAAAATGGTAAATAGTCAAAACTTTTTTGCTAAAGTTTTTAACTTAATAAGTTATGTCAAAATTAACTCTAGGTAATCTTTCTAGCTGTGCAAGAACTACGATTTTTATTATTATCTTGAACTTAAATTTGTATTATTTTTTTATCTGCTTGAGTTTAAATTTGTTAAAAAATTTGGCATGATAATTTTTCATAAATTTGATAAATTTAGTATAAAAATTGAACCAATTCATAGAAACAGATTAAAAAGACTAACGTAGTCTCTCTCTTATTCCAAATTTAATTGTGCCGACTGTTGACCCATTTTATAGTCTCATAATTTGTTGAATTTTTTTGTACGGAAAGGGGTTTGTATTAGTTGTTTCACATTAAAAAGAATTGTATCATTTGAAGAAAAGTTAGAAAAAGATAAGTAAAACACATTTAAATTAGTGTGTAATGAAATAAAAAGAGGAAAGAGAAATCAAAAGTCTTCGCAAATGGTTAGGAGGGAAAGGATTAGCTGTACCGAAAAAGTTTTATATAATCACAAGGATTTGCCAGAAGGAGCTGTACGGCAAGTAGACTACATAAAGGAAAACGAGCACAATTTGTGGTTTTATTATGTGTAAACCTATGATCATTGCCTCATCAACCTGAGAAGATGATCTAAAATATAAAACTTAACTATTGAACCTACCCATAGAATAAGGAATAAACCACCAAGTTGTTCTTTTCAGCTATTCAAATGGTATTATTATGATCATTTTCCCCTATAAATAAAGGCATCAAATAAAATAGTGTTTGAAATTATAATGATGGCGGCCAACAGGTTGTTGCATAAAATTTTCCCACATTTTTACTTAACTATATTTTACTAACATAGTTTAAAAAGGTTTATAATTAACTATAATTGAAAATTTAATTCATTTAATATATGAAATTTTGAAAGTGATCTTCCTAATTTCCTATTAAGTAGATTTCTACTGCAATTTATTTACCACATGCGAAGGAAGAATTTTACAGAACCATAAATAAATACAAGATATCTTTATGACATATATATTCACGATAAATTCTTGAATAAATTTAGAACATTTAAATTAGGAATATTGTAACAATTATTTATTAATTATTAATTAATAGTTAGTTATCATAATTAATAAGTAATTAATTATTATAATTTATTATAATTAATAATAAAATAATTAAGAATTTTTCATATATTCACTTAGTGTTTTATTCACATAAACTAAGTAGATATATAAAAGAAAACTAAAAGCACTGTAGAGAGGAGGTAGAACACTTGAACACCACAGATGAGAAAGAAAATTAATACCGACTTAATTGATTTGTTTTATTTACATATATATCCACAATTGACTTACATTACTAACAATATAAAAATATGCAAAACAAGAGCTACCCACAAGCATGGCATGAATACACGAAACTGAAAAAAAAAAAAAATTATTGCAAATCAAGAACTGCCCAGCAGCACCAATGATTCATCTTTTTCTGCCGCTTAGGATGCAATTTCTTCGTCCTTAATTGGGATGGCTTGTCTCCGTGCAATCCACAGCTGATGGCGGCGACAGCGATAGCAACGATAAACAGTGAATAATTTTCCAACTCATCCTTTATGCCTTTGGGGTGCAGTTGACAATCACTGCTTCGAACCTTTGTCATCTGAAGGAATTGGACATGTCCTAAACAATATATTTGGTGAATTTGGTGGAGTGCAGACAATAAAGAGAAAGAAAAAAAGGGTTGCGTGAAAACTCTAACCTAGGATAGTTGCCATATAATTTTATTCCACATATACAATATCTCCAATGAGAATTGTAACTTTCAAATATAAAAAAATCTATTGTTTTGCTAATTAGGGCATACTTATGTCGGATTCCTTTGAACTTGACAGCAATAGCAGCATGAAAGAAAGGTTACAAGAATTTGGAGAAAGCAAAGATGAAAGTCAGCAAGAGGTGGGTGAGAGCAACCCAATGTGTTTTTACATCTTTTAATTATGAACAAAATTTAAGCCTATTTTTTTATGTCTATTATATTCATTTTATCAATTAAGTTATAATATGTGTTTGTTAATGTTTTATTTCTTACTCTTTTTTTTTTAAAAAAATACATATATCATAATTTGATCGGTGAAATGAATATAATATACATAAAAAAAAACCTAAGTTTTATCTTTTAATTATTTGGGCCTTCCTCTACTACCCTTTTTTTTAAGGATATGACATCTTTCGAATTAAAATGTGTTATTTATATTTATTTATTGGATAAATTTTTATTCTAGTTAATTTTTATTTTAATTTTCTTTAATTTTAAGTTGGACTTCAAATTTTAATATTATAAATTTTAGCTTTTAAAATTTTAACTTTCTATTCTACATTCTTATTCTTGGTATCCTCATTGATTGTGTTACTTAACTTATAAAGAAAAATGAAAATAAGTCACACAATCAGAATCATATATATGAACTGATATATCAAATTACAGGTTATTATCAATAAAGAATTTTATCAAATTAATTAATAATATTATACCAACTTAGTAGAGTATCGGTACCCTTTAATAAACAAGGGTACCAAAAGAATTCCCTAATTATTATTTTTAGTTATATTATAATATAAGTTAATTAAATAAATAATAATAATTTATTATATTATAATTATTAATGCTGATTTATAAATCATTAATGTCTTTATTCTAAAGTAGAATTTATCATTTTATATTAACATTATATTATTTGTCTTTATTTTATGATAAAATTATTAGAAGGAATTCTCATTTAGAAATCTAATTTTTGAGAGATTAATTTTTTGAGAAATGATTTATCCTCCTACCTAATCTTTCTATTAATCTTTTTAATTATTAAATAAATAAAATATTAAATATTTTTTATGTTCTCAAGACATTAAATACATTTATTTTTTTATTTAATATTTTTTTCATTTAATATTAGAATGATTATTAGAACGATTAAATAAGAAGATATAGTATTACTCTAATTTTTTACCAACCAAATAACTAAAAGCCAAATATATTATATTGTAAACCGTGCTGTGTCTTGTAAGTTGTAATTTTTAAAATTTATCCTATTTATGATTTGTATGCATGTCACTTATATGCCTCCATGCTTAAATAATAAGGTCAAGAGGACACTTCCTGAATTAATAGCCCAAATATAAATCAGTGTACCTAAAAATAATAAGATTTTTGTTAATAAATGTCTTTAAGATTATGATATTTGTTAATAAAGTTAAAATAAAGTTTTTTTTTAAAAACAAGATATTTAATATATTAAAAATTAAAACAAATTATTATTTATCTCATTTTTATAAAAAAAATAATTTAATTTTTTAATAAGTACTTTTAAAAAAATCCAAATATTAATAATAATCTAAATTAATTTGAGGGTGGGGGTCGGTGGGGGGTTAACTAATCAAATGGGGGATTGGGAAACGTACGATTCCTGGTACTTCCATCTTAGGTCACCCCATCTTCTCATCCGTACGTCCTCTCATTCTTCCCTTCACCCATAATTAATTATATATATATATATATACACACACGCTTCCTTTTCACAATTCCACAACCCACAACCTTCATCATCATCTCCCCCCCGGTTCCTCTCTCTCTCTCTCTCTCTCTGTCTTCTTTCTCTTTCGCAATCTAGCTCTCTTTTCGAGTTGGACCTATCAATCAAAAAGGAAAAAAGAAAAAAGAAAAAGGGGAGTTGTGATTGAGTTAATTTTTTTTTTATATATAATTGTGATCGAGTTATTATAAAGTAATTTGCAAATATCATGTACAAACTGCAACAGGCTCAGCAGCATCAGCAGCCGATGATGAAGATGGATATGATGAGGAGGAAGATGGAAAGGAACAAAGCCACAGAGGAAGAGAGGCTTCAAATAGTGGACTTGAGTGGCATGTCCTTGGAGTCTCTTCCCAAACCTTCTCTTGATTTAGCAACCATTTTCAAGTTGGACCTATCTAATAACAATATCCAGGTACGTGTTACATACACATATATAGCGGAGACTTTCAAAGTAATGAATATTTTGAGAACACAGATTTATAGTCTATAGATATGGGGTTGTTTGATTTATATATTTAGGTTAATTTATTTTATATTTAAAATAGTTTATAATTGAAAGTGTTTTGAGAAATTTTTAAAAAATAAATAATTATTTCTTTGAAAATAAAAGTTACCAAATATGATGTTAATTTATATTTAAATTAATTTATTATGCATCTAAAATAGTTTATAAAAAAATTCTTAGAAAACTTTTTAAAAATAAGCTGAAAGAATCATGTCAATTATAAACTTATAACCATCTTTTGCCAAATATCCGTCCAAAAAGTAAGTATTTCTGCTGACCTTGGTAGATATACTGATAAATTTTACACTGATAAATTTTACACGACTTACAGAAGTTTCATTTAACCAAGTCATGTCAAATATATATATATATATATATATTAAATTAAATTTTAAAAAAATGATTATAAATTCGTGATTAACTGTATGTAATTATATAGAACATTCCGGAGTCCGTAACGGCGAGATTAGTGAACTTGGTGGTGTTGGACGTGCACTCCAACCAGCTCAGGTCCCTCCCAAATTCCATTGGATGCCTCTCTAAGATCAAGGTTTTGAATGTCTCTGGCAACTTCATTGAATCCCTCCCCAAAAGCATTGAGAATTGCAGGTTCACTTTCTTCACTTCTCTTTTCCTGATGATTAAATAATAAAGTTGCACGCATGTTCCTCTATGGTAACTCCTTTTGCAGTGTTTGGCATATCAAGATTCCAATTTAGCTAAAACCTGTTTAAATAACTTCATATAGTTGCTTCCTTTTTCTACTTTTGCCGGCATAGATCAGAAGATACAAATGTTTCTGTTAAGAATTTTAGCTGTATGAGTGTTTTTAATTTCTACTTCAAACGTGTCCTTTCATTTGTGTTTCTTTATTTTTGTGTTGACACTAGGCATCAATTCACGCATTCGAAAGTCATCAAATCACGCATCAAAAGTCATCAAATCCTACATGAATCCTACGTCATGTTTAGATTCGAAAGTTTAATAAGTGATAGTATGATAGATTATTAACCACGTGTAATTTATGATAGGAAATTATCTTAAAGATGTACGGATACACTTTAGCTCTGCTCCACCCTTAATCTTATGAAAGAAGTTGTTTTCAATACGTAATCATTGAATTACACTTTTTTTTTTAAAGAAAAGAGAAACGAAAAATCAGTTCAATGGAGTGAAATAAACACCGACGGCTGCTATTAAAAATTGAGCGTAACAGTTTGAAAAAAAAAAAAAACCCACGTAGATAAAATTCTTTAAATGTATTGTTCTCTAATGAAAACATAACACTTGTCTTCTTTTGTACATTTCATCTATAAAAACTTTAGGACAAAATGCAAAAAAATTGTCTTCATTTGTAGAAAATTCTATTGTACTTTAAAACTCATCAACGTGATCTTTTGAACTAACCAAATTGCACTTGAGTATATACTTACCCCTATGTGCATGTGTAGAAAACTCTCTCACAATGAGTTATTATGTACGGTTTAATAATTTTAAAGAGTTGTAAAGTTTCAAAGCACAAAAAAAATTTTTTGCACATGATCTATAGTTGGATGAATATTTTTACATTTTGCCCAAAACTTTAAAAAAGATAATAATGTGATTAAAAACTGATACACATATTATGTTTTTATTAGGTAATAGCACTATAAGCGCATAAAAACTTTACTAGAGTTTTCTCCTTTAAAAAATCATTCATTTTCTCTTGATGACATTATTGGGGGCACATGGCTAAAACAAATTAAAAAAAGGCAACAAAATTCCCAGATACTGTGATTGGAAATTGTACTAGGAATAAACTGTTATGAACGAAGAGTAACTCTTCGGCAATTAACAAAGAACTTGACCTTTCGCATTGTCAAAAGGCACCGATCACAAATGAATAATAAATATTTATACGTTAAATTAAATTAGAGCAACAATAATTAACGATATAAATATGATAAATGATTTATCCTCATACCTAATCTTCTTACTAATCTTCTTAATTATTAAATAAAAAAAATATTAAATGTTTTTTATGTTCTCAAAACATTATATGCATTTATTTTTTCATTTAATTTTTTTTATTTAGTATTAAGATGATTATTAGGATGATTGAGTAGGAAGATATAACATTACTCTATAAATATTCATCATTTAATTTTTCTTATTCTTTAATCACCTCAATTTTTTTAATTCTGATTCAATGAATCAGAATAAAATTATTGTAATTTGTTTTTTTTCTGTTTTTTTCTTTTTAAACTCTGAGGAATTCTACGTACCCATATTTATTTTTTCAAAGTAAAGTATTTATGATGAGTTATTAAGTATTTAATTAGTTATTGATTATTTTTAAACATTTATTATGAAATTAACATTATACTATAGAAATTCTCTTTTAACTCTTTTTTTTTTTTTGGTCAACAATTCCCTTTAACTCTTAAAGCATGCGTGAGTAGACAACAAGATATTGATTACGTGGTTCATTCTTATTAACATGCATGAGTACTAAAAATTTTGACCCACCAGAGCCTTAGAAGAACTGAATGCCAACTTCAACAAGTTGAGCATGCTACCGGACACAATAGGGTTTGAGCTCATAAACCTCAAGAAGCTCGCAGTCAACTCCAACAAGCTGATGTTTCTTCCTAGCTCCACCTCACATCTCACGGCTCTGGAGGTTCTCGACGCACGCCTGAACTGCCTAAGGGCTCTCCCTGAGGACCTTGAGAACCTCATCAACCTTGAGACCCTGAATGTGAGCCAGAACTTCCAGTATCTGGAGTCTCTGCCCTACTCCATAGGGCTCCTTTTGTCCCTGGTTGAACTGGATGTTAGCTACAACAATATCAAGACCTTGCCTGACTCCATTAGTTGCCTCAAGAAGCTCCAGAAGCTAAGTGTTGAAGGAAACCCACTCAGTTCACCTCCATTGGAGGTTGTGGAGCAGGGACTGCATGTGGTGAAGGAGTACATGTGCCAGAAGATGAACTCAGGCCATCATAGCCCACCCAAGAAGAGGTCGTGGCTGGGGAAGTTGGTTAAGTTTGGGACCTTTAATGGACACATGAGAAGTGGGAAACAACCAGAACATGAGGGTTTCAGCATGCGTCAGTATAAGTCCATTGATGGTCATGCTTCGCCAGGCTTCATGGGGATGTTCTCACCTCGTCACCTCTTCTCACCCCGTCGTTCCTTCAGTTGAGGGAGGCAACAAAGGTTTTCTTGTTTTTTCGAAAATCCCTGTCTATTGAATAGTTTTGCTTATGGTGTTGAATTCCAGCAATCAATGGGTGTGGTAATCGTGGATGGATATGCTTACTACTGGTTAGGTTGTATGTATATAAAATAGAATTCTAGAATGTATCAGGGAATCGACAACGATGGTGGGTTTGTGAAACTTGGTAGGCCTGTTTATGTATGTAGGCAAGTGCGTGTAAAGTTTCTCCTGACGTCAAATTAAGAGCTGATAACAAGATAAAATGAGCGAGCTTTGCTTCTTTCCGCTTCCTTGATCTCCCACGAGTTGATGGATTCATTACATTTTTTTTTTGGTTTACGGACGCATTACTTTGTGATTGAAGGTTGAAGAGAAGTGTTTCCAATTTCCATGCAGATCATCATCCATAAAGGAATAACAGTAATGATATTTACACGTTTTCATTACATCATTTTTATACCACTTCCTTTTCAGATAATAAAACAAGAAAAGCAGAAACTTTTTTTTTCCTCAAACAAGAAAAGTGTAAAAATAATATAATAATTTTGATGCGCAAATAACAAAACTCAAGGAATAAAAAACTTGCAGACCAAAAAAAAAAAAAGGAATAAAAAACTCTAACGCAGCATAAATAGAGTAGTTACTGACATATCTGTACGAGAATAGAGTCCGACTATTACTAAAGTGAAAGTTCACAACCTTCATTTTCTCTGAAATGTAATGCGGAGGAAATAAATCTGAATCCATTTGTTAAAGTAATACTGATGAGATAGTGTTCAAACTCATCTGGACAAATATATGGGCCTCCAACAGCACTAGCCACAACCATGGAATATGCACTTATTCATAGGATTTCGAAGAGATAAGGCGATCAGTATTGAGGCAGATCGTTGCACAAAAATGGTTAAACTATGATCGTACTTCTAAGGAGTCTGGGGAAATGGGTGGAGGGATAAGTAACTGGCTCAGCACCAAATGCTAGTAAAAGCATACACACCAGCAGAATAAAACACAAACCCATCAGTTCAGATATCCATTTCTTCAAACTTCCCACCTTTTGTTTACTATTCGGAGTCAGATTGAGCACAAACGTTGAGCACAGTGCATGCAGCTTAAAGTTCAGTCACAGCAAGGAAGATCAATGAATAAATCTCAAGATATCATCTTCCCATGGAGTGATGGAGCAAACCAATCATTAGCAGTGGGAAAAAAAATGCAGCCAGCTTTCTTAAAATTTTAATCCTTGAGTAACATATCAAGCACTACAGTGCAAAAGTATGATACATGATAGAGTCTCTTGGTATAGATGTATAAAATATCAATATCTTGAAAAATTACAAAAGCATGCAACCATGCTCGAGGAGATAACGCTCACATACTTTATTGGCTGCTTATGTAACTTATTTATTTTGCTACAAGTGTATATATTGAAAAAAGAATTTGCAGAATTTCCCCTAGTTTTCTTTTATGATATGAGTACAAATCTTACTTCCAAAGATTTGATGGTCGTATGTTAGAATCCATATGCAAGGTATGAGACTTGAGTCCCAAATTGGAAGAATGGGATTTGAAGTGAGGTTTATATGACCTTGGGCTCTCCCACCATAATGGCTACCTTATGTGGTGTGGTTCTCCCAAAGGTTCATATCAATTGGTATTAAAGCCTTCCACCATATCTCTCAATTGCAAAAGAGCACCGCAGGTGGTGATGCTGGCATTGCAATGTTCGCTTAGAACTAGTCAAAAGACTAGCACACAGCCATCCCGTGTGGGCACCAGGGTTGCAAAGCATGGTAGAATGTTAGGATCTAATTGCAAGGTATGGGACTTAGTCCCACATCTGAAGTATGGGATTCCAAAGTGGCCTTGGGCTCTCCCACCATAATGGCTAGCTTTTGGGCAGTGTCTAAAATTTGGGTTTCTTCCACTAGTTCATGGTCAGGGAGGAGTTCCTGGGTTAATGCAGTGTGGGCATGCTTCTCGCATGGTGGGTTAGCATGGATGTTGTGTACAGTGAGAAGGGAAAGTACCGAATTGGGACAGTTAGTGATTGCTATCTTGGGTGAATAAGAACAGGCTTTGGTCACATGGTCATAAGCATATGGTCACTGATGGATGGTTATGTTTTGGGTCTATATGTGATTTCCCTTGGTTTGAAAATGGGTTAAGGTGGAAAACATGGAAAAAGGGACAATATAGGATGAGTTTCACATGAGCTTTGTTTTTGGTTGCCATGGAAGACAAGCTATGGGTTAAAGAGAGAGGAAGAAAGTGTGGACCATACTACAAGGGGGATTAGTGACCAAAAAAAAAAAAAACTTCAGCGGGATAAGTTGAGAAAGAATGTGGGACTCAAGTCTTATACCTTGCAATTGGATTCTAACATTCCACCACGCTCCACAGTCTCGGTGCCCACGCGGGCTGGCTGTGCTCTAGCCCTTTGACTAGTCCTAGGCGAACACTACAATGTCAGTGTCAACTAAGAGACATGGTGAAAGACTCTAATACCAATTGATACGAACCTTAGGAGAACCATACCACAAAAGCTAGCTATTATGGTGGGAGAGCCCAAGGCCATATAAAACCCACATCGGAATCCCATATTTCCGATATCAGACTCAAGTCTCATACCTTGCAATTGGATCCTAATAGAACACCATCCCAATACCATCCAAAACCACAACATTAGACATCCATTTTCTTGTAAGCCTAAACAACAAAACTTCAACCGTAGTGTTTCCAATCCAACAATCAAGACTCAACCTAGCAGGCAGTACTCGTACCCAGACACAACATCACCAGAGCACCATGGTCAGAGGCCATCTACCCAAACATTCAAGCCTCCATAGACAACCAGCAACCAAGAAACCAAGGTCCCTGTAACTCTCATCCTCACATCACACCAAGATCGAGTCACACAACCAAAAATCCTCATCCATCTCTCCACACATATAGTTTTGCACTTGGGAGAGGTTTTTTGTGTGGGCTATTTGGTGTTTGGGTTATTTGTTGGTTCAGGTGCTGAGTTTTGTAGTAAGAATAAGGAGCTAGGTAATGGGTTTAATGGCTTAATGCACAACTTGGCAGCATGGAAGTTTACGACCAAACTTGTGAGGCTGCTGACACCCCATGGTGGAAGAGAGATGTTGGTTGGGTGTTCTGGGTTTCCCAGGAGCGGTTGAGGAGTGTGGGACTGTGTTTGGTTATGGGAAAGAATTGGGTTTGGGTAGTGGTGAGTTACAGCTGCTACATGGTATAGGCATTCAGCTCACGTGCAGTGTACATGTTTCAACTATCGTTGATGTTAACTAAGTAGTTAATGTTTTGTATGTCAACCAAAGGTGGGGAGGGTTAAGTAATGGGGGAAAAAAACTTAAGGGGGTTTAGTTGATAAAGGGCTACAGTATAGGGGGCTAAAGTGTATTTTACCTTATTCTTTTTTTGTTGCAAAGGAGGTCTATAAGACTTGTTATAGGGAGTGGGATAGTAGGCAAAAGTAGAGGCAAAGCAGCCTTAGTGGGATTCAATCACAGGATCAAGTAATCTCCAAAGGAACTTGGTGCCACTTGAGCTAAGGCTCTTGGACACTAGAGGAAAACTTTTACTTGAGCCAAAAGTGCCATAAATGCCACACTTAAGATACCCAAAAGAAAAGTGGTTATGTTTATATGTTAAGTTCCTCTTGAAAACTTGGCATTGAACAGGAGATGGCAAATGTATGGTCAAAAGACTCAAAACAAGCTAATATGGGTTTAAGAAGTAATTGCAGTTTAAAGAGAGTAGGACAACATAGTAAGAGCATGATTGTCCCACAAGTAAAACAGGTGAAGTATAGAAAGCACATAAACTCAACACAATCAGCCAACCCATAAACAAATATGTACTCCCATTTTCAAGCTTGATGTTGCAATTTCTATCTGCCAGTATTATCTCTAATGCCTAGTTTGACAGTGGAGCAACCATAGAAACATGTCTCCATCTCTAGACACACATGTGCACATCAAACTCATATAGCAATGAAGAAAATAATAATAATAATAATAAAAGGATGCTAAGTTCACTAAGCAGCATTGCACCTTAGAACATGCTTCAATCCACAAGTAACACAAACTACAATTCACACGCACATAAAATCATTGTAGATCAGAGAAACAACAAAAGTCTCTCATAACCACAAAAACGAAGGCCAAAAATTCAGATATGAATTTTATGGGAAAAATCTTACCCTAATTTCAAGGGATACCAAACTAACCAAAGTACTTAGCATATAAATAAAACCAAATCAGATCCAATTAATAACATAGGTATAGCAAAACTACAAATTACACAAAATTAAGTTCATCTAAGATAAGCAGGGATCTTGATGCGGATGAAGAGCATACTCATGACATAAGCGAGGACGACGGAGGAGACGCCGGCGGAGGCGTAAGAGACCTTGACGGTTTTAGCTCTGTTGCGATCCAAGGCGAGATCCAAGAGAACGATTCCGATTCCTCCGAGGATGAACATGAATCCAGAGGAGAGTCCCTCGATGATGTACTGGCCGTTGACGCGTCCGGACATGAAAACGACGGGTCGTACGGAACCGGTGAAGGGGTCCTGGGTGGACCCGATGCCAGGGGGTTCCACGATGACGTCGTAGACGATGCCGGAGACGACCATGAAGTAGGTGAGGAGTACGAGGGCGAAGACGGCGTTGGGAGAGGGGAGGGTCAGGGACGGGAGCTTCAGGCGGAGGCGAGGGTGGCGGAGGAAGCTGAAGGGGAAGATCCGGAGGATGTGGAAGAAAGGATCCATCGATGCGCCGGAGGATGAGTCGCCGCCGGCGGTGGAGGAGATCTGCAAAGCCGGGTTCTCCGATTTGGGTCGCATCTTCGCGGGTCGGGTTTCCGCAGTCTCCAGAGAAGAGAGTTATGTTTGGTTGTCCTTGTTGGCTGAACTTGGGACTTGGGAGTTGAGACCTGACTCAGTGTGTTACGTCGATTTATTTTTTTACTTTTTTTTTTTGTTTTTGTTTTTATTTTATTCTCGTATTATTTTTGGTGTTCGGCTAATTTCTTTGAAAATGGAGCTAGGCTCTTTGCGCAAGTAGTGCCTCCAACAAGGTTCGAACCTTATTGGGAAAACATTGATCTTTTGTAAGCACGATGTTTTGTTTCCTTTATAGAACCGGTATTTCATTACTTTGTGGGAAACATGTTTGTGATCTACTTTGGGAGATGGATTGTGTTTTCTAGCAAAAATACAAAATAGGATTCATAAATAATAACATGATAGGGTTAACATATTATGTTATGATATGTATCTATACATATACACTTGTTTGTGGTCATACCAAAAATAAGGTTATTAGTTATATAGTCACTGGTAAACTAGACTCTAAATAATATATATTCACCTATGTCTCTTAACTGATAATTTTGTTGGATGTTTTTGTCATATTTGTAGTCATTATTATAAAGTTATGTTAATAGTTACAAAGTTATTGTTCAACTTAAAAGTCAAATTTCAAAATGAGTTTTAAAGTTGAATTAAAACACAATCAATGTTGTCAAAGTAAGAGAATATTAGAATTTTTTAGGTTTGAACTTCAATTGATTGGTGTATTTGGTTTTATAAAAATAAATTGAATAAATAAACTAATATGTTCCCTGGAAGCTTATGTTATTATGTAATCCATTATGAGTTTGAAAATTACCATTATATATGTTTTTGGGCTTAGGTCCATGGTGAGTGTGCTAGATTATAGTGTAGAGCCAAGTAACCTAGGGCCCATGTTGGGTGGAAACTAGGATTATTGTTATATATATTATGAGGCTAAGATCCACTTTCCACTCTTGACATTATGACTACGCACTCTTCCTATCAATTTCTCAATTATAGAGATGGTGTAGGAAGGAAAGATCTTGTTCCTTAAGTACGCTTTTGTGCACAACTTCTTTTCAGGATGAATTATTGAAGGTAATTTATTTCAATTATGGCTTCAAGAGGTACATAATATTCATTATTTTTATGGTATTCTAAATTTTAGTGTTGACATACTTGGTATGTGTTTAATCCATGAACAGAAAAATTTTCCTAAAAAGGCTATTCACTTATTACTACGTCTAACTTTGGCAGGTGTTGGTGTTACATGCATTTTTTTCTTTTCAATGTTTATTATTGTTTTTTTTTATTAATCTCTTGAAATTTTTTTAATATTTTGCTTTGGATCTTTGTTATTGATAATTGCATTGTTTCGAAAATTGGACCGAATTGGTTGATTTAATCAGAAATCGATCCAATGGTTGGTCCGATCAAACTTTCAAAACTAATATATAGAAAACCGACCTTTTGATTGGTGAACCGGTCACAAATAGGCCAAACTTGACGAATCGAACAAGGCTTGACAAGTCAGATCGGTTGAATTTTATTAGTTTAGTTGTTAAACTATCAAACCCAAGTTTTAAACCTTGGTGCAAATATTTGCAAGCATAGCTCTATACCACTTAAGGCCTTATACATGCTTAATTAATTATACGTAATTTTGAATATATATATATATATATATATATATATAGAGAGAGAGAGAGAGAGAGAGAGAGAGGAGGAGATCATCTATACCAAATGTAAAGTTTTTTGACTTACACTCATTTTTAACTGTTAGATTCATTTTCATCTAATAGTTACTTTTAATGAAATCATCTCAATCATTAGATGAAAGTGAATCTAACGGTTGAAAATGAATGTAAGTCAAAAAAAAAGACTTACACCTACAGTAAGTCGATCCCTCTCATATATATATAGTAAAACAAACATACAAGATTTGATATATTTATATTTTAAATTTATAAATCTTTTTTTAAAATATCTATTATATATAATCAATAGTATATATTGTATTATATTCTGTAATTCTTTTTTATTATTCTTTTAAATATAGAGAATATATTGGAAAATAATAACATGGTATTCATGAATCAATTTAATCATGTTAAATATTATTAACATTATCTTTTATTTATATATTTTAACATATATATGTCATATTTTTAACATAATGTCATATATTTATAAAATGTATAAGTATTTATAAAACTTCAGTTCAACCCCCAGCTCAATTCCAGTTAAATCTTAAAACATTGAACCTCTCTTTTTATCTGTTTAAGGACTGATTTGGTTCTAAAAACATTGGATAATTGTAAGGGTATTGGTTAAGGAACAATTATTTTTTTATTAAATACTTTTAATTATTTGAAGAAGAATATTATATTTTTAAAATTTCTTATATATTAAATGTTTTACTTTTAAAATATTTTTATTTTATATTTTTAACCAAAAATTTTTTGGTCTTTGACCTGTTATCCCTGTAAACATTGTTGTGAAACTAATCTTCGGACATTATTGCAATTAGGAGGCTCTAAATTATTTTTTTCATTTATTTTAGTAGCATGTTTATTTCTTAGACTAAAGTTGGGGAATTTTCTATAATACCTTGATGGGTAGATACTCAAGTGAGTTGTCAAGCATTCATAAAATACTGATTTAATAATAAATGGTAATAAAATGCTTAATGTGTACCATACTATAAATAAATAAATACCATGGAATTGCACTTAAAGTTGAAGGGTTTAAGCTTTAATTTATTCTAAAAAACAATAATACTAAACTATTCTGCAAACAAAATAAATATGGTGTTTTATGATTTTGGGCCCTCTAAGGGGCACCCAAGCCCATTGGTCCTCATTCTCATTCTAAATTAGGGGTGTCCGTGGAAAGGGTTCGTATGTGTTTGGTTTGACTCGAATTTTACTTGATATTTTGATTGTACTTTTTTTTTGAATTCAAACTCGACTTGATCATTACCCGATAATGACCATACTAGAACTACACTAACCTGATATGTAAACATAATATATAAATTTGAGTATTATGCATAGTTAAGTAATAATATTATAAAAGTAGGAAAGTAAAACTAATGTAAATTTTAAAAGATATATTTCAAAACAAATAATATTAATATAAATATGTTATTATGTTATACAAAAGTTATTAATTTAAATAAAAAATTATTATTTATAACTAATTGTAACAAAAAAAAATATAAGTTTAAAAATAATATGTGAAACCGGGTTAGATTAGAATGACTGAAGTATGATCCGAACTTGACCCAAAAACATACTAGGTCTAATTTCTAGAGTTTGAACACGTCCCAATTAGCTTTAAGCCTAGACAGGTTAGTAGGACAAGTCAAGTCTTGAACATTCATATTCTAAATGGGTGGAGCTACTAGAAGCAGACCTTTATGACATTGACATTTGTGGAAGTGACAGATCATATTTTTTTAAAGTGAACTTGTCTTTAAAGTAAATAAATAAAAATGTATCTGTCATCAAATTTTAATGAATTAAGATTTTAATATACATTTGATTAAATTAAGAATAAATACACATGTATTTATCTTTTTTAAAAATAAATTCACTTCAAAGTAATTTTTCTCAAAAATAACGAGGTTAGAAATGTCCTTTCACAAAACTTTCGAACGAAAAAGTCCTATGCTCGTATGCTGTTTAGTGCTTAGAAATTCAACTCTTATATTCTTATATCAAACAGTGCATATACTCATTTTCACACCTCATCTAATATCATTCATTATATATACTTTTTTCTATCACTTTTTCTCACTCAATTATATCCATTGAAAATAGTATGAATAGTACCTACACCCCTAAAAAAAATATAAGATGATTATTATCCTTAGAAATTGGAATATATATTTTTATTTGGTGCAGCGTCACTCGCTGAATGCCTATATTATTATTAATAGTGAAAAGAAATATGTAATTATGTAAAAACGCACTTATAAAATATTTTATAAAACTCAAAAGTTGAAGTTCAAACTTTAGAGCCTAACCCAATTACAAAATCACTTATTTTTTACCAAAGTTCTTTGAGTTTAGTGTGTGTTTAAGTTAATTTATTTAACTTTAAAAATGTTTATAATTAAAATGTTTTAGAAAGACATTTTAGCTTAAATGTTTTTAAAAAGGTATGAGGGCCAAAGACATTAAAAACTTCTATTAAGCATATTTTTTAAGAAATTTTAATTTATATATTGTTTACTTAGCATATTTTAAGAATTAAGAAATGAATAAAAATGGGAATGGAAACAAAAGAATGGGCTGCAAATGCAGAGCAATGAACAGGTGAGTGTCATGCAAAACCGTGAGGTATTTATGATACAAATTTGGGTGACGTGGTAACCGCTTGCATGACATGTGAGTCTCTTAGCTTCCATAGTTGTTTGGACTTTGGATCCGATGGCAATGGAAAAGCCTACGAAATTATTAATAGCATGTTTGGGTTTCGGTTGTATTTTTCCTTTGAACACCACTTGCAGCAAAAATCAATGTGTTTGGCTACACAAAATTATGGTGACAAGATTCAATTCTAGGTTGCATAATCGATTTTGAGAGAAGTAGTTTTTTTTCTTTTTCTTTTTCGACGAATAGAATTGATTGTACGTGTGGGATTTATAAAATTTTAAAAAATATATCTATGGTCACATCTCAAAAGTGATCTATTTTACTATTCAAACAAAATCAATTTTTTCAAACTAATTTTTAAAATACTACTCTCAAATGCAAAACAATTTTTTAACAATTATTTAAAAATTAATTCTTTTAACATTAATCATTTTAAAAATAATTCAACCAAAATCTAAACCAAACCGACCTTAACTAACTAGTAGTGATTTTGGTTGAAATTCATTTAACTGGTAATGAGGAGTGGAAATGAGTCAAGTCGGGTTAGACCTTATCTTGAACGAGTTTGGTCTATTTTTCAAATGTAAGATCTGAGTCTGAATTATTTACTTAACATAGATTATTTTTCAAGGTCTGACCTGATTTTTTTAAAAGTTTGATCTGACCTGAAAATTTTTTTAAAGACCTATTTTATAATAAGACCTCTAAATAAGTCAATATGTCTACCTCTAAATAAACTAACGAGATAAATTAATATGCTTAAGTTTTTATATAGGCCAACAAATGTAGATTCAAAAAAAATATTATATTATTTATTAAAAATTATATTATATAAATATTAAAATTTCATAATATATATAAAATAATAATATATATAATTAAATAGACTGACCTACTAGGTCTAAGACTTTTTTAAAAGTCTAAAATCTGATATGTTTAACTAAATAAGCTTTTTAAAAGGCATTAACTTGACCTTTTTATTAAACAAGTCAGGCTTTAAATTGGTCAGGTCATAGAATCTTGACAAATTGTTTGATTTATTTCCACCCCTACATGTAATGGTGGAAACACTATAATTAAATAATTTGTTAGAGTGGATGCTATATAACTGGAAGAGTCATGATAATTTTAAAAGGGATGGGTCTCATTAAGAGCGAGGTCTACTGGAATGGGGATTCAAATCACCTATCTCTATTCTTGGTCCCTTTTCTATTCCTTCACTTAAAATTTATCAACTGAAAAATATTGTACACGTAATTTATTTTAAAAAATAACACCATACAGTCATTTCCAATTTCCACCCAATTCTTCACTATACATTTATTCATGTTCTTTCATTCTCACAAAACTTACCTTTTTAATTTTCACCATTGACAATGACCAATCTTCAGCCACTCCACAAACAATTTTGAAGAAACAAGGAAATGAGTCACTGCACAATTCCAAATTTAAAATGACGAATCTCAATCTTCCTCCATGACTGCCTCACTATCAATTGTGATGCCTCCTTCATCATCTCATCCACTGCTTTCAATAAGGTCAAGAGCGATGCCACATCAGCCTCTCTGTTGTGACCGTGATCGCGGCGGGAGTGATGAATAAAATAAATTGTCAGGAGTCGCCACCAATTTTATTTAAAATAGTAAAAATTAGAAAACTTTTTTTAGAAAATAGTCTTTGAAACCAAATTGGATTCGGGAGTTGGTTATGCATAGGGAATGATAGAGACTTAACCCTATTAGCACCCTTAAAACATCCGTCTTAAAACAGTTATCCTAAATTAGTTATGCAAAACTTAATAATCTCATAATATATTTGTTTTACCCTTCTTATTTAAAAAAATTGAAAAAACAAATAATTTGTGAAAATTTAAAATTTGGCTTGACATAATGAAAAATTTACTCCTACGTATCCTCTACTGTAATGAGAAACTTAAAGTCACGTAATTCTTTATAAAATACTTGTGGGTTGATTGCTTTTAATTTAAAATATGAATCATTAAGTTATCGTAACTCAAATGATTATAAAAAATTTATAGGATTAACAAGCTGTCACAACTCATCCTATTTTATTTCTTTAAAAAATATTTAATTATTTTATATTTTTAATTTTTAAATTATAGGTTAATTGTTTTTAACTTTGAAACATTTGAATCATCGAGTTATCACAACTCAAATGATTATAAAAGTTATAGGATCAACAAGCTGTCACAACTCAATTAATCTTTTTTTTAAAAAAATAATTATTTTTATTTTTTTTTACTTTTTTATCTTATCATCATTTTTTAATCCTTTTTTATTATTACCACTATTTTTTTAACTTTTTAGCCTTAATACCTCTTTTTCAAACAAAAAAATCTAAAAATTGAAAAAAAAAATACATATAGGGGTGTAAGTAGGTGGTTTGGTTCGGATTTTGAGAAAAAATAAATCCGAACTAATTAAAATCAATTAGTTTAGTTTGGCTTGGTTTTCGTATTTTTTTATAGTCAAATCCGAACTAAACTAAACCAAACATCTACGGATTGGTTTGGTTCGGGTGATCAGGTTGGTCATTTTTTTACACAAAAATTAGTTAAATAATTAGTTTTTGATAGCAAAAAAAAATACATAATAAATCTATAATTTTTTTTAGAAATAGAATCAAACTTATTTATCTCAATAAGTACAATATAAAGTACAAAAAATATACAAAGTCTAAATAAACAAATATAATTAAAATATACATAATAATGGATACCAAGTAAAAAGCAAGTATACAACAACATTCAAACTTAGTTCAAACATAATTAAAAGGAAATACAAGTATATAACATAACAATGGACACACTCAAGAGTTAATCCAAACTTAACCAAAACGCAATCTAAACTCAATCCAAACATAAAAAAAAAAATGATTCATCAAACATCATTCATCAAATTCAAATTATCTTTGAACTCTATTTACATCCTGCAATAAGTACAAATGAAAATGATATGATCCTTCACACTAATGTCGAAGAATTTAACAATAGAAACGTTATAGTCCTCCAAGACTCTAATACTACCTTGCCTTATCCACCCTATGAATAATCACTCATTTATCATGTCACTTCCTATTATTTTATCTTATCAAATGTTAATTGACAATATAACTCACCGTATCCTATATACATCCACCGTAAGCCTAAGAAGCCACAACACCAAGACCCTAAGCTTCTCGACTTTACCAACAACAAAAGAAACCCCACTGTAAGCTAAAATGTACACCAAAAAATCACTCAATGACATCCGAAAGAACACATTTACCATAACAAAGAAAAGAGAATTGATGAATTGCATCAACAATTGTGGATTAGGGTTAACCAATTAGGAATGAATAAGATTAGACATGAAATTATAGAGAGAGAACAAAGAAAAAAGTTATAATCAAATTAATTACATGACTCACTACCAAGGATTAAACATTAATATATTACCTTCAGTAATTATGACTTCTGCAGATGGAGAGTCTTGAAATAAGAAATTCAATACTACATCTAGTACATGTGGATCAGGTTCATATCTCACATTCAATGACATAAAGTTATTGAAGTTAATAGACGCAGTATTCAGAAGATCAATAATAAATGATATATATACATATATATATATATATATATATATATATATATACATATATATATATATATATATATATATATATATATATATATATATATATATATATACATATATATATATATATACATATATATATATATACATATATATATAGTTTGTTTTGTTCGCTTCTTGGATTTGAAATTTCAAATTCGAGAACCGAACTAATTAAACTTTATTTGGTTTAGATTTAACTCAAACCAATTAATATACCTGAACCAAACTGAACTAATTTAATTGGTTCGGTTCAAATTGGTCGGATTGGTCGGGTTATCCGAACCAATTTACACCCCTAAATACAGGAATGACTCACGATTAAAACAAAAGGAAGGGGGGTTATGTTTCTTCTCCTTTGATATTTTTGCAGCAATACAGAGGACACCAATGGAGACTGGCGATGCGGACGGCGAGTCGGGGCAGAGACGCGGCAGTGTTGGTCTGGATCGGGACGGGGTTTACCGGCAGGGATGACTCATAGCGTGCGTGTTGGAACGGGTCACGCGGTTCGATGCTTGGAGCGGATTCGAGTTTGTTAGGTTGCGGGATGACGCTGCTAATGCGGTGTAGTCCGAATCGTGCTTGGCGAGGATCAGTCTGGGCAGCTGTCACGCGATTGGGCAACTGTGGCTAACTAGAACGAGGCGGTCCATGCGGTGACTCAGGCGAAATGTTGACAGCAGGGTGCGCGGTGCGGACGATGGTCTGGATCTGGTATGGGGGTGCTGCGCGGCCGGGTCACAGTTAGGCGGTGATGCTGTGGTGAGTGTTTTGTTGGTTATGGAGGTGGTGTTTTTTTTTTTTTTTGGTTTAGTTGATGGTGGGTGTTGTTGGTTATAGAGAAGATGAGGCTTTTAGTGAAGTGAAGAAGGATAATAGGTAGTTGTGGTGAGTATTAATGGTGGGATTGGAGGTTGGCAGGGATGGTGTTTATGTGTGGCAGAGAGTATGGAAAGTTGAGATGGTGGCTGTTTGGTTAAGGAAGAGGTTGAAGATTACGACTTTAGTGAAGTGAAGAAGGTGTAGTGGATGAAAGTGGAGGAAGATGACGATGAGGTGAGGAATAATAAATCTAGCTATGTTGAATAGGGTAATGGAGGGTGAAGGTTGCTGTTAGTGAGGCTACGTGAATGAAAAAATACAGCTGTGATATTAACCGCAACAAAAGTATTAAGCTGAAAGTTCCATTCTTTTTCTGTGTGGGTTATGGGTTAGTGGGGGGATTATGTTGAAGTGTTTTGAGTTAAAGTGTCATTAGGGTTGGTTTAAGATGAGTGTTGGAATTTGTTTAGGATGAGTATATTTAGGATAACGATGGGGTTTGGTTAGGAAGAGTTTGTTTAGGGTGAGTTTGAGTTATGGTTTATTTAGGATGAATTTAAGGTTTAGGATAACTGATGATGAGATTTGTTTTAGATAAGTGTTGGGGTATGGGTTGTGGGTTGGATGACAAATAATGGGTTAATGAGTTAGATCATGAATTATGGATTAGTGAGTAGGATAATGAGTTATGGGTTGAATAATGGGTTAATGGGTGAAAACTGAGTTTTTTTTATCATTTTTTAATAATTTTTTTCATTTTTTTACAAAAAAACCTTGAATAAAATTGGGTGTTGACACTCTCCTTCCCTAGTGACGGCTTCAACCATGTAATTGACCACTTACATGAGAATGGCTTCGACTATAGGTACCGTCAAGCACAGCGAACCCAAAAAAAGTTTAGAAAAGGGGTAGAAAAGAATGAATTACATTGTTAAATATATATCGTACTAATAAAAGACTTGGAATAGTGATATTTATATTTTACATGCTAATCCTAGTTATTTTGTTCTTTGATGTACCAATACATTTTTCCCCTCTTTTAACAAGTGTATTACATTCAATAACTTAATTTGTTAAAAATTAACCTAATAATATAAATTTAATTTTCTTTGTCAAAATTATATTTGCATGTTATATTTATTAAAATAGTTACATCTTAATGTCATATTAACATAAAAAATAATAATTTCATTATATGGTTTCATTATATATGAAACTTTATGAAAAGAGTGAAAAAGAATAAAGAAATAAATACTAGACATTAAATACATTACAATAATGGGTGTCCTTCACATCACAGTTTATTGGTAAAATGAAATCTTTATGTATAAAGATTTCAAAAAAGAGAAGAGTGAAACTCAAAGTAAAAAAAGTTGGTGAGTATATTATATAAAGGTTAAAAATGAGTAAAATGGGAGCTAAAATTGTATGGTCAATATATAATACATCTATTTTTGTCTTGAAGAAAATTAGACTATTGGTACTTTAAAAAAAAGAGAAAAATAAATTGGCACGAGGGTGGCTACGACCCATGACTTCCTCCCTTAAATTCGTCTCTACCGCCAAGACACTCGCGTGCCTTGACACCATCGCATGCATCGACTTCCTCACACCACCACCAACGACTTTGTCACCATGCTCGACACTCCATAGTACAACGTCTTCCTGGGTCGGTGAGACAGTCGCATTTCCAAGGCTTCTGACATCGACGACATCATCCTAAAACTCGCTATGCCCATGTCACAAATCATTGAGAACTAAAAGCTCACAGTGTGGCGATGCTAGTCGTATGGATCCATCATTGATGGTGTTAGAGATTCAGTTGGTGGATTCACTAGATTTGGAGGTCATCACTGATGGGATTGATGTTGGAGCTCCGACAATGGACATTGGCTGATTAAAGTAGAAAGAGAGATTAGTCAACGAAATAAGAATAAGAATATCATTATGTGTGGTTATGGGAGAAGACAGAGAATGTGAGAGTGAGCAAAAGGAGTTAGGAAGTGAGCGTCTGGGTTGTAAAGCCACCTGACCTTTGTAATGTTGCACTTACATGAGAATGGAAGAAAAGAAGAAGGAACACACCTGGGAATAGAGATGGCACCCTTGTAGGGTGAGGGAGGGGAGTATCTCCCCGCTCCCCTTCCCCGCCAACTGATTCTCTCCCCGTCCTTGTCCCCAATCTTTGCCACGGGATAATTTTTTCCCCTATCCATGTTCCCTGAATCCCGACAAATACTCGCGAGGACTCTCCAAAATATAAAGTAGAAATCCTAACTCACATTTGGGAATGGGTCACTATAGCGGTGGACATTATTGCGGCTGACGTCGGTGGTGGTGCGAGCGGTGATAGAGTGGAGCCTGAGCAGTCTTGCGCACGAGCGATGGCTATATAGTGACGGATTAATGCCACGATGACGGTTGAAACTGAGCCAAAGATAAATTTGTGTCGAAGCTGAGTGATTCGATGACGTCACAGTGAGCTAGTGTCGTCGTGCGTGACTGAGCTTGAGATGAGCTCGTGCGTAGCTAAGCCTAAGATGATCTTGTGCTCAACTGGGATTGCAACACGAAGGCACAACAAAGAGAGAGAGAGAGAGAGAGAGAGAGAGAAATGAAGGTGCATAAGAGAGAAATAACTGCGTGAGAGAGACGATCTAACGCCTCGGGACTGCCTGCAGGATTGATGAGTGTCTCCATAAACCAATATGAGTCTTTTCAGCGTGTTTTGTCCTCACTCACACACATTTTAAGAAACTTCCTAGGAGGTCATTCATCCTACAATTGCTCCAAGTCAAACATGCTTAACCATGAAGTTCTTATGTTCTAGGCTCCCGAAAAGAAGTTGCAACTTGTTGATATGGCTACGCTAAATCAATTCCTTTAAGTCATCCTCAACTATGTGGTCATATACCTGCATAGTCTCTGAATCCCTCTTATTCCGGTGCGTATTCAGTTCATTCATGTGACCCATCGCCTAGAAGCCTTCTAGGAGCCGCTTATTGATGTTTTCTCTTTTAGCATCGGTGACCACTCCCCGCCCTCGTCGGCCCCTGGACGTCACATGCCCACCAACTTCAGCTTGGTTCATCCTCGAACCACACCGTACTGGGAGAGGTGCCGGCTCTAATACCATCTGTAATGTCCCGGGACTGCCTGCAGAATTGATGAGTGTCTCCACAAACTAACACGAGTCTTTTCAGTGTACTTTGTTTTCACTCATACGCATCCTAGGAAACTTCCTAGGAGGTCACTCATCCCACAATTGTTCAAGGTCAAGCACGTTTAACCATGAAGTTCTTATGTTCTAGGCTCTCGAAAAGAAGTTGTAACTTATTGATATGGCTACGTCAAATCAATTCCTTTAAGTCATCCTCAACTATGCAATCCCAGACCTGCATAGTCTATGAATCTCTCTCATTCTGGTGCGTATTCAGTTCATTCATATGACCCTTCTCCAATAAGCCTACCAGGAGCCGCTTATTGATGCTTTCTCTTTTAGCACTGGCGTCCACTCCCCGCCCTCGTCGGCCCCAAGACGTCACAGACGACATCGCGAGAGAGAATATATGTGTGTGGCGATGCTGATCGGCAGTGCTCTACGCGATGACGAATTTAGGTTTAGCTGGATCTGAATTTGGAAGTTGGACTGTTGGAACAGAAGAGTGAGAGTCTGATTGAGTGACTGTCAATCGTGATTTGGGAAAGGAGTTCTGCAAATGATATGAATATAGAAGGGTATTTTTGTACAATTATATAATTTTGTACTATTTTAATATTTTAAATAAATATATACAAATCAATAAAAAGATGAAATTACTATATATATATATATATATATATATATATATATATATATATATATATATATATATATGAAGGTTATTTTAATAATCTAACTAATAGGGACGGGGACTCAACGGGACGAGGAGTATGGCTCTTGTCCCTGTTCCCGAATTTGCCACAGAGAAACTTTTTCCCCCACCACGTCCCTAAGGGGAGAAAATCTCAGCATTTGAGGCCTCGTTCGGGGTGATTTTCGTGGGGTTCCTGAACTTTGGAGATTTTTGCCATCCTTACTTGGAAATGAGATGTGAACGATGTTAAGTGTGTAACAATTTTTAAAATAAATTCTTTGTACAATATTTTCCATGTGACAAAATTCAAGTGGAGGGAAAAGAACAGAAACAAGGAATAGAAGTGATTTGAATATTGGAATGTAATCCACCCCGATACATACATACCGTGAGCTCCGATATAAATTCATCCAGGTTGTTTAGTTTTTTTCATATTTAGAATACTTTTTTGTTGGATCATATTTAAAATACTTAGATTTAATTTTTGCAGTGATCAATTTTTGTGTGTGTAGACAATATGTAAATACTAGAGTAAGCTTCACATAAAAGGCTTTTGTCATTTGATCTAATTTTAATACATAAAAATAAGTATATAAATATATCACTTGATGAAACCTGCACGTTATGTGCATTTGGCTCTAAGAGAATATTTAAATGGAGAAGTTAAAAAAAAAAAGGAAGAGAATATTTTCACTGGGGGAACGAAATAAGATATGGAGGGGTAATCATGCCATGCAAGCGGACTAGATTCAATGGGGTGCAAAGGCAAAATCTTCATGGTTTTACATTAGAGAGGAGCCTGATGGCCTTATGCCTTCAACGACAAGTGCCATTAACATGGAACAAGCCACCAGCTAAGTTTTATAAAAGTCAACATAGATATTGTTAGAAACAAAAATAGGAAGACAAATATTAATAATTTGTATATATTTCTGAATTAAACAATAATGTTAACATTTATTTATATAAGAAGACTGTTGTACATAAAAAAAAAGGGAGGAGATCCACTTACACCTAGTGTAAGTAAAAAAAGACTTACACTCAATCTTATACACTTCATTTTATTGTGATCATGTGGCTACGATAGGTAGTCACATGATCACAATAAAATGAAAGGTGTAAGATTGGGTGCAAGTCTTTTTTACTTACACTAGGTATAAGCGGATCCCTTCCCCAAAAAAATAATATATTATAATTATGTACTAAAAATAAATTAATTCTGTACTAAATCAATTACAATTATTCTTAAATCAATCGTGATTAATCATAATCTTAATTATAATTAATCATGCTAACATCCCTCCTTAAACTCAAGTAGGTATAAAAAAAATTAACTTGAGTTTGGAAATCAGAGTGCGAAATCTGCTAGGATGATGAGTTTTAGTGAATAAATCGACCGACTGATCAATAGTGCTAATAGAAATGAGACGAATAACACCACAAAGAATGTGTTGACGAATGAAGTGGCAGTCAATCTTAATATGCTTGATGCGTTTATGAAAAATATCATTGTGAGCAATCTGAATAAAACTCTTATTATCACAATAAAGAGCAGTAAGGACTGAGAAAATCGCAAGTCTTCAAGAAGCCAACGTAACCAAAGTATCTCAGATGTGGTGTCAGCTAGTGCGAGTTTGGAAAAATAAACTAAAATTATTTACAAGTAGACGTATGAAAATAAAATAAACAAAAATAATCTAAAAATACAACATCGAGATCTTAGAAAAGTCAACAAACCCAAACTGTATTTAGGATGAAACCATCTGCATCTTGAAAAATCTACAATGAGAACGAAGTCTTGTCATCAGAACGAAGTCTGGAATCTAAGACGGAGTCTAAAACAGAGTCCTGCCATAAGAACGAAGTCTGAAATCTAGAACAAAGTCTAAAATGGAGTCTAACACTGGAGTCTGAAGTCTGAACGGAGTGAACAACGGAAAAAGTATGAGTTTGATGGTGATTAGTAACGATTCTAACGAGTTTCATGAACTTTACATAGCAAAAAGAAAAAAAACTCTCCTCAAGGTGGATACAATGTCTCTGATATCATGTTAGAAACATAAATAAGGAGATAAATATTAATAATTTATATATATTTCTAAATTAATGAATATAAGAGAGTTAACATTTATTTATACAATAAGATTGTTGTACATAAAAAGAAAATAATAAATTATAATTATGTACTAAAAATAAACTAATTTTGTATTAAATCAATTACAATCATTTCTAAAATTAATCGTAATCAATCATAATTTTAATTATAATTAATCATGCTAACAGATATTACTGTGTCTACGGAGGATCATGCATATGGGGTAGGCGTCATTATTCGCGACTAGAGGGGACACTTCGTTGCTGCCAAAGCTTACAGAAGGATGAGCGAGGATCAACACATACAGGTGAGTTGTGGAATGCAACGCAAGGGGTGGACTCGTGTTAGCTTGGGAAATTGGGTGCAGAAATGCCTAAGCTTGCATACTTTTGTTTGAAGGAGCACTAGCAGAATTTATCATATAATGGTTCTATAGTACGGGAAATTTGTTGCTATGCATCATGGTTTTTGTGTTTCGATTGTAATTATGTTCCTAGGAGTTGCAATACGAACTCTCTAGCTAACTATGTTAGAAATAGAGATGCATGAAAGTGGCTAGAGAATCCACTGGATTTTATTTTGTCTTGTAAAAAGTATCAGTTAGTCAGTTAGTTATCAGTTTGTTAGAAGTTAGTTACCATTCAGTTTGTTACCATTCATATATAACAACTGTAATCAGAGTATTCAAATTAATCATAATCAGATATCACATTTTTTTTCAATCTTAGTTTTCTCTCTTTCATTCTCTCTTCTACTCTCTCTTCTGCCTATGAATACTGATACCTTTATGGTATCAGAGCTCAAGGTTCTTTTATGGATTCCCATTCAGTCCATAATTCTGATCCTTTCCACGCTTCACAATTAAGATTTGTATTACACACATTTTCAAACACAATTTCTTCCAAATCAGATGAGAACAATTTCCTTCCATGGAAGCAACAGATTCTTGCAACAATAAAAGGATTCAAGCTTCAAAAGTTTATTCAAGGTGCCAGAGCTATTCCACAAGAATTTGAATAAGATGATCATGCTCGTAAAGGAATACAGAGTGAAGAGTTCCTCAATTGGGAACAACAAGATCAAGTTCTCATGTCATGGCTTCTTGCATCAATGTCAGAATCCCTTTCCATATGTATGGTGGGATGTGAACACTCCTATCAGATTTGGCAACAACTGGAAACTTTCTTTGCTGCTCAAACAAGTGCAAAGGTGAAACACTTGAAAGTTCAACTAAGAAATGTGAAAAAGGGAGGTACATCTATTTCTGATTATCTTCTACAAATCAAGAAAATTGTAGATGTTCTAGCTGCTGTTGGAGCTCCAGTGGATGTTACTGACCATATTGATGTTATATTTGATGGTCTTTTAGAGGAATACGATAGATTTGTCACTTCAATTATGTCAAGAACTGAACCTTATTCTGTTGTAAAAATTGAAGCTTTATTAATGGCTCAAGAGGAACGATTAGAAAGGCACAAAAGAAACACTAATGTCTCTAGTGATGGTTCCAGTTTCCAAGCTCATATTGCACAAATTCCTTCTCATTTCAATAGAGGAAGAGGAAGAGGTTTCTTTCGTGGACGTGGCCGTGGTGGAAGATTCTTTGGTCATGGTGGTAGACAATCATATACTACTGGCAGTACTAGTAATGCTGGATACTCACAATTTAATTCAGATCGTCCTAAATGTCAACTCTGTGGCAAATTTGGACATGATGCTTGGTCTTGCTGGCATAGGTTTCATCAAAACCTACTTAACCCCAACTCAGGAAATTCACAATTCTAGTATTCCTCAAATTCAAGTCATTCTTCAGGACAAATTCGAACATATTTTGCTGCTCCTGGATCATCTGATACCACTATACAACCTATAACTTCAACTTTTTTTTACTCTTCCTAGTATGTGGACTCTGGAGCCACTGCTCACCTCACCCCAGATATCAACAATCTTGCAATGAAATAACATTATGTTGGACAAGATAGGGTGCATCTTGGTAATGGTACAGGTTTGGCTATTTATCACATTGGTCATACTGATATTACTAGTGAATCTCATAGTTATGTTCATTCTAATTCAACATTGTCATTATCTAATTTATTGCATATGCCTCATCTCACTAAAAATCTGATCACTGTCTCTCAATTTGCCAAAGACAACAATGTCTTCTTTGAATTCCATGCTAATTGTTGTTTGGTTAAATCACAGGTGTCCAAACAGATTCTTTTGCAAGGGACACTTAACAATGGCTTGTATGTGTTTGACAACCTGAAGCTAAAGTCAATTCATTGTCCTTCTGCATGTCGTGAAGTTTCTGCAATTTCTGAGTCCCTAATAAACGCACCTAGTCTTGATAATAGTATAGTTAGTCCTATAGTTTCTGAGTCTTTAATGACTACACCTAGTCTTGATCATACTGCGGTTAGTCCAATGAACAAAGTATCAATTTCTTTGTGGCATTCCAGATTAGGGCATGCTAATATAAAAATTGTACAACATGTATTGTCTTCGTGTAAAATACCAGTCATAATTAATAAAACAACTTCTATGTTTTGTCCAGTTTGCTGTATTGGAAAATCACAGAAGTTACCTTTTCCTATATCTGATTCTGTTTATACAAAACCTCTACAACTTGTCTATTCTGATATATAGGGACCCTCACCACTACTTTCAGCCTCTGGACATCAATATTACATTGTGTTTATTGATGTTTTTTCAAGGTTTAGTTAGATTTATTTCTTGACTCATAAATCTGAAGCAAATTGCAACTTAATGGCAAATTGAAAATATTACAAACTGACAATGCCAAGGAATACTGTGTCTTCACTAAACAACTTACCAATTGGGGTATTGTTCATAGGTTCAGTTGTCCCCATACTCATGAACAAAATGGGGCAGTTGAGAGAAAACATAGGCATGTAGCAGAACTTGGCCTCACCTTACTAGCTGAGTCTGGTGTTTCACATAAATATTTGGTTGAAGCTTTCTTCACAGCATTCTATGTCATCAACAGGTTGCCAACACCAACTCTTGGTCTCAAATCTCCACTTGAGTTTGTGTCAGGTTATAAACATGATTACACTTTCCTTAGAGTTTTTGGTTGTTCCTGTTATCCTCATCTCAGGCCATACAATAAACACAATATGGATTTTAGATCTCAACCGTGTGTCTTCTTAGGCTATTCACCATTTTATAAAGGTTATAGATGTTTAGCTTCTTCTGGTAAAATTTTCATTTCTAGCCATGTTGTATTTAATGAACATATTTTTCCTTTTAAAACCACTCCTCATTTTTTATCTCAACCAGATTCATCTTTGAGTCAGTCACTTCCCTCAATTTTATATCCTCCTCTAATTTCTAATCTCATAACTAGCAATTTTTAGAATGTTCCTAGTGAAATTAACTAAATTAGCATTTTTCCACTTAGTACCAATCCTGAGCACATTAATGATCTATCACCTGCAGGAGATTTTAGTACAGGTTCTATTGGTTCTAATTCATCCACTGCATCAATTTCGATTTCTTCTTCTACCAGAGGAACTGTTTTGGAACCAACACCTCTGAATACTATTTCCACAACTGCACCTGTCCCAAATGCTTCTACAACTGCAAATGCTCATCATATGGTTACTAGAAGCAAGGCAGGGATTTTCAAACCCAAAGCTTATCTAGCTATAATAGAACCAACCACGGTTGCTGAAGCTTTGTCCATACCTGAATGGAAGGCAGCAATGGATCTAGAATACCAAGCACTAATGCAGAATCAAACTTGGACTTTAGTGTCCTTACCACCTCAGAGAAACCCTATAGGATGCAAATGGATTTTTAAAGTCAAGAGGAACCTTGATGGTACTGTACAAAAGTACAAAGCACGACTAGTAGTTAAAGGATTTCATCAACGAGAAGGATTTGATTTCACTGAAACTTTCGGTCCAGTGGCAAAACCTGACACTGTCAGAGTGGTGCTAACCATTGCTCTATCTAGGGGCTGGCCAATTCACCAAATTGATGTCAACAATGCTTTTCTTAATGGGGGGCTCAAGGAAGAAGTGTTTATGCAACAACCAGAAGGGTATGCACAGGACAAAGGTACTCTTGTTTGCAAACTTAATAAAACACTATATTGACTCAAATAGGCTCCACGAGCCTAGTTTGAGAAGCTAGGCCAAACTTTGTGTCAAATGGGGTTTCAAGCTATAAATTGTGACAATTCCCTATTTGTTCAGTACACAACACATGCTACTACTTTTATACTAGTGTATGTAGATGATATCATTATCACTAGTAGCTCTCCCCAAGCTGTGTCCACTCTTATTTCCCAGTTAAACTCAGTTTTTGCCTTGAAAGACTTAGGTAAACTGAATTATTTCTTAGGAATCGAAGCAAAATCAACTCCTAGAGGTGGTATTCTGCTATGTCAAGACAAATACATTACAGATCTTTTGACAAAAGCTCATATGCTAAATGCTAAGCCTATGAGGACCCCTATGGCTACTGGATTAAAGCTCTCTGCTATTGGAACAGAAACTGTACCTGATGCCACTCTATATAGATCTATTGTTGGAGGATTATAATATGCTACAATTACTAGACCCGAAATAGCATTTAGTGTGAATAAGGTATGCCAATTCATGCATAATCCTCTTGAAACTCATTGGAAGGCAGTAAAGAGAATTCTGAGATACTTGGAAGGAACCATTGGTTATGGTTTGCATCTCAGTAAATCACCTAATTTGGACATCACTACTTACTCAGATTTTGAATGGGGCTCAGATATAGATGACAAGATAAGCACCTCTGGTATATGCGTGTTGTAACACCCACCGTAGGGTGCTACATTTATGTTACTTTATTACCCAAATACCCTTAAGAGTCATAAAATGTGATATTGTGATAAAATACAAGTTGTAAAATTTTTTTTTTGACAATAACAATAAAATAAACTTAGCAGAAAATAAAACTATGATACAACAATCTCACACATAATTTACATCCTATACACCTTTCACACGTGCTGTTAGGTTTATTTATTACAGACCATTTATTGAAATAATAAACACACTTAAATAATTACAGACATAACTTATTTCAGAGTTCACACTCGCCCAAGTTTAACTAAGCAGAAGACCCCTCAGACGGGTCCTCCTCAGGTTCCTCAGCAGGTAGGAATCCATTGTGACGATTAGCCCTACGGACAGGTGTTCGGGCTGACGACACTATGCTAATTTCCGTCAGGACATAATTTCTAGTGTCCCAATGTCGCCTGATATGCAACGGAAATTCAACATGAACAAAGATCGTCACACAGAAAAACGGATCCCCACGATACAGTCTACTAATACTAACAGTCAGATATCCCTCATAAATAAGTCCTCGCTCATCTGGACTTGTCCTCCACTCTCCAGCTCCTCCGTGAAATTGTAAACGTACATATCCGAAGAAACTGGCTCTTGACGACATGTTGTCGAACTCGGTTCCCGATGTGAGAAGTAATTCCTCTTCTCCTTCTAGTACCGTATCTTTCTCAACGTCTTCACCCAATATAAATACAATATACGATATACATACAAAGAGGTGAGATCACCTACGCCAATACTGAAGATAATAGCGGAGAGATAATACAAACAACATATTATACCAAAAATATCATATCACGATCACAATTATACCATCATCATAGTGCAAGAATAATAATTACCATCATGCCACTATCACTATTTAAATCACAAAATAATTACATAAACACCATCACATATATATAGATGTTCAGTTTCATGTATGCGCATGTAGACTCAATGACCTACTCCATGGAGCTAATACTCAAGTCGGAGAAATTGATTGAAAAGATCTGCCGGTACCACGTGCCTCAGACCAAGTGCTATAATTATATCTTGCACATCTAGCACATACACGACAGTCTTTATCAGATCTCGATTAAGAATAGTGTCTCGGTCCGGATCATCGGTGTGTTGCATCGGTCTAACCCACGGTGCAGAAGAGCTACCAACTGCCCATTGCGAGCAACCTGCACCCCGATGCCCCCAAGGTCAACAAGTGACCTACACTACGCGTATCGCATCTACTCAAGAGGTGTACGTTTCTCCTTGGCAATTAGCCATATACAGTCCATCGGACCATTTTCAATGCATGTGTAATGCACCAATTACCAACCAAAGGTAAATCACATAATTTCTCATACGAGGTTCAAATACTGTTTTACGTTCATGTATTAATGTCAATTTCAGACAAACTTCTCAATTTCTTGTACAATATTCGTATTCTGATTTTAACTGTAAAATTTACTGTATAATTAACAGCAAAAACACATTACCATATTTTTCTCATTCGTAAAATATTTTTGTCACGTTTTCACGTAATCTTAATGATTTGTAACATTTTCTATTACGTTAAAAAAAATCGCGGAACCATTTTCTACTGTATTCTAAATCGCGTAAAAATAATCTTTTATTTTTAAATCGCATAGCGATTATTCTACAATATTTCGATTGTGTAAAATATTTAAACGCTTTAAAAATCGCATAGAAGTATTTTAACGTTTTTCAAATCGCGTAACTTAAAAATTACGTTTTTGAGTTACGTAAATCGTTTTTCATCGTTTTTACCCTTCATAAAATATTTCTTAACTTTAAAAATATTATTTTGAACGTTTCTTATAAAAATATATTTTCTTACATTATTCCCTTCCTTTTCTCAAAATCACTTTTTATTAATTTAATCTTACAAAAAATCAGATTTAATTGATTTAATTACTATTTTCAAATTTTAAATTTCCTAACGTTTTCCAAAACCCAATATTTAAATTCTATGTTAGTAATGTTAAGTTACAAACGCTTTCTTTTATATCTCTAAATCACTTCTAAAAATTAAATCAAATTCTACGTTAGTAATTTAAGTTACAAACGTTTTTTTTTATATTTAAATCACTTCTAAAAATTAATTTCTTTAAAACAATTTAAAGTTCAACACTTTAAATCCTCTTTTTCTTTTATTTATGAAAACTCCACTTGACAACACTTTAATTCCTTTCCAAAATCCTTATTTGAAAATTCTTATATTTTATAACATCAAAACATTTTTTCTAAATTATCAAAACCTTATAGATGACCATTGGAACCACGAAATATTTTTCTTCTATCTTAAATAAATTTCATTCTTTATTTCTACACAAAATAACTTCATGAAAATACTACTTAAAACCGTGTACACTCTTTTTATAAAACAAACCCTCTTGTTATCTCCTTTACTTCTCAAATCATCCAATTTTATCATTTATGAAAATATCATTTTTGTGAACACTAATTTAATTAGTGTCTTGGCTGAAATTTATTTTAGTTCAAGGACTAAAATCAACTTCATTGTTCTTGAAAAATTTCAATAAAAACCCTAGTCTTGGAAGCTCAAAACCGTGACCTCCTCCATGGCCTTTGGAGCCAAAATTTTGCTTATTTTAACATACATCCATCATAATATATTCAACATATATCATCATGCGTATTATAAACATACCATATAAGCAATTAAAAATTATACTAAGCATGCAAACACAAGTAAATCATGCAAAATATATCAAGCATAGGCAAAAATAATCAAAGCACATAACACACACAAATTATTACATGACCATGGATAGGAATCCTCACATGGATTCACCATCCATCAAATATAAAAATCATATCTCACCACCATGCTTGGTTGGTGAGATGGATCTCCCTCTTACCTCTTGAAGAACCACCAAAAAGCTTGTTGATTTGTGTTTTGAGCAAGATCTCCACCAACACAAGTTCTTAAACATGAAACAAATACAAGAAAATTAGTATATCAAGCTTGAATAAGAAGAACCATGGATCAAACATGGTTTAGAATATGAAAAAGAAAAGAATAAATGAAGTTTTCTTACACTTCATCAACAAAAACCCTAGAACTTGATCTTAGTAGAAGTCCTTCAAGATGGAAGATTTTGAGAAAGTATTCAACATGAAAGTTGTTTAGAATGAAGTAAAGGTTCAAGAAACTAGGTTGTATGAAATTAAAAAGTGATAGAGGAGAAGGTTGGAGTGCTTGGCCGAATGGTCATATTTTGGGAGAGAAATAGAGTTTGCTTGAGTTGGTTTCTTGAAACTAAGTGAAATAAGTGAAGGTGTGATAATGTGAAGTGTAAAAATGAGTTATTTGGCCTTTTGGACTATGCATGGCCGTAGCATGCATTAGAGAGAAATGGAAAGTGAAGTTTGACAAACATAAGCATTAATGATCAATAAGAATTGGTCTTGACACTCATTGCTTTCTTCATTCTTTTTCTTTGGCCTAAAAAAGCTACACTAAATTGTCTCCTTTCCTCCTTGCTCTTCAAACCGTCCCCCTCCCCTTCATACACTCAAAATGTGCCAAATTACATAGCCATCACTATAAGTCATCCTAACCATTGATTAAAAGAATGGTTTGGATTTAAATTAGCTTCTAGGTTTAGGTTTTAGATGGAAGACTTCATTTGAGCCATTGGATCATTTTTGGCTTGCAATCCTAACCATTGAATATGTCTCCAAAATGAAGGGTCAAGATTACACCTTCAAACTTTATATCCAAGGGTCCAAAATGGTTGTAATCATTTTTTATGACTAATTCTCCACCATTGATCTAAATTCAAATCCAATGGTTATTAATGATCCATCTTCACCATTGATTAATTCTACATCCAAGGGTTGATAATGGTCATAGCCATTATAGATTAAATCTCTATCCTTGATTTAATTTTCCATCCAACGGTTATAATTGATCTTATTCATTTTTAAGATCAAATCTCTACCGTTAGTTAAATCAAGATTAAATTTCCAACGGTAATTAAATTAATAGTGGATATTCAAACCACTAATATTAACTTAATAGTAAAGAATTTTATTTTATTATTTTTTTCTATTTTATAACTCCACTAAAGAATATATTTTGTATTTTTATCATCGATAATTAAATACGATGCAAAATCTGATCAAGATAAAATTTTAAAAATTGTTTCCTGGATTCGGGTTTAGTAAGATCCCTGTCTCTCCGTCTAAACAGAGTCAAATTTTTCTATGCGTAGAAAAATTTTTGCTTTGAGGATCCACCTGGGCCCACTATGGCCACCTGGGCCCACAATACACCTCGTGGGGCCCACAAACAGTAAGAATTTCAAAATCACACATAAAATCACAAAAATTAGAAAACTCACAAATATCCAATCAGATTACGTAAATTAATTAAGCCTAAACAGTAAAAATTAATTTACGTAAATTTTTTCGGCCCGAAAATTATTATTTTCTTGACACGGAGCAAATTACTCAAAAAGATCAAATATGCAGATAGAATATTCAAAATAACTTTACAATACACAGAAATCACTAAACAGTAGAATTCTGTTAACTGTCAAGATTACTGTTTAATACATAGGAAGTTTGGGGTGTTACACGTGTTCTTGGGGTCTAATCTCATTTGTTGGTCTTCTAAGAAGCAAGGAGTGGTGTCAAGGTCCACAACAGAAGCTGAATATCGCAGCTTGGCCTATGTGATAGCATAAATCAATTGGTTAAAATCTCTGCTTGGTAAATTACATGTTCCAATCAGTCAAACACCAGTAATACATTGTGATAATCTTAGCACAGTTATGTTGACTGCTAACCCTGTACTACATTCCAAAACAAAGCATTTTGAGTTAGATTTGTATTTTGTTAGAGAGAAAGTCTCTCAACAACTTATACAAATTGTTCACATCCCTTTCGCAGCTCAATTAGCTGATGTTCTTACCAAACCACCCTGCAGTGCTCATTTTCCATTTATTAGACACAAACTTAGAGTTGAACATTTCAACTCTTTGAGTTTGCAGGGAGAATGTAAAGAGTTTCAATCAGTTAGTTAGTTATCAGTTTGTTAAAAGTTAGTTACCATTCAATTTGTTATCATTCATATATAACAAATGTAATCAGAGCATTCAGATTAATCATAATCAGATATCACATTTTTCTTCAATCTTAGTTTTCTCCCCTTCATTCTCTCTTTTACTCTCTCTTCTGCCTATGAATATTGATACCTTTATGTCTTTGTTGAATTCTAATTTGTTAATGGCATAAATTTATTTTTAGATAAAAAGAAGAAAAGGTGATTTTTTTATTATTTTAAGTAACAGTTTACATATTTTGGAAATTTCTAAACTGAGATCTTATCACATCATATTCAAATAATTTCTTATATATTTTTCTAAAAACATTTTATATAATTCTAATTTTTTAAATTGAAACATTTTCACCAAAAAATATTTAAAAATAGAAATTACTCTTCCTTTCCTTTTCTTTTTAAACTCATTCATCCAAACATACATAAAACAAAAATGAATAAGGAATAATTACCTTGTTTCATTTTGTTTTTACAAAGGTGATTTTGCATATTTTAAAAAAATAGAGAAAAAAAGGAAAAAAAATATAGAAAAATCAAACAACTTATTGTAAAATTATAAATATTTCACAATTTTTGTGGAAAAAAATACTTATAGGGCCTCAATACCTTAAATGTGAAGTAGTCTCATACTTTTGTATGAAAATATCTTGTAAAATAAAAAAACATCCCCTACTTAACGCTATATAAATCCGGTATAATATACATTGGTTAATCAAACTTTTTAATAATTTAATAATATACATAATTGGATGATATTATAAATAAATTTTTTTAACTAATACTACAAATGAACTTTATATTGATAAGTAAATCAAAATTAAATCAAATAAGAAAATGATAAAATTTTGTTACTAATTTATATTCATTTAAGTAAACTTATCAAATTTGAAAGCTTTCTACTTTTATTTTTAATATACTTTGAAAGTTATAAGATAGGAAAAGAGTCCTCCTAAAAGAAAGATAAAAAACAAAAAGATAAACAATAATACTAAATATTCTCTCTTTTCTCTGCCTCATTATTATGATGAAAATCACATTTATAGTTATGTGTGATGCATTCTACAACTTTCCCTTCCCTAAGGACGTGTAAGTGTAACAAACTACCAATACTAACAACTTTCAATCTCACTACATATGCTTTTCATTCACACCTACACGAGTCTAAAATATTCCCATGCCATTACTCATTCCTATCTATATCTTTTGAAACATTGTGGGGCTGAATTTTAAGGGAAGCTATCAATTTTCAAACCCGCACATAAATGGGTGTGTGTGTGTTTTTTTTTACCCCTTTCAGAAATGGGTCGGATTGGAGTTCATGTAGCAATAAAGCCCATAAATTGTTAAAAAAAAAAACCCCTTCATTAATTAGGCATTAGACCATCACTGATTATGTACGTATCCAAATAAGGCAATTAAAATTCAATTCACAACATCCACTACATGCCGTCGTTTATGATAACAATAATATAGCTTTGTCGCAGTAATCATTCGATATCATTGTAATGATTAATTTATTTTTTAATACAATTGTAATGATTCAACTCTTGAGTGAAACTCCCAAATCTCTATCTACACTTTTCACTAATTATAATTTTAATTTTTTAAATTACTTTTACCAAATACTTTCATTTTATTAAAATTATATTTTAATTAAGTATATTAATATTTGTCTATTCACACTCTATAACATTAATTATTTAATTTTTATTTATGTATTTAAACTCTTATAATTATTTTAGTTTTTATTAATTTTCTTTTTCATGGTATTTTGTTCATATAAAGCTATAACAACATATATCCTGTTAGTTTTTATTGTTGGAAATATCATTAACAAAAAATGTGTTAAATCAGTAATCTAATTTTGATAAAAAAAATATATCATATTAAATTATTAATGCTTTAGTTATCTTTTATGAGATATAGTTATTATGAAATTGTATTTTAAGGAATAAAAGTCTTAAACATCTCTCTCTCTCTCTCTCTATATATATATATATATATATATATATATATATATAAAAAGTGTATCGGATGAGATGATTGTTTATTATGAGAGGGTAAGAAGAGTGAATCTTGTGCCAATTGAATTTTACATGAATGATCAAGATTAGAATATAAATGCATGTGACTTTTTTAAATGATCACATGACCTTTAAATAACTTTTAATCTTGACCATCCATATATGATTGTATGATCAAGATTCACTCTTCTCATCCTCTCACAATAACCACTCCTCTCACTAGATATGTCCTCATATATATATATATAGGATCGATTCTGTACACAAAGATAAGTCTTTTTGACTTACACTAATTTTTAATATGAGATCCACTTTCATCTAATGGTTGAGATTATTTCATTAAAAGTAACCATTAGATGAAAGTGGATCTAACTCATTGAAATGAGTATAAGTCAAAAAACTTCACACCTAATAACCATCTCTTATATATATATATATATATATATATATATATATATATATATATATATATATATATATATATTTTCTATTAACAAATTTTTGTCAATAGTTTTTTACATATTGTTTTACAACAAGAATAAATCAAAGTTAAATTTGGCTTGAAATGAGTACATTTTAATTATACTTAAAAGTCATAGTCATAGCTTAGTTTTGATTAATTATTGGTGTAAAAAATTTTACACCCTTATCAAATCATGTATTGTTATATTGTTAAAAGAGTTTAACTTATAAAATAATTATTATCATACTTAAATTAAGAAGATAATAAAAAATTAAATGATAATGTAATATGCAAAATCAAAATTAAATCCATTTTTTTTTTTACTAAATACAAAAATTTAATTTTGACAAAAACTAATATACTTAATTAAAGTATTTAAGTGAGGGTAATTTAAGAAGTCAAAGCTATAAATTGTTAGTGGGGAGTGTGGATAGACATTAGGAAATGCCAATAAGCTCTCTCTCAACTCCTTCATACTATATCCACAGTAAAACCAAATAGAAAGAAAAAATAATAATGTTGAAGGCAAATCAATTCTAAACATACAAATGAATATAACAGATAAATTTTCTCAAATAAAAAAAATGTCAATGTTTCATTCCTTCTCTCGATAGGTGGTTGGGGTGGTAGCTAAACTTGTCAAAAAAACTTTTAGGTAGATCAAATCCATTGAGGTGGGACTACCTGGAAACACTCCGACTCTCAACTCACTATAAGTGTAAAGAAACAAAGCAAAGAAGATATAGAAGATATAAAGTGAGAGAGAGAGAGAGAGTACAAAGAGAAAGAAAATAACCATTTTTACTGTAAAGACAATGCATATTTATAGTAGGGGGTAGGGTGTGTATTGTGCAAACATTTATGCATTGCAGCACAAGAACATTTTACAGGACATGCACAACAAGGCATAGGCATATAAGTCTCTAACTCTTCCCATAAAATTTTTAACTCAGAATAAAACTCAATAACAAGACGAAAACCTTGTCTAAGTGAGTAAATCTCCTATTACAACTCTGAGATCTTGATGAGATCCCTTTGTGAGAAGCGATCCTTCAAATCCTTCCACACATCTATGGCATTCTCCATGAATACGATGCTTTGCCCAATCAATTTGGCTACGGAATTCATTATCCAAGAGTGCACCAACATATTACATCTACTCCAAGATTTGTAGTTTGGATCAAAAGTGTTAGGAACATCAATGCTTCCATCTACGAAATCAAACTTGTTTTTGCCACCAAGAGCCCGTCGCATAGACCTAGCCTATGCATGGTAATTTGATCCATTGAGGACCGGAGTGACAATGACAGAAGATGGACCATCTCCTAGGTGAACATAATAGGGATTGTTTGAATCTTAGGAAGGATCCATAACTAGATTGCCAATGTTGGCATTAGCATTGGTCGTTCCAGACCTAGCAGATGAATTATTGCCTCGAGCTATCAAAGTTACGCAAGTTCGGAACTTTAATGCTCTGGTACCATCTTAAAAAATTGGATAAACTAAATAAATTAGAGATAACATGTGAATGTAAAATGAACAGAGAAATAACTTGAAGAATTTGACAGAATGAGTTGTTATTTTTATGTGAAATATATTGAGGTATTTAAAGAAGAAAAACGATTATAAGAAAGATAATTATAGTCCCTAATTCATTCAATCAATTTAACTCTTAATTCTATTATTTTGGAAGGAAGACTATTTTGGAAGAGAAAAATTGTTATGTACAGTATGACAATCCTTATTATATTTAGTTTGTGAATCCTGCTCCATTAAATCATGCATGGTGTGATCCGTAAGATTAGGAAAACTTAACAGTAGTCTCACAATTTCTTTACACTAGTAACAAGTTTTGTTAATATAAATATATAATGCAAAAGTTAAAACGTCCACGCAACGCAAGATGCACGATTATTTTAACCCTGAAAGCGTTGCAATGAGAAGTACAAATATGCTTTCTTATAAGAATTTTTTAAGTATTTTTAGAGTAAGAAAAAGTTTTTGTTATACATATTTTGTTTTAAAATATTTGTTGTTTTAGAAAATAAGTGTGTTTCACTTTATATGTGAATTTAAAAAATTAAGAAGATATAAATTATTTTTTTCTAACTTTATCTCATGATATATATATTAAATGAAATGAGAGAAAAAAAATTAATATATAATATGTTGAGTATTTTAATAAAAGATAATTTAATAAAATATAATTATATTTATTTATATGATAACTATTTCTAAATAGATGAAATATCATTTAATATGTACTACCATATCTATAATAATAATAATATTTAAAAAGTTATTAAAATTACATCAACAATTAATTAATCAAAGATAAGAAAAATATTAAAATAAAAGATAATAATAACCTATATTATTGAACTAATATACATTAAATAATAAAAAAACTTTTTAACACCTAAAAAAAGTAAAAAAATATTCGGATGCTGATATTTTTTTGTTGGGTATGGCTGTACAGTAAAACTTTAGGAGAAAGTTGTAAAATTATTAGATATGATTTATTATAAGTACGTAAATTATTATTTAATGTATATAAAATTATAAAAATTATCATAAAATTAAATTATTTTTTAAAAATGTTATATATATATATATATAATAATAATTTAAATATTTAAAAATTAGTATAATAAATCTTGTCTAAGAATTTTTCGAATTTTTCAAAGAAAAAAGCTTGACTGCCACAGCCCCTATGTTATTGTCGTAGTCGAGTGTGCATGCTGACTGGTCACGGTCACTTCTAGGGTAGGCTATAAACCCGGCATCATTTTCCGCAATAAATGGTACGACAGACAAGATAAACATAGGTTTTGTTTGGGTGCATCGATCTAACGGTGTCGGTCAGTGAGACCGTGATTTTCATTATTTTATTATTATCATTATTATAAAAAATATTTTATCCTTTAATTCAATTTTTTTATTAATCTTTTTAATTATTAAATAAAAAATATTAAATATTTTTATATTTTTAAAACATTAAATATATTTATATTTTATTTAAATTTTTTATTTAATTTTAAAAAATTATTAAAAAAAATTTGTAAGATAATATAATATTATTTTATTATTATTTTTACTGAATTTCGCTATCAATGTTTTTGAGTCCCGACAGCTGCAATTCCGCTATCTCCGTTGTCTTAAATCCACGTGTACTGTTCCCTTTTTTCTCCTGTTTTTGACTTGTACCTTTTTCGGTGTCTTGTACCTTTTTTTTTTTTCTCTCTCTCACACTGCCTCTGCATTTTGAACTGAAGCAAACAAGTCACAAGTGCAAGTGGTGCTATTCTATTCTGTTCTGTTCTGTTGCAACAGTTTAGCTTAGCTTGCACACCCTCACTCCACACACCACAGTACCACACCCTCAAGGATTTGCTTTTGCTCTCTTATTCATTCATTCATTCATTCTCTGCTTCAACTTCTCTAGGGTTTGGTTTCAACAATGTTTAACTTCTTAATTAGGAAAGACGTCAGAAAGATTCTCAAGCGCAAAGACAGCGATGCTGGGGAAAAAGGTACATTTTTTTTTTCCAGAATCCCTTGAGTTCCAAGTATTTCAAGTTTTCTTCTTTTTAGCTGGGGTTCCCTTCCTTCATATTCTTGTCCATTCATGTAATTTGGGGGAATTTGTGGGTGCTTGCTTATGGCTGCATTTTGGACCATTTTGTCGTATGGGCTTTTAGATGGTATACTACTGCTTATGGTCTTTCTTGGTAGTGATTCTAGTGGAGGTTGCTTTGCACAATGGAGCTTCTGGATTGTTCTCGATCACTGATTACTTTTATTATTACTGTCTGTTCTTGTCCTGCTGCATCTTGTCATTTGTTAATTTTACTCAGGAGGACATTATACTTGTGGGCCATTTTATGCAAATAATTGACTTATTCAATTGCTTTCAGTAACTTTATTTCTTTTTTGGTGAAGACATTTGGAATGAGTTTGGGACTTGCTTTCAAAATTTTCTTTCTATGCGCTATGAAGAGATAAAGACTTTCAAGTTGCATGTTCGGTTTTAATTAATTTTCAGGGAAAAATCGCTTTTGTTCAAAAGCTCTCTCCGGATGATTTTGATTATAAGCTGTTTTGAACAAAAAATAAGTTAATCCAAATACACATTAAGACACATGTATCTGTCCCTGCTGAAGCACCTCAAACAATTTTGTTTTAGAGTAGAATCTTGTCTCTGCGCCTCCTTATAATTCCATCAAGGCCTTGTAGCAGTCTTAGAAATTGATCTCACATCTGAATGTGGAATCTGAAGCCTTTGCTGGGTGTGCTGTATTATGTTATTGCTATTATATATTTATATCCTTGTCTACTGGGGACTTGGTCTTCATAGTAGTTAATCTTGTGCCAGAAGCCAAGTTCCTAATACTATTTAATGGTCAATTTAAAATCAACATATCATTCAACCTATGAGGGGAAAAATGAAAATAACTATTCATTTACAGTAAATCTGTAATGTTCCAAACAAAATGTCCAATTAATGAAACCTTTCCTGATATCTTCCATTACCTTTTACTGGTCATTACAGGAAGAGCTCTGGAAGACTTGAGAGCTTCTCTCTTTAATGAATTTCGATCCTCTGAAAGTGCAAAACGTCAACAGCAGCGCATACGTGGTCCAGCTACTGCACTTTCCTTCAATTTTCTGGTTGCAGTTGGTATTATTTTCATGAACAAAATGGTTTGTGTACTCTCATTTCTTTCTATCTGGTTAAGCTGTGTTATGGTTTTTAGTTGCTAATTTTCTATGGTCTTTCTTTCTCTTTTTCTGTTTCAGGTGCTTCAAACTGTTAAATTCAAATTCCCTATACTTCTCACACTAATTCACTATGTAGTGAGTTGGTTCTTAATGGCTGTACTAAAAGCGTTTTCTCTCCTTCCTGCACCTCCTTCCTCAAAATCAACTCGGTTGTCTACTTTATTTACTCTTGGATTTGTTATGTCTCTATCTACTGGCTTTGCTAATGTCAGCTTGAAGTATAATAGGTAACCCAACTATTCACATTTTTATTTAAAGTATTTGTTTTATACTCTTAATTTAATTTCTATATCTTCAGCATTGGTTTCTATCAGATGGCAAAGATTGCAGTGACACCGTCAATAGTTTTGGCAGAGTTTGTATTGTATAGGAAGAAAGTTTCTTTGGCCAAGGTATGTGCACTCTCTTAGGTTGTGCATGTATACATCTGATAATAATAAATAAGAATGTATGGGTCTTGTAGCAATAAGAGCTTTTATAATTAACACATGAAATATGTGCACATTTTGTAATATGAACTCCTGTAAGCATCCATACTTTTTAATTAAAACTATGTGGATCAAATTGTTAATGCCATCCTTCATTATAAGGCAAAGTGCATGACCAATATATAAAGCAAGTCTGTATTGAACACCCTCCTGAATCCTGGCACCTCTATTGCACCTGTATGTTTGTGGAAGATAACTAAATGTCTTAGTAGATTTAAAGTGAGTTCACATGTGACATGACATTACAAGTGCTTCTGAGGTCCTTTGAATGAAGCTCAAAATTGTAGTTGGCAAACGGGGTCTAGCCACTAGGACCATAGTTATAGTATTTGTGATTTATCATTTTGTATAATATTGTTTTAGGGATCTCTAGCATCATCTTGTAGAAAAGCATTGTTTGATTTAGTTAGCCTATACTCTGGCTACAAATGATCTGTGTATTCTATATGCTAGAACTAAGTTTCACCTTGTTTTCCTCTAGGAACTTTTGTGATACGTTGTTTATTAGTGGGGGAGGGGGGGAGTCAATTATGTGTCAACTCTGGATCTGCTGTCTTAAAACCAGCAATTAAATAAAAGAAGTCTTCAAATTTAAGAGCATTATAGTTCTCTCCAATTGACTTGAGACTTCTGAATTTTTGTACTTACCTCATTTTAGATTTAAATGCTTACTATAAGATTTGAAAATTTACAGGCTTTAGCATTAACTATGGTATCTATTGGTGTTGCTGTGGCTACGGTGACTGATATGCAGTTCCATTTATTTGGTGCTTGTGTTGCATTGGCATGGATTGTACCCAGTGCTGTAAACAAAATCCTCTGGTCTAGACTGCAGCAGCAAGAGAACTGGACAGCTTTGTCGTGAGTAATTTATTACATCTTTATATTTTACCACCCCTATCTCCCCTCCCAATTCTTGGTGCTGATTTGCATCAGAGAATTTCTTTCTCTAGTGTAATTTGTGGATTGATCAACAGGCTGATGTGGAAAACAACACCTATTACTTTGATTTTCTTGGCTGCTATGTTACCCTGCTTAGACCCTCCAGGTGTTCTTTCCTTTGATTGGAACTTCAGAAACACTTTGGTGATTTTTGCATCAGCTATTCTTGGATTCTTGCTTCAGTGGTCTGGTGCTTTAGCACTAGGGTAAGTGACATTTCTAATTGTTGAATAATTTTGTCTGGAAAAAGAATTTCAATTTCAATTTGGTGTAGAATGCATAGAACCTATTTTGTTGAATGGTATAGAGACTTAACTTGTTTATGATCATTTTACTAGGCTTTTTAAAACACTTTGATGAAGTTTGTGTTGATTTAAGAATGAACTAACCTTCAAGGGTCCAAACATAAAGTGGCCACTCTTGTTCTATTATATTGAAAGAAACATTAATACTGACACACTTATGATTTTCTCTAGATTTTCAGTTTTTCTTTGCTTCCCTTCTTGATGGAACTTAATGTAGGGTGGGAAGAATACATTTCCCACAATTGCTATTACAAAACTTAAGTAGTTATGTTCGAAGCATTGGTGGAAGAGGAATTAGCTTTCTTTTTTTTTTTTTTTTAGTTTTGGGGGGGGGGGAGAGGTACAAGGAAGTAGCTTTATTTGTTGAGTTGAAGGAGTTGGGCCAAGAAGCCTTAGGGTGCTTTGATACAATCTTTGTTTCTTGTCTTATCTTTGTCTTTTCTTGAGGCCTTGTGAATGTAGTAGCATTTCGCTTTCACACTTGTAAGTAAAGGGTCTAAATCACTGTTATTTTGGGTTATAAGTTACTTTTATAATTTATTTAAATATTTAAACATGTTTTTTTGGGCCATTAGTTTATAGCTTATGTTTCTACGCAGTCTTAACTCTTAACTCTCAAGCATAATTTCCCTTCTTTTCGACTGCTGTTGCTTCTGTTGATTCAGTTTTAGCTAGAAAGTGTCTCCAAGTCACAGATTGTTTTAAATTCTTTGAAACATCTAAAGATCCCAATGAGCTAAAACATTTTTGGAATTTGTATATTTCAGTAGTACTCCAGACAACTAATGTTTTCCAATGTCAATAATCCTCTTGCAACCTGATATTTAATATTAAAAGAGTGATGCTCCGTTTACTGAAAGTTTCAACTAAAGTTTGTACTAAATGACATTGCATGATTGTGTGCTAATACTAAAGTTACGAACAGTGAACTCTGTGGTCAAGTACACTACAGACAACACAAGAATTGAGTGTGAAAAGCTTGTGACAATATTAATGATAGATTGCTTACTAAGAATCTTAGCATAGCAAATTTATTCAAGTTATTCAACATGTGTTTTAACTGTTATGTTTTGGTTGCTATTTCTATGTAACATTGAGAACATTATGGTAAAATTTTTTTGTTTGGGTGAATACATTGTGGTTTACTTATCTTTTGCGGGTTGGTTTCTTCATACTTTTTCTCTCTTTCACCTTGCAATTTACAGTGCTACATCTGCCATCTCGCACGTTGTCCTTGGGCAGTTTAAGACATGCGTCCTCCTTCTGGGAAACTATTATCTCTTTGGATCCAATCCTGGCAAAATCAGTATCTGTGGGGCATTTACAGCTATTACTGGTATGTCTGTTTACACTTACCTTAATCTGAGTCAGCAATCAAACAAGGTATCTCCTCGACAGCCTTCCACTTTACCAAAATCTAAACTTAGCAAAGAAAATGGCAGCACCCATGATGGACATTATGGGGCAGAGTCTGTCTAACTAGATGCCTAACACTGCATGTAATGCAGTGATATGACACATTAACCAAACATTTTTCATTCTTTCTCTTGTTTCTAGATTCTGATCTAACCATTTTGGGTGTTGACTATAATATATGATGTGTCAAAGATGTACTAGGATACCTGGCTCTATTCCACATGGCAGCTACTGCTCGAGTTGGAACACCGTCTGTATATGAATGATTTGGTGTATTCCATGCTAGAACCACAATGTTATTTGGCTTTTATAATAGAAGCTACAGCTGCATTTTGTTGTAACAGAAAACAAAAATTGCTCTGGGGCTTTATGGTTGTCAAAATTTGCTGCAATTCGTCATGGGGAAAGACTAAGAGGTGTATAATTTGTTTTCCCTTAGTAAGAATGGAATTACGTTGTTTTTATAGCATCTGATGCATTTTCATATATTTTTTATTTTTTATATTGAAGAACAAACTACGTAGTGTCTTATATTGTTTTCTTGGTTATTGAGGTAGGCTCATGCACTAAATCTTGTTCAATCAACTTGAGGGAGTCATTTCATGGGGTGGAATATACCATATTTACAGAGCCCTACACATGCTCTGCAACCTGGGTTTGTTTAAATTTCGTTGTTTGAGATTGAGACTGATAAATGGACTGTGGAGTAACGTGAACCATATGGTAGAAGAATATAATAAAAGTTGCAATGTCCGTAGAACCTATCCAATCCCCTAGACCAAAGAAACTGTATATCTCTATTTGAAGAAAACCTAATTGATTTCGTCTAATTGAAATTACAATTTGTTATGTAAATCTACATAAATTTAAACAAGTTTTAAAAAATGTTAAGTTTGTCCGAAATTTTGTTTTTAACTATAATATTAGACGGCTTTTAAAAGGTTGCATTTAATTATTGAACATTTTTTTAACCTCAATTACTGAACTTGGCATTGTCATCATTAAAATTGTAAAATTTATTTTTACTTTTTAATGTCAACTTTTTTTTCATAGTGAACTTAAATAAATAAGACTTACATTTTTTAAATTTTAATTGTTTACCAAATACAAAAAAAAAAAAAAAACTGTGCCTATTGTATCAGGTTGGCCAGCACTCTTTACCCTTGGGTACCCGCCTAGGTTGGAATTTATGCTAGTATCTTGGGTCAAAGTCAAATGCATAGTCTTTTGCAACAATCTATCTTTCGGTTAAGACTTAGATCAAGTGTTTTTCGGCCTTGGGAAGACCTACAAAATTTTCAATCAACTATGCCAAATGATAGTACGACTTGTACACGTAATTGTGGGTATTTCAACTCTGGATTTTCTCTTCAATAGTTCAAGGAAGACTAATAGGATTGATAAGCATTCTTAAAGTTCTTACATTAACTAATTAACAAAACTATTGCTGATAAATTCACAAAAAAGAGCTATTGAAATCATGTATGCTCGAAGATCACTGGTAATTATTCATCAATTTCATAAGTCTCCAGTTATACAGTATGGATAACAACTGTAACTAACTAGCTATGTAAATACATTGATGTATGGGAGGCTTCTAATAGCTAATAGGTTTCCTCACGAAACAAGCTAGTAATGGAATTTTTCTCCTTTTAATTTATGGAAATTATCTTATGCAATCATTCTGAAACAAACACCAAAGAATTTGTTATTAAAGTATGGAATACACAATAAGATTTCCTATTAGAATTGATAACGGATTAGGCTTAATTCAATACCAAAAGTTAGCTTAAGAGGGGTGGATTGCTCTCATTATAAGGTGCATATATGTAGCAAATGTAAGATCTCAACACACGCCTTCACGCTTAGAACTGAACATCTGGAGCATGAAATTTGTATTTGCGGGTGACCTAACATTAAGAACGGACGTGATTAGACCCAACTCAATCCCAAAAATTAACTAAAGAAGAAAGAATTATTCAAATCATTATAAAGAATATTTTACGCATATACCCAACCATGTGAGATCTCAACATTTCACTTACAATCATAAATAGTACTAGTATGTTCACGGCTAGATTTGCTGACTGGAGGCTGTGCAACTGGGTAGCTGCAAAAGGAATCTGTTGACTGCATTTTGTCTGCGTAATCTTATTTTATATTGGAAAAAGTTACCTTCATGGACAATTTAAACATAGACATTGCACAGATTTGATAATGTGGAACGCAGACAAAATGAAACAAATGAACAATAATGAAACTAATCAAAATTCAGGTTAATTCTTTAAATGAGAATTAATTAATTGTCATGCTAATTTAGAGTGACGGTTTCCTTTTACTCAAAGCAACTACTGTAAACTTTGTTAAATATCAAGTCAACAATAAGATCAAACCTTATTCTTTGCAATAGGCAACAACACTTCTATTTGATTGATTACACAAACAAAAATTAATCTTTACATGTCATTCTTGATTCCGCAAATAATTGTTGTCATTTGTTAGAGATAACAAATTTCTTTTAAGGATTCTATTATTGTTCATTTGACTTCTAAAATTGAGCATGAAATTAGAGTTTGAAATTAGAATTAAGGCTCTTAATTTCAATTTTTATATTTGTAATGTCATTTAGAATTGAAATTGTAATTTTATAAACTAATTCTATAGAATTGAAAAGCAACTAACCTAAGTCTTTCTTAATTCTTAACTTATATTCTAAGAATTATCAATTTCATAACTTCAAAATTAAACTCTCTCTCTCTCTCTCTCTCTCTCTCTCTCTTCACATTAATTTTCACTATCATTTATTTATAGGCAATAATATTTATTGATATTCTATATTTATATAAAAAATTATTTTCATATTTATATAAAAATTATTATAATAACATATTTATTTTAAAAAAATCATGAGAAAATTCTCTATGAAAAAAAATATGACTATTATGTTATTAAAATATTATTGTATGAATACTTTAATTAATTTTAATTTTGTAAATAATTTTTTGATATTTTAAATCATACATTTAAATAATAAAATTATAATCAAATTTATAAATATAATTTTTTATTCTAATTCTTTAATAACCTGAAATATAGAATTTAAGATTCTGAACTAATTCTATTCCTAAAAAAATTAAGATTGAAATTAAAATTTTATGTTTTAATTTCAATACCAACATCAAAACGGGCCCTTAGTGATATCTTCATTGAAATTCCATATATAGGTCAATATCAACAGGACCTAAGGCTTGCATATGCAATTTATTTATATAAATTGTTTACTTACTATATGTTCAATTATACATAAATTAAATTATGAAAATGGGTATATACTATAATATTGACTTACTGAGTTTAAGACTATCCATTATTTTTTCGCATGGTTGAGTTTAATAAAGTTCTGTAATTTAAATGGTATATATATATATATATATATATATATATATTCAGAAATTGTATATTTGTTTTTATTTTAGTTGTTTGTTGTATAAAAAAAATAGTAAATGTATTGTTGTGATAGTAAATGATAATAAATTACATAGAATTGTATGTTTCGTTTGCTAATAATTATTCTCTTGCTTTACCTCATTTGTGATTATTCATCCTTATATATGTACTATCAATTTACAAGTCTTACTAGATTAGGGAGGTGGATTAACTAAAGTGCATAAAAGTTGATCGGAACACTACTTGATTATAATAAAAAAAATTACAAGCCTTAGAAATTAATAATTGTATTATCAACAATCTATTACAAGCGTCGAGGAAGCTGTTTAAAAGGTCTAAATCCTAGCTTAATTGAAAGGCGATGTTTGACCAACTCCCTACTTAAATCCGACATCTCATGGTAGTCCTATTCTAAACAATCTTAGTATTGCTTTAACAATTTGACCATCTTTCCTCTTATTTATAGTGTAAGCAGCTTGCTTATGTAAGTTGGTCTTTTATCTTCGTCAATTCCTAAATTTACTTCTTCCATGAGATCTTACACCTTCATTTTTTTATGTCTTCTCATAGAGGCGACTCGTCAAAACTAATAGATTCATCAAATTCTTCTTCATAAACATAATTATATTAATTTATAGTATAATTTTGTGCTTGCAGTGCATAAGTAAGCATATACATATGTAGAAATAAATTGAGTTAATAAAAATAGTAATTATATTATGAATTAGGACCATTAGAAATGCATATAAGTGGGTCTAAGCACTCACCTAAGTTTACATTGGGTTAGAAAATAAATGTAAAGATTATATTGAGCTTAATAAGGTTTCATGCATAAAAGTAATGAGCACCTAATTAAATTTACATTAGTTAAAATTGAAACATAATAATTTAGATATTTACATTGAGATTTAAATAATTCCTATTATATCTCAAAGTGTGGAGGAATAGGGTAAACCATAAGATTAAGTGATAAAACTAACACTTGGAGCCAACTCACTCACCTATCATTTCTATTGCCTTAACTATTAAGTGTCTAAGTTAAAAAAAAAAAAGGAAAATGAAATTAAGAAGTGTGAGTGTGTGCTGAGTGTCATGGAACCAAGAGAAAGAGAGTGAAGTGTGTGTGTTGTGCGTCAAAAGTAGAGAGAGAAAAAAATGAGGAAGAAAACGAATTGGAGAGGAAAGAGAAGAGGAGGAATCATCGTAGCTTAGTGGTGGTTGCATGGTGGTCTTAGAGTGGCCGATTGGAGCTGCATCAATTAGAGGAATCTTAGTGTCGCCCTCTACACAACCATGCTCAAATCTCTTTCATCCATCATCTTCACCACCACTCCCATCACCCGACCGGAAGTTTGGAGTCGAGGTAAGGGGAAAAACTAACCTTATGCATGACTATGATTCTCTTTTGCTAATTTATGATGAATATGAGATTTGATTGAGTTTCTTGTTAGGACTCATATAGACTGAAATATATAGGATGAGATTGTGGTATAGAATCAGCTAAAATATGTGATATATACTATTTTACTATATGCATGCTGAGAATAGATGCTTGGACTCATTGTTTGGTTCTTGAAGTTCTCTTTATTTCTATTGAAGCAAACTAAGTATTTGGTATGGAGGATGCGGGCTGTCCGAGACTTGGTATTTGAGATTGATTGTTGAAATTGACAATATTATTGTTGATCTCTTATCTATTGATTTGAAATTATGTTTGAGGTATTTAGATTAAGTAAAAATTTCAATAAAGTTGATGGAGTTTTCAGGGGAGAAGTGAGAAAGTGATTAAGGGTTGTACCTTGCTTGATAATTTAATAGAAATGAATAAGAAGAAATAAGTTAAAGACCAAAAAAAATAAAAATAAAAAAGGATTTTGCTACTAAATAAGAAGTATTAAACAAAATGTAATTTTTTTTAATTTTCAATATAATGCTTTATTTTTTTATTTAATACTTTTTACTTTTTTTTTCTTTAACAAGATTCTTTAGGGATTTACATACTGGACTGTATCATATACTTGTTTCCGTTTTATTTTGTCTCCAAAGACAGATTAGATTCCAAGAAGCACGTAGTAGAGTATTGTTACGGGCAATGCAACCACCATTCCAAAGATAATCCTGCAAATTTTGTGAAGTCTCTTTTAGAATGTATGTTGATGCCTTAAATTCACATTGCACAAAATGCATTAATTGTTTATTCATTTATTAACATATGCAATTTACAAGAAAAAACAAAAAACAAAACACTTACGCAGTGCTGAATATATCTGGGTGGAGATTGTGCTCTTTGGCGAATACAAAGGGAACGATAGCCTGGGGAAGAGCAGCCTGCAAAATTAAAACATTGCGTCACAAACTGCTATATGACTTTAAATATATAGAGAAATATTTTATCTTCTTACTAAATTCTCCTACTAATCTATTTAATTATTAAATAAAGAAAGTATTGAATATTTTTTATATTTTCACGATATTAGATATATTTATTTTTTCATTTAATACTTTTTTCATTTAGTATTAAGAGAATTATTAAGAAGAATTTGTAGGAGGATATAACATTATTCAAATATATAATGACATGCTGATAAAAAAAAAATATATAATGACATTATAATTTGACTAATTTGAGGAATAATTCTTAAATGGGTTTCATTTCACCTGAACAATTGCAACTTGTAATAGAACGCCACGGATACCGATGGCTGCTGAGGTTGCAGCCATCACTGCTGGACCAGCCAAGAACTTAACAGCCATAGAAATTGCTGCCGAAGTTTTTCCACAAGCAATGGTCTTCGGTTGTAATGCCATGAAGAGACCTGTTTAGGTAATTAAGCATATTATGTCACAAATGGTTCTCATATAAATGAATCCAAATTTGTTGAGGACTTGCAAGAAAGGAGAAAAAAAAAATGTTGAAGACAAGTACCTAGACTGAACATGGCCATTCCCATCCCGGTATCAGACAGTATTGAAATGGAACCTTTTATAATAGATGGCATTTTGATGTTCCATCTGCATGCCCATAAGCAATGATTCATGAAGGATACTAAATAATAAAAATTAGAGAAAGAGAGAGAAGTTTTATTACTATGCTTATCATCTAAGAGGACGTTGCTCATTTGTATTTACTGGGCTTAAAATGGAACCAAACTAATGAGTTTGATACCACATCTCAACTAAGATGGACCCAGGTTATAGAGAGTGGAATCATATGTCTCAATTGACTTTTTAGTGTTATCTATTACTGGTTTACTTTTGCCCCAATTTGTCATAAATTTATAATTTTCCCCCACTGATAAAGTTTGTTAAGTAAATTTGATGGCAATAACATTTTTCATGTGAAGGATAGATAAAAACTTGATCATATATCCACCAACTTTGTCACACAAGAGAATTCATCAAATCATCACTCCAAATTCCTAACTCCTATCTTCATTGCCTCTACTATTCAAAATTTCTAGATCAGACATTGATCTCAACCTAAAATATTAAGATGTTGAGTCTATATATATCTTTTCACTTAAAATGAGAAAAGTTTTTGGGGTGTTTCTTCGTTGATGGGCACAAGCACAAAAGAGATTCTTGGGAAATACCTAAATGATATGAGAGACCATGCGAGGCCCAAAAGACTCGAGTGTGTATTAGGATTTCTTATGAGCTTCCTCCAAACCACGATGAGAATGAGCCTTGTCATTACAGTAGCAGGTGGAATTTGTTGCTTTTTGTTTGCATCGCCTTCTTCAATGTCCACTTCCTTCTTCTGGCACCCGCTTAGAGGGTATTTGATTCCTTCCTCACTTTCAAGCTCCCTTTCTCCGCTCGGTTTTGGACCAGAACTTATGTTGTTAATCAATTCATGCACAGCTGTATGCCAAATAAGACAGATTAAATTTATGGCAATGCTATTTTTCCATATGAAAATTAATGGATTACTATTACATTATACTTCCAAAGAGAAAATGGAAATGTCAATTTCTCAGCAATATCAGTATATTCATTAATTCAATGAAAATAAGCAATATTTTAAACATCAAATTAAAGATTGAACCAATAAAACTTTCAGGTCATGATTCGATTAATTTAATCCGTTAAATTTGTAGTTAAATTATAGTTAAATTAAAAAATATTCAAATTAAAAACATAATCAATTCACGGGTTAACTTGTTCAACTCCTAGATTAATTCGATTTTTAAAACACTGCGTGAAAGAACAAGGGCAAAAAAAAGATAAAAACAGACCCCATTTGGAGAAGAAAATAGTTGTTACAAACACTTTGTCACTCACAATAACACATGACTATGGGGTAGTAAAATTAGAGTGTGTGCATTGTGTAAGTGTGCGTGTGAGTAACACTATTATTATTATTTTTTGAATAACTAGCTAGAATGCAAATATATATTACCTAAGCCAAGACTCGGGCAAAAGACAAATGCATGGTTTAAATGCGCGCGTTTGTGGTATCTTAATTACATGCCGTTACCTTCTGAGGCAGCAGTTCCGTGTGGAACATCAATATCCTTGGAAGGATCAATGGTCCCAAACACAGCAGAGGCAGCACTATTCACTGCATGTCTCATATTAACATCAGAAGCTGATGATGATGCACTTGAGCTCCGAACAAACGTGTGTAACTCCTTGCTAGGAGCACCACCACTGATAGACCCTGAAAACACTGGTTTTGGAGGCTGGTAAGAAGAAACCAAACCCCCGTTAGAAAGCTCACCAATATTACTCATGCTCCTGCATCCCCTTTTCTCATGCATATTCAACATCTCCTCTTCAAAACCAGCATTTTGGAGGCTATTTGTGAAGGAATCTGTTTGATTAAAGCTTGAACCTCTTGGAGTTGGTTCTCTAGATGATTGAATTGAATAGATCTCAACCCCAGCAAGATTTGATGCTCTAGGTGTCATGGAAGTTAAATGGGACTTGTTGAATGAAATCCTGGATGAAGTAACTGATGATGATCTCCTCATCACCACATGAACTTTTCCATCTTCTCCTATCTCGGCTTCAGGTTGCAATGTCTCCCTCCTACCATTGAGAGATCTAACATCTGAATCAACCTTGAGGGAGGTAATGGACCCTGCAGTCTCACGGAATTGGTCTGAAATGAGGAGCTTAGCACCTCTATATTCAAACAAGAACAACAGAACAGTGTTCCATATGACACATTGCAGAACCACAATTTGGACCATGAGGCTAGCTGAAAATTCTCCATACATGGCATTTAAAAGAGGTACCCCCACTACGAGTGTGTTTGAAAGAGTAGAAAGTGAGAAGAGGATGATGGTCCAGTCAATGCTACCATAATTTGTGAAGGTGTTCCATAGAAAAAGAGCAACCAAAATCACAACTTTTTGAAGAGAGTCAGCGGCTATGAATTTGTAGTTCATATTGTAAGGGTCATTGGAGGATATGGAATGGAAAGAAAGGAAAGGAACTGCAAAAACTGCAACAAAGCGGTTTATACCAGAGCACTGATCTGGTGTGAATATTTTCCACCATCGGACAGAGCCATAGGCTAATATCATAGCCACATATAGGGGCACAACAGCTGCTAAAACTTCGTACATATCCTTGCCTTTAATCATGGTTAAAGCAGGGAAGTAAGCAGAGCTGCAGAGGTGGACAATGAGAGTGAAAGGGAGGCAAAAGAGTTTTGTGAATTGTTGCTGGTGTTTAATCTGAAAAATGAAAGCAACATGAATGAGAAAGGAACTCTCATGAGAAGGATGCCAAATAGATCGAAAATTGAGATCTTCAATGTTGGTTCACTCTTATAGATGTGTCAATTGCTGTTCTTTTCAGAAAAAAATTAACAAACAAACAAATGAGAGTGTCATCATCTGATTATAAGCCTCACCCGGTACCAAAGTAGCCTTTCTTACACGTGTTTGTATGTATAAATAAGCTAACATTTGTTCAACAGCAAAAGGAGCCGATAAGGTAACGTTTATTGACAATTAATTAATTAATACAAGGTTAAATTATAATTTTAGTTTTCATTGTTTTTATTCGTTTTTAATTTAACTTTGATTTATTTTTTTTTTTAAATCAGTCTCCGCTAACAACTTTTATTATAACGTCGTTATACTACTATCCGTTGACTAACGTAATAAATAATTTTTTTTTCTTGCATGCACTATTTTATATGCTCCTATTTTTTTAAAAAAAAACACCTAGTAGATTTTCTTTCATTCCAGTATGTGCTCTTTATTTCTGAGTAAGTGTTCATATATGTAATAGGTATTATTTTAGAATTTTTTTATAAAATATCTAGTAAGAACTAAATTAATGATATTATAATAGAAATTTACGATAGATACTATTTTTAAAATATTTAAAAATATGAAGACTGATTTACAAAAAATTATAGAAAGTAAAATGAAAAAAATATAAACAATAAGTACCAAAATTATAATTTAACCTTAATAAAAAGAACAAAGAAATGTGACCCTTCCTATCCTGCATCTAGCCATCTATGATTTTTGTTAAGAATAATTTTAAATTTTCCTTATCAATCCTTTTAATTAATTAATAAATAAAAATAATAATAATTATTTTTTATGTTTTTAAGACATTAATTGTATCTAATTTTTCATTTAACACTTTTTCATATTAGGAAAAATATAATGAGGAATTTTTTGGGAGATATAACAAAATTCGTTGAAAAATAATAAATGAGAAAGTAAATACATTTAACAAATAAAATATTAAATAAAAAGGTTGATACATTTAATATCTTAAAAATATAAAAAATATTTAATACATTATTCATTTAGAAACTAAGAGAATTATTAAAAAGATTTAGAATTATTCTTTTCTAAGACAATAATACTTTTTTATTGAGTTTTAAAAGATTATTATGAAAACCTTTGATCAAGAGGATATTGCAAAATTCTTTATCCACACTTTTCCATTATTACTTTTTCCTAAACCCTTATTTTAGTCCATAAAATTTTTTTGGATTATCTATTTAGACATCAAAAGATGATTACATTAATTTTAGTCATGAAATAATACTTTGTTGACATTAAAATAATAAAAAAGTCAATGTTTAAAATAACTAAATTAACGCCATGTTATGACCAAAAATCATAATTTAAGAACCAAAGTGCCAAAATGCACTTTTTGACCAAAAGTGTTATTTTTGGCAAAAAATATTATCAAAATGTCATTTTTCTCAAATTAATTATCGAAATGCCACCGTTTTGGCCACGGTGGCATTTTTTATTTTTTGTTGGGCCACGTGGAATACGTCAGAGCGCTTGGCGTATCCCATGACGTGGCCTATCAAAGTTTGCCAAGTCAGATGGCTTGAGACTAACTATAATGAATCCAACTGGCCTGACCCAAATGGGTTAGGACTGGCCCGAATGGACTAGACTGGGCTGGGCTAGGCTGGCCCGAATGTGTTGGGACTTACCCGAATGGACTAGGTTAAGACTGACTCGAATGAGCTAGGACTGACCCGAATGGGCTGAGATGGGCCGAATGTATTGAACTGGGTTCGGCCGAATGGTGGCGAATCCTGGGGGCGACCTTAATGGATGGGGACGACCAATATGCCCTTTTGGCATATTTTTCAAATTTTTAAAATAATATAAATAACAAAATTAGCCTTGAGACAAAATAAAAATAAATTTTAAAATTAATTATTAGTATTTTATTATTTTAAATATTTTATATTTATTATACATTTTTTGGTAACCATATTATATTTTATTATACTTTAATTATATTATACTTTAAATCTCCTTATCATATCCTGTTGAGTTCTACCTCAGCCCTCCCCTCAGGATAGAATTTGAACTAAATAGACACGATAAGATAGGTGATAGGATTGATTTATTCTATCCTGCTGGTTCACCAAACAACAGTTTCAGACAGGATATAAAAATTGATTTGTCCTATCTCTACAAAATTAATTTACTTTAATAGTTTAACCGATTCTATAAAAAAATTGACAGAGTTTCCCCTAAAAATCGGACGTTCCCAAAAATATTTTATCATGTATAATGAAACATATTTATATATATTCAATTCATATCAAGAAAATACGTATAAGATGCATAAACATAACAGAAAAATCTAGTACATATAAATACAGTAATCCTTAATCAAGTAAATGTAATAAAATGTAGTACATATACATCAATGAGAAGGGCCAGGGTCAGAATGTGGGGGTCTGTGATGGGGATCAGAAGAAGGTCCTGCCTGTGATGAGTGAGGATATGGTGGGTAACCCGTATACGGTGGATATGGAAATGACGGTGTCAGGGTAAAAGTATAAGGATATGGTGGGTAAGGGTAAGTAGGTGGTGGGTATGATGTAGATGGTGGATAACCTGGATATGGCGGGTACGAGGGAGGTGGTGGCTGAGACGGACGGTAAGTAGCTGTAGAAGTGGGCGGTGGCTGAGTACTAGGCACAGCAGAAGAACCAGAGTCATCTGGAAGACCTAGTCGTGATCGAGTACTGGCTAATCCTCTCCGTCTACGGCGCGGTCGCTGCTCATCGGACTGCTCGGATGGTCCGGGAATCTCATCTGTAGGAGAAGCTGGACGTAGGTGATCTAATGTGATGCGATCATGCTCCCTCACTGCAGATAAGATGTCCTCCATGGACTGTTGAAGGCTAGCCATACTAAATCCCGAACTAGGGTTCCTAGCCGACGCATAGACGTTCTCTGCAATGTCAGCCTAAGATACAAATATAACACGTCATTATCAATATAAAATACAAATTGTTCAAAACAAATAGCATAACATATTGGTAAAAAGCTTACCACAAACCCAATGGATGCACCAGTTCGGGAAATCCAACGCCTGGTAATCCGTCTGTACTAGCGCATGTACTCAGACTGTGCAGTAAGGGGAGCTTCCAAAGGCCAACCAACAACACACCGTTCCCGCCGCGTATCCCAGATGGCTATGTGTACAAGGTGTGTGGCTCGCCAATCCACGTCGTGACGTTCGGCCAATGTAATCGAGTGCAACTCGTCAGGTTGGTGTGGTCTCCGCAGTATTGGTTGGTCCAGACCAAACTGACGCATCACCCTGTCTGGCTGGTGCCACTCAACAATGTGGAAAAAAATAAGTGAAACCACTGCCAGATATATGTCTCTACCCGCGACACAGAACGCTGGCAGTGAAGCCACAATCTCATCCGTATATGGCCGCCATGTTATCTGCAATCACAATTGTATAAAGAATTAGAATGTAAGACAATTAACTTATTTAAATCACTATAAACAGATACTGACCTCATCACTCTTCATCTGATCAAAAAACTGACGGTAATATGGAAGCACCCCCATCGGTGTCTCAATCAACACCTTATGTTTATGCCACCTATATATATGTCAAGGTCATACAATGTCAACACAAATAATATATATAATAAACTAATGTAAAGATATGTTGAGAAACTCACCGAAATCCCAGTGGACGTAGGGGACCACGGGCAGCAACGTAGGCAGCCACAAGAACAGGATCAGTATCATCCACGAGTGTAGGGACAAGGGGTGGAAATCTGTGTCATGCCCAGTACTGCAACAGTATGCAAGCACCTCCAATCTCGTGCACACTGTAATCTGTGGCCTTGCACAACTCTCTATACAAATAAGCCAAAACCGCCGATCCCCAGCTATATCTCCCAGCAACGGTAAAGTCCTCCAAGAGAGGAAGGAACATCATGTTCACGTATCTACCAGAATGGTCAGGAAATAGCAATCCCCCGATCAACCGAAGTATGTACGCCCGTGCACACCGCATCACATAATCGTCTTTGTCAGCCGGGGTAAGTCGTGTACGGAATGCGCTCCAGAGCCACGACATATCAACACGTCCACCTAATACGTGTGACTCAGGCGGCTGCGATCCCAATAAGGTCTCACATAGCTGCATGCAATTTGGATGGGATGTACGACCAGTAACTACATCGTCATCAATGGGAAGTCCCGAGATAATAGCAATGTCCTCCAATGTGATGGTGCATTCTCCGGTAGGCATATGAAATGTGTGTGTCTCGGGGCGCCATCTCTCAACTAATGCTGTAATGAGGGAGTGATCGATGGTGCAATACCCCATATGGGCAACCCCCACGAAACCAGCCAGCTCTAGGTATGGCAGTATCCGCTGATCTGGGTCCATATGTCTGAATTTATGGGCATGTCTGACACGCAGATGACGATCTGGTCTTCCTTGCCATACATGTTGTGATACATGAAAGTCCTGCATCTCTAGTACTGATAGGTCCTCTGGGCCTAGGCGCAAGTGGAATGCCATGCCTCACGCTGTAATCAAGCAACCGACAAGGACATTAGGTAAGTCTTCAAATAATAGAACATACTATAGAATCGAATATACATATTAAATATGAGTGTATCAAGCATAAATTAATAGACACCAGTAAAAGCACAATAACGTAGATTATCAAATTACACACTGAAAATATTCAATTACACATAAATAGTCATTCATTACAATACAATGCGAATTAAATTCTGTCCTAATCAAGTGGATGGCCCTGCTTGGTCATTCCTCAAAAGAATGCATTTTGTAAACACTGTGCACATATTGAAAAACGTCAAATCTCCTGGAAGAACATGCTGCTATTGCATGAGAGCAAGGGAAATGCAACGCTTGAAATAGGCCACAGTCACACGTGCCCTGTTGAAGGTTTAGGGAATATTTAACTCCACCCTGCTGTGTTGTAGGGTTGAATGCCTCTTCGACCAAAAATCTGGTTGACTGTATATCAAATCGACTGACTTGGTGAGAGCTTGCCTTGAGCACGTTTACGTTCCAACTTTTCAAAAAATCATCAGACCAATCTACCCCATCAACAAGTTTTTCGTTTGCATCATCCTTACGATTAACAAAGTACTCTATCAATTTGTAATATGTCATCTGAACAAGTGCTGTTATTGGTAGGTTTTTGCCACCTTTCAATACCCCATTCATACACTCAGATAAGTTCGTCGTCATATGACCAAATCTGTGGCCACCATCATATGCTAAACTCCATTGTTCTTTTGGAATCGAATTAATCCAATTTGTCATTTCGGGAGTAGCAGTCAACTTTTCCAACCTAGCCTCAAATTTGAATGCCATTGGTTCATACCCTGATATTAAAATATTGAATGAATTGATGTTAGTAACTAAATTGTAGTTTGATAATTAGTATAGTAAACTAATAAACAATGTCAAATATTTAATTACCCGTGTTAATCAGATATTTCTTTAGGGCCAGGTTGCGAAAGGCGCTATTAAAATTACTACCAATATGCCAGATGCAGAAAACATGATGCGCATGCGGTGCTTGCCATCCCAAATGTGGATTCGCCATCGATCAGTATGATGCCTTGATGTCGATCAGATATCAAGCACAGACCCTGTTGTTGTGTGACATGTGTTCGAATCAATGCTAAGAACCAACTCCAAGCATCCTTTGTTTCCCCTTCAACAATGGCAAATGCAATGGGCAGAGGTTTTCTATCGCCATCCTGTGTTATTGCAATCAATAATTTATGACGATATTTGCCATACAAATGAGTGCCGTCAATCTGAATAATGGACTTACAGTATTGGAATCCAACAACACATGGTTTGAATGTCCAAAACAACCGATAGAATACATGTTTTGAACGGTCAACTCTATTGGCCTCGACATAATCAACGGTTTGCAACTCCACCACAGTGCCTGACATGTCTCTTTGCATGACAAGTAACCATCTAGGCAATACCGCATAAGAATTATCCCAGTCTCCAAATACCTTCACAATGACAATTTGTTTTGCCTTCCAAGCTTTCCGATAGGACACGTCATATCCGAATTGACATCGAACCCTTTCAATAATTAAGCATACAGGTACATCAGGTTTTTGCTTAACCATCTCCAGAATGCAAGAACAGATCATACGAGAGTCTAACTTCTGGTGATCTTGTGAAATGGCTGGGTTGACACAGTTGTGAGGCCCATTATATTTTCGAATTTCCCACAAGTTTGATTTCTTGCTTAGAATGGCCCTAACCCTCCAATTACAACCATCAGCAGCTCTAGGACACTTAACAATTAGACGCTGTGTATCAGAATCCTCAACCTTGTAATTCTGATGTCTAATAATGGAATAATGTTTTAGGGCCAAATTGACAGCTTCTTTAGAAGGAAATTGTAATCCGACATATAATTCTTCACCTGGACTCCAAATACCACGAGAATCTAATTCACGAAGATTATCAGATGTATTCAACGCATCCCAATTGATTTCAGAAAACTGAGGGCATGGAGGCATATGCGTAGATTCAGGAGCAACTACCAATGGAGGGACTAGTTATTGTATATTTACTTCAGGGTCAGATTCATCTTCTTCTAAGTCGGTGTCTGTATCTTCACCCTCAGGCATCTCTCCTTCATCATCGCTTGTGTCAGATAATGCATCTGCCATAAGCGGGTTATCAGTTTCAAGATCCAACCTAAATGAGCTCCCTTCAGGCATTGCAGACGTACCAACTTCTTGAGATTGTACTAGGACAAGAGCATGTGTCATGGAGAATTGAGTGTTGATAGGGTACGATGATTCAAAGACAGATTAGAAGGACCAAATTAGTAACCCTGTTTTCGGAAGGAGTTTCAAAGACGCTCATCGTTGCTCACTTGTTTCCGTCTCGACATACAACTCCATAGAAGTTAAGTTAGGATCTTGATCAAAGCAATCAATCATGCAAGCAACATCTTCATCATCTTCTAATGGAAGAGCTATCCATCTTAGAACATTACTCCATTGTGGAAATCTGTACACAATACTAGACACAACTTGATTTTCTTGGAGCCTTAATTTTAAATGAATTCTCCTTTTTAAAAGCTCAATAGTCGTATCACATTGAATCATGATAGACTTGGGACGAGGACTTTGTACATTAGACCCTCTTCACCTTCATACCTTCTCCCATTGTAGTAAATGAGAACAACAAGGTGTTTGCTCATCTTGTACTTCTGAATAACAACAACAACACAAATAATTTAATTTCGTACAAACAAATACTAAAAACCTACTAAATAACAATAAAACATATATCATACATACATAATTCGTAACAATAATAAAAGAAACAAACAAATACTAAAAACCTACTAAATAATAATAAAACATATATCATACATACACATTAAATAACAATAATAAAAGAAACAAACAAATACTAAAAACCTACTCAATAACAATAAAACATATATCATACATACACAATTAAATAACAATAATAAAAGACATAATAGTAATAATAATAATAATAATAATAATAATCAATAATAATAGTAATCAATAATAATAATAATAATCAATTATTCCAACAATTAAACAAATATACATAATACATAAATAATATAGAAACTAAAAAAAATAAACAATAATTCTAACACTAAAATAAAGATACAATACACAATTAATATAAAAACTCAAAAACATAAATAATAATTCTAAAAATCAAACAAATATACAAAATATAATTAATATAATAACAAAAAATCATAAATAATAATTCTAATAATTAAAATATTTAATAATATATATAACAATAACAATAATAATCTAACGATAGAAATACTTTACGAATATGATTCTCGGACAACTTATAGCCACAGGAGAGTTTTAGAGAGAGTTTAGAGAGAATGAAATCTGAGAGAAGTTAAAAATTTGATAAATGAAATAAGTTGCCGAAATAGGGTGAGGGGAGGCGGGTTATAGGGGTTTAAGTGGAATACGCCAGAGCGCTTAGCGTATTCACGTGGAATACGCCAGAGAACTTGGCGTATCCACGTAGGATACGCCATAGCGCTTGGCGTATCCACGTGGAATACGCCATAGCGCTTGGCGTATCCTACGTGGATACGCCAAGCGCTTGGCGTATTCCACGTGAATACGCCAAGCGCTCTGGCGTATTCTACGTGGCCCAACAAAAAATAAAAAATGCCACCGTGGCCAAAACGGTGGCATTTCGATATATAGTTTGAGAAAAGTGACATTTTGGTAATATTTTTTACCAAAAATAGCACTTTGGTCAAAAAGCCCAATTTAATGTCACTCCTAACCAAATTAATGTGTTCTATTTTTTTAATTTAATAAAAATTAATTAATAACAGGTTGATTTATAAATTTTAGTAACTATAGTTACCATTCGTTTTCAATTTAATTCTTATAATTTTTTTTAAATCTGTCATTATACTTACAAACATTTTTAAAATAGTATCTGCTATTAATTTTTGTTATAAGGCTGTTATAGCATCGTCAGTTGACTAACGCAATATGAATTTTTTTTGTTCAGTAGGTACTCTTTTAGATGCTCATTTTTTTTTGAAAAGCACTAGGTCGATTTTCTTTCATTTCAATAGGTGCTCCTTAATTTTGAGTAATTGCTCCTATATTCAATAGGTGTTTATATGCTTTTTTTTTAACTAAATTTTTAGTAAAAACTAAATTGACAGTGTTATAACGAAAGTAGACAATATGAACTATTTTTAAAATATTTATATATGTGAGGAATAATTTTTTAAAAAAATTATATATACTAAATTGAAAATAAATATAAGTTATAGGAACTAAAAATTATAATTTACCCTTAATTTAAAGAATAAAGAAACGCGGTCATTTCTATGTTCTAGTGGTGTAAAAAGTAGATTATGATGCATATAGCCATCTAAGAATAATTCTAAATTAACTTAACTAATCTATTTTTTTTTTTTGGGTACATCGTAACTAATCTTTTTAATTAATAAATAAATAAATAATATAATGAATGCATTTAATGTTTTTAACACATTAATTACATCTATTTTTTCATAGATTATTAGAAGGACTTTTTGAAAGATATAACAAAACTCTTTAATAAATAGTAAATAAAAAAGTAAATGCATTTAACGAAAAAAGTATTTAAGGAAAAAGTTGATACATTTAATATCTTAAAAATATATAAAAAAATCAATATTTTTTTCTTTTTTTAATAATTAAAAAGATTATTAAAAATATTTGAAATTATTCTTTTGCAAGACATTAATACTTTTTTTATTATGTATTAATAAGATTATAAGAAAGACCATTTAACAGGAGAATATAACAAAACTCTTTATCCATTACTAGATACATGTATTTATATTTGTGTATGAACTTAGACATAATATTTTATGATATACAATTACAATAAGAGAACTTCATACTCCTAATTTAAGTTACACAACCATTATAAAAAATTAATATGAAAAACATAGAAAGCACATCGTTCAAAATTAAAGACTCAAGTATATTGTCATGTCATTTTATTTCATTGCTTAATTTTATCATACTGAATTTGTGAATTTAATTTACAGAATATTAATTAATAAAAATTAAAATTAAAAGGCTTGCAGTGCGGGTTAAACAACTGATATCATTATTATTATTTTAATAAATCCTTATTTTAGTCTTTAAAAGATTTTTGAATTATCAATTTATTCATAAAAAGATTATTACATCAATTTTAGTCATCAAATGGTACTTTGTTGACATTAAAATAATCCAAAAATCAATGTTTACAGAGACTAAATTGATGCCATATTATGAAAAAAAATCATTATTTGAGAACTAATTTAATGTCATTCATCTATTAAGTACCAAATTAATGTTCTGAAATTTTTTCAATGACCAAATTAGCGTTTACTCTAATTCATTTGACAATGATTTGAAAGTTCTTGTGAAGTAAAATAAGAATTATTTTTTCATATTAACTTTTGTTAATATTTCTTTTTTTCTTTTATTGCAAGAGGGGGCAAAGCCTAACCAAACAAACTAACCACTTATAAAATGATCAAAAGAAACTGAGGTAGCATCAACTTAGAAAGCTACCAAATGCAAAGTTGGTAAAGTACCTAACCATCATGATCCAATTGACATCCAGTCACTCATAAGCTCGGTCCATCTACACATATGATCAAGTTGAGAGATTGTGGATCGTCTTGCCCCAATTGACATTAGACCATAAGCTAGACCCATTGATAAGAAAACAGAATCAAGAAGAGATGAAGCAGAAACAGAAATTCTAATGAAAATTGTATTGCTTAGTATGCTTCTAATTGCGTACAAACAAGTATATATATATATATACACTTAAACAACTAATTAAATAACCAACTACTAACTATTATAACAACCTAACTAACTATTGTAACTAACTAACTATCTGTAACTAATTCAACTAATAGAACCGTTCCATATGCTATAAGTTTCTAAGTGAGATAATGGGTTGCTGTTATGGGCTACTACTTCGGGTTGCTACTTCCAATATCTGAGCTTGTTGATTTTAACTCTGATGACACCCCCCCACAAGTTGGATTATGTATATCTAACATGCTAAGCTTGGATATTAGATTAGAGAATGGACTAGTAGATAAAGGTTTAGTCAGCAAATCAGCTAGTTAAGCATGAGTAGATACTCGCAACAAATGAATAATTCCTGAATGAATCTTGTCTCTCACAAGATGACAATTCATTTCTATATGTTTTGTCCTCTCATGGAAAATCGGATTATTGGCAATGTGGAGAGGTGATTGGTTATCACAAAACAACACAACAGGAGTTGAATTTTTTATATCAAAATCTTGAAGCAAATAGATCAACCATTGAGCTTCACAAGTTGCAGCTGCTAAGGCTCTATATTCAGCCTCAGATGAAGATCTGGAAACAGTGGATTATTTCTTGCTCTTCCATGAAACCAAAGCTGAGCCTAGGAAGAAACAGAATCCAGTAACAGATTTTCTAGTGTCAAGACAAGCTCCCCAATTTGAATCACTAAATCCTTTTATCTTAAGATCTGAGTTTGAAGGAAAATAGAGACCATTGACGAGCGCCGAACTCAGTCAAAATTATAACCGAAGTTATTAACTAAGTTTGCAGTATAGTGAACAACACCGGATCGTCTCCTCAAGGATCGTAAATGCAATTTTATCAAATTAAGTTAAGTTAGAAAGGGGGGTTTTGATTGTTCAAGGATTACAATGACAAGATCTGAAGAAAAATAACAATTAAAAGAACAGTCAATTCAGAAATCTATCCGAGATTAGGTGGATTCAATCATAGACCTTTCAACAAACACCTGAAATACATTTGAATGATTAACTTGGATCTAACCGAGATCTCTGCATCAGATCCAGAATTCATACTAGACAATCGTCCAGAATTCAATTGACAAGTGATAAACACAAATCTGCAATCGCACCATTCATGTAGATATATGTCAATTTAAGCACCGAATTCAATTAACCTAGGCACCAATCAGTAACCTAACCTCTTCAATTATGTGATTAGTTTAGATCAATCAGTTCTAAGTTTCATCACAAATCTCAATCTTCAGTTATGTGATTAATTCAGATCAATCAGCTCTAAGTTTAATCACAATACTTAATCTTAAAATAAACATAAACAGAATCACCATTCATGCATTCAAGATCAAGAAAACAGAAGAAGAAGAAGAGAAGAAGAATCCAAATATAAATCAAATACATTACATAAACCAAGGTCTCAAGAATCCAAACCACAATCTCTTCAAGAGTCTCAAATTGACTAGAAGTGACTTAGCTCTCCATTACAATGAAGGAAAATATACAAGAACTATGAAAAGTTATCTCTAACACCAAGTGTGTGTGTTCCTAGAGCTCTCCACATGCTTCCTTTTATAGAGGATTCGGAGTAGTAGTAGATGGGTAGATGGGATTAGTAAGTGGATGAGTAGGTGGATGAGTAGGTGGATGAGTACGTGGGTGAGTAGGTGGGTGAGTAGGAGAGCTACCTTGTCTCCGAAATTCTTTATTACTGAACTCATTGATTTCGTCATTTCTGAGCCAAGTGGTCTTCATGAAAGTTCTAGGAAATTGTCTAAGCTTTCTAATAGCTCTGGAAACACCCAAAAATTCGTCCTACAGCCCAAGATATGACTCAATTACTACAGACTGTTCAGGACCAGTTTCAGCACCTCTGTTTTGACTTTCAGACCCAATATCTCCATCAAGGAGCCCGAATCAAGTTTTGTGCTTGTCATGAAAGTTGTACATATAGGTCTTAAATTTCAGATTACAAATTTTCAGCCCATTTTATATGCCCAAACTCGAATTATGTTCTGGTTACTACACACTGTTCGGGTTCCAGTCACAAATCCCGTATTCTGATTTCCATGCCCAATTAGCTCTACTAGATGTCTGAAATTGACTTTGAGCTCTCATCAAAGTTGTAGAGCTCTCTCTTATCTTTCCTACAAGGTAAAATTCATAATTATCAGATATTTAGAACTCAAGATATGGTGGTGTGGTGTGGAATATGATTAAAAATTAATATTAAAAATAGTTGCCAAGTTCCACCAAAATTATAAAAACCTTGCAACCAGTTGTAGTGAGCAAGGGTCGATCCACAGAGAACCAATTCAATTAACACTATCAATCTAATCCCTAAATTAATTTCTGATGAAAAATAAACAATGAAAGTAAAAAGGGGGGTTTATTAATTTAAAACTAAAATGCAAAAATAAACTTAAATCAAAACAGTAAGCACAAATTGAATTATCAAGTTAAAAACATTGGTTAAGAGATAGAATCCACCACTAGATTTATATGATTATGCCAACTTACATACCCTTTATACCAACATGATCAATTATGTTTTTATGTGATTGTGAGATAAATCTCAAGTCTTCCTTAAGCTTAGCTTAATTCAGCAACCGCTCAAATCAAACCCTAACCATTAGTTATTTGTAAAGCAACCGCTATTACACCTTCCTAATGATTGCATTAATAATTAGAAAACCAATCACACTAAGATCCAATCTCACACTGGGATTAAATTACTTATATCATATGTTTCACTAGTTTTACCACCGCAACCGCGTATAGCAATCCTAGTTTTACCACTTTCGAAATTTGGCAAAGAATATAAAAACCTTTATATCGATTTAAGATCAGAAACATATGAATAAAAACATAATTGAATTAATATAAAGAAAGTATGCAAGATTCACATAATCAAAACTAGGGTTTCATCCTCCCTTAACCAATCAAAGAGTTTAGCCACACATGGCAAATTCAAAATCACAATAAAAGTTAAAGGAAAACATTGTTCAAAACAGAAGAAGAAAAGAAAAAACTAAAAATCAAACTGGTTTCCAAGACTTGAGAATGATTGATCTTTGATCGCTCGAATCCGAGTCTCCAATCTTCAATCGAATCCTTCCCCTTCTTGGTCTTTGTGATCTCTCAGTTTTCTTCCCGGCTCTCTCTGTCCAGACCCCCTTTAAGGGCTCTAAGCAACCCTATTTATAGGTTTGGGAACCTATTTTAGCATTAAATCACGAAATCAGAATCCTGATCTGATGACACGGGCCGTGTCATGTTACACGACCCAACCCGTGTCTGATTCTGGAGGCCAATTTCCAAGTTTTCCAAAGTCAGAGAGGAACACGACCCACCCCGTGTCATTTGACACGGGCCGTGTTCTCGTGCAAGCTTGATACTGGTTCTTCCTCGTGAAGTCAGAGGATTACACGGCCTACCCCGTGTCATTTGACACGGGCCGTGTTGTTCAAAATCATCCAAATCAGCCTTGATTCTTCATACATGCTCTCTTCCTTTGCTTCTAGGAGTTTGATACTGATTCCTTTAAATCCTTCAACTCTCTCCTCGATAGTTCAAAACCAATGGATTCCATCACTCATGAATCTCCTGAAAATCACAACACGTTTATGAGTGTTTATAATCACATTTTAGCAAAGTTTCACAATAAACATCCAAAGATAATTCTAAATCAGAAACTTAGCTAAATGTTAACAATTAAACCCATATGGAATCCAATTAGATCAAACAAAAGAACATTTAAGAGCTGAAATTATTAACAGATCAAATACCCCCACACTTATCCTTTTGCACTCTTGGGCAAAAACATAAAATCAAGCACATGCTTCCCAAAAAGTAATGAAAGTACTGAACAATGAGCAAATATTTACACACATCAATCCTTTCAAGGTATTTAAGCATTCATGAATTTCCTCTCTCAACAATCCAAATCAGCAAGCCAGGTCAATCCGACATCAGGGTTAAGTCAACATGATAAATCCTCACTGATGTACTCTATTTCACTCAAGTATTTTGGGCTTGTATTTACTCTCAACCGACTCATGAAAACATGCCCTATCATAGGCTTGACAAGCCTCTACTTCTCCACCACCTAAATCACATGCACACAAAGATCAAAAGGTCTTTAATCAGGTTGTAATGGGGTCAAGGTCAAGGTAAGATATATCAAGGATAAACCAAGTTAGACCATCGGAAATAGAAGAGCAAAGGGAAATATTAAAAATCAAACACTTTTGCACAATTACCCCAGCACTTTTCAATCCATCTTCATCTTTCGCTTGACTTTCTCTTTTCAACAACCAATCTTTTCTTCTCCCTTTTTTTTTATGAATAAACATTTCTTCCTTTTCTCATTTGAGAGCCCCCCTTTTTTTTTATGAACAAAACAGTGTAATCACCCCCACACTTATTCAAACACAATTCCCAACATAATTATTAAGCTTTTCTACTCCCTAAGGTAGGGTAGCAATGGTTTTTCACTATTAAGCTTGTATTGAGCTATAATAAAAAGAAAGGATAGCATTCAAGCTCAAAGGGGTGAACAATGGATCAAAATACTAGGATAGCTATTTGGCCAGTGGCTGAAAGAAAGAAATGCCTTTATCATCTCAAAAATGTGCAGTGATCATTTGCAGCTTAAAAGAGAGTCAAATCAAGTTCTGAAAAACATATAATCACAAGTGGAGTCACACAACAAAAAACAAAAATGACTTAAAAGTAGTCATTCACATTAAGGCCCAAAAACTCACTAGGTCCAAATTTTATCAAATTCTCAAAACCCTTTCAATTTTCAAAACCTCTCAGTGCAAGTTTAGAAGTAAGAAAGTCAATTCCTTTAAGCTTAAAAACCTGTCCAATTAAAAATCAATCACTTGCTCATTGCTCAACATACTCTAAAAACCAGTTAGAAAAACATACACCAGATATACCATTAAGATCAGAATGTGCAATAAGGCTCAAGCCCAAACTTCCCCCCACACTTAAAACAGACAGTGTCCTCAATGTCAAAGCATACACAACAGATAAAAGGAGTCTGAACAATTAAGCAAAGTATATGCGAAGAAATTAAGTCTATTATCATGAAATCCAGTTCAATACAAAAGAGGAACCAAAAGGAGTCAGAATAAGTCCCATTAAACCATCAAAATGAAGGACACAGCCTCAAAAGAAAATGAAAATACATCAAGATGGGGGAGGGGGAAATGACAAACGCTAAAGCAAAAGATCAAGTTTGTCATCAATGGCATCCACCGGCTGATCGCGCGCAACCTCCAGAGCACAAAACGGTCCTCTAAGCGCTGGAAGCGAGCAGCATGGTCTAGCTCCAGGCAATCAAAACGAGCCAAAACAGCAGTATAGGAAGAGGTGACATGCTGAGTAGAAGGACCCGCATTATCAGCAAACTCAGCAGGAGGGGAAACAGCAATATCCTCATGTGGTTCAGGGGCCGGATCAGCTCTAGGCAAGGGAGCTCCATCAGCGCCAAGCAAGACAAGAGCACCATTGAGACGAGTGCATAGCTTCATGGACACCAAAATGGCCCCATCAATAGCACTGGGACCCTGAACCGGGGCCTCCTCCAACAGATCCAGATAATCAAAGTGATCAGCAATGGCGGTCACATACCCCCCAATCACTATGCGACCAGCTGTAGTGGTCCCTACATGGTGAAACAGGTTACAGAGCCAATACCCTCCATTGACAGGGACACCCTCCAAAGATGCAATGTAAGAAAAATAACTCGAACGGCTAATTGTCCCTTGACTTTCCCCCTACAACAAAGAGTATTAGCTAACCATTTTTGAATATAGCGATGAGCGGAGACCTAAGTGAGAAGCTTTAGACACTCTAGGATCATAACTATCGGACTCGAGGCACGGTGAGGCGGACCACACATGATCGGCATTAAAATCACGGGGTAACATATTGTGCCCCTCAGGAAATCCAAAAATAACTCTAAACATATGAATATCAATCGAATGGGAGTTACCGAGCAATCTAAAGGTAATTTCACCAGGCCAACTGTGCTGATCAGACAGAGGATATAGTTTACGATTAAAACTAGCAACAAACTCCCTAGTTAATGCAAAGATAAGTAGGCTTACGTAGCGTGCAAAATCAACCCATCCAATTCTACCTAATAAAGTAAACACCTCATCATAAATTCCTATGGCCCTAAGGGTATCTACATCTAAAAAGCGAGTGGGAACCACTACCTTGCTATCAATAGGGTGGACTGGCACCGGAGGAGGTGAGGGCTCACGCGGGGGTGATGGAGGCTGAGCACGCCTAGAGGAAGCACGGTGGGGGTGAAGTGAACAGGAAGCAGCGGTGACCTTAGTGCGCTTCTTAGGCCCCATCAAGAGAAGAAACAGACCAAGGAGAGAATGTGGTGGTGGTTTGAGGGTGAAATCAGAAAAATGAAGGAGAGAAGGGAGAGAAGGCTGCGCGTGGAGAGAGGGGAAATGATAATGTTGGAATATGGTGGAGATGAGAGGCTATTTGGGGATAATGGTGGAGATTGGAAGGGAATGAGCGTGAGACACAACGCGGAGAAGAAGAAGAAGAAACGGGGGAAAAATTGGGGGAAGAAAAAAAAGAAAAATGAGAAATGCGTGTGGGGAGAGGTGATAATGGTGAAAAATGGTGCGAAGGGAGGAGAATGGTGGTGGGCGATGGTGGGTAAGAAAAAATTAAAGGGGAGATGGTGGTGGCTGCGCAGAGGAGAGTAGAAGAAGAGAGAATTAGGTAAATTAGGGCAGAAAAACCCCAAATCAGGGATTAAATGGGCACTGGCACGAGTACACGGGCCGTGTCATATGACACGACCCACCCCGTGTACTCCTCTGACTTAAGGATGAGCTGCGCAGGATGACACGGGCCGTGTCATAGGACACGGCAATACCCGTATATCTCTCTAGAAAACATGGGGTGCAGATGGACTTGACAACACGGGCCGTGTCATAAGACACGGCCATACCCGTGTATCTCTCTGGAAAATCATTCAAACGTGCCATCCTCGTAAACACGGGCCGTGTCATAGGACACGGCCCACCCCGTGTCATTTTCTGCAGGAATTGGTACACTGTCATGAGGACACGGGCCGTGTCATATGACACGGCCCACACCGTGTGGTCTGGCCGACTTACAGGAATTACTTTAAACTGCTCCCCAGGATTGCATACACTCAACAAACCATGAACTCAAGCAATCAAATAAGAACTGAGCAAGTCAAAACACAAATACCAGCAAGGATACAAGTATCATCAAGCAAGAAACTAAGAAACTAAACAACACAAAATAGGAAGGGAAGAGAAAGCAAATCTGATTGGGTTGCCTCCCAATAAGCGCTTGGTTTATTGTCCTCAGCCAGACATTGTGATGCTCCTCACTATGCCTCATAAGACGGATGGAGAAGAGGCATGTCTTCAACCTCTGCATTCTCCGAAGTTCATGGTAAGGCTTGAGACGGTGCCCATTAACCTTGAATGCCTTGCCAGAGGCCTCGTTCATGATCTCCACTGCACCAGAAGGAAAAACAGTAGTTACTACAAAGGGGCCAATCCATTTAGAACGTAACTTACCTGGGAATAACTTGAGTCTGGATTGGTATAGCAACACTTTTTGGCCTTGGTGGAAATTTTTCCTCGAGATCATTTGATCATGAAATGCTTTGGTCTTGGCCTTGTAAATGAGGGCACTCTCAAAGGCTTCATTCCTCAATTCTTCCAACTCCTGAATTTGGAGTTTTCTCTGCTTGCCAGCACCTTCCAAGTGCAAGTTAACCTGCTTGATAGCCCAGTAAGATCGGTGTTCTAGCTCCACTGGCAAGTGACAGGGCTTCCCATAAACCAATCTGAATGGGGACATGCCAATAGGGGTCTTGTATGCAGTCCGATAAGCCCACAAGGCATCAGCAAGTCTAGTACTCCAATCCTTGCGCGTAGGATTCACAGTTTTTTCAAGGATAGACTTGATCTCCCGATTGGATACCTCAGTCTGGCCATTAGTCTGAGGATGATAAGGAGTAGAAATCCGGTGCACCACACCATATTTTTTTAACAAGGCTTCAAAAATTCTGTTGCAAAAATGTGTTCCTTGATCACTAATAATGGCTCTGGAGTGCCAAACCTGGAAAAAATAAAGGACTTCACAAAATCCACAACAGTTTAGAATCATCGATTTGGTGGCTTTAGCTTCCACCCATTTGGAAACATAATCCACAACTAAAAGAATATAGGAGAAACCAAAAGAAGGAGGAAACGGTCCCATGAAGTCAATGCCCCAAACATCAAAAACTTCCACAAAGATTATGGGAGTTTGAGGCATTTGATTTCGTGGACCAATATTACCTGTTCTCGACAATGGTCACATGACTTACAGAAATCATATGCATCTTTAAAAATGGTAAGCCAGTAGAAACCACTGTCAAATACTTTGTTGGTTGTCCTCTTCATGCCGAAATGTCCTCCACAGGCATAAGTATGGCAAAAAGATAGAACGGAGTGAGTTTCTGAATCCGGGATACATCTCCGAATCACTTGATCCGCGCAATGCTTCCAAAGGTAAGGATCATCCCAAATGTAGTATTTGCAATCACTTCTCAGCTTATCTCGTTGTGCTTTGTTCAGGCCTGCCGGAAGGTCTTTGGTGGCCAAGTAATTGGCAATATCAGCATACCACGGAATAGTGGTTGCGATAGCCATTAAATGCTCATCCTGGAAAGCTCTCTCGGTATAGGTATGTCCTCCTCTTCGTCACCAATCTGCTCAAATGGTCTCGCCACCAAGTTTTCGCTCCCTTTTTGTCTTTAATTTCCAAGTCAAACTCTTGGAGCAGCGAGAATCCATCGAGCAATCTTGGCTTCGCTTCCTTCTTTGCCGAGTAGGTACTTCAATGCTTTGCATGATCGAAAAAACAATTACTTTAGAACCAATTAAATATGATCTAAATTTCTCTAAAGCAAAAACAACAAAGACAAGAAGTTCTTTCTCGGTTGTAGAGTAATTCGAGTTGAGCATCATGTAGGATTCTTGATGCATAGTAAATAGCATAAGGGACCTTATCAACTCGTTTGTCCTAAGACAGACCCTCTACCGCAAAGTCACTAGCATCACACATTAATTCGAAAGGAAGCTCCCAATTTGGTGGCCTAATGATAGGTGCCTCACCATCAACTCCTTAAGTGTGGTGAAAGCCTTCATACACTTCTCATTAAGTGAAAGGGCACATCTTTTTGGAGAAGTGTGCGAGAGGGTGCTGCCGATATCTTGGAAAAGTCCTTGATGAAGCGCCGATAGAAACCCTGCATGACCAAGAAAAGAACGAATATCCCGCACACTTGTGGGCGGGTAAGGAACGCACAAGCTCTACCTTAGCTTTATCAACTTCAATGCCCCTAGCAGAAATTACATGACCTAACACAATACCTTCTTCCACCATGAAATGGCATTTTTCCCAATTTAAAACCAGGTTAGTGTCAATGCATCGCTTTAAAACTAAAGTTAAATGTTCCAAGCATTTTTCAAAGCCATTTCCAAATACACTAAAGTCATCCATGAAGACCTCAATGTTGTTCTCTATGTAATCAGAAAAAAGACTCACCATACATCTCTGAAAAGTCCCTGGTGCATTACACAGTCCAAAAGGCATTCGCCTATAAGCAAAGGTGCCAAAAGGACAAGTGAAAGTGGTCTTGTCTGATCTTCTGAGCAATAGCAATCTGGTTATAACATGAAAACCCATCTAAGAAACAATAATGAGAATGACCACTAACCTTTCTAACATTTGATCAATAAAAGGTAAAGGAAAGTGATCTTTTCGGTGGCGACATTCAATTTTCTATAGTCTATACAAACACGCCACCACATGTAATCTAGTGGGAATAAGCTCATTCTCGGCATTTCTTACCACGGTAATGCCGATTTCTTTGGTACTACCTAGACCGGCTTACCCACTTCTTTGTCGAAAATGGGGTAGATAACCCCCACACTTAGGAGCTTCAGTATCTCCTTCTTCACAACATCCATCATCGGGGATTCAATCTCCTCTCTGGTTCTCTCACCGGTTTAGCCCCTCCTCCATTAAGATTCGATGCATGCAAATGGAGGGGCTAATACCTCGATATCCGCAATAGTCCACCCAATGGTGTCTTGTGTTCTTTCAACACGAAATCAAACTCTCCTCTTGCTCTTTGGTGAGGGATTTAGCAATTATTACCTGAAGTGTTTCCTTCTCACCTAGAAAAATATATTTCAAATGGGAGGGCGTTCCTTCAATTCCAACTCTGGTGCCTGCACAACAGAAGGTTTAGGTACATCAGTAGTAAATGGTAATTCAACATACGATACCTCATGCCCTTCTAAGGTGGGAGAGAGTGTATGCAAGGCTGCCACCACTTCTTTTGAATCCTGAAAATCTAAACTGCGAGTCAAAACTGTATCAATGGCATCAAATTGATTAGACTCAAGAACAGCAGAAATTAAAGATTCAAAAACATCAAAAGAATCAATAACATAAGCAGAGTGCACATCACTCGGGTATCTCATGGCTTCAAAGATGTTGAATCTAATCAACTCTCCATCAAATTCCATAGTCAATGTTCCCGAATGCACATCAATTTTAGTTCGGGCAGTCTTGAGGAAAGGCCTCCCCAACAGAATGAGGGCAGAGTTGGGAGATTTGTCCTCCTCCATGTCTGCACATAGAAATCGCCGAAAACACCAGTTCATTGACACCGCACCAAAACATCCTCAACAACCCCCTTAGGGTATGCATTAGATCTGTCTGCCAGTTGAATGATAACTCCAGTAGGTTCTAAAGGTCCTAAATGTAAAGATGCATAAATAGAGAAGGGCATAACATTAATGGATGCACCTAAGTCTAGCATAGCCCTCTCAAACCTGGCATTACCGATAGTGCATGGTATAGTAAATGTGCCAGATCTTTACATTTAGTTGGGAGTTTCTTATTAAACACAGCTGAAACATTTGCTCCCACTTGAACTCGTTCATTACCTTTCAATTTCCTTTTGTTAGTGCACAACTCTTTTTAAGAATTTAGCATATCTAGGCACTTGCTTTATGGCATCTAACAGAGGAATGTTAACTTCAACTTTCCTAAAAGTCTCTAAGATCTCTTTATCCGCTTCTTCTTTCTTATTTTTAACCAACCTGCTCGGAAAAGGGGCCTTAGTGACATATTTAGGACATAGGTCAGAAACACTTACCTTAGGGGTCTTAGAATTGAGCCCCTCTTCATCTACCTCCTTAGAATTTTGAGCTTTATCTTCAGTGACTGGGTAAGATGTGGGTCCGTCAAGTGTCTTCCCACTGCGCAAAGTGACAGCACTAGCATTCTCTCTTGGGTTCACTTCTGGCTGCGAGGGAAGTTTCCCTGAAATCTGACTCTGCACCTTGTTTATCTCAGTAGCCAACTGACCCACTTGGTTCTGCAAAGTACTGATAGTGGCCCTTGTTTCTTGCTGAAACTGAATATTGCTGGTGGCCATTTGCCTCACTAGATCTTCCAACGAAGGCTCAGGTTGCCTAGGGGCCTGAACTTGTGGTTGCCTTGGAGGAAAGGGTGCTTGCCTTTGCTGAAACCCTGGAGGACCATAGGCTTGGGGTTGCGCTTGAGCTTGAGGCTGCTTTGCATAGCTAAAGTTGGGATGATCTCTCCATCCCGGATTATATGTGTTGGAGTAGGGGTTGTAATTCTTGGATGGAGCAGAAAATCCCCCCACTGCCTTGGCTTCTTCATTTGTGTCTTCTTGTAAAGTGGGACACATATCAGTGGGATGTCCTGAAGAGCAACAAATTCCACATGCCTGTACTGGTGCTTTCCCAGTGTCCATCAGCTTCTGAATCATGGCAGTCAACTGTGTCATTTGATTCTGGACTACTAGTAGTGTCAGCCTCTTTTAACCGCTTCTCACTCCCGTATCATTCCGAGTGAAGAATTGTTGAGTATTCGCAGCCATTCTAGATATCAGATTCCTGGCTTCTCGAGAAGTCTTATCAACCAAGGCTCCTCCACTGGCAGCATCAATCATGTTGCGGTCTATTCCTAGCAAACCTTCATAGAAATACTGTATCAGAAGTTGTTCACTAATTTGGTGCTGAGGGCAGCTAGCACACAATCTTTTGAATCTCTCCCAGTACTCATGAAGTGATTCCCCATGCCTTTGTTGGATCCCGCAAATTTCTTTTCTGATTGTTGCGGCCTTTGATGCAGGGAAGTATCTGTCTAGGAAAGCCCGAGCCATGTCATGCCATGTCTGAATTGATCCGGGTGGCAAGTAGTACAACCACTCCTTTGCAGAATCCTTTAGGGAAAATGGAAAAGCTCTCAGCTTGACTTGCTCAACTGAAATTCCCGCGGGCTTCATGCTAGAACACACAACATGGATTTCCTTCAGATGTTTGTTCGGATCTTCTCCGCTAGTCCATTGAAAGATGGCAACAGATGAATCAGTCCGATTTCAATTCAAATGCCTCCTCATTCTCGGGAATTTCTATGCACGTAGGCCGTTGGTCTAAGTCCGGAGCACCCAACATTCTCAATGTATTTTCCGCCATCACTTCGCTTCGGTGGTTCGGATATCTCGGATGCCGCAGAACCGGAAAGATCTACGTGACGGGCAGCTTCAACGTCAGCGGTGTGAATTGCGAGCTGATTTGTTCAAAGTAATGCCTTAAGTTTCTCAATTGCTCGTTCACCTCTTCACCGGACATGAACTCCTGCAAGATAGTTGAAGAGAACAACCAGAACTATTAAAAATAAAAACAGAGAAAAAATAGGAAACAAATTAACAGTGCAATTGAAAAATTAGTTCCCCGGCAACGGCGCCAAAATTTGGTGTGGTGTGGAATATGATTAAAAATTAATATTAAAAATAGTTGCCAAGTTCTACCAAAATTATAAAAACCTTGCAACCAGTTGTAGTGAGCAAGGGTCGATCCACAGAGAACCAATTCAATTAACACTATCAATCTAATCCCTAAATTAATTTCTGATGAAAAATAAACAATGAAAGTAAAAAGGGGGGTTTATTAATTTAAAACTAAAATGCAAAAATAAACTTAAATCAAAACAGTAAGCACAAATTGAATTATCAAGTTAAAAACATTGGTTAAGAGATAGAATCCACCACTAGATTTATATGATTATGCCAACTTACATACCCTTTATACCAACATGATCAATTATGTTTTTATGTGATTGTGAGATAAATCTCAAGTCTTCCTTAAACTTAGCTTAATTCAGCAACCGCTCAAATCAAACCCTAACCATTAGTTATTTGTAAAGCAACCGCTATTACACCTTCCTAATGATTGCATTAATAATTAGAAAACCAATCACACTAAGATCCAATCTCACACCGGGATTAAATTACTTAGATCATATGTTTCACTAGTTTTACCACCGCAACCGCGTATAGCAATCCTAGTTTTACCACTTTCGAAATTTGGCAAAGAATATAAAAACCTTTATATCGATTTAAGATCAGAAACATATGAATAAAAACATAATTGAATTAATATAAAGAAAGTATGCAAGATTCACATAATCAAAACTAGGGTTTCATCCTCCCTTAACCAATCAAAGAGTTTAGCCACACATGGCAAATTCAAAATCACAATAAAAGTTAAAGGAAAACATTGTTCAAAACAGAAGAAGAAAAGAAAAAACTAAAAATCAAACTGGTTTCCAAGACTTGAGAATGATTGATCTTTGATCGCTTGAATCCGAGTCTCCAATCCTCAATCGAATCCTTCCCCTTCTTGGTCTTTGTGATCTCTCAGTTTTCTTCCCGGCTCTCTCTGTCCAGACCCCCTTTAAGGGCTCTAAGCAACCCTATTTATAGGTTTGGGAACCTATTTTAGCATTAAATCACGAAATCAGAATCCTGATCTGATGACACGGGCCGTGTCATGTTACACGGCCCAACCCGTGTCTGATTCTGGAGGCCAATTTCCAAGTTTTCCAAAGTCAGAGAGGAACACGACCCACCATGTGTCATTTGACACGGGCCGTGTTCTCGTGCAAGCTTGATACTGGTTCTTCCTCGTGAAGTCAGAGGATTACACGGCCTACCCCGTGTCATTTGACACGGGCCGTGTTGTTCAAAATCATCCAAATCAGCCTTGATTCTTCATACATGTTCTCTTCCTTTGCTTCTAGGAGTTTGATACTGATTCCTTTAAATCCTTCAACTCTCTCCTCGATAGTTCAAAACCAATGGATTCCATCACTCATGAATCTCCTGAAAATCACAACACGTTTATGAGTGTTTATAATCACATTTTAGCAAAGTTTCACAATAAACATCCAAAGATAATTCTAAATCAGAAACTTAGCTAAATGTTAACAATTAAACCCATATGGAATCCAATTAGATCAAACAAAAGAACATTTAAGAGCTGAAATTATTAACAGATCATATGGCTAAAATACAGAAACAGTGTAAAACCCGAATAATGCTGAAAAAATCAATTAAGTCCGATTCGAGTTCAAACTTACAAAACATAATCAAATTCAGTCAATTAAGTACATGAAGAGTGTAAATGACTAATAATGAGGGTTTATTAATGTATAAAATATATGATTATCAACCATGTGCTGGAGAATTTTTAATGTATCTCAAAATTCAGAGTGCTGCTTGATGATGTTATTTCATAGGACAACTAAGATATTGGCTTAATTGGCTTACTGCAAAGGATATATCAAGTCTTGTGGTTGTCAAATACAACAACATGCCTATCAATCTTCTGTAGGTTGAGGTATCTGAATATTGAGAACTAATATCCTTAATTAACTTGAGTGAGGAATCCATTAGAGTGCTAACTGGTTTGGAACCTAGAAGACTTGCATCTTGGATGAGCTTAATAACATATTTCCTTTGATATAGTGCAATTCCAGCCTTAGACCTTGCAATTTCCATTCTTAAAAAGAATCTCAGATTGCCAAGATCTTTAATGTTGAATTTAGTATCCAGTAGTTGCTTTATAGAATTAATCTCACCAATATCTGAGCCTGCAAATATCAAATCATCCATATATACAAGAATAGCTGTAAAATGAGTGCCTTGTTTCTTGATGAATAATGAATAATCTACCTTGGACTATACATATCTTGATTGCACTAAAGATGCTGTGAGTTTAGCATTCTACTCTCTACTAGCTTGCTTCAATCCATATAAGGATTTTTGCAGCTTGCAGACTTGGTTTGGTGATGATAAGGATAGTCTTGGAGGAAAAATCATGTAGACTTCTTCATGGAGATCTCCATGTAAGAAGGTTATGTTGACATTACCAAACCAAACCTGACAATGGTCATTTTGGCAACTGGACTAAAAGTTTCAAGATAATCAAAACATGTGGTCTGTGTGTAACCTTTAGCAACCAGTCGGGCTTTGTACATTTCTATAGTCCCATAAACCTTTTGTTTAACTTTAAAAACCCATTTGCACCAAATGTCCTTCTTATCAGTAGGTAAATCAGTTAGACTCCAAGTTTTGGTTTTCTCTAGAGCAAACAATTCTGTCTGAATAGCCTCTTTCCAACAGTCATGTATGATGGCTTCTTTATATGAATTAGGTTTAGATGTAGTGGTAATAACTAAAGAAAAGTGTTTATGTGTGGGAGAAAGATGGTTATATGTGATATGATTAGACAGTGAATATTGCTTACCAGAAGATGAAGGTTGACTGAGGGATGAGCCCAATGTGCAATGATAATCTTGTAAGTAAGATGGTGGTTTTCTTGTTCTATGTGAGACTTTAGTAGGTATTGATATAGATGATGGATTAGCAGAAGAAATTGGAACACTCAGATGTTGATTTTTCGATGACTGATTCAAAGGAGATGGTGATAATGAATGGATAGGAGTGAATTGTTGAATATGAGGAATATCTGGAATGGAAAAGATATCAATAGGGTTGTCAAGGGAAGAAATGACAGAATAAGGTGAAGGAAAGCTATTTGTATTAGAAGAAACAGAAACATGATAAGGAAAAACTAATTCTTCAAAAACAACATCTTTAGAAATAAATGTTTCTCTGGTGTGGAAATCAAAAAACAAGAATCCTTTAGTGTCAGATTTAAATCCAAGAAAAACATATTTTCTTGCCCGAGGGTCCAATTTCTTTCTGTGAGAGGTGAGAGTTGATGCAAAACATAGTGATCCAAATACTCTCAAGTCTGACAGATCTGGTATTTGGTTAAAAAGAAGTTAGTAAGGACACTAATTGGACAAGAAAGGAGATGGAATCCTATTTATGAGATGAATTGAGTCAGCAATAGCATAATTCCAGAAACATTTTGGAATGTTTGACTAAAAAATGAGTGCTCTACTAATACTAAGAATATGTTGATGTCTTCTTTCAATAATGTCATTTTGTTGTAGTGTCTCCACACAACTAGTTTGATGGAGTATTCCTTTGCTAGCATAAAACTAAGGTAGATTCAATTCCGGACCATTATCTAATCTGACTTGTTTTATTTTTACATTGAATGGAGTCTTTACCATAACAACAAATGACTGAATATGAATGGAAGCTTCTGACTTAAGTTTCATGAAATATAACTAAGTATATCTAGATTTGTCATCAATAATAGTTAGAAAGTATCTATGACCAAATGCAAAAGGAAAAGAAATAGGTCCCCAAATGTCAATATAAATTAGATCAAACAAATGTACATATTTAGTAATACTAATTAGAAATGGCAACCTTTTTTGTTTTGCTACATGAAAAACATCACAAGGAGTATCAGCTTTTGTATAATAAACAAATGGAAAAATTTTCTTTAAAGAGTTTAATTTTGCTATAGAAGGATGTCCTAGTCTAAGGTGTCAAAGATCAGAATAGGACTTATAAATGACATTCACAGAACCAGAATTACATGATGTAGATACAAGAGAAATCAAAGCATATAAGCCAGATCTTGCCTCAGTTGCACCAATCATCTTCAATGTATACAAGTCTTGAATTTTGCAAGTAAGGTTAGAGAAAATTAGTTAGCAATGTAAAGAGGCAGTAAGTTTTGAAATAGAAATCAAATTGAACTGAAAACTAAGAATGTATAAAACATCTATCAAATAGAAAGAATCTGAAAAGTAAACAGTTCCTGAGATTTTAGTAGTTACTTGACTGCCATCTGGTAATTTGATAGGTAATGGTTCAATTTTCTTATAACTATGAAATATTGATAAGGATGAACAGACATGGTATGTTGCTCCTGTATCAAGTATTCATGTGATTGATTTGGTTTGACAAGTAAGAATGCATGATATACCTGCCATATTGGATTGGTGTTGGTGAGAATCAAGGGTATTAGTGGTGATTTGATTGGCACTATGGGCTCGTTGACTCATACTTGACTGTTGAAGCAAAGTTAACAAGGCATTATGTTGTTCAGGAGTAAACAAAAGCTTAGAATCCTTATGATCTTGCTTCTGTTCAGAATTTTTACATATTTCATCATTTTCTTCATATGTGTCATCCACAACAAAATGATTAACTGTTGCACTAGTTGGGTGGAAACCCATGCTGTTTGTAACATACATCTACTGTGTGACCTATTCTGTCACAGTAGCTACAAATTTTATTACTACCACTTCTACCTCTACTCCTACCTCTTCCTCTGAAGGAATATGTAGAACCTGAGTGACCTTCCACAACATTAGCTAGAATCCTAGGTTCTTCAAAAACATTGGTTAGTTGCCTTTCTTGTTGAACCACTAAAGAGAAAACTTTATTTATGGTAGGTAGAGGATCCATTAACATGATTTGGGACATAATACCAGCATATTGTTCATTAAGCCCCCTAAGAAACCTTATCACATAGTCATGCTGTCTATATGTTTTAATGACAGGAACAAGATTACAAACGCATGGAATCTGACATGAACAAATAGGAATTGGCCTGAAATTTACTAATTCTTCCTAAAGACTTTTCAGTTGATTGAAATAGGTGGTCATAGATATCTCACCTTGTTTGAAAGCATATAATTCTTCTTGAATTTCTGATATTCTAAAAATGTCACCTTGAAAGTATCTTTCTTTGAGGTCATTCCAAACATCTGCAGCTGTATTCATCCATAAAATGCTTTGAGCAATTATGTCACTCAAAGAATGTATTATCCAAGATAACACAAGAGTGTTGCATCTTTCCCATGTTGCTCTCAATGGATCAGTGGTAATTGGCTTCGGTAAGGTACCATCAACAAACTGATTTTTTTTTTTGGAAAATAATGTCATTTGCATGGCTCTTGACTAGCTATGATAATTGTTTTCAGAAAGTACATTTGAGACTAAAACAGTTCCTAAATTTTCATTTGGATGTATGAAAAAGGGCTAGTAGGATCTAAAATTGGATTTTTAGTAAGGTTCACGTTTGCCATGATACACAAATGACAACACAGAATCGAAATATAGAATTGATTGAAAAACTGAAAGGAACAATTGTTTGTAATTCAAGAATTGAAGAACTGGATTGAAGAAAAGATTACCAATTGAAGATGATGGAGTTGCGTAGCAGAGATCTCAAAATAAGAGCTCTGATACCATGATAAGAAATAAAATCAAGAAGAGATGAAGCAGAAAAAGAAATTCTAATGAAAATTGTATTGCTCAGTATGCTACTAATTGTGTATAGCAAGTGTGTGTGTGTGTGTGTGTGTGTGTATATATATATATATATATATACACACACTTAAACAACTAATTAAATAACCAACTACTAACTATTATAACAACTTGACTAACTACTGTAACTAACTAACTATCTGTAACTAATTTAACTAACAGAACTGTTCCATATGCTATAAGTTTCTAAGTGAGATAATAGGCTACTGCTATGGGTTGCTACTTCCAATATCTGAGCTTGTTGATTTTAACTCTAATGACAATCATTTTGGAATGCTAAGCCCATGAAAGTCTGGATTGATGTCCTAATGCAAGATTTGACCGGCCTATACATGAATGAGTATTAACTTGACAAACACATACTTAATACAACCTACCAATGGTCATCGACCATTTGACACCATCATGACTAATGGTTGTTAACGGCTTCATGATATAATGATCAAACATAACATCTTGGCGTCATAATGATAAAACATAACATTCAAAATTCTAAATGACATGAACGGAAGGTATTCAGAGAGTCAATCCTCTATATCTCTATATAAACCGGCCTGATAGCCTATGTCAGACATGTTCACCTTTTTCTATCTATTCTTTCATCACTATCTTGACTCTAAAACTGATTGGTCAAAGTGCCTTTGATATCATTTCAACCACTCAGCATTATCTGAAAAGTTACACCATAAAGGAGTGAGATACGAAACTCAATAGGAAAATATAAAAAACATCTATACGTTTTTTACCCTTTTCAATTCTCTATTTCTATAACCATATCTAAGAGTCTAAAAAAAATATTATTTGAGAAATAAATTGGGTGAATAGTACATAATTTAAAATATCAGAGTAATGATTTCCAAATAAAAATATAATTTTAGATAAACAAATCAATAATAAGTAACTCAAAGAGCGAGAATCTCATGATTTTCTTCTTTTCATCATTACTCAAAATGTTCATAATATTAATTAATAATTACATAACATTAAACTTATCATAATATCATTTTGACTTTGTGAGGATATTTCATAGTCATCACTAGGAACGACATTGACATTTACATCTACGTGTGATAATTTTTTTTAATGAATTCATCTTAATTTATTGTTGTTTATTTGCATAGCATTAAATTTTACAGTTTCGAAGATGACCTAGCCTGAAAAACCGGTCGAGGTCATGAAGACGGTCCAGCTTGGAAAATTCGTGGTCATGGTTACACCATAATGCCCTTTGAAGACAGGCCCAGCTCGATGATCTTATCAAGTCAATACCTTATTGGAAAAAATTATATCAGAAAAGTTCATGGTGCAACTCAGATTGGATCAGACTGGAAAAATTCAACCCAAGTCTTACTTTGTCAACATCAAGTCATCTGAAACCATAGTCAGTCCCATGATTGGCAAAAGAGAGAGAGAGAGAGAGAGAGAGAGAGAGAGAGAGAGAAAGACCTCAGATTAAAGGCAGAAACATCATATTAAAGGCTAATATATGGTTGGATTGGGGGAAATCTTGGGAAATCTCGAAACATCTTTAATAACCTAAGTACTGGGAAGAACTAACATGAAAAACCTCGATTTCTTAAGGAAATTACCTAAGTCCTAGAAAAATGCATGCACAAAAGATCTCACCACTCACCTCGGAAGGTTACCTAGGGATGACACTTTAAAATTACCAATAGCTCGAAAAAGCTCAGCTATTCACCTTGTGATTGCCCAAGCTGCGGGGCTGTAAACCATCCTAACTCAATTGACATCAAACCATAAGCTAGGCTTATTTCGGAACGCAAAGCCCATGAAAGTCCTAACTGATGTCATGTTACAAGATCTGACCAGCCTATACCCGAATGGATAACGACTTGATAAATACGTGCTTAATACGACCTATTAACGGTCATCAGCCGTTTGGCCCCATCATGACCAACGGTCATTAAAGGCTTCACGACATAACGATTTCGCATCATAATGACAAGACATAACGTTCAAAATCCTAAATAGTCCAAATAGAAGGTATCCAAAGAGTCAATCCTCCAGATCTCTATATAAATCGGCCTAATAACATATGTCAGACATGTTCACTTTTCTCTACTTATTCTTTTATCACTATCTTGATTGCATGACTGATCGGTCAGAGTGTCTCTGCTATCGTTTCAACCACTCAGGTAGAGGACATAATAGAACCCATAACATGATAACCCAAAGAAAGAGAATGAACATGTTTAAACAACAAGTCTGCACACCGATTCCCCTCTCTATACATGTGATTAAACCTAACTTGCCAATCTTGATGCAACAAGGACCTCACTCAAGCAAGAGTAGCAGCACACGGGTGTGAAACAGGAACCACCGAATTTTTAAGCTTCAACACCACTTGGGAGTCCAGCTCCACCTCAATAGAGAACGCCATTTGAAGACCATACTAAACACCATATAGTTCAGCCAACGTAATAGACTAATAGTTATGTTCCCAATATTAGTCATCCTGCCTAGGAGGCGCAATTATAGCAATTATGTCAAGGAACTCTTGAAGAAGGGCATTAGCTAGCATCTCCCAGTTACAAACACCCTGAGGGAAGGAGAAATCACTAACAGAAGCATTCCAATCCAGAGAACTTTTATTAATATTTCAACTGTTAACAAATGTGGCTCTATGATTCTGTTTTTTTCCGTCTTTATTTTTCGATCTTAGATTTCTAAAACTCTATATTTAGATAAGAAAGCAAATAATTTTTTATTATATCGTAAAACTTTTACTTTCATATTTTATTTTATTTTTAACTTCAGTCGTTTTTTAACATCTCCGATTAATTTCCCCTTTTGTATTTTTTCTTTTGATTTTTTTTTCTTGGAAAATGCTATGTTTCGCAGGCTTTTACTTGCCTGGGTAGCACTGATAGTGTCTTTTAGTTTTAAGTTTTTAGTTTTACTTTTATTTTGTTTAAATTTAAAAAAAAAACTTATAACGCAGTTAACAAAGCTATAATATCTTGGGACACCTAGCATGATCCTTATTCTCATGTTTTATAGCACATTCCATAATTTAACTAAGTCTATCACACTGCATATTATAAATGTAATTTATAAAATAACAACTAGGTCTTAAAAACTAAAATGCTTGCACAACACAGGAACTAATTGACTAATTAATCGAAAAATTCAAAAAATTGCTTAAAACTAAAAGATTCTATTGTTTGAGAAAGAACAATTTCAATAAGTATAAAAACAATTTGAAATGTTGGCTTCAGAAAACAAGAGCAATTTGAATATGAATTAATTTGTTTTTCAAGAATTTTTAGAGAATTTTCACAAATCACCTTTTTTTTTTTTGTATAAGACGTGCAAACATCTGGATAGAAGAAGGAAAAAGATGACCTACTGAAGGGCCAAACTTACGACATCAACATCATATACAAATTTTAAGAATTTGGGCTGATGCCAACTAATTGGTCATGTAATAAGTCCTTACTATTTTTTTGGCCCAATTATTCTTTATAGTTATCGAACAAATTATGTCACAAAGAAGAGTACATGACATTTACGTCGACAGACATGTAAACATAATACATATTGTTTTAACGATAATGATATTCTCATTCTATTTTTTTATATTACTTTTTATATTATTTTTTATATTATTAATTACATTAATTTTTTTATCATTTTTTAATTAATCTTAACTATTAAAAAATAATATAAAATATAAAAATATGGTAAAATAATTATTTTTTTATTTTAAATCGAGTTTACTATATATATCATTCAAAGATTACTGATGTGATATATATATAAAAGTTTAAAATCCTATTTTAGTTTGCTCACTTTAGTATTTGACATTTCATTTTTTTTTTTTCACCTTAGTTCTTAATTCTTGACATATATAAGTTCACTTTATAATTTAGTTTCTTTATCTATATATTTGTTATCTAATAAATTGGAAATATTGATATGTATTCATTAGAAATAATATGACACCATTATCTCGCAAAGTGATAATTTGAAAAAAAGATTATTAGATGAATTTAAAAATAAATAATTTCTTTTTTTAGAAAACCTCATCGTAAACTCATAATCCAACAAAAATTAATTCAACATTTAGTAAAACCCTCTCATTTGCTACAAAGCAATGCAGCGTGTACTTAGTCCATCTCTAATAATGTCGCATTAGCAGATAATGGTGTTATATTATCTCTAATGATGACACATCAACAATGTCATTTATTAGATAACGAATATATAGATAAAATGATTAAATTAAAATGAGTTCTTAAATTTTAGAGACTAAATTGAGAATGAAAATAATTGTTAGGGGGTTAAACCCTACAAATCAATCACAGGAGGGGCCAGCTAACAACATCTTCTCCAAGAGACGGAAAGCACCCCTTAAGCGGATAGAATCTGTATTCCGAATCATCTTTGTACAGTTTCTCATAGAAGTCCATTACCATATGCTGAAGTTGATCCTGGTCTAAGAGCCAAGTCCCATCATCATTCTGGAGAGCCTCTATCTTATTTCTCTTTCAACGGATAATAGTGGTGCTATGAAAATACTTAAGAGTTTTTATCTCCAAATAGAAGCCACCCGCACCTGGACTTCTGAAACCATAGAACCTCCTATTGGAATGAAACCTCTTCATATTGCTTCCAAAGATCCTTTTGGAGCTTTTCCAAAAAAGGGTTAAATTCCATCACTAGGGTGCAAGCAATCCTATCAAGTCTATTCAAGAGCCGCCTTTTTCCTGTTGTGGATATTTCCAAAATCCTATTTATTCCATCTCTTAACAGCCTTTGTAAACCTTCTTACATTTTCATGCCAGGAATCATGAGGGTGCCAAGAACTACGAACAACCTCAAGAAAGCCACTAAGAGTGAGCCAAGACGCCAAAAAACGAAAAAGAAGGCGATCTCTGTTAGGTAACGAGTTTGGATAGAATTGGAGCCATAACGGCACGTGATCTAACTTAAATTTCGGCAAGTGAAAAATAGAAGCTTCTTGAAAATATATTATTTTAACTGAGGCTGATGCATGAAGATGGATTCACATTTCGTTTGAAAGCAAGAAGCGATTGAGGATATTTGACTTCATGTAAAGTCAACTTGCAATGTAGTCTTTTTTTTTTTGGGGGGCGGGGGGGGGGGGGTAAACAACGTAGTTTTTAGTTGGTCTTATATATGGAACTACGGAACATTCAGCGTCGAGGGTGGTTTAGATCATACGAGGATGATAAAGAGATGGAGTCTCTTCTCTTGATTGGAGATTTTGTTTGGAAACGCAGAAAAATAATGAGAGAAATTAGAGCTGGCGTTTACTGCACACAAATAAAATATATAACAACGAAATAAAATTATTTAGATATATACATATTTTAATGATAAATAATATTTCCTACACATCACTTTGGAAGCACATATCTCATATATGAGATATAGCTGAGATATATGATAAAATCAAAGTGTGCAGAAAACAAAATTAACTTAATTATAATTAAATAGTAAAAATTATAAATATGTAAAATAATATATGTAAGCATATATGTAACATTGCGAGTGGTTTCTTTAGATTTTTTATTTTACTTTTTAACCAGAGTATCCATACTTGCTATAAAAGTAGCTACTTAGATATTGTAATGGTTATGAGATCCTCCTAATAATTACTTTTTCTGAGATTTAAACTTTTAACTTATCAAAAAATTGCGACTCAATTATCACCGCGTCCAAGGTCAGTGAATTAAATGTTGGGCCTTATTATTATCACTAAAGTAATCTGTTAGAATAATTTTATTTTTAAAGTTGGATTTTTTTTTAATTTGTTTAATTTTTGTCAATTATTAACATAAAATTTGTTTACAGAATGGAATAATTATATGTTATAACATCATTAAATGAACTTAACCAACAGCATGGGTGAAAGAAATTATTTTAAAACAGTACTACATGCTTTAATGTGTAGCGGTTACTTAAATTTGAGGTAGATCCAATAAAAATAATTCGAGATTCATATACAATCTATTGGCCAAATAACTGTTAAAAATTACTATAGTTTTACATAATAGATAGTGTTAAAAGGATAAGCATAATAAATTGCACGTATAACTGTATAAGAGGTTGTGCATAATGCATTTGTTAATCTGTTGAGAGGGAGGAGATATATATGGTTGTCATTGACCTTTCTACCTAGCTATTTTTTTCTTCTTTTATTAGGATGGATAATTTATTTATCATAACAACTTCACCAAGCCCACAAATCAACAAACATAGAAAAAAAAAAACATGAACATGAGTGCAGAAAAAACTGTGGTTGCACTTGTACCTCTCCCTTCTGTTGTTGTTGCTGACCTAAATTCAAAGAACAAGATTTGGTTTCAATTATTTTTTTCTAATCAATTTTTTATTTTTTTAATAAATTTTTATGTATCTATTAATTTAATTAAATGAAATTAAAAGTAACAAATAAAAAATATTTGAAGGAATTGAAGAAAAGAATTAAAAAAAATTGAAACCAAATTTTATTCAAACTCAAATAGATGGAATATGAATTGGTTTGAATCAGCTAAGATTTGAGCTAGAAAACTAAACTAATTAGGACGATATTGTTGTCGGATTGGAGAAAACCTATACCTTCTTGGAGTATAATAATAAAGATTTTTTACTATTAATTTTAAATAAATTCACATAAATTTTAATTTATTAATTTAAAATAAATAATAAAAATTTATATTAAAACGTATATTTATTATATTCCACGAGGCTGCAATAATTTATGGTTTGCTGTGGCATAGTGGTTTTAACGCAAACTCCAATAGGATGTCATGTGCTTTGCCATTATTCAAATGTTATCTTAGGTCAACCACCACAGCCACCACACCATGTAGCCGTTGGATGATCATGGACTTATCGGACGGTGGTTGATCGTGCCCGTAACCCCACTGGTTTGCAGAAAGCAAAGGCTTTACGTTTTGTATGGATGTGGTCAACTACGTGGTTGCACAAACGTTGAACACATTATTAATGTCAAAAAGCATCATAAATGTCAAAACCGAACATTTCACATTTGTTTTGTTTGATTGAATTGAATTGGGCCTCACCTGCTCACCACAACAACCCAGCCTCTCTGTGGCTATATCTTCTCCATTATTGACTCCTTTTAATTTTATATTATTAATTAAATATAAATATGTGGTCCATGGAGCATATATACTGGCACAGAATAAATTCTTCTTAATTCTCCAAGTCAAAGCTAACGTGTATTATGACTTGGTATGGTTTTACCGTTTTAGTTTAATTTACAGTTTTCGAAACTAAATAGAAAAGAAGAGCTTGATGCATTGAAGTGACAAAAAGATTCGAACATTTTTTGGTAAACACCATCATAATTCATAATGTTTCTCTTCCCCATGCTATTGTGACTGGCCAAATTAGGCTTTGACCTCACAAAAGGAATCAAATGGAGTAATCCCTTTTAAGTCGTTTCCTATTTATTAATACTATATGTTTCTTTTATCATCGTATTGAGAATCCATGCTAAAATTCAAAAATTAAAGTTCCATATTATGCTGTTTTCTTTTCTACCCATACCTATCAAACATATGGTCAACCATAATCAAAAGTACAAAAAGCAAAAGGTGGAAAGGCCGAAACTTTTGATGAGATCGCTGCCCAATGAGTTTCTCTACTCTTTTTAGGGGTGTTAAGACTTAACACCCTCGGCTCGTCATACTAATCTGACGATGCGAAATTCATTGAGATTGATTTGTATATTTTGAATTAGATTTAATATATTTTTAAATTGGGATTGAGTAATTTTTAAATTATTTTAATTTGATTTGATATTATATATTATTTTTAAATTTATATTTTTTTATCTTTAGTTATAAAATATAAAAAAATTAACTTAAATTAATAAATTTAGCATAAGATGATAATATATTATTAACGATATTATTTATTTCAAAATATATATTATAAAATAATATCTTATTTTTAATTTTTAATTTTTAAATTTTTATAATTTAATTATATACAATGTATAAATTCATATATTTTATTTAATATCAAATTAACTCAATTTTAATCTAATTATTAATCAAACTATGACCTAATCAAATTTAAGTTTAAAAATTTGTTCCACTCAAAATATTAGTCCAAATTTGAATTAAACCAAACATATTTCAAGAATACCCTTAGCCCATTCCATTATTTTTTTTCATAGTTTAAGATAGCTGTTAAAAAAGTATATTTAATTGAATTATTTTTTATTAAAATATTTAAAATCTTATTTTTACTTTATTTTTTCATATATTAACATAAAAAATAAAGTTAGAAGAAATTAATTTATACTTTATTAATTTTTTGAAATGGCATATAAAATAAATAAAAATTTCCAAAATATCAGATTAAAAAAATAGAAAAAGAGTATTTATTTAGCAAGTAGGAAAAAAACATTTTTTATTTATAGTGTGTGTCATATATACGGTAGAAAAGTTTATTGAAGTCAACAAGAAATAACCTCTTCATTTGTGAAGGAACAATGTTGTATTTCAAAAATTTGAAAAGGCAATTTTAGGAATTAATGAATACATTATTATGTGATTTATTGCGTTGCCATACTGGCCAACAGATTCAGATTGATTTTTCTGTCGGTGTAATAACTAGGTTATCAAAGTCAAGACACTTATCACAAATTTCATTTTAATAAGAATGAAATGACGTAGTTGTTGATAAACATCCAAGTGCTTTTCAAAGTTTTTCTAGTATGGTAGATGCATGAATGCCCCGGAAACTGAAACTGACAAAATTCAAAGTGATGGGACTTGGCAATAATAAGCAAAGAAGAAAATTAAAACTATAATAATACAAAAAGATGACCAGACCATGGCTTGGCCGACGTAGTTAAGGAAAGTAGAAATAATACAGTACGTGCAACAGCGTTGACTGTCATGATTGGATGGGTCGGGAAAAGAATCAAGAGACAGTAAAAATGTAAGAGCAGAGTTATATGCAAACAAAAAAGTGGGTGCCTTTTACAGTGGATCCTCGATGGTCTCATATTTTTACAGGTAGTTAGCAGTTTTTATCATTTGCTATTGAGGGTCAGTGTTGTTGAATATTGTAGCTAAGTCCTCTACTTTAACAAACAGGTCTGGTTAAGCTGTTATTGGCATATAATTCAAAAAAAAAATTCTATCTTATGTTAAGGTGCTATTCAAAGTTATTTTTCCTCTTTTGTGAATGAAAAATTGTAAGAGAACCCAAAAATCCTAGATTAGCAAGCATTATGTGTGGTGTAGACATATAATGCTAAAAAATTTGTTCATGATATGTAAGTAAACTTAAAATTGTTTCCTCTGATAGGCATATAGATTTTTGTACAAAAGTAACATGTAAGGAAGCAGAAATCCCAGATAATTTAAGGAAGAAATTAATTGACCAGATATCCATGACCTATAGTGGCGTGCAGATAAAAGAAGCTGCTAAATGTGTGTCATGATATGATTTGTTTCAGATTTTTTGGATGAGATACTCTCTGATCATTCACAATGCAGAGTGACTATACCACTAAGTAAACTATCATGTCTTAGACAATAACACGGCATCCACAACAAAGTAGAAAACTCTCGTATAAATCATCAACTGCCGATGAAGTCATTTTTTACCCAGAGGAGAATGATAACAGATAACAAAAAATTTAACCCACAAGACCAAGAAGGACCAATCTGCAAAGCCATTTTTTAATCTCCTAACCTACTCCACAGGTTGCCTTTCTTCCATCCACACCGCCCATCTGATTTTCGGCTCATCTAACGGCTCTTAGAGTATCGATAAACTCAAACTTCACAAGTATAATAAATGCAGCCGGAAAATTGCATTTTATAGACTCTACACAAAGCTTAAATCAATGAGTAAAATTGTTTCATCTATTATTTCATCTATAATAATTCAAAAAAACAAGATTCATTGTTTTCTTGCTCCGTGTGATTTCTGTATATGCTTGCATTTAACTTTTCCCAAAATGTAAAAAACATTAACTATGATGATATATTGATCTTTGTGGTGTGGTATTGGCCCTGATAAATGAGTGATGGTTTTTTCTCTTCTCTATTGCCCACTTGCGAATTAATGAGCAAGAATACTACATATATACTATTTTATATTTATATAATTTAATTATATATAATATCCTTTTGATTATAGTTAATTTTATCTCTTTTTTAATATTTATATTCTAATTTTATCATATACTATTAATGTAAGGTGATATATTCTCAAATAATGCATATAAAACAATTGTTGGGAAGAAATTTAAGTCACCATAGTGGCATAGTAGTACATATATCACAAATAATACGGAAAGATAACTAGACAAAAATTAGAAAAAGATTATTATTCATGAATTATGGAGAGAGGACCCACCACCAACACTTCTTTTAGACCTCTACAGTAACTCTTATTTTGTCGTGGTGTACTTTCCCCATTTGCATGCGACCTCCAACCAATCTCTACCCTTAGATTTGACGAAACTTGTTTGACTTTCCCACCCCTCTTTTCTCTATTTTATAACCTCCCCTCGTTTCTCTTGCTCTCTCCCCTCACCAAAAACCTAAACCTCTACTTCTTCTTCTTCTTCTTCTCTTTTTGTTTTATGGCAGTAGATCTGGTAGGCGTTCACAGGATCAAGATGGAAAATCAGATGGCCATACAAGAAGCTGCTTCAGCAGGGCTAAAGAGCATGGAACATCTCATTCGAGTCCTTTCATCTCAAACCCCTTCTTCTTCATCTTCTTATTCTTATTCTTCTTCTACTCACAACAATCTCAACCTCCACCTCAACCACCTCGACTGCTCCGAAATCACAGACTTCACCGTTTCCAAGTTCAAGCAAGTCATCAGCCTATTAAACCGCACCGGCCACGCCCGCTTCCGCCGCGCACCTTCCCACCTTCCACCACCACAGCCCGAACCCGAACCCGAACCACAGACCCAGACCCAGCAGGGCTTGACCCTAGATTTTACCAAACCCACCATCATCAACTCAAAGTCCAATAAGAACGAAACGCTCAGCATGTCCACCACCACCAACTCCTCCTTCATGTCCACCATCACCGGCGACGCCAGCGTCTCCGACGGCAAGATAGGACCCTTCCTTACTCCTCCCGCGCCAGCTGTCTCCGCCGGTAAACCACCTCTCTCTTCCTCTCACCGGAAAAGGTGTCACGACGCTACCCTTTCCGGTAAACCCTCGTCCTCTGGCCATTGCCATTGCTCCAAGAGAAGGTATTTTAATTTTTAACTATTTTCTTAACACCCCTTCTTTGAAATGTTAACGAATTCATAGTAAAAATAATAGGAAAAATTTAAAAAAACTAATGATTTTTTTTTAGTTTTAGGAAATCTCGTGTGAAACGAACGATCCGTGTGCCGGCGATAAGCCCGAAGATCGCCGATATACCGCCGGACGAGTACTCGTGGAGGAAGTACGGTCAAAAACCGATCAAGGGTTCACCCTACCCACGGTATTATTCTATTCATCATGTTTTGAATCAGTCAAAGTCAAACAACAATCTCAAAATCTTTGCTTTTTTTTAAACTAAAATTTAACGTTTAAGGTAGTAGTAATAATAAAAATAATAATAATAATAATAACCACTAACGATTGGATAATTTGAGTTTAAATTTTGGGATTTCTTATTGATAGACGAATTATAAATCTTTGTTGAGATTGTTAGTACATTTTTTAAAATTTCGGAAGAGTTTCTATTCATCCTAATTTTGTTTAAAAATAAATAATTAATTTAGTCTTTTTATTTATTTAATTTATTTTAGTGTTAGATGAATTAGCTTTAACGAATATAATTTTAATATAACGTTAATGTAATTTTTTTAAATTATTTAATTTTGTATTAACACTTTATTTTATAAATTTAACTATATTAATAACTTAATATTTATATAAAACGTCTAATTTATTAAATAATATGACAGATGTAGGTATAATTTTTTTTTAAATATCAGCGAATTAAAATTAAATTTTTATAAATTTTAAATTTAAAAAATAATTTATACACTAGTAAGTGTAAGAATTAAACTAAAGTGCGAATGCGAATACAACCATAATAATAATAATAATAATAATAATATTTAATTGCATTGGCAGTGGCTACTACAAGTGCAGCACCGTGAGAGGGTGCCCGGCGAGGAAGCAAGTGGAGCGAGCGCAAGACGATCCCAAGATGCTAATCGTGATGTACGAGGGAGAGCACCGTCACGTGCAACCCTGTTCGCCGGAAACAGCCGGTGCCGGAGTCGGTTTCAGCTTCCAGTCGAGTTAAGTTAAGCGACGGCGCCGTTTGGAAAACAACGTCATCCTGACCAGCCGTTACGGTAACGGCTGCTCGACGTGTTGGATAAGTGTCAAAAGCAAAGCATTGAAGGGAGAAAAAAGAAAAAGAAGTCAACTTTTGCAATGTAGCTTTTGACGGAGTTGTCTAAAGTTGATGAAGACTTTTGTGTAAATTTGACCCCAAAAGAAATTGCAGGTTTCAAAATGAAATATATATATATATATATATATATATATATATATATATTTTCGGGTACATTTTTGTGAAAGAAAGCTATTTATTTGATTTGATGATGAAGTTGAATTGCTTGGTTGGCCCCACTATTATTATGTTACGTTGGACCAAAACACTGTTGGTATAGTATAATATATTTGTTTTAATAATAATATTGGGAGATCTAAGTTCAAAGATTCGATTCCTTTTGTTGAAAAAATGGGCTCTGTTTGAGAAAAAAGTCAAGGGCATAGGTACGATGGAGGAACGTGAAGGAGGTGGAGTTGGAATAATAAGTTAATGAATCTTGCTTTTTAGGATATTTTTTTTAATATTCGTCTTTATCTCGTATATTTAAAAAATTAGTAAAATAAATATTAGTAATATATGTTTTTAGACGACGGCTAAAGTAAGTATTAAAAAAAAAAGTTGAAAATGTTCAAACGTTATTGTTTAATGCAAGTTGTTGGGAGTGGGGAAGGAACAGGTCAAGGATTATTATTGGGGATGGGTCCACTCGCCAGCTATTTCTATTAATATACGGGGATGAGAGTTTTTCAATCTTCTCTTTCTTTGACTGTGATGACGGGTGCTCTTCGCTACGCTCCAATCAAGTTACATAAAGTAACTTCAATAGTTGAGAGAATTATAATGCTCGCTTTAATTCTCCCTTCATTGGAAATAGTTGATTTAATAATATTTATAAAATGAGGGGTGGAATTTGTGACTTGTAATTGGTAGAGATGATAAAATTATGTAAATTTCAAAGTTAATCCCTAGATGAAAAGTAATTGCAAATTTAAGCAAACCAGATTGGAGAGTGTTCATTCGTCATGTACTATGTGAAGTAAACCAGGCTGCTGATTTCTTGTCAAAAATTGGCTCCCCTGAATATCAGAAGCTGAAGCTTTGGAATAGTCCCCCACCTGGAATGTCCAAAATACTCCTTGCCGATATGATGCGGGTCGAGTTTGTAAGGCAGTACCCTGGCCTACAATCTCCGGTGACCGGAATCCTAAACCAGAGATCTTGAATGCGTGAATTCGTATGAAGTACGTATATTTCAAAATGGGTTATGAATCTCTATCATACTCGTATTTAATATCGATATTTGTATAATATTTTCTGTATCTGTATTTTCGGTGTATTTCAATTTTTTTTAAATACTCATCACTCTTAAAATATCGTCACTCAAAAAATTCAAGCTATAGATTTAAGTTTCTTTCTTACTAATAGCATGTGACTGGCAGTTCTTTTATGGTGAAAAGCTATTCCAAGCCTTTTTCAATGTGTTTGGGTCTCAAAGAAGTAATAACTTTTAAATGGGTAAAAATGTTGTTAGAGGTTCAGTGAAATGATGAGTATTTTTTAAAAAAGTTTTTAAAATTATTTTTAATAATAATAATATGTAAATATTATATTATTTTTAATTAAATAATTTTTTAATTAAATAAATAATTTTTTTAATTATTTTATATTTATTTTAATAATTTAATATATAACATTTAAATAAAATAAATTAATTTAAAATTATTTTTTAATTAACATATTTAAATATAATTAATTATTAAAATAATTAAACTTTGTCTTTCATGATTATCTTACATCTGAAAATATATTTTTACTCTAATAATTTTACTCTTATTAAAATCATTATACAAAATAACTTATTTTCTTCAACAAATGAATTAAATTAAACAAATGATACTTAGAATATGAAGATCATAAATAAATAAATTTATTTTTTATATATAAAAATATATATTTTATTTTATATATATTACCGTACACTCAAATACTGATAAAGACTCACCAAACAATTCATTTCCACCTGAAGAATGATATTATCATATATTTTTTTCATCACACTATTATTTATATTATTTTTTAATAATTATGATTAAGTAAAAAAATTGACAAAAAAGCATAATCAATAATATAAAAAATATGCAAAAAAGATAAGACTGGAAAAGATTGTTTTCATTTAAGTAAAAAAAAGTAAGAATTTTTAATTAACTCTGATAATTTTATATTAAACAATATATATATATATATATATATATATATATATATATATATATATTTATATTTTATTTATTATATTTTATTATTATTTTTTTATTAAATTTGATACTTTTAAAAAAGTATCAATAATATCTACGATCTTCTTAAAGATATAGAATGATCTTTTCAACTACATTCTAAAAAGAAACTCAATGGAGGAATTCATCCACCCAAAACCACCTGAACCAACACCAAATCTCCCTCTCTTCCATTGCCGTTTGAAACCCAATTGCGCCACCACAAGTTTCCACAAGCCAACACCGCCATCCTCAACCTTGTTTCACTACCACAAAACCCCAAACAACTATCTGCGAACCACTCGAGCTCCACCCACGGACCAACTCAGCCACCATTGCACCACCATGTCGTGCCTCACTAATGTTCGTTGCCTTACACAAGGAACAGACCACCATTACCGTTCAAGCCACACACCATTGTCAGCCCTGACCACTGCCAGGTCCCGCCTAAGCCACTAGCGTCGACCGCTACGCCCTCAACCATGTTCTCCGTTAGATAAAAAATAGACCTTTCAGAATACTTTAATTTGTGGAGGACTAAAATGCAATTTTCAAGACTTACAATATAATATACATTAATATAAGGGATGATTGGTTATCCAAAGTCATTTGTCAATGCTCACTACATTAAAGTGGGCATCGTCGAATTCTCTTGGTAGTTGATGCTACCTTGATGGTTTCCTAAATTTAAGATCCTAGTAAAAGGAGTAAGTAGACCACAAATATAGGTTGAGCCTTTCGTAACTTTCAAGATGCTAGTAAGTTTTTCTTCTCTCTCTTTTTTTCTTTTTGGTATGATTCTTTCTTCTTTGTTTATAATTTTTTAATTTTAAAATGAGATGTTGTATTCTCACAAATATTACATCATCCCATGATGTATGCATTTTTAGTTTTAATTATTTTATATTAATAACTATCACTTCAATATTTTAATTATAAAACTTTTTTTAAAATAAAATAAACTAATTCAAGCCATAAAGCAATAATAATACAGTACTTGATTATCCTCTTGATTACAGGGGTTGTCAAATGCCAATAATCAATCGAAAAATTATTACATATTCTTAATCAGTGTAATAACAAATACATGCTTTAGGAATATCTTTACTGTTTATTTTAAGCATATTCATATAACTTTTAAACAAATTAACTTAAATTAATGGTAAAAATCTTCTTAAAACATACATTTATTGTTGTTTCATAGGCATGCTAAAATTTCGCTCCAGTAAAACATGAATTATTCATTTCAAATACTATGTAAGAATCAGAAACAAAATAAAGTAAATAGAACTACAAGATGTTTCACAAATATAATGTGTTTTATGAAAGGTTTAAACAAAGATTATATGTCACATGGTATCAAGATAGCTTGTAATGCCCAAAAAATGTTCCATTTTCTTTTGGCAGATAACAACTTTGTTTTTATATGAGATTCTTCTCCTGAAATTGATTGCATTACATCCATTCTTGATTCTTAGCAACAGGTCTTAGGTCAACACATCATCTTGGATAAGTCAGAGTTTTCGTTTAGCTGAAACGTGACAGAAGAAAAGAGATTACATTCATAATAATGTACTTAGAATTAAGGCGGTTGAAGCCACTTCAAATTTCTTGGTATTCCTATAGAGTTAGTAAATCCAAAAATTAAGCAAGTTTTCTAGTTTGTGCAAGATTGAGTCCCGGAGAAACTCAAGGGGAGGAAGGAAAAATACCTAGCTATCACAAGCATAAGGAAAAAACTCTTATTAAATCGGTTGCACAAGCCATCCCAACATACATTATGGGTTGTTTTCTACTACCTTCATCTATATATGAGCCTATAAAGTCCATGATCAGAAGATCTTGGTGGGGAAGCAAATCAAAGAGTATAAAATTCATTAAGCCCACTGGGAAACATTGTGTGAAGACAAAAAAAAAAAGGAGGTAAGGGGTATAGGTGCTTTATAACGTTCAATCTAGCCTTGCTTGCTAAATAGTTATGGAGAATTACTCAACATCCCTCCTCACTCATGGCAAAAGTCAAAAAATATTTTCCAACACGATGTACTGTGATCAAGCTTGCTTCAAATTCCAAGTTTCACATGGAGAAATATTTGTAACTTGAAATGTCTAATAGAGAAAAAGGGCTTATTGGTGAGCTAGCAATAGAAAGTATAAGGTTTTGGAAGGATGGATGGCTTCCATGGCAAAATGGCGATAAAGTGTGAAGTGCGATGAATGTTCTGGATGAAAAATTACAAAAATTACCTTCTATGGAAAAATGGCGATAAAATATAAGGTTTTGTTATTTGCATTTTAGTCTCTTAAAGAATTACAAAAATTACCCTTCTCTCTTTTCATCTCTTTTCATATTATTTTTCTTCTGCAACAAAGTTTTCTCTTTCTACCGTTCATTTCTCTCACTTCCTTGAATCACTTTGCGTCTGAGTCGTTGTCACAACCCCAAGTCTGAGCCACCCATGGTTGGACTCCAAACTAGGACAGTGAGCCCATTGTATAGATTTGCGAACCTCCGTCCCTGCACCACCAAAACAATCATTTTCCTCTACCCGGCCCAAACACTTCTGTAGGTCACCATCAACCACTGCACCATCGGAAACCTCCATGGCCAAACCAACCATCATCTGCAGGAACAGGAATGAGGCGCGAACTCAATAACGGCACAACAACACTGGCTCTGGTGACCGGGGTCCGCGGTCCAAGGGTGGCGCTGCCTTGGGGGGCGAACTGCTTAGCCTCTAGATCTATGTTTGTGGATGGTTCGGCCAAGAGGGGCATGATGGTTACAGGTTGTGGATTTAGGTTGTGGTGGATGGCACGGCGAAGCTCGCAGGCTACAGGCAAGCTTGGCTATAGGGAAGGATGGAACAGATAGCGACTGGTGGCTAAGAACGAGGCGGGTTCGAGGGATTTGGTTGTTAGGAACAAGGCAAGTTTCACTGGGCTACGGGGAGTAGCGAGCGACGGCTTTGGCGAGGTTAAGTCACAGTGGCGAAGAAGGTTTAGCAGGGTCATAGGTCGTGTGGTTGTGGCAGTGAGTGGTGGTTGCGAGGCCGTCGATTATGGGTCGTTGCTGGTGCTGTGGATCGTGGCAGCTTTGAGGTGGATGAGAACTGTTCGTGGCAGCGCAACGAGCTTAGGTCTGGGTGGTTCGAGTTACAGTGGCAAGGTAGTCCAGCCATGAGGTCACAGTGGTTGATGGTGGCTCAGGTGGGTTGCAGGTTTGACGATATCGGGTCGTGGGTAATTTTTTATTTGGTGAGTTGGGGCTCTTGCTGGAGTAACAGTAGCAACAGTGGAGTAGGCAAAGGAGAAGTGAAGAGTTTTGATAGATATGAAATAAATGAAAAAAAGAAGAAATAAATGGTTGGCAAATAAATAAAAGTGAATTTTTTCATAAATAATAAAATCAAGTAAAAAAGTAAAAAAAAATAGACATAATAGGTAAAGTCAATGGAGTATCAATACTCCAAACTCTTTTAGGAGCATTGTAAACTTTTTCTATGAAATGTCAGGGAACATAACACATACTCGGTGCAATCAACTTATTTTTTTGGCTCAAACCTTACAAATAGAGGTTGGAACTACAAGTGACATGTTGGGGTGATCACGGGTCCAACCCGACACGCAAATCCGACCAACTCGAACCAACCCGATATAATATATTTGGGTTGGTTCGGATCATCGGATTAGTTCGAGTCAAATCCAATTAACTCGACTTCTAATTGGTTCGAGTGATGGGTTGAGTAATTTAACCCAATGACCTGACCCGATTATCCTAGTAACGACCTCGTTTTAGTTAATTCCTATTAGAAAGTGTTCAAACTCGACCAACCCGACCGCTCAACCCAAACCAACTAACCCGACCAACCAAAAATGAAAAAAAAAATTTGTTTAAAATTTAATCAACTCGATTACTCGACCCAGGTTGGTTTGGGTCAGGTTACACGAAATAAAATGTTTAAAACTGACCCGACCCGACTCAACCTTAATTAATTAGTTTGGATATTTTTTTTTTCTAAATCCGATCCAACCTAACCCGTGTACATCTCTAGTGGCATGAACAATCATCAACGCCTTGTATGGAGTAAGCTCGGGAAGTGTGAAGTGCCAAATCACACTAGATATTTTCATGGAGAATAATGCAGAATAGTCTGCCAATTTGAGTTAAGCTAAAAAAACTAGAGTTCCATGCATTAAATATGTGTCCACGATGTATGCAACATAGTGAAACTATGGACCATACTTTTAGAGACTACTCATGGATGCAACATCTATTTTTTCGGCTCTCGTGTGGCCTTTGTGAGGATGAGATCTTTAACATGTCTTTGACAGTAGTGATGGGACATATCTTTCAACAGTGGGACGAGCCAACTCTTGAAGTATTATTGATGATTTTGCATTGCGTGTGGCTGTTGTGAAACATGTTATGTTTTGAAAATCTAAACATATATATCATGAATGACTGCATATAAAGTGGACTACCTACTCAATGGACCATCGGTGGATCACCAAATTATAGTCATTGGATTTAAGGAAAAAGAGATCAATGGATGAGACTGATCATGGGCTAGTGGAGATTAGTTAATCCCTACCCTCCTCCACCTTTTTGATCAAACGCCCAACTCAGATGTTGATAGGTTCAGGCCATGATCAAACCATATTGAACAATGCATGGTTCCATTCCGCACCTAGATATTACAAGTTGAGAGGTTAGGTCGTGTCAAATCAGGGCTATAACATGATATTGAAGGTAATATTGTGGTTAGAGCAATGTGGAAATATGTCTAGACATGCCACAATCCACAGGTTTAAAAGGGCAGGTCAAAATACCTAAACTAAGAAAATGAGTTATATGACTAGAAGTGTTAAAACAAGTCAATTTACATAGGTTAAGTCAATTTTCAAGTCAGGTCAAAATTGTTATAGACTAGCAGTTCGCTAGCCTAGTCTAACTCTATGCAGGTTGGGAGTTGGGCCGAATTATCTCTTTTTTTAAAAATTTTATCTTATATTTTTAACATTTAAAGAATTTATCCTTATTCTTTATCATTATATTTTAAATACCAACAAACATCAAATAAAATTATTTTTGTGACACAAATATTAATTTATATTAAAAAAAGTAATGACAAAATTATTTATATATCATAAAAATATTAATTAAATAATTAAGTATAGAGTCAGCGGATTGAGCTGACCTAGTCATGTCAAAATACATTCAAACTTGTATTTTCTTAACCCAGTTCGGATTATGGCTCGATCCATTTTGATACCCTCTTGTTATAACATACAACTCAACCCCATTTTTTTCTTATTATGGGTTTACCCATTGAGTCATGCCCCTTTTATCATCTCTACTATTCATGATACTTTATGTAGCGATTTAAAGTTTTGGGAGAGTTAGTCCTCAACATAGTGTTAAAGAAGAGTTCAATCTTTACTACCTTTAATTCTTCTAAATAAAGGTTGTATTTGACCACAAGAATGAGGGAGTTTGTACATTATTCAAACTTGAAGTCCAAAAAACTCTTGCATGATTTGGGATGTTATGCTTGATTAGGGATGCTATAGATATAAAGACATTTAAAATATATTTTTTTAAATTTTTTTTTGTTGATACCACAATGTATTCTTATAAGTTCGACCTATTTAAATTGTTCATTAAATTAATTTCTGTTCAACCAAGTTTTTTTTTAATTTTTAAAATATACATACAAACTTTTTCAATTATTAATTAAATAAAAACATTCATTACATAATTTGTACGTGTTTATTAATCTAATATATTTGACAAACTTTTATTTTTATGTGATGTTCGTTAGATGACACTTAGATTTTTCACTATTGCAAATAATTTATCTTTTAATTCTTTTTAATATATTTATACCTTGCATTCTTGGTATTCACGTCATCTTTACAAATAATAACCTTTGTTTCACATACACATTCCATATAGAAACTTTTAAAAAATAAGTTGGTCTACGAGTATATGATATATGAGTTGATGCATAGTCATATATTTGAATTCTACTTATATCAATTTCTTAGAATTAGATCATACATAATATTTTTGTAAAATTCTTATTCTCGACGTGAATGATCTATTTTTAATTAGATTAAGAAAATAAATTAATCAAAGTATGTACAAACTGACATGAATGTCACCTAATCACAAAACAAAAGAAAAAAAAAAGAACTTTAAAAAACCTAAAATTAGCAGTAGATAAGATGAAAAAATGTGAAAGAGAGAAAAAGAAATGAAAAGAAAATGATTATGATAAAATGTCTATAACATATCTGTAAATTCAATGTGACGCGGAGAATACCTAAGACTATAGAATATGTGGCTTGCAAAAGTTAAGTACAAACTATTTATTTAGTTATTTATTTTTTGGTTTTTCAAAGTAAATGAATATCAATGATGAAAGTTCAATTTAATGTATTAGACATACTTGACATTATATTGTGTTTTTTTTTTTTTTGTCTTTTGACCAAAGTATTCTGTACGCATATACATCATTATGAGATTAATTTTTGAATTAAAAATAGTAATTAGATAAAGCTCTTTCAAAATAATGATTCTAGAATTTAAATCTATGATATTGCATGCAAGGTTTGCATCAGGTGTAATTCATTTTTATTACGGCTAATCATTGTTACTTTATGTGATTTTTTTTTCAGAATAATATTGCTAGTGGGATCTATTGGAGGAGTGAGGGAGGAGCTCACTACATAGTGGGCCAATTCGATGTACAAGGGAAAGTGTGATCAAACAACGAAGTCCATAGGTAGGGATTGGTGTTCACTACACACCGAAGGCTCAATCTCTACTGGGACGAATAAACAAAGGATGATAAAAATATAAAATAACCTTTTCTAGATAAATTATATTTATTTGTAGGCAAAAAAAAATAATTAACTATATTTATTTTGATTTTAAGTTAAATATTTCTCACTTGGCTTCTACTTATGTGGTTTTGGTTTTTCATGAAGTTTTATAACTTTTTATGATGTAAAACTAAATCTTATTCGAGTTTCTGATAACGTGACAGTGGCAATAAGTATTTTTGGTGAGATTCAAATCCATACACTTATGTGGTTGATCGATATAGTTCCAGCATAGGAAATCTGTTGGCCACCAAATCCTAATGAGAACTTCTTCATGACTCATCAGAGGAAGGCCGTTGGGAGTTGGCCATGGGTGGATGACGGATATCTTAATTAAATAATATTTATAACTGTATACAATAACTATTGATTGTTATATTTAGTCTTCGGCTAATTTGTAACTCACTCATAAATAACGTTAAATGCTTTATTCATAGAAAGACAGATTACACCTATCGATTTTCTACTATTGAGGCCGAGAGCTCCTCTGCTAGCTTAGCCAATTGCCCTCACTGAACTTTGGAGTGGGTGTAAACAATTATTGAGAAGAAGAAGGGACACATTTATGGCATGAGATCCTACGTCACTTTACTCAGAGGACACATCAAATATCAATGCTGAGATACGATAGCAAGAGGAGAAGTATATAGCATGCTTGATATGACGTTGTGTAGGCTCAATAATAGTAGTCACAGGTGAGAGAGATCCAAAGTTGTATAGCTTAGCTGTTGATGATGATGGAACTAGTCTTGGTTCTCGTTCACCTCTCTAGCGCCGTTGTTGATAGTCTATTTTGGAATCGGGTTCTGAGATTCAGAATGTTCAGGGTTGAGGGTGATGCTAATGGGAATGGTTTGGACACTGAGCTTGATAGATATTTATTGTTCCATCTATTTATACTATAGGGTTTTACTGTTTACTTATTAAAAATATCAAAATAAGAAATGTTATATGAAAATAAGATATTTAATGTATTAAAAATTAAAAATATTTTGTTTTTATAAAATAAAAACTATTTTAATATCTTTAACAAGTATTTTTAGGACAGTTGTTAGCAAAACTCTATACTATATAATAAAATTGACTTGAAACAAATAAATTAACTAATGCTACTATTAATTATCAATAAATAAATTAACGTATGTTGATATGAGTGGAATGAATTTAATTTCTTAAATATGAAGTCTTAAGTTTGATTTTGAGATTTATGTGTATAGAAATAACACATTTGAAAGAGATTCTTGCTTAAACGTCTGACCATATCATGAAAGATTTGTATCTCATCTATCGATGGTAGAGATATTTTGAGAAACTAAAAAAAATTATCAATAAATATTACTTTAAAATGTAACTAAATATATTATTAATTATCAATTTTATACATAAAATAATATTCTTTTATTAACATTGATTCAAATTTATTATTAACAAGCTATAAAAAAATGGAGTAAAATTATTAACAAACTAAAAAAAAAAAAAAAAATTTAAGTAAAATTATTTAAGATTTTTTATGCCATAAAAAAATTACTTAACATTTAATCATATATTAAAATGATTTTTTTAAACTGTATTTACACAATTAAATATTGTCACAAAAAATACAATAAAATTGAGTTTTTCTATTACACTTTATTATAAGAGTAAGAATATATTTAAATTAACTCATTTTGTATTTAAAAAACTTCTCATGCAACAATTCTATTTAAAATGTTTTAATTATAAGCTTTTCTCAAAGCAAAACAAGCTAATCCAAGTTATTATTCTTAAATTTTAAGTATTAGTCTCTCTATTACACTTTTATAAAAATATATTAGTATGTTTAAATTAATTTATTTTGTGTTACAAATAAAGAAGAAAAGTATAGAGAGATTAAGACAAAACAAATATGAACTGAAGTTTCTAGTTCTTCATAAACTAACTATAATCTTTCTTCATTTTTCCTTCTGATTTCATTATGGATATCATGTCTTTATATATGATTTCAAACAATGATTACAAAATTGTTATGTCAAATGGTTACAAAACTAATATGTGCAATAATTACAATGTAATTAGGCATACCAAATGTTATAATCATCAACACTTACTAATGACATTCTAAATATCAAATTAAGATAATCATTCACTACATGTAAAATATGTATGTTTTACAACACTTCCCTTTAGATGACTATACATTATGAATATATTTCGTTTAAAACCTTATTAAGAAAAATTCAGTGAAATAAAAAATTAGCGAAAGAAAAATATTACAATATTTATAGGTAACTTATTTCACCTAAAAAATACAACCAATTATAAAATGTCTTTAAGTTGGCACATTGTAACTCTTATAACTCTTGGACATTCATCTTCCATATTATTCATAACGCTTCTCATTAGATGTCCATCAGAAGTATATCTCATGAAAACCTTAATAAGAAAAAACACAATGGGGAAAAAATCTTAGTGAAGGAAAAAAAAGTATAATATTATGTACATGAAAATTGTCTCATTAAAAATCTTATTAAGAAAAATTATGTCGAATAAAACCTTGATTAAGGGGAAAAGAGTAAAGTTTTTCTCCCTTGTTAAAAACATCACTTAAGATATATGAATTATGGTATTCTAAATTTTATCTCCCTGAAGAATTTTGAAGAAATATAATTTGTTATGTCACCTTTGATATATCCCCCTTTTAATGGAGTTTTGCATGTAATATTATCTATATATATAAAACTCTAAGAAATTATACCATACATATTTTATTTAAAGTATTGCAAACTAACAAACTAAGAGAAAATATATACGCGATGATTTTAAATCATATCAAAAATATATATATGAAATAACAAATATGAATTTCAAGAAAATAGTTCAACTACTCAAATCATCATTTAATTAATAAAACTTTCCTCCAAACTATTTAATGAATATAGACTCATTCAAATGCATATTATTTGTAGGACCATGGTCAAATGAATAATTTTCACAAGCAAAATTTTGGCATATAACAAGTATGACCAATGTCTTTTTGTACATGTTACAACTTTAAGGTAATTTTACTCTATTCAATATTTTCATCATTATGTTCCTACTTCATATGATATGTAATATTAGAAGAGTTGGAACCACTATGGTAATGATCATTTTTCTAATATCTGTCACATCAATAGTCATAACCACGACTTCTGTCATATTCGAAATTATAATACGAAACATTCACTGCATGAAATGAAGTTTAACCCATTGGGTGGTCTTTATGATTTTTCATCAATAACTCATTTTTGTGTTCAATCACAATAATGCATAAACTTGATTTAAAATATTTTTTGAAATATTTTTTTCATTTTTGCTACTGTAGGAGCATATTCAAGAGGTTCTCTCTCACATTTCTTTGTTTCAAATTATACTGATATCAAATTGATCTTTTAGATTCAATCATCGTCTAAAGGTTTAATTCTTTAGGAATTATACCATATATCTTCATATATATAAACCATGAAAAATCATTGATTTTTGTGAAATCTTTCATAGATGCTTGAATAATAATTTCTTTCAGAATTTATCAAGAGTAATAAATTCAATATAAGACAAAATATGATAATTGTGTTAGTTAAATAAAATTGACAATAAAATTTATATGGATAAAATACAAAAATATTTCATATTAAGACTAATGTGAAGAAAGTCATAAAAAAACAAATAATGAATTAAATTAATTCAAAGAGAGTGATAAAAAAACAAACTCTTTTAGTAGAACTTCAAAGTTGTTCAAATCATCATTCATATAGTAGATACATGTTGTAAATAAAAGAGAAAAGTATGGAAAGATTAAGACAAAACAAATATGAAATCTATTGTCTAGTTCTTCATGAAGTAGCTATAAGCTTTTTTCCTTTTCCTTCTCATTTCATTATGGATATCATGTACTTCTAAACAATGATTACAAAACCATTATGTCTAATCGTTACACAATCAATATGTGCAATGTTTATAATGTAATTAGGTATACCAAATGTTATAACTATCAACTCTTACTAATGATACCCTTAATATCAGATGAAGATAGTCATCCACCACTAGGGGTGGAAACAGGTTAGGTCAAGCCAGACTTTGCCTTAAACAGACCTGACCTGTATCCCAATTATAAAGTCTGAGTCTGACCTATGAGCCTGTAATAAACTAATTTTTAAGGTCTAGTCTGACCTTTTCAAAAGTTTGGCATGATCTGAAAGCCTATTTAAATGCCTACTTTGCAATGAGGCCTTTAAATATATTAATAGACCTACCTTTAAATAGGTCAATATGCCTTTATATAGGCTCATAAACATACTTTTAAATAAGTCAACATGTCTTTACATAAGTTAACAGACTTAAGCCTTGAAATAGACTAATGGACCTACTTAAGGCTAATAGGTTTTTGTTATAATTTAACACTCATCTTTTAATTTTATAGATGCTCATCACTTTCTTACTTTAGTCTTTGGTCGATGTGGGACTTTGAGATATATCAAGTTGTAAAATTATTAGAGGCAAATATCTCCAAGTCCCATATCGCCTAAAGATCATAGTAAGAAAGTAGTGAACATCTATAAAAGTATGGGTGAATGTTAACTTACTATTTTTATTCTAATAAATATATTAAATTAAATATATTAATAAACATGTTATTTTTATTCTAATTTATTAACTTAGATTTTAGTTATTGACTTTTATTAACATTTAAATAAAAATATATTAATATATTATAATAAATTAATAATTATAATTATAATTTATAATTATAATAATAATATATATTATATTATATATAGTTAAACATGTTATGTCGGCTACATTAAGCTTAAAAGGCCTATTAGATGACCTGAGACCTGACTATTTTAGTTAAACAGACTTTTAAAAAAGTTTTGACCTAACTTGTTTAGTAAGCAATCGTCTTTCTTTGTAGGCTATGATGGGCGATCGACTTATTTCCACCCCTATCCACCATATGCAAAATATGTATATTTTACAATACTTCCCTTTAGATAACTATATACTATGAATATGTCACGTTAAAATCTTGCTAAGAAAAATTCAATGAGATAAAAACTTAGAGAAGAAAAAAGAATAAAATATTCATAGGTAACTTACTTTCCGTAAAAAATACAATCAATCATAAAATGTCTTTAAATCAACACAGTGTAACTCTTGGACATCCATCTTCAATATTATTCATAACATTTCTTATTTAATTAAAAAACTATTATTTTTAAATATTTATTATAAGTTTTTTTTAAATAAAAAAAAGTGAAAAAGCAGATGCAAAAGTTAAAATTCTTCTAAACATATTAGGCTAATGTGAGAGAGTGTGTCTTTAAGATTGCTTAGTTAAGTCAAATTTAATCGGGGGGTTAAATTTATTACTTAATCTCAATTGTTCTCTCTCTCTCTCTCTCTCTCTCTCTCTCTCTCTCTCTCTCTATATATATATATATATATATATATATATATATAAGCTTTTTTAAATAAAAAAAAAAGTGAAAAAGCGGATGCAAAAGTTAAAATTCTTCTAAACATATTAGGCTAATGTGAGAGAGTGTGTCTTTAAGATTGCTTAGTTAAGTCAAATTTAATCGGGGGGGTTAAATTTATTACTTAATCTCAATTGTTCTCTCTCTCTCTCTCTCTATATATATATATATATGAAATAACTCATGCAACGGATGGAGTAAGATAACTAGTGATATTCTTAAGATTACATACTTCATATTTTTATATATTAATTAATTAATGATTTCAATCTTAATTCATAAATTATTTTCTTATACACACAAACACACGCGCACACACACAAAAACCAAAACATACAAATTAAAAATAAAATATTCGATAAAACATAATAAAAAAAGAGGGGGAATCGGTTTACACCAGTGTAAGTTTTTTTTTAACTTACATTTATTTTTAACCGTTAAATTCATTTTCATCTAATGATTGAAATTATTTCGTTAAAAGTAACCATTAGATGAAAGTGAATCTAACAAATTGAAAAATGAGTGTAAGTCAAAAAAGACTTACATTAGTGTAAAGTTAATCCCCGCCTCATAAAAAAATATTTGATAAAAATAATTTCTCTAGCAATACTTGTTGGAAAATACAGTAAAAATTATATTATTCAACTTTTGAATATTTATTTATGAAAATTATCAAAATAAAATGCAATTATCACAAGAAAAAATTTCTATAAAAAAATTATTTTTTTATGTTTCATTAAAATATCTGTATATATTTTTATAATAAAATATAGTTATACACTTTTGATGAATAATCGATCCGTTGATAAATCAATAATTTTACTCTTTAAATATTTTGTTTTCGACGAATATTCATTGACATTTTTTAGTGTCTGTAAAAACTAAAAGAACAACAAAAACTTGATTTCTCAAAGTCTTTTTGATATGTATTTTTTTAATGACAGCATTTCCAATAGAAGAAAATCTGGCAAAGAAATATAATGCCAATGGATTTTAAATTATTTACGATGAATTAATTTGCTGAAAATTTATGAGTTTAGTGTGTTAAGTTAATTACGAATATTTATATTTTTTTATCATAAACTAAAATTTATTTAAACAAAAGTCCTGTGCCACTTATAATTCTAGTAAAAATAATATATTTATATTAATAAGAGGAAAATATATATAATATTCACTCAAAATTAGTACATAAAATGTAGCTTTACTCCTGATCCGTAAGTTATCGACGATGACACATCTCTCACTATGGAGTTGATATATAACATGCTATGATATGATGAAAGTACCATGTCTCTTATTTTCATAGATATGAAGGTCTACCTGTTCTGTAAGATCAAAGCATGAGATCGATTTGAGAAAACTAAGGTTAAAAGTTTTAAATCTACCATAACACAGACAAATATATGAGAAACTCAAGACTTCTCTACAAATTTATCGCAAAAATAACATATCTAAAAGATGTAGATAATTTTATTGAAAGAACTAAAGAAACAAAGACAAAATAATGAAAAGGATAATAGGGGCTGCGAAAGATAAAGGAGACAGTCCCCATGAGAGAAATACAAAAAAGAAGAGACCAAAAACCACAAAAGAGAAGAAATAACACATAAGAGGGGAGAGAGAACTATGAATATAAATATAGAGGGGGGATCGGCTTACACCAGTGTAAGTCTTTTATCTCTTATACTCATTTTTAACTGTTAGTTCCACTTTCATTTAATGGTTGAGATTATTTCATTAAAAATAACCATTAAATGAAAGTGAATCTAACAGTTGAAAATAAGTATAAAAGAAAAAAAACTTACACTCTGGTGTAAGTTGATCTTTCCTCATATATATATATATATATATATATATATATGGAACATATCGTGTGAAAAAAATGTTTATTATAAGAGATAATAAGAGTAAATCTTAACTATTGAATTTTACATAAATGGTCAAAATTAGAATATAAATAGATATGATTTTTTTAAGTGGTCACATGACCTTTAAGTAACTTTTAATCTTAGATATTCATGTATAATTGTATGATCATGATTTACTCATTTCACTCTCTCACACAATAAAAACTCATCTTACTATATATATATATATATATATATATATATATATATATATATATATATATATATGAACAAAATTGACTTGCTTAATTGCATTGAAGTATTTTATTAGATTAAAAGTAATTATTATATATTTTGGTTCTTTTTCAACTTATTTTAATTTAATTTTTTATATAATAAATCATTTTTTTATATGTTTATCAAATTATAACTCAATAAAAATCACATATTTTTTTTTGCAATAAATTAACAAAATGTTAACGAAACAATAAATTAACTCATAAGTTATCGACGATGACATATCTCTCACTATGGAATTGATATATAACATGCTACCGTATGGTGAAAGTACCATGTCTCTTATTTCAATAGATCTAAAGGTCTACCTGTTCTGTAAGATTAAAGCATAATATTGATTTAAGAAAACTAAAGTTAAAATTTTTAAATCTACCATAACACTAGGGAAATATATGAGAAACTCAAGACTTCTCTACAGGTCTATCTAAAAAATAACATATCTAAAAGATGTAGATAATTTTATTGAAAGAACTATAGAAACAAGAAAAAAAATGAAAAAGATTATAGGGTTGCCGTCGAAAGTTAAAGAGGACAGTCCCCATGAGAGAAATACAAAAAGGAAGAGAACAAAAACCACAAAAGAGAAGAAATAACATAAGAGGGGAGAGAGAACTATATATATATATATATAAAGGAATATATTTAGTGAGAGAAATATTTATTATAAAATATGAGATGAATGAATCTTTACTATTGAATCTTACATAAATAGTCAAGATTAGAATATAAATATATGCGATTTTTAAGTTACCCTCAAGTATATATGTGTGTGTAAAAGATATATGAACAAAATTGAGTTGCTTAATTGCATTGAAGTATTTAATTAGATTAAAAGTAATTATTATATATTTTGGTTCTTTTTCAAATTATTTTAATTTAAATTTTTATATAATAAATCATTTTTTATTTTTATATATTTATCAAATAATAACTCAATAAAAATCACATTTTTTTGCAATAAATTAACAAAATGTTAACGAAACAATAAAATGATAAATTAGTTTTCTAGGAAACAATTATTTCTGAGACACTAGATAAAAAAAAAAATCTGAGACACACATCCTATCATGGTCTAAGAATTGGAGTACCTAGCAACGTGTTTAATTTTTGGGTAATTAATTTATATAGAATTATTAATTGACTTGATTAATGTGACTAACTATGATTACTGATAGATTTTTACTTTATCAAGCAAATCCACCGTCGTTTCCAAGAAAGGACAAAGATGGAAGAAATGGTATTTTGTTATTCAAGTTTACAATGTCAGGTACATATCAATTTATGGGCTTTCACTTAATAACTTAAAAGAGTTGGTGACTGGCAGTTTCTTTTTCAGTTGTTTAACCACTAAATTATCTCAAATGGTTGGGAATAAAGATCGAAATAAACTCGTTGGTAGCAACATGAATAAGATGCAACCATGTGAGCATCATCTGAGAAGAAGGTGGCCCATGGCCCACCAAAATCAATGTTATTTATTAGATTAGATTAGAGCAGCTTCAAGACCTAGTGGGAATGCATGTGATGAGTTTCAAAGACAAGACAAATGAAACACAAATAATATAATACATATGTAAGTAAATGGAAGTAGCACATAAAGACAAACCACATTGGATACCTTGTTCGCTTGACTTCCTCTCCTCCTCTTCTAAATTATTAATTTTGAACTCACCAATACCTCAGCTTTCACGTTAATAGGCTCACATCTCTGATAATGAGCATGCTAGCAAGGCTACGATATGTGGCCCACCACTCCATACCAAGCAAGTCCTATATATTCTTTCACACATAGGATGCTTATCCGTGATGGAAGAAGATCCACTTCAAACCAGCCACATATCCCGCTTTTGGGTTGACTAATTTATCTATGGAATTAACATGCCCTACCAAAAAGGGTTACTTGAGGACTATGGTGGTGGTTCTAGATACCCGAGAATTTTGAAAGGGGTTGTGTATGTCAATGAGAGTTTATAAGAAGTCAAAAACAAGAAGGCATTCCTAGGGAGCTTTCTATGATTTTTGAGGAAAAATGAAGAAGGCATCAATGCCTTTTATTGACGATTTCTACCCAAGCATATCATCAATTATAAAGTCCGCTTTTTAGAATTTTCTTCACATTATGATCAGTTGCCCTTTTTGAAGAAATTTTATTTTATTCAATTTAAGATCCATTGAAAAAGCAATTATGGAAATAAAAAAAAACTGAGGAATATTGCTTCTATACGGTCAATACCTATCCACTTTAACTAAATTAAAACTATAATTTTGGATTTGGATTTTTTAAGCTGATCAGCAGAAATTAATAATGATCGAAAAATTCTAGATAGCCAGAATTTTTCTATAATAATCTTTAACAGAATAACGTGGCATGCTTGTTGATAGAGATTTAAATAAGTTGAGTTATTTGTGAATTATATGAGCTTAATGTGTTAAATAATTGATCACGCTCATTTGTTTTATTAAACAAAAAAGTTCAAACTTAAACCTAGGCTCAATTATATAAATGGATTAAGTTTAAATTTTATAGGTTTGACATTAAAAGTTCATGAACATCTTATGTATGTGCATATATTTATATATATCACTTATTTATTTTGTGTATATAATAAAAATTAAATCACAAAAGAAATGTAATTTTAGATAAGAAAAAGTATAGATAATAATAATAATTTGTTATTATTACTAATTAAAAGTTTGTATGGGAAGGTTATGAATTTTTATATGTAATGAATTATGAATAAAAAAAGCTTTTATTTTTATTGGTTTGGATAGAGAGAAATAGACACAAATTTTATCTTACCATGATTAGTTATAGTGCCCACTAGATATATTGAGAACAAAATGTGTCTTTATCTTTCTAATAGGATCCTCTCTGGTTACTTAATGACATGATAGAATTTTGATATTTTTTTTGCTCTATTTTCTAGCATAAAGATGTTTACTAGGTACTAAATTAATAAAGTTAAATATTTCAAAAAGAGATTTTTTTTTATCTAATTTCCAAGAGAGATTTGATAAAAAAAAATTAAATTATAAATGAGTTAAATGAATCAAATCTAAATTTTAAATATTTAAATGAGTCAAATTTGAGTAATATTTTTTTTCACAAACTAAATTAAAATTTCAAATACTCAACTTGGTTGAATTTGTTTACATCCCTACTCGCTGACTTTTAAATTGATGAGTAGTCCCTACTATTTTATTTCATTCCATGACTACTCTTGTATTTGGCAAAATTTTGATTATTTTATTCAAATTATGTAGCTTTACTCATTATGATTTAGATGAATATTTAGGGCAAATTTTACTTACGTGAGTAACCAGCGCACCAGCAGGTCCAGCACCGCCATCATAACGGGTTTCTCTCTCTGTTGACAACTTTCTCCTTTAAACTTGTTGTAAGCCAAGCCTAGATTCTCTTTTGTATTCTATCTTCCTCCAAATTAAGCAGTCAACACTTTATGCATTCATCAAAGGTAGTATGATCTTTCACATGTCTTGGATTTAAAGACAAATATATATTACACTAGACCAGTTTTTCCACCCCACAAACTATTTTCTTCTGAACCAAAAATAACCATGTGAGTTAGGCAGCTTTTGCTTATCAATACAGCCTATGATTATTTGATTTGGATCTAAAGCAAAGCTTCTGCCTACAGGCTGTAAGGAATGTGATATGCACACCTAGTTTCCTTTTCACTCTCATTGGAATATCACATGAATGCATGAAAGTACAACGTCTCCAATGCCAAGTGAGGAATTCAAGAGGGAAGGATGTTGCCTTCAAAGATTACAGCTCAAGTATGCGTTGGCTTCCACGTTTTATGGAGGCTTCGAGTCCTCAGTGAGACAGGAGACTGTATCATATCACTTTATATATATATATATATTGGTACAATATCACTTTAATATGATAGACACAGCACTATATAAATGGCAGCAATCTAATTAATCGCATTTGTCTGCAATGCTTTGGATATGTTCGACAAAGTACTATAATATTGTAGTTTAATATTATATGATGACAAGTTATAATTAAGTTTGATCTGAATCGTGATTCAATATAATTGAGGGAGTTGGATCAATAAGAAACAATGAGATAACGTAGTTACCAAGGATGATCTGGTGCTACAATCAATAATTATCAATTACCAGTGCTAGCTGTAAACGTACAAATTAGAGATGCAAAACATTACAGATGCATATATAGTCTTCTTGAAAAGAAAATAAAATTATAGTATCCTAATGTAGAAACGTGAAAAGTGAAATGCTTAAAAAATATGTTTATTATTATGACTATCTTTGGGATTTGCTAAGGAACTAGTAGGTGGGGTGTCCTGTACACACCTTAGATTAATTAAATTTAACGTAAGAATGAATTTTCCAGGTTTATCCTTCAATGGCATGGTTTTACCCTTTAATTAAAGAATATATCCATCAGTTTTTCTAAACCCATTTTCAGTCTTGAAATTATATATGTTCATCTACCAATCTAATTGAGAGAAAAAATAAAATAAAATCAAACCATCTACATTGTATATTCTACCATACAATATTATAGAAATTCTTACTTAAATCTGAAGTATTATAGTTAGATATACTATATTAATTAAGATTTAATATTTTTATAAATTTTTGTGAAATTAATTGTGTGACATAAAAATATTAAATCTTAATTAACATGATACATTCAATTGAATATTTTAGATTTAAGTAAAAATTTGAACACACAATCTTAATGTTGAAGAATTTAAACTGATGCTGATCCAGATTATATATACAGGTGTCGTATAGGTAATTTTAATACACCAAATACATACGATGTTGAGAACTGAAAACAATATTATGGAAATAAACCAAAGGAATTGTGAGGGCAAAGACAGACAACAACGTGAAAAGCAATAATAAGTTGACTTCAAGTTTTTTTAAAAAAAATAAAAAGAATAAAAAAAACGTGGTTGATTGAAGCAGGGACAGCGAAGCAAAGGCAAATGGCATGAGACCAAAGAAAAGAAGGATCAGAAAGCAGATCAGCAGAAGAGGAACCCAGGAGTGTTGCGGGGGGGCGACCACATAAACAGCAGCTAAGCTGTTATCGGACTAAAAAAAGATATTTGTAAACTAAATTTCACACACTGCTTTTATATTAATAATTAGTGTATAAATAATTAATAATTAATATATATTATGTGATGATTAAAGATAAAAATTAATTACCATTATATGGTCATCAGAGTTTTATATAATTTTCATCATATATTATATAATAATCAATGGATTTATATATATTATATAATAATTAATATAAAAGTAGTGTGTATATTTTTATGTATGAATAATAACAAGACCGTTATCTGACTTTGTGTCAAATCAAGGTTGTACTGCTTCTGTATGCCTTTTTAACTTTGTCACACACACATACATACACAATACGACTTCTTGGTAGCTTGTTGCTAATTCTACTTTATTAATATTTGTCTAATTTTTATATTTTATTTTTTAATTTATTTATAAATTTATTTTGTATTTTATAAAAATATTATAATCATATATAATTTAATTTAATATTTTTTATATTAATATACAATATAAATATAATATGTATATTTTAATGTATATAAAATATTTTTCTTTTTAAATTAACTTAGGTGAAAATATTTGAATATAAAAATATCATTATTATTTTCGTCTTTATCATTCCCATCTGTACTAGCACACCACCCCCACCCGTCCACTCTCTCTCTCTCTCATATATCTGTCTCTCTTTCAGCACCTCTCATCATCACCTTCTCAGTTTCTCTCTGCACACCTTCTATCTCTCTCTCTCTCTCGGGAAATCCCACACAAAAGCTTTGTTTGCTACTATTTTAAGGGTGCAGAATCAAAAGAGAATTCCCTCTGAATTGTAGGAGGAGATAGCCAAATGGGTCTTGAAGTCTTAGAAGAGTTTAGGCCAATTACGCCTATACGAACTGTTCCTACGGCTAAGACCTTCAAACACAGCACTGAACTATCCGATCTAGGGATAACAAAGGAACTAAACGAGGAGGAAGAGTGCCTCACACCAAAATCACCATCTCAAACATTGAGGACCCCATTGGTTTGCCCACCAGCTCCAAAGAAACCACGACTACCCCCAAGGAATTACAATTTTGCCCCACCTTCTCAAGGGTTCTTTCAAGTTCCCCACGATCTGGCTTCTGTCTTTGTGCTGCACAAGCCAAACCTTCCAACAAGATCAAAGCAAGCTCTTTGCTAGGCACATTCTATTCTTGAGCAGATGCAATGGTATATACAAATATTATATATGTGTTAATTAATTAAGTATTATATTTATATCAGATATATATTGTTTTTTTATTTATTTATCTTTTTTCCATGTTTGTAGAATACTTAATTTGTTAATTGTTATGTTATTTTGAATATTTTTAAGTGTAGGAAATTTACCAAGTAGTTGTAAATGGTGCATGATCCATTATTTCTGCTTCTTCTTCTGTTGTTGGTGGTAATGAAGCACATTATTGTTGCGATAGTTTTGTTATATTCTTAATATATTTTTAATAATTCTCTTAAGTACTTAATAGAAAAAATATTAAATAAAAATATATTTAATAACTAAAAAATATTTAATATTTTTTTATTTAATAAGTAAGGGATTTAGAATTATTTTGAATCTCGCTATGAGATCAATTTGGTTTCTTAGAGAGAGGGGTGGTTGATGGATCTGGAGCTATACTAGGAATCCAAGTTATGAAATTTGAATAGGCAAGTTAAAGGTTTTGCTATTTGTGGAGTGATTGATGGGTCCTGGGTTCAGCAATGGTTCCGTAGTCTACTTTTGTGCATTTAAGAAACTCTATCACGGTTAAGTGAACTGCTCCCACAGCAGTAAATCCAAAAGCTGGTGCTTTGGCTGTTTGCTACTTTGCTATTTATGCCTTAGCCCTTACCTTACCATTTACCACCTTTAATTGTTTTTTAATCTAACTTTTCCTTTCGTTCTTTGGAAAGAACATGGGCACAAAAGGAAGTTACTGTTTTCATTGTTGGCTGGTTCAGAAAACCAAAAATGGCATGATGCGTTTTATACAATATGTTCAATGTCTTGCTCATTATAATTAAACTCTAAACAGTTATTAGTAAGTGTGATGGGAAATGGGACTAATGTGAATTTCTTGGGAGGGTCCGTGGACAGGTAGTAGGTCATAAATAGCTGAGAAATATCCGGTGAATTAATGGCGGTTTACTAGTTTTAACTCTAGAAAAGGAAGTGACGTTCACTCTTTGAAGGTTTTCTATTGTTTTTCTTTCATATAATTTTGCATGATGGTGGTTGTCAAATATGTACAAAGGTTATTTGGCTAGAAAAAATATGCATAAGGGAGCACAAACCATATAAGTGAGGTTCACATTACATTATTTTATTCTAAAATTTTAATATATTAAGTTCGTATATCTTTTCTATTTTGTCTATCTCTTTTTAACGTGAGATTTATTTATTCACATCTCACTTATAAAGTCTCTTTCTCAAGTGTGAGGAAGACACTCCTGCATTCAAGAGTCACATTAAGATGATGCATTCAATAGATTAAATAAAGAACTATATAATTGAGCTTGATACCATATTTTGACATAAAACATCGAAGTGTATGCTTGGAAACCTATTGCATGTTTCAAACGTAAGTATAGAATTTTTGAGCGATGCAAAAGTGTATTTGAATATTTGTTAGTTTATATTATTTTAACATATTTTTTGGCTCAAATCGTAAGTTTGGACAAAAATAATAATTTTATTCATTGAAATTTATTTTTATTTAATATTTATTTTGTCAAATTCACTTTTAAGATAAAAAATTTTAAACATAAATCATATTACTATAAACTTACTTTTAATTAAACTTAAATTTATAAATACACTTTTAATCAAATTTAAGTTTATCAATTCTAATTTAAATACACACTAAGATATTAAATTCATGAGTATTTTCTATTTACATAATTTTTATTTTATTTATTTATTTTCATTGAGACTTCTTCATTTATATTTTACTCACACTAAAATTCATAACAAATAATATTACATATCTTACACAAACTTAGTTCTTTTTTTATTTTTTGGTATATAAAATTAGATTTTAGGTTGGTAGCCTCAACGGCAAGAGCAAGCTCTCCCCTACCTATAGGGAGGGTTGTCCTGAGTTTTCAGATGTGACAGATTTCCAAGTTTACGGCTTATTAGTTATTACTAATCTTATCCTAAAAGAAAGCGGGGATATGTTTAGTGTGTATTTAAGATAATTGTAAAAATTTGATTATTTTAATAATTAATTATTTTAATAAATAATTTGTGAAAATTTAATTATTTTAATAATTAATTATATTTAAATATGTTAGTTGAAAAGTGATTTTAAGCTAATTTATTTTGTTTAAATGATATAAAAAGAATCATTTTTATGCATTAAATTATTAAAATAGATATAGAATATTTAAAAAAATTATTTAATTAAAAATAAAATTATATTTACATCTCAAAATATAAGAAATAATTTATAATATAAAATCATAAACTGAAATTTCAGTATTATAAAAAAAATTATTAAAATACATTAAATTTTGTAAAAAAACTAAAACTGATTTTACTAAACATAATTAAATATTATTATAATAATTTTTTTTCAAAAAAAAAAAAAAAAAAAAAGCTATTGGAGGCGAGAATAATTTTTCTCAAACACCCCCTTAGCCTCTCTATCAAGTGGCCAATCTAAAAGATCAAAGTTGGACACCTGACCCAGAAAAATAGCTTTTTTTTTTTTAAAAAAAAAAAGTTATTGGGAACGGAAATACTCTTTCTCAAACACCCCCTTAGCCTCTCTATCAAGTGTCCGATCTAAAAGATCAAACCTGGACACTTGATCCGAACAAATTTAGTATAGTCTGTGAACCATTTCGACCAAAGCCTACATAGATTATGGTTTGTTGAATGCTTGTTTTCTCTCATGGTCTTAGAAATCCAACTCAAATATAAAGAATTGGATCTATGTTGATTCTGCGTTGATTTTGCCTGTGCAAATATATTAACAGTTTGAGGAAAAGGTAGTATGTTGAAATAATAGTGACCATTTACTATATAAGAAAATTGTTTATATTATATTATCAATAATTTTGTTTTGATGAAAAAAAAAAGGTAAAATAGAGCTTATAAAAAGAGGGGAATAAAGTAGATAATAAAGGTATACTGCATAAGCATCTGCTCTGTCAATGGTCCGATGATCCGATCAGCGACATATACTGCATAAGCGTCTGCTCTGTCAGTTTGCACCTTCACTGTAAGCGCCCTACATATTCCTTCATCTTTGCAGGCTTACAAATGTTGAAAGTAGTGGCGTTCAAACATAAGTTAGGACAAGTTTAGTTTAATTTGAATTCTAGCTGTTATGCTGGTTGAGACATTTATTTGTGACTCGATTTAGTCATGATTTAATTAATGGATAAATGAATATTAAGTTAATCAGATATTTATATAAAATATAAAAAATTAAATGTTATGTATAATTAAGTTATAAATTTTAAAAATATAAAATTAAAATTAAAGAATATTTTATAATATATTATGAAATAAATTATATTAATATAAAAATATTATTATATTATAAAAAATATTAATTTATATCTAAAAAATATTATAATTTATTAATATTTTAAAAATATATATAAATTTTAAAATATTATATTATACTGGATTGAATGAGTCGGAATCAACTTGAAATATGACTTGAGCTTAACTAGAAAGCACACTAAATCAAATTTTAAAAATACAAATCCGACCTAATTAATTTCAAGTAAAAACAAGTGGTTGGACCGAATCGAGTAAAAAACACTCCTGGTTGGAACCTTCCTACAATGCGGTTCTCACGTCATGGATATTTCATTAGGTAAAACGGATTAATATTTACTATGAAAAAATTGAAATTTTATATTGCAGTGCCCTAATAATTTGAACTTCTTTCTGATACGAGCATATCCTTTTTTTTTTTCCCGTAATTAATAATAATATACTTGAGCTATTGACTTGAGCTTTAAGTCTGTTTTTCTTTGTCGGAACATCTTTATATCATTTAAGTGTGAGATTAGTCTTATTCGAAATATTAAGATTGTCTCTCTCAGGGGTACGTGTCCTTGACTTGAACCTTAACATTGCATAGCCCACTTAATCGCCAAATTTGCTTATCACTTAAGCTGTAACATGTTGGTAAGCTTTATGTTTTTAATAATGGGTTTTTAATGTTGACATGTTTGTTTCTATCACTTGGATATGGGTGTTTATAACTGAACCAAAACAACCTAAATCAAAAGATCGAAAATCAAACAGAACCGGTTAAGTTTAGTTTTATTTGATTTTCATTTTATAAAAATTGATCGATTTGGTTCAAATTTTAGTTTTCATTTATAAAACTAAATCAAACCAAATCAAACTAAACTTTGGTGTGTGTTCTATAATTTACATACCTATAGATGATTAGATTTTTCATACTAAATATTAAGAGTCTCACATAATTTATTTCAATATTTCGGGTATGGTTTATATATTTATTGTGTTATTTCACTTAATATCAATTAGTTTTAAGTTTGAATCTCACATGATATTAAAGTCAAGATTTCATCGCCGTCTGCTTACTTTGTTAGGTTTCTTCTGCCTATTTCGCTAACTTCGCTTGTGGAGAGAAGTGTTAAGAGTCCTACATCGTCTGTCTCAATCTTTTAAGTACGATTTATATATTTAGTAGACCACTCCATTTAATGTCAATTAATTTTAAGTTGAAATCTCACACTAAAAAAGTGGAATGTAAGTTTAATTATCCTGAAAAGTTCATATTACCGTTGTTATGGCTTGAGAGTTACATGTATATTTTTGTTACAATATTTAGTATAAATGTGTTGTATATATAATGTAGCCGTGTAGGATCTTATAAAGTGAGACCTTGTGATAGAGAAATAATTGTGTAGATGAGGTCTACACAAATTGTATAGACTAAACCAATTAACAATTAATATTTTATTTTTTTAATATAAAATAATTGTATGGCGCAAGAATTCATACAATTATTCAAATATTAATTGATTTAATCTACACAACTATATAGATATAGTCTACACATAAATTTCTCCCCTTGATGGTTGGTAACTAGGTTGACAGTTTATAAAATGTATGGGTCTCTTCGCCAACTTCATCCCTAACATCTCCTATTGATTTCTAGAAAGAGTTAGGAAAGGAAGAGCCTAGCTTAGTGTTCATACATCCTTCACACGCAGAGAAAAAACTTCAAGATGTGTGTATAAGATAAATTTGTCAAAGTGAGTACGATTCACAGGTCAATCTGGCTCAACTTACCAAAACAAAACCCCATCCATATGAAAAGTGAGCTAGCCTGCCTTGGCTCACTTTTTTCCCGACATGTGAAGAACCAACTCGCGTGTAAAACGAGTTTGGCTTGCTTTTGGAATTAAGTTTAGGAACTTAATTCTTATGAATTTGCAATCATGTTTTGATAATGTCTATGATAATTTAGAATTAAGTTTGGTGATTTTAGTTAAAATTTATGATTTTGTATTTGTTTTATTGATTTTTCAAATTTTTTATGAGTCACCCATCTAACCTACAAGCTTACTAAAACGAGTTAGGTTATCATTTTCCCAAGTACATGTAAAAAATAAAGAGTAAACTCTTACTTTAGTCCCTGAAATTGTATGTATCGGTCACATTAGTCCTTGAATTTTTAAAACTGACAACTTAATCTCTGAAACCTCAAAATGTCAGTTACGTTAGTCCCTACGTCTTTTTCCGTCAATTAAACTTAATGGACACGCATGCGTGGCACGTTAAGTACCAAGTTGGACGCTGACATGGCCTCTTATCTCCTTAAAACGACATAGTTTCACATGAAGTTATGGTGTGAAAGTTTGTATTTACATGTTTGATCCAACAAAAAAAAAAGAAATCGTCTTAAAGTCCTTTTACAAAAAAAACACTCCCTCTGTTCTCTCTTTTCCTACTTTGTCGTCCTCCCATTCTTGCTTTCAGACCAAGACTTGAGACTTGAGCTCAACCATAAGAGCCCACTAAAAAATTTGAACGGATCTAAATGCTTTTAGGCCAACAACACAATCTCAAGACCATGTTTGCTCATCAAAATCATAGACCCTTATGACCATCTCAGTTGACCTTTGCAAAATCCGAGTTTCATACCATGGCTTTCACCAAGTGTTCTGTGGTTCCTTCACTCTAATGCCACTACTTCCCTCCCCTTACTTCTCCCTCACCTATGAGATTGCTAAACCCAATTAAAAAAAGGTACTAACTTTGGATCTAAACATAGAGTTATATGCACGCTAAGTTGTCTTTGATTTGAACAAATCTATAAACTTGTGGTTGATTTTTCATATTTTAAAATTCAGGGACTAATGTAATCGGTGCATGAAATTTCAGGGGCTAATATGACCAGTGCATAAAATTTCAGGGACTAAAATGAATGGTTTCAGGAACTAAAACCCAGAAACTCCTCCTCGAAAAACACCTATGTGCCACCAGAGCACAACTCCATCTCTCATTCCAGCAGCGAAAGTTCCAGCCTCACTACCGTTAACATCACCGCCGCCACGGAGGCAGTGTCAGCCCCGACATTAAACTCTGATTCGAACAACAACTTGTTGGACAACATGCAAGAGACCAAGTTGTTGATCCATCAGAATCCTGTGCTGAAACAACAAGAAGGAGTAGCAGGGGTTATAGTATTTTCTCTGAGATTGGGAGCTTCACCAGCTTGATCACTTCCACTTCCACCAATGACACATTGATGTTTGGATTTGGTACTAGTATCCCTGATGCATCGTCGTTTCAATGACATCATTAGAAGATGATGAGCATAAACGCTGATCATCATCATAAATTTCAGTGTTGCAATTGGGAGGGATCTAAAAAATTTTCCCTCACCTCTAATACGGCGTCGTTTCATTCTTAAAACCTTTGTTTTTTGGGGTACAAGCGAAACTACGTCGTTTTGGAGGAGGGAGGAGGCCACATCAGCGTCCAACTTGGCACTTAACGTGCCACGCGTGTGTGTCCGTTAAGTTTAACTGATGGAAAAAGATGCAAGGATTAACATGACTGGCGTTTTGATGTTTCAGGGACTAAGTTGTCAGTTTTAAAAATTTAAAGACTAATATGACCAGTGCATATAATTTCAAGGACTAAAATGAGGATTTACTCAAAAATAAATTAACTTGGCCCAAATCTCTTTTCTCCTAACCAAGAGCCAACTCGAGTGAGCTGCTTTGATTCATTTTACAACTATTCTGAAAAGATTTTGATTTTTATAGTTTTCAATTATGTCTTTATAATTATTATTATTTTAATATTGATTTTTTATATTTTTCATTCATTAGATTTTGGCCCCTTAATGACAAATATCTTAATAAGTATAAGAAATAAAACTATAAATGAAAAATATAGGTATCAATATTTTAACAATGAGGATCAAAACTCAAATGAATAAAAATATAAGGATTGATATTTTAAAAAAGTTAATTATAAAAACCAAAACTCAAACGGGCGAAAACTATAATAACCAAAAATCTTATTTTAACTAAGAGATTTTCATGTATAAACTAAGTGTTCTATTTCTAATATAATGATACTTGATAGTTTTAAATGGATTTATAAAAAATATATTAATAATTTAAGTAGTTAATTTTATCATAAAATGATTTAGTTTAAAATTATAATATAATTAATCACTTTTATACTGAATATTAATGGTTAATTTAACTGAACATTATTATCTATTAGACTTTTTTCATAATTTTTTCAATAAAAATTTATATAGTAGAGTATTTGATACTCTAATATGAGAGAAATTCTTAAGAATTTGTGAAGCAAGAGATTTATTTTACTTTATATCATTAAATATATGTCATTTCAATTATAGTATTAAAAATATAATTAAAGTGAGAGATATTGATGAGCCACATAAATAAAGTGCTATATATATATATATATATATATATATATATATATATATATATATATATATATATATATATATATATATATTCAATGATATAAAGTAAAACATTTTTCTTATTCCAAAAGCATACGAGAATCTCTTTTAATATAAAGACCTTAATTTTCTTGCATTGAAAACACCTAAGATATGAAATTGATAATTTTCTAAATTACTATGTGTAGGGGCGGTGCCTTGTTAAGGTTATGGGAGGCTTAAGCTCCCCTCCAGCCCAAGTTTTCCAAAAGGGTTTTTTTTTTTTTAAAAAAAAATCTTTTAGGATGGCCTCTTTACCTATGTTTTTGACTACCCTTGCTCTGCTACTGACTATACGAGATTCTCATGTAACCAATATTACCTGATCATCACTTGCAAATATAGATATAAATATCAAGTCTTATTGTTGGGGATCAACATGTATAGAAAAAAGAGAAGGAGAGAAAAATTAGTTGTTAACATGCTCGTCCTTGCCAACTGCAGCTGACAACTGTGTCCGTTTGTCGTTAATTCGATTACTTCTGGTTCTGCTTGGTGGTTCCTTAGTGCATTCAAATTCTAGGATCAACAAGTCCCTTTATTTATGATTTTTTATTTTTTATTTAAACAATAAATACAACTTTAAATATAGTTAAAATAAATAATTAATCTCTATAGTTTCACATTATTTATATTTTAGTCTTTATAGTTAATATTTTTAGATATCGATCCTTATATTTTTACTATTTATATTTTGGTCCTTACCATTAAGATATTGATCCTTATATTTTTTACATATTTAAATTTTAGTTTATATAATTTTTACTTGTTAAGATATTAGTGTATATATATATATATGTGTGTGTGTGTGTGTGTGTGTGTGTGAAATTCAAATTAAGTGAAATTATAAAAACTAATTATTTATTTTAACCGTTATAGTAAGTTAAAGTTGAAAGAATACACTTTTTATAAATTTGTTACGAAATACTAATCACAAAAACTTTTACTATGAAGAAATACAAAACTTACCTTAGGGTAAAATGCAGCTATCTTTTTACATTCAAAGCGCGTTGTTTTAAATGAAAATAAAAATAAAGACTTAAAAATATTTTTAGTTTCTCTTAATATAGTGATTTTTTTTTGTTATAGTCTCATATTTTTAAAACTTTATTGGAACGAGTCCTATTAAGGTTTTTTATTTCTTCTCATATAGTCCTTTTGTTACATCTTCATTGAATGTGTCATTATTTGCTTACATGGAGTCTATGTGGAGGGTAAGCATCCTACATGATCTATGACGTTGCCTTCATGAAGCTAATGTTGTTAATAAGCCTGAGATCCCCAAAAATCAATGGCAGCTTGAACTCTAACCCTAAGATCACATGTAATTCTCAAGCTGCAAATCTTCTTTGGCTATGGCAGAGATGGTTTTTGTTGGGGGGCCATAGTGGTGCGTAGGCAATTGTTGATGTGAAACTCACAGTTTAAGCATGGAGGATCGACGCACTGTTCTGGCTCTAAAACGATAATATGCATGATGGATTGATTTCATGTTGGTCCCTTCACCATGGTTGTGTTTAGTAATGGTTGTTTGGGGTGAGAACAAAGGATGGTTGACGCATGTTGTTGCTTTGTGTTTCGTGGATTTGTGGGAGATGAGTGACAAATGGCCATTGGTTGGTGTGGGTTTTTGAGTTACTAGTTCTATTTTGGAAACAAGGGTTGGGTTGTGGGTGGTTCTGTGTTGGATTACTAGAATGTTGGCTCATAGTGAACACGTTTTGGGATGAGTGGTGGCAGTTCTATGAGTTCTGTGGCAAAGATGATGAAAGCAAAGAAGATTTTGTGGGCTAGTGGGAGTGGGTGTTGTTCGGTGATGTAGAGACAGACTTGAGGTGCAATGGGTGGTAGGACCATGAAACAGAGGCAGACAAAGTACGGTGGTGGTCTTTGTTGCGTGGAGGCTATAAATTTGGTGGCTAGGTGGTAACTCCGACGATGGTTTGCAGAGGCTGGGGCATGGATGGCCTTGAGGTGAGATAGGTCTCAAGTGGGTGGTTATAGAGGTTTGGTGGTTTAGTTAGAGACTTAATGAAAATGAGTTGTGTAAATGAACTGGGAAGTATAGATCTTCACGATCTAGGAGGTGATGGATTCTGGGTCAGCGAGTAGCATAAAGATGAGGTTTTTGGGTTGAGGAAAATTGTGTTTAGAAGTAGAGTTTTTAGGTTGAAGAAAATTGTGCATAGAAGTAGAGTTTCTAGTTGGTGTGTTGATAATAAACAAGTCTCAAATAAAATATGTTTTTAGTTTATCTAAATATAGTGATTTTTTATTTTAATCCCTCTTTTCTTAGTCCTTGGGTTGTTAATATTTACTTAGGCATTCATTACATCCACATAAGATACTTACCCTCCATGTAGGACTCCACACAAATTCAAATGGAACAAAAAGACCATATAGAAAAGAAAAATATTTTGGGAGAACTCATTCCTAAAATCTTAACATGAGAAACTAAAACAAAAAATCTATATTTAAAGTGATTAAATACATATTTAAATTATAAACAAAATTACACCATTTTGTGTTTTCAATGAAGAAGTTACCTCCTCACAAAAAATTTGTCGAGTTGCTAAGTAGTATAATGATATAAAATGATTTTTTTTCTTTTAAGTTTTGGATTAGATATAAAAAATTATTTCAATAATAGATTATATATGTAATCAATTTTATTTATAATCGATTATAATATAATTAATTTTGTATTTGAATATGTTAATTGGAAAAATAATTTTAAAATAATATGTTTTGTTTGGATTATATTAAAAAAATCACTTTTATATAGTAAAATCTTTGTAAAAATTTTAAATCATGATTATAATCAAAATGATGGATGCATTTGAATAAACTTAAAAATAATAATTTTAAGATAGCAAAAAAATTTTTTGTTTTCTTCTCTTTTCTACTCTTTTGAATTTTTTGGAAGCAACTCATACTAGTTTTTCATAAAAAGTAAAAAAAATTGATTATTTTTATATTCTATTTATTTTAATAATATTATCCAAACAATTACAAGTATTTAACAAACACTTTTTTATTAAAAAATATTTTTTTTATGGAAAAAGTATAAACAAACACACCCTATAAGCAAAATGTTGAAAAAAGAGTTTTTGTTTTATTATAATCACTTTGTAGTATAAAAAAATAATCTTTAAATTATAATCAATTTTACGTACTTTTCCCAAACATTGCACAATTGAGAAATTTTAGTAGACAGGTGTAAGACGCATACTATACAACCGTTAATCGACAAAAATGAGTCACTCAAAACAAGCAGCACGCACATTTGGTCAACTTTTTATTATTCTACTAGCTATGTGTTACTATATCACATTCAAAAATATTTTTTAAATATTTAAAATATGAAAGCTACTTAAAATGTCATATATCACATGTGAGTGTAGTCACTGCTCTCATATACTATTACTAAATTGAAATAAATGTACTATATACATATATATAAGTAAATATTATCTAAATATCATATTCTGAATATTCAAATAATAGAAATCACATTATGAACTTTTTCGTGTTTTCACATAGAAAATTATAAAACTGAAACGATTAACATAACAAATATTGTATGGATGAACTGATTAATTTAGAGACCATCACAGTACAAGTCACGTACATACTACATACATAGATACCCAAAAAAAAAAACAAAAGAAAAAAAATCTCTCTCTAATGAGAGATTTCATTGGTGAAGAGCATCCGGGATGCATTCCAGATAGAAACAGTCCTGCCTAAATAGTAGTGTTCTTCTGCAATCTGTTGGGCAGGCTATTCATTTCCCATATTTATATATAGGACTCTTATTCCCATCTTACTCAGAGCAGGTTCCCCTCAGATTGAGGTTTGCAATTGAAACTGCCATTCCAAACTAATAGTCACAATACTGAAATACCAAGGTTGGCACATGTTGGACTTTGTAATGATCCTCTCCTCCTTTCTCAAGTTTAGTTCTGAATGCTGCAAACATGGATCTGATCTCCAAATCCTGAAGAGTGGTGACAAACCTGAGCCCATCTGGAACCATCTTAAGCTTAGTGCAATTTGAAATCACTAGTTTGCTAAGACTAGGCATGGCTCCTTTATCCAACTTCCACTCTTCAAGATTGGTCAAGTCACGGACAAGCATTGACTTGAGCTGAGGGAAACCTTTGCTGGAACAAACTAGTTGCTTTCCCACAAATGAATCCAGTTGTAACTCAAGCAATCTTAAATTGGGCAGCTTCTCCAATGTTGTCATTGGATCCACAAGAAGTCCAGATCCCTGCAACTTTAGCTTGGCCAGCTTGGAAGAAATTTGGTGGGGTTCTGGAAAATTCATTATAGGCCCTTCTATGTGCAGCTTGTAAAGATTGGGACATCCTAATGCAACTTTGGCAATTGATATGTCCTCAGAACTAACAAAAAACAATGACTCAAGGTGGCTAAATGTGACATTTGGAGACTTGAAGATATCTCCATATTTAGGATCATCTATCACCAATTTTCTTAAATTGGTCAATTTCATAAGATCTCTTACATCACATTTATCTGCAGGGAAGTTAACCAGGGTCTGCAAGTTTCTCAGATTGGCCAGTTTCCATTTTTCAGTGCTATGGCCACACGACTCTGGTAGATATAAATGTCTCAATCTGTCCATCTTCCCTATTACATTTGGTATTTGTACAGTTGAATTCCCTGTTAGAAGATCCAGGGTCTGCAAGCACCTCAAATTGCCTATTGATGGGGGCAACTCATCAATTTTTGTGTTTCTTAGACAGAGAAACCTTAGGTGGACCAAGTAGCCTATTTCTTTTGGTAACTTCCCTTGCTGACCTTGTATTCCTTCCAAGTTCAAGACTCTAAGTAACCTACATTTGTTGAAAAATGACTTCATAAACCCCCATTCACTTAGCCTAGCTGTCTTTTCATGGAAGCAAAGGAGAGACCTGAGATGACGATGGCTTTTTAAGTGTGAAGGGAGGAACCTATCAATATCTTGATCCAGATGTAAGGCAACCCTACGAACTTTACCAATAGGCCTTGCTCTTGAGGCTGTAGGTAAACTCAAACACTCCACAGGTTCAACTACATTCCAGGAATTAATCATCTCAACAAAGTTTTCCTGATTTGCCTTTGATACACATAGGTCCCTCATGAGGTTGTGCATTTGGCAAGTTCTAATTCTTCCTGTTGAACTCTTTTCAACCACCTGAATCATACACCTCTCCACCAGCTCAGTCAAGTAACGTTGTGCCACATCCTCCAGAGCTTCCTCACCTTCTCCTTCATTCTGAACCAATGATATGATACCCTCAGCCACCCATATTCTTATTAATTTTTTTGTTGGTATCTCTAAATTTTCTGGGAAATGTGCTAAATGTAGGAAGCATGGTTTCAACTGGTATGGCAATTCATAATAGCTCAAAGCTAGCACCTGAGATACTCCTAAGAGTTGTTCACGCCCTTTTGCTCTCCTCAAGTATGAATTGATGTTCTGGCGCACAGTGTCCCATTCATAGAATGTAGGCTTTGTTGCTAACAGTCCTCCAAGCACAATGATGGCCAATGGTAAACCTGCACATCTTCCAACCATTTCCCTTCCCAACTTCTCCATCTCTATGCTAATTGTGAAGTCTGTGCAAATCAAACAGAAATGCATAATGGTCACTTGAAATTCAATAATTCCAACTTGGAAGAATTGCAAGACCTTTTCCATAATTTTTAAGAGAGTGTGATTTCCTTTCCATGTGTAAATCCTATATATATATATTTTTTGGTACAAAACCACTCAAAGGTGACAAATATAATTTCATTGGACAAGTACCATAGTCATGCATGCTTGTTTATAGGGAAAAAAAAAAGACCAAATAGCATTGTTGAACTTTCAGCAAGACAAAGAAACTTCTTAGAAGAGAAGGAAACAATCCATCCATTTGTGGAAAATGAACAACACATAAACGCCAAGTAAGGCATAAGTAGAAAACAATTGAAATTCTGAAGTTTTTATGAGGGAAAGTGAGCCAGATTCTAAAATTAAGTTATGATGAAATTTGGTCATATATGAATTCCAAGTTATGATTTACCCCCTTTCGGCAACATGCAAAGGAAATTTCTAGAGGTCATAAACAGTGTTTGACAACTATTTCTTTCTTCTCAAAAAAATGAGAAAAAGAACATGAATCTCTAACTCATTTCTGGTATCTCTTGTTTGTTGACTTCCATGAAGTAACACTACTGGAAGAATTAAATTGGGGTGTTTCAATCAAATAACCCCTTCACCAGCTGCACCCTCCCTCAATAATGAAAAGGAAGGCCAAGTTTGAAGCTTCAGAAGAATGAAACTAGCAAGTTAATCAACATGGTAAACAACTGCATTATGAATAATATTGAGAGTGCATTTTAGGAACTGGATAACATAAATCTATATACCTGGATCATCATTTTTCGGAAATGCCTTCTTTTGGAACAATTCCCAGCTGTCATCTTCATTTAAACAGCTTGGTATATGAAGAAAACAAGTAGGATCCATATGCAATGCAACATCTGTGTTTCGAGTAGTTAGCAATATTTTGCTACCAACTACTGATAGTGATCTCCCATTTGGGAATGCAGGACTAAGGTTGTTCCAGGTATCTGCACTCCAGATATCATCAAGGACCACTAAGCATCTCTTTTCCACTTGAACTTGGTAAAGCATCCTTGCAAGCTCCTCATCTCTCATATTGACAATTTCCTCTCTTACCTCTTTGGAAGGAGAGATCAGCTTAAACAGAATTCCCTCCCACACATCCCTTGCTTGGCAATGCTGTGATATATAAGCCCAAGCCAAGCTTTCAAAATGGTGCCTAACTTCAGTACTATGGTATACCTTCTTTGCCAATGTTGTCTTCCCTAAACCCCCCATCCCACAAATGGCAACAACTCTATAACCTTTATTGGGGTTGACCAAACATGACTCCAAAATCTTCACATCATCTTCCACACCAATTATGTCCTCTTCAATAATATGAGAGTAAGACCTCCTCAAAGATCTTTGCCTCCCATGCACAGAATTTGAGGCTTCTCCCCTTTCGGGTCTTATGCCAAAAGTTTCCAGACTCCTTGTGAGGCTAGTTATCCTAGCTATGATATCATCAACCTGAGATCCCACCTGATGCATATCTATGAACCGTTTGATGATTAAAGCATACCTTGTGATGAGGTTGAGGACACCAGTCAAGTTCCCTCTTGAGGCTCCTCTGAGGGCATACGCTGCAATGACATCATCAGAATCATAAGCAGCTTCTCTGATTTCTGAAATCCAATTGCGGAGGCTTTCATCTTCGTCTTGCTTTCTATCTGCATCTTGCAAGTAAGACTGCATCCTCCTCAGTTCTGTTCTTAGCTGCTGCACTTTGTCTTCCACCCCATTTAAGAACACTGCTTCTTGAATGAGCAAATCACCAAGACTTTGCACAATGAAGGTCACTACCGGTTGAGCCATCTTACAAGATTGTTCTTCTTTCCACCAAACAAGAGCTTTTTTTGCTAATTATCCACAGCCCATTTGCTCCAAAATAGAGATTCAATTCTCAAATTAACTTGTACTCTGCTATCAATGTAACAAAGGGTCGAGAATAAGCTAAGCAGAAACTGGGGTTGTCTTTGGCATTGACGTTTTGTAATAACATACCAAAGCATCAGCCTAGAAAATTATGCAATTGCAATGCCATTGTCATGCCAAGTAGGACCCAACCCATGTAATCATTTGCCTTCCCACTTCTATTCTACCCATGTGCACTTCTTAAGTTTGAACCATTTGGTTGTGGAATTTAGAGTAAAAAGCTAGTGTGGTTTTTCAAAAAGGAACATGTTGAGGACATGGTGGGACAAGTGCTTGCAACTTCCACGAAATAATTTGGAAGGCACTCAACTCAAGGTAGCATAAGTGCGCACAGAACTGTAAGCTAACGGGGTCCTAAGTCAAAAGTCAAAATAATCCAACATTTGTTTTTAGGATAAGGTTAAAGAAGAGAAGAAATATTAATATGTATATTGTATTTATAATATATGTTAATATAAAAGAAATATTAAATTATATTATATATGACTATAATATTTCTATAAAATTTAGAATAATTTTGTGAATAAATTAAATTAAATTAAATATATTTTAATTAAATAATTAACGAGACTAAAAGAAAAACAAGACAAACAATTTGCAGAACTACAGTGAAAGGTGAGTTCGCCAATTGTTACGTCAACAAAACTGCTGAATCAGCGTGACAAACAATAATAAAGAAGCTAAAAATAAGTGAGGTGGGTAGGAATAGTTTGAAAAATTGGAGCCGTGAGACACTTTGGTACATTATAGTCCAAACAGGACAAAACTGACTTCATTTACGTTAATTATTTAATGTTGGATATGAAGAAGTACACCAGCTACAATTTTAAATACATGTTTGTTTCAATTTAGATTAATTTAAATTTTTTTTAAAAAAAATTTATTTTAACAATATTTAATTATATTTAATAAAATCAGTTTTAACTTTTACATAAAATTTAATGTAAAATAAAAATTTTTTAAAACTAATTTTTATAATGTTAAAAATTAAAATTTATGATTCTAATTTATAAATTATTCTTTATATTTTAATATGTAAATACTATTTTATTCTTAATTAAATAATTTTTTAATTATTTTATACCTATTTTAATAATTTAATGAAAAAATAATTTTTTATATCAACTAAATAAAAGAGATTAATTTAAAATCACTTTTCAGGTTAATATATCCAAACATAAAAATAAATTGATTATAATAAAAAGTTTTTATAATAATCAATTATAATTAATTATTAAAATAATTAAAGTTTTCACAACTGAATTAAACACACCCTAAATAAGAAAAAAAATTGAGGAGGGTGGCTTAATGTGAAATCAATATTTTGTGGACCATGAACTACGTAGCTGTTGGAAACGCGGAGTCGGTTGGTTCATCCATATTAATAGTGACAAAATGGGTCAATCTATCCTACTTTTAACTCGTTAAAATATAAAATAAAGTGAGTGAGTATATTTTAAAAAATAGGTTAGAAAAATTAATTCATCTCATTTTAAGATGAATTTGTGGGTTGACAGATTGACCTACGTAAAAGAAAAAATAAAAAAAAAAGTATACGGATTAACGAGTCAACAATTTATCTAAAAATAAAAACAAAATGTATAAAAAAAAAAAAAATCATAAAAAATAAAAAAATAAAAAAATTATAATTTAGAGACTAAAAAAACAAAAATAAAATAAAATTAAGATCATACTTATAAAAATATCACAAATATAAAAATAAGACTCATTTATCCACTTAACCCGAGTTATGCAGATTAAAAAATAAAAATAGGTTGAAATCTTAAATTTAACCCGTTAAAAAATAATGAGTTAATAGGTTAACCTAACGAATTGAACTTATTTTGTCACTTTTTTAATCCATACGAAAATTAAATATTAAAACACCCCTTTCGTTGTTAAATAATAATCATTTTATAAAATTTATTTCATTTTAAATTATTTATCTATTAAGAAAATATTTATTATTTATTATTTATTTTATTATCATTTATTGTTATCTCCACTGACAATCATTTTATCTCTCATATTAGTTACTTCTTATCTTCTCAAGGACAATTTTATCAAATATCAGATTTTCTTCTTAAAATTTAGGTTATTTTATTAGTTTCTTAATTAATATGCTTAAACCTTAAACACTGTTATTTAAAACGGATGGAGTATATAATTAACTCTATTTTCCATTTCACGAGATCAGGCAACAAAGAATACCTTTATGAATCCTCTAATTCTAACGTATATGACTACTAGATCGAAAAAGTGAATTAACCATTAGTCCAGACATCACATGTCTACAATACTAAAAAAAATTAGAAAAGAAAAAAGACTACGTTCTTAAACCAGTATAAGTTAACTCAACTGGCAAGAACAAGGTGGATAAAAAGGTCAAGTACCACAATAAACCTTTTTATAAAGATCATGACAGCTCCTCATCTTCAAATGTGACAATTTGTCCTTTTCTTAAAACTTTTTTGTATTAAAAAAAAATACAGATTCTATCATCTCGAACATCATACATGTGTATTTAGAATAAAAACAAGAACAGAAGCTATTACGAGTTACAATTAATCTTTGAGTTTTCCTTTTTTGTGGAAAAAATTAATCTATAGATTTCATTTGAAACGTCAACCTTTTTTTTTTTTACTGGAAAGAGGATTTTATTAAGGACCAATCATGTCCATGGAAAACAAATTACAAATGTTCTGAGGAGCATCCTCAATTCAGATACAATCAGAATTTGACAAAGTAAGTTGGGCTAATTCATGTCTTGTCGTTCAACATGAGAAAAATTAATAGACGTAAAGCAACTTACTTTGTGGAGAGAATCTTGGATAAGCAGGCCAACGTCGTTGTTTGGGGGCAATACCTTTCTTTAGTATTGTAATCACCTCTAGGGAATCACCTTCAACCACCAGATCCATAAAGCTAAGGTCCACGGCCCATAGTAGACCAATCCAGACAGCCAAGGCCTCATCAACAAGAAATACTTGTATAAATCTTATTTACACAAATTATTATATAAAGTAAATCAATCAACAGGTGATATATTATTACTTTTAATATAAAATAATTGTATAACATAATTTATATAATTATTCAATTATTAATTAATTTAGCCTATACAATTGTGTAATATTTCTCCTCAGCAACTGGAGGGTCCATTTCGTTTGATATGGACCAGTGTGCAGCAGCCAGGTTCAGGCATAAACCATAAAGTTAAAATAAAATGCATAGACCAAAAAATAATTAAATACAATGTCAAATTATGTACTAACAAAATAAATTGGCAAATTATTATTTTTTCCTCCTGAATCATATGACTTATATCATTAAATGTTTAAATTAATATGTTTGTTTCTTTATTACAATAAGAGATTACGACCCCACCAATAATATCTTAATTGATACCAATTTTTGGTATTGCAGATAGTCTCTGTTTACTTATATGTAATTCGAATAGTTCCCTTCCCCGGTTCGATTAGAGGTATCTCATCTATACTCGAAGGGAATCACAAGAAAATTTCTTGCCGACTAACTGAAAAAAATTAGCAAACTTAGGACTTTTAACTCATGACACTCTACGTGACACGAATTAGAAGTATAACCATGATAAATACACACGTCATTACAAATATCACAAGCCACGTTAAGCATGAAGTCTTGGAACTCTCTGAGTATATTGCCGTTGCTCGTGCATTGGCACGACCTGTGCTTGCCAAGCTGTGCTCAATGGCCTTCTCAGTAGAATCGAGTATCTGCAAGTCAGCCACCACAATCAATTCATCGGGTTAACATCTCAACGTTCAAATTCCATAAAACGAGATATTTAAAAGACCAAATACACCGCTGACATAACAGCCAAGATATTCTGTATTGCAACATGTTTACAAAACTAGTTCAGTACAAACTTGTCTAGGAGATAATCACTAAATTAATCTTATAATACAGCAAATTTTGATACAATGAATAATCAATCAATTATACTAATGGGATTGGTTTAGTTTCTTATCCTTTGAGCTTGGGGGGGAGGATCGTATAAAGAGATATTTCTTGTAACGTAGCTTTCAGATATTAAGAACTCATTCAAGAGAAAAATGTAAATTTGGCCCTGGATGAAAACTCATTCTGTCAGACTCGCACATTCTTCTAAATCTAGATACATTTTAAAATAAGTGAAGCAGGACTTAGTGATTAATGAAAATATGAGAATCAGACCTTTTCAGTATTTTGCAGTGACTGGCTCATCACGAGACTACTCTCTTTGAGTTGCTTCGCCAACACAACAATCTCATCAGTCAAATCCTCTTGAAGGTTTCTGTAGAGTACAAAAAGTTTACAAGAGCATGCAACAATTGATAGAACAATCAAAGAACCAATATAAAGTGATATGCAACAAATGGAAAACAGTGAGAAAGAAAACATAAATGACCGTAACAATTACTGATCCAATACATTTGCGTCCATATTTTAATTTTTAAAGCAATATCATGATTATTGATATCATAATGCAACAAGATTCAGAAATATCTCAAAGATAAGTCAGTGATGACCAAAGAAACTCCCAAACTGATGACCCTAATAGCCCACCATCTAAAGTGAGTAAGATAATTTGACTTTGTTTTCTGTTCAAGCTAAAGCCAGTAACAAGTGGTGTAACTTTCATCTTCACTCAAACTTTTCTAACATTTCATTTCTTGGGACTCTGATCAAATATAAACATGAACGGACCAGGAAACAGCAGTCAAGTGCTCATTTCAATCAAAGTCTTTAAAGCACCAATCTTCTATTAATTGCTGTCAGGCCCCATGCCCCACAACAGCTATCAGGTCATAAAGAACATGCTTTTGTAAGAGTACTGCTATTCATCCTGATATTTACGTCAAATTTATCCACTAATATGCAGCATTTACCATAACTGAATTCAGTTTCCACTTTAAAGTCACTGTATCAAACCAAAGCACATCATGCACCAGCTATTTGGTGTGATATTCATGATAAATAGTATTTTCCTTTAACTTTTTACTCAAGCAATATGATATTCCCACATTATTCTCTAGCTTAATGCTACTATAAATTCTCCAAGAAGATTGTTTCTTTCATCACGAGGTTAGTCACAGTTTATAAATGCTATTTTTAGCCAATGCTGGAACTAATCACTAATCATACATCAGAAGACATGATTAACAGAAGACAATGCAGATCTTTCTGCTTTTTCCTCTATGAAAGAAATCAGGTTACTCTGAACCGTGACAAAACCAGAATACAAACAAAAGCATCTTATATGCCACTTTCAATGTTAAACCAAACTTTATTTTTTGAACAAGAACTAAATCATCTTTGTAGGAAATATCTCTGAGCTATTCTAGATTCCAAGCACATTATTTTCTAACATAGACTACAAACTCATCTAATTAAGTAATAAGACCCCTAGTGAAAAGAATATGTTTCCCTTCTAAGCGCAAGTAATTATTCTTCTATCCATCATAAAACTTGAAGTATATTTTTTTTGAATCTAGAGGTAGGCTACTATGCCTTTAATCGTCAAATTAGTGAAGCTCCTCTGGCTTTTCAGCTGTGTAATTAATAACAACATAGTGACATACACCATCTGGTTTGAGTGAACTACAACCAAAAGGACTATTTTTTTTTTAGTACATCAGCAAAAAGGACTTTAAAAATGTAGTAAGATGCCCAATAATATAATCCCAATGATAAAGACCTAAATATCAATGCTCGCCATCAACAAAATCATACTTTTTTAATCTAGACAAATTGACATAGGAATCCAAAGTTTATAGGTATATGGACTGTTCACTGCAGTACCAACCCGCCATTACATAACCTTCAGTAACAACTCAAGTAAACAGTACCTGTGCTTTTCAATGTGTGCCTGTGCAGCAGCATCCAGTTTAACAGGTGATGAATAATCAGTCTCAGCAGGCTTGGGTGCTCTATCTTCAATACTTGAGGCAGTTCTGTTTAATGAAGCATATGAGTGACGGTTAAACAGCCTAGAAAATACACATAACAGTAAGAAACTATAGCTTACACAGGCCTTTTTCTCAATCCAGACGAAAGGGGTATCTGCTTTGTTTCCTTAACTTCAGAAGGGTTTTCTTTGACAGAATTTCTTTCAAAGTCCTTCTCAGATACTTGCACGTCAGGCTCAGTAAGCAAATTACAGTGGTTAAAATGACAATCACAAAGAAAGTCTGCCTATTGCCAACAATAAAATGGAATATACAGAAGTAAAAAAGTAAAGATGAAAAGGGATAAAACAAGAAAGGATGAAGTTTGCTGCCTGATGAGTCATGATGCATTCCAACTGTATCACAAAATTTCAATCCACACTTTTCACATACCATAATGCAAGTATTATAATTTTATCCACAATGTAACAACATCCTTAGTCTTAGGTTTATGCTGCCAGCTGACCTTTGTAAATCAAGTTTTTAGGAACTGGTTTTATTAAAGGAATTAAGTAGGAACTTCAAGGAGCAGAGCTCCGATTACAGATCTGGAAAACTGGAAATGTAAAGGGAACTACGGAAAAATAGAGAAAAGGAAAGAACAATCAGAGGTGTGATACATAGCCTCTGCCCCTGGCCTAAGACTCTGCAAGATTACCCAAATTCTCCACACCCATACAAAGGTTGAGGTCTTGCTTTTATAGTACAAGCAAAGACCTTTTAGACTTCATGACCTTCTAGCTTAGAAACTCCAAACTACAATTATTGAACTACAACTTCCTAGGCACAACTTACTAGAGTGCAACTTATTAGAAACAACTCCCAATGTCTCCTTCTCCCATTCTTCTCCACCAATCCCTTATTCTTTCCCTTCCTTTTATAGACTTGCGTTAATGGCTCATCACAGTAAAACAGCCTAGAAAATACACATAACAGTAAGAAACTATAGCTTACACAGGCCTTTTTCTCAATCCAGACGAAAGGGCTATCTGCTTTGTTTCCTTAATTTCAGAAGGGTTTTCTTTGACAGAATTTCTTTCAAAGTCCTTCTCAGATACTTGCATGTCAGGCTGAGTTAGCAAATTCCAGTGGTTAAAATGACAATCACAAAGAAAGTCTGCCTATTGCCAACAATAAAACGGAATATACAGAATTAAAAAAGTTAAGATGAAAGGGGATAAAACAAGAAAGGATGCAGTTTGCTGCCTCATGAGTCAAGATGCATTCCAACTGTATCACAAAATTTCAATCCACACTTTTCACATACCATAGTGCAAGTATTATAATTTTATTCACAATGTAACAACATCCTTAGTCTTAGGTTTATGCTGCCAGCTGACCTTTGCAAATCAAGTTTTTAGGAACTATATTTTTAATTTATTTTTATATAGTATGTAATTTGATTTCATATATCATATTCATTTAAAACAAATATTGACAGCCTTGACTTACAGAAACTTCAGTGGTTTATAAGCACATATCTGGTTATAGAATTTTCTTCATAATTCTTGTGAAGACATTAGTCTACTTGGAGAATGCTTTACTTGGGGATGCGACAGTTATATTGTGAAATAAACAGAAGTTAAGTGATTTCATATTGTAAATTTTCATTGTCATTGTCTTTCTTTTATTTATTTTTTTAAAAATCTTCATTGTCTTTGTTGCATGAGCTATTTAAAGTAGAAGACTCAACTTATATTAAATAAAATTTCAAAATATTTTATCAGATAAGAGAGAGAATAAAATTTCAAAGTCAAGGGGCAATCGCATAAGCGCAGTGCCCACTATACAATCCTAGTTCTATCCCATATGGAAACTGCACTTATGCAATTGCCCTTGAGAAACATATACAAACAAATAATTAATTGTTTTTATACCAGTTGCCAGAAAATTTCAAATAAGTAGTCTAAAACAGATGACAAATACGCACCACAGGGTTAACCAATTTGGAAGCAATGGCTTCAATATTCTCTGAATAATCATTCAGTATAGCCTTTGAAATCCTGCATGAACAGAGTCGTATTATATACACACAAATACAAACATATTCAGGAGAAAAACACATAAAAAGTAGTAGCAAAATAACACTTCTGATTAATGTTACAAATGCAATGAGAAGATGATCATGACTTAGTCAATGAACTAGGAAAAGTAGAAGCGGAAACAAATTATCGATTCAGTTTACTATAAAGAAATATATTCATCCATACAAGATCTTATCAAACGCACATTACCTTGGTAAGCCTTCTGGTGACCTCTCTTCAGCCAATTGTTCCAATTGTTCACGCAGAGTAGCAACATACTGCAGAGTCAGCAAATGATTAAGCATTTTTTTTTTAGTTAACAAATGAATAATTTAATGAAGCATTTCTTTTTTTTAAAAAAAGGTGGCCCAGTGCACAAGGCTCCCACCATTGTGGCTCAAGGGACGGAGAGGCTGTTTCCACAACTAGAACCAGTGACCACCAGGTCATAAGGTGGTAACCTTACTATGCGCCAAGGTTCACCTTCTAAGTTAATAAAACATATATTTCAAGAAAATTAGGAAAGACCATAAACTAATGGGACATGCTACAGAACTGTCAAGTGCATTAACGCTCCACCTTTTCCTCACACAACTTTTTTTGTTTTTTGTTTTTTGTTTTTTTCCAAATCACAAAGTACACATCTCTTTGGTTATTTCTAATCTAATGGTTGAACTGCTCTAGCGTATAAAACGCTCGAGCTTTCAATAGCAAATTCCTAAACTAATTGAGATTAAGATAACCTGGATAACACAAACATAAATAGTCAACACATATCTTCAGGCTTACATGTACAAGCTTTGCTTGGTTTTGCTGCTGAGGAGCAGATGCAAGCAACCTCCTGAAGTTCACTTCTGTTTTACTGATTCCCATTAAAATCCTGCAGCGTTTAGTAAAACTATAAATTATTTATAGATCTTACATTACCACTCAAATAAACAAAAAGTTATCGAATATCAAACTATCAATAATTCTCCTATATATATATATATATATATATATATATAGAAATCATTCTTTCTTCATCAGTAAAATGTTCCCTAGTGACGCTACCAAATTCTTCAACACAATTAAACACCCAAAGCATCAACAAAATTACTTCAATTAAAATTAGTTTCAAAGCATGGACATACTTATGCATTTTCCGTTGCAGTAGTAAACTATAGCATTTCAAGGATGCGGAATAGAGGAATTAAAGATATTGATTGATTAATACCAAGTTACCAATAATCGATAAATCCAAAAATAATTTGACAATTATACTTTCCAGAGAGAGAAACTGAACAGTGTGTGATTGGTTACACCTTACGCTTGTCAATGCATCTTGAGTGCCAGATCCAGTGAAGTGAAGGTTTTTCACGGAAGATTATCTCAACCTCTGTTACTGTTACTGTTCCTCTTCTATTTTCTGTCTCCGACTCTCCGTGTATCCATATTCCTTTACCAGTAAATGAAACTGTGTTTGGGTAATTTCATAATTTGACAAATTACGATACAATAATTTAGTTTTTTAATATATAAAACATATATTCTATGTTTATGTATGAATCTATGCTTATTTTTTATTTATAACTTGTAACCTAGCTTGTGTGTGATGCACGATTTTCTTTTAATTATAAATTTGTCTTTAAATTATATTTTATTGAAAAATTTAAATGTTTATAGATATAATTTTTAGCATAATGTACCTATAATTAATAATATTTTTTAAAACAATAATAAAGAATAAAAGAAATAATAAAAATTCTTTAAATTGACTTAAACTTTATGATCGTTAATTATTTTGTAACTTAAAATTTAATGTAATTGTTGTCAAATATCTGACATAAATTTAGATAAATAAAAAGAGATGGTTCATCTTCTAAATACATGAATCTATAAAAAAATTGTCTTATCGTATACAATACAAATATAATTTTTAACACTATTTTTTTATACATTATTATATGAGATATGTGTTAAAAAAAATTAATTTTTTTTTATGAATTCCACATGTGGTAATGTGTTAAAAAATGGTGTTAAAAGTAGTGTTGGGAAGAATATCACGATTCCATGAATCTGTTGTTAATTTTCTTAACCATATTAAAAAAAATTATTCTTTTTCTTTTTTGATTATTTGTTGTGATTATTTACTAAACTTTTCTTTTCTTTTCTTGCTACTATTTTTATTTTTCAAATTTTATTTATTTTTAAATTCTTAAATGATTACTAAAATGTACTTATTATTTGATTTTTTTAAAAAATATTTAGATGAGTAACTACTAATAATAATTTTAAAAAATAAACATCAAAATAGGACATTCATTTATAATAGTATAGATTAGAAAATTGTTACTTGCAGGTAAAATGCAAATTTTGAAAGATTCAAACACATAAAAGTCAAATAAGTTTAATGAAAATTTATATTACTTTAACGTGGTTCTTTTTTTATCAGACTTTAACGTGGTTCCATTGTTTACTTGGAATTTTGTTATAGAAGTGAAAGCAAAATAGAGAGGGAAAATTACAATATATATAAGCTAATATGTAAAGTGTGAGCAAACGGCAAGTGGAAAATAACAATGATTTAAAAATTAGATCGGACTGTTCAGTTAAATTGAAAAATCGGTGAAGCAATCACGTGTCTATTCCAATCAACTCAAAAATCAAAATGTCAAAGAATCGGTCAAAATAAGTTGAATCGATTTAAACTAGTTTGAATCGATTTTTATTTTAAAAATTCTTTAACTCATTTAAAAATAATTTGTTATCTAAATAGATGCTCAATTCTAAGTTACAAAAATTCTCATATAAAGCACAAGGATGGTATGAGAAGGTATGCCCCCTCTTAACTTTTATATAAGTTGTATACTTGAATGTTTTATTCACTAATCTATGTGGAATTTGTAAGTGTAGTTTTTTCTTAACTTTTATATACTAAGATTTTGAACTCGCAACGCACGGGATAATAATAAGTAAAATTTTAATTTAATTTTTTAAAAAAACACTAAATGTATAAATAATTAATAACTTTTTGAATTGGAAGACATGAATATGAATAATAACAATAATTATTGATTATTGGAATTTGGAACATAAATAAATTGCTTCTTAAATTTAAACATAAATGTAACAATTAAAATAATATACAAAATTAAACATATTTGAATATGTATGTAAATTTAATATTTATTTAATTAAGTCCTTTTCTTTCAAGTGCTATGTTGCTAATACTATAAAAAAATCTCGATTTACTTCTCAAGAATTCTTCATATATTTCATTTTAATTTTAATTTTTTTTAAATTTTTATTGACATTGATTATTCACCTCGTTTTTTAAATGATACAATGTTGTATCGCAATAGATTTTACAATCATAAAATATCTATAACAATTATCAATTATTCAGAAAACATATATCGACCAACAATTAAGAAAGTTATAACTCTACTTAAATCATAACTTTATCGACTTAATTGGACTCAACTTGTACTGTACTTTTCTCAAATACTTTGTTAGAATGATAGGTGATAAAATAATATTTACATTAAAAAATGATAGAATGGTAGTGATTACATATAAAAGTTTGTTAGACAGATAAATTTAAAAGAAAAATAAAATTTTTTAAAATTTGTGCAGGTGATCAGCTTAGTTCTTCCTCCCTGGTGACACCTGCTAGACCAGGTTGCTTCACCTCTTCAATTCATTGACACCTGCAGATGCAAGTTATTTCTCTCTTTTATTCAATTGACACCTAACTCAAGGTGTCTTGAGTTGCTTATACGTGCTCGAAGCTCGAAGGAGAGCACTCATTCCTCAATTGATTTTTATTAAATGCAATTATCTCTCATTAATCCTAATCAATTCCTTCGTTATTAAGTTTCTCATTTAAATTTTAAATTCTTTTTACTCTTAAATTTTGAGAAGACAAAACTTAAGTCTATTTCTTTATGTCTATTACATCTATCTCATTTTTTCCTTACTATTTGCTTATGTCTAAATTTTTTTTCTACCAGCATCTCATTTATTAGTATTTATCTTTTATTTACTAAAAAGCTATAACAGTTAATTTAGCATTCAAATTTTAAAAATTATTGCTACTGTTTCTAAATTATATTTTGTTGTTTTGTCACCGTAAAAATCTTTATTTCTTATTTTTTGTTATTATTATTATTATTATTATTACGTATTATTTCTGAATGGGATATTACAACATCTCCTCTTTTTTAAAACAATTAAATCAAATTTAAATTTAAGCAAATCAAAAAAGGTTATGCTACGATTCAAAACAACATAACCAAGACATATTTTGAATGCGTTCAAACAATTCAGAACATGACTTTTTCATAAGCAAGCAACCAACACGATCCCAGGCAACAAATGAAACAGTATCACTCTCATCCATGACCCTAAGCTTAACTTTGTATCTAATTAAGTATATAAAAAGAGCACGAAATATCAACTGAAGCAAAAATCGGATTGAATAGAAAAATAAATCTATAAATACACTAATCTAGGAATGACATTGACCACATGGCAGTTACAATTTTAACAAAAGTACATTCCAGAGTCTAGGTTGACTTGTTTACTGCATTTACATGTAGCTTACCACCAATCTAGCCCATTGTTAACCTCCTTGATAGTAGCAAGGACTGTGTAGATACCATCCTATATTCAACATGAATAACAATGAATGAAAAACAATTACGATCTAATAACTTAAAATATAATCATTTAAAACATAGCAAAGAAAAAAACAAAATTAACAAAGAAAAGAACTCACATATTTGCAATCTTTTAATTGTTCAACTGACTTCATAGGAGTCACCTTTAGGAAGTCATCTTCCAATGAGAAGTATTGAGGATCCGAAAGAAGACTAAAACTTTGGGAATTTTCAGTCGACTCTATGAACTTAGATATGATTCCAACATCATAACATACCTTTGAAACCTTGAAAGAAGGTTCAAAATGAGTGTTATATGCAGACTTCACCTCAACCTGAAAATGGAAGGGTATATGGATAAGGTATTTTTCAAATTCAGTAGGTTGACCAATCAGACCCCCCTCTAGTTGAAAATGACAAAATCAATAAATATTTGTTGATCAAATAATAATATTAATATTAATATAGTTTAATACAATCAAATAAATTGATACCTTCTGAATACATTCAAGCAGGTTAGAACAGGATTTTTACATAAGCATAGAACCATCCCGATCCCACATAACAAATGTACAACTATCAGTCTCATCCATGACAGTAGTACATTCCAGAGCCTTTGGTGACTGCTTTGTTGCATTTACATGCATGCAGCATACCACCAGTTTGGACCATTTCTAACATCATTCACAATAGCATAAACTATGTAGAATCCATTCTGACAACAACATCAACAAAATCAACTCAATTTATAATTAGAAAATTACATGTAGATCGAAATAGGATTAAATTATTCATTTAAAAAATAAGAAACAAAAAAGTATCTAACCTCTTTGCAGTCTTTTAGTTGCTCAATTGACTTCTTAGGAGAGGATTTTAGAAAGTCATCCTCAAATGAATAAGGAGCATAAAAAAGAATACAAAAACTTTGTGAATTATCATAACTTTGAGCTAGAAGCCTAGAAAACAGAAGGACAATGAATTAAGATAGCATGAAAACTATTTAAGCATATTGATAAACGGAATGAAGTAATATAAAATTTAAGAAAGAAACACTGACCACAGGAGGTGAAGAGAAATTTACTTACCTATTCTTCAACTCAACAACCTTAAGAATGTCTAGATTGAACAAAGACCTAGTACCAAACATCACATTCTGCAGCACTATCTTTCCTATAAATAAATATAATTCATGTAACAATGATTAAATGATCAATGTCAAATTATAAGGACTAATACAATGCAAAAACAGTTAGATTATAGTCTCAATTAAATATTCTAATTAGAAGAATGTTATGTTCAAGATGTATATAAAATATAATATTAAATGACTTAATGGATATAAAAATGAATATTTGATAATATTAAAAGATTGAAATATATGTTTACAAATTGACAAATATGACAAAATCAATCACATCTGCAAGTGAAGATAGTCAATATAAATTAGAAAAATATATTTGGAATGATGAAAATAAATTGAAAATTAACCAATAAATAACATTAATTCAATAATTAATTTACCTTATACTCGAATTTTTGCAAAACTTCTCTGTAAATAATATTTTTATTGTTATTTTGTAAATTTTTCAATCCCGTGTACATAATAATATGTTTTGATATAGAGATATCAACCTTAGCCTATTTAAATAAAAAATATTATAAAACAAATGTTCCATAAGCTTTTCAAATATTTTTTTAATCTAAAAATACTAAAAAATTAATAACAAACTAAACCAGCTTACCTATGTTAAGAATAGCAAAGAATTTCCCCAAGAAAAAATTTTGGGTATAATTTTAATGACAAATTAAGATTACATATGTTTTTTTGAAGAAATCAAACTCCTACCCAAGAGCATAGTTTCTTAACATCTTTGTACCAATACAGGATATATATGCAAAACTCTTTTTCCCTCCACATATATCCGTATATACCTCATGGTATGTACTGCTTTTCTTATCTTAATCAACGATACTCAATACCATCTTGTATAATCTATGAAAATATGACAATTATCAAATAAAAATTGAAAACACATGATTCTTAATCTGCAAAATAAGATTTTCAGTAGTCATAAGTACAAAAACCATACCAAAAGACAAAGTTATAACAACATATTTTCAATTTTCACACTTTCCACCCAAGAAACTTAATACTTGAGTAGTGGTAAAGAATTTACTCCACAAAACTGCAGCATTACTGCAAAAAAAAAATTCTAAAAGTAACAATATTTTAAAAAATTACAAATAAAGGAAAAAAATAGAGGATGCATAAACCCATATAAATAGACATTGTGAATAAAGGACCCAAAAATACAGGTTTGCTAATCATATTCATTAACTGACCATCAAAGTTTAATCTATTATACTCATAATTCATGTCTAAAATGACAAAAAACCTTAAAATATAAGTACAATAATTTTACTATGGTAAAACAATCCATCTATGCCAACCTATCATAGTATATCCAGAAAACATAACACCTGTTAGTGATTAGAATTTCCAAGTCAGAGAATAAAATATTTCAAAAGCAACCAAAAGATATAACAATGTCATAGGTAACGGAAATATTTAAAAAATATAATGAAAAAAGACATGACAGTAGAAAAGATAATTAACTTTTTCACCATTATTGTTAAGAGATAAAGATGCAATAAACACAACCTGTAAAAAATAACATGAGATGCAATTGCAAAGAAGCATGCATTTGATATAAATATACTTAAGAAACCAATTCATGCAGCTGCATGTTTAAGAAAGAATGCCAAAAAAATAAATAATGAACTTCATGCTTGAGTAACAGTAAAGAATTTACTCCACAAAACTGCAGCATTATTGCAAAAAAATAAAGTTTTAAAATCAATAATATTTAAAAAAAGTACAGATAAAGGAAAAAAATAGATGATGCACAAACCTATATAAATAGACATTGTGAATAAAAGACCCAAAAGTACAGGTTTGCCAATCATATTCATTAATTGACCATCAAAGTTTAATCTATTAAACTCATAATTCATGTCTAAAATGACAAAAAAAACCTTAAAATATAAATACAATAATTTCACTACTATGGTAAAACAATCCATCTATGCCAACCTATCATAGCACCTATTAGTGATTAGAATTTCCGAGTCAGAGAATAAAATATTTTAAAAGCAACCAAAAGATATAACAATGTCATAGGTAACAGAAATATTTAAAAAAATAAAGAAAAAGACATGACAACAGAGATAATTAACCTTTTCACCATTATTGTTAAGAGATAAAGATGCAATGAACACAACCTATAAAAGATAACATGAGATGCAATTGCAAAGAAGCATGCATTTGATATAAATATACTTAAAAAACCAATTCATGTAACTGCATGTTTAAGAAAGAATGCCAGAAAAATAAACAATCAACTCCCTGCTTGAGTAGCAATAAAGGATTTACTCCACAAAAATGCAACATTACTGCAAAAAAAAAGTTCTAAAAGTAATAATATTTAAAAAAGTACAGATAAAAGAAAAAAATAGAGGATGCACAAACCTGTATAAATAGACATTGTGAATAAAGGACCCAAAAATACAGGTTTGCCAATCATATTCATTAATTGACCATCAAAGTTTAATCTATTAAACTCATAATTCATGTCTAAAATGACAAAAAACCTTAAAATATAAGTACAATAATTTCACTATCGTAAAACAATCCATCTATGCCAACCTATCACAGTATATTTGGAAAACATAGCACCTATTAGTGATTAGAATTTCCGAGTCAGAGAATAAAATATTTCAAAAGCAACCAAAAGATATAACAATGTCATAGGTAATGGAAATATTTAAAAAAAATAAAGAAAAAAGACATGACAACAGAAGAGATAATTAACCTTTTCGCCGTTATTGTTAAGAGATAAAGATGCAATAAACACAACTTGCAAAAGATAACATGAGATGCAATTGCAAAGAAGCATGCATTTGATATAAATATACTTAAGAAACCAATTCATGCAACTGCATGTTTAAGAAAGAATGCCAAAAAAATAAACAATTAACATAGGAAACTTAATATATAAAATGCCAGAAATTGTACATGTCAGAATAAGTATCCTATAGGACAACCAATGGTATAATCAATGGTATAAGTCAAACCCATTCATTACCAGGTTGATGTCATTAGATCACCAACTCTAGAAAATCAGCAGTATCAAAGCAGACAGAGAGAGAATACCATGGTGTAGGACCGGACAAACCTTGAGTATTGATATTCTTCCAAATGAAATCAAATAGGAACCAATAAACACCACACAGAGAGGTTCTAAAAAATTGCATAATCTGAATATGTAAGTTGATTTCAAACTCTTTTTTCAGCAATTGAATTCTCAAGTGTTAATGTAAGTAGTAAGTTTAACTTTCACTAAAATGACTATGAGGAGTACCCAAAAAAGTAATGTCTATGAGGAAAAAGATCATATATTATCCAACCACCTCTCAAATAAGATCAACACTTCACCTTTTTCCCTATGAAGCAATACATACCAATTAATATACTAAATTTCACAAATTATGAAGATAATCAAGAAAGGTGAGTGCATTTCTAATTTACAACATCGCTAAATTCTCAAGGTGTAGACTTAATTTAAACCAATGTTGACAGTGCAACCATAACTATTGGTTCTCATGTTGTCTCATTAATTTAAATTGACCACTTTCATGAGAAAAAAAAAATCTGATATACAACTATAAAGAAGGAGGTGAAACAGAGAGTTACAAAATGTAGTCAAGAAAAATCATCTACAAACAATTGGAAGTTGAGATATCATCAAAGAGAACAGGGCAACTTCCAAACCAGTCGAAAGCATTTCAAAAAAACTTCAGATTTGACTTGTGGTTGCACAACCAACAACCATGAATATCATGATGTTAAGACTGACTTGATATCTCTAGATCATTTCACATGAGAACACAAAAGAAAATTTGACCTGTTCTTGCATTACTTACAGTTGCTCCACCTTCATTGTGATCTCCATTTGAGGCCCACCCTGTCTCAGCATCACCTAAAACACCCAAAAAACAAAATCTAATTGCGATCATCCCAAAGCATCACCAAAAAAAAAATGAAAGGAGATGTATTTGTTTAACACTCAAACAAAAAATACTATTTTTCAAAACAATATTTACCACGTCATATTTAGTTGTGTCCAATTTCGTATACCATTGAAACATATAATACTTTTATACAATTTACCAATGAAACAAAATTAAAAGCACTTACACAGGTAGTAGCACCAAAGCAAAATATAAATTGAACTCTTCAATTGATCTGCAAAATCAAATGAAGCCTCATAACAAAATTACAGGCATCAATTGTATTAGAAATGTAATGTAGTTGTACATGGGGAACCATATATCCAAGTCTTAAGCTTCCATCTAAAATAAATAAATCAAAAGCAACTTTAATGTATACAAAAGAATCTGTAAGTTAAATAATAATTTAGTGTCTGTGAACACCCAATTTTGACCGGGCTCAGAAGTTAATAAAAAATTAAAAAATGAAAATAAAAATAAAAATAAAATTTGAAAATCAGAAAAAGAAAAGAAAAACGAAAAAAAAAATTGAAAGAAAAAAGGGGCTGCTACTGATTTTATGTTGGTTTTCTTTTTATTTTGGCCATGCATTGCCCATCCCTACTTTTTATTTTTTATTTTGGCCATGCACTGCCCATCCGCAATGGCACTGCTGCACCCGTTGCTTTGCACTTACACGGCCTTTGCTCCCCACTCACCTGACTGCACTGTTGCACCCATGCCTCTCACGTTTTCACGCACTGCACTCTGCCACACTCTGCTCCCACTCATCCCTCACCTGCAATGGAAGACACACAACACACACTCACTGATACCACCTAATGGAAAGAAAAAGAGACAGGCAAAGGCAATATAAAAGGGGGGGGCAGCAGCCTACATATTTAGGCTTACATAATCACATTGACGGAGGGAGATGACCTTCACTATCACCCAAAAAACCAAGAACAACCACTAAGCTTCCAACTTTATCATCAACAACCCCTATTGTTCCATGGTCTTCCACCTTCAACCCATCAACCTTCTCCAAACATCACCACCCAAACCGTCATCCACACACCAGCGCTCAAACCACGCCGCCATCCAGACCGAATCCGTCACCCTCTTCGCCGCAGCGCAGCTCGCCGTCCCTGGAACCCAACCGCGCCGCCGTCTTCGAACCCGTCACGACCCGCGAGCAGCACGAGCCCACCAGCTCCGCCAGCCTCCACCTGCATGAACACGTGCCGTCCCATCAGCAACCGCTGAGCAGCACCACGAAGCCGTCGCGAACCGCCTGAACCGGCACCCCCAGCGCCTGCGTCACCACCGCACCGAGCCGGAGCCGCTCCAGATCCGCGCGAGTCCCCCACGCTTGAGCCTCACCGGAAAATCGGAACCTGCGACCCGCACCAGCCGTTGCCGCCTCTGATTCGTAGCTCCGCGAACCGCCGCCGTTCTCGCAGCAACTCCAACCAGAAACCACCAGCCGCCGCACCAGAGCACCACGTCCAGACGAGCCCACGCAGATCGGATCTGCGTCGCACGAAGCCCAGCCGCACCAGACCACAACGCTTCCCCTCTGCCCGTGCTGAGCCGCTCCCGCACCGCACGACTCGCCAACTCGGTCCCTTCAAACTCGCTCCCATTCGGATCTGTAACCAATCCAAACCCGGCGCCCACCGGAGCTGGAACTGCAGCTCGCTGCACTCGTCTCTGCCTCCGCCTCATCCCGCTGGACCTTCCGGATCACGTTGCCACCGTCATCTAAGCTAGATCGGAGCTTCGCCGGTCACAACTCCTCACTGCGGTCCGAAACGTGCTCCTGGTCTCTGAGAAATATCATAGAAGAAGAGAAAAACAAAATACGGTTTTCTGTTCTTTTGTTTCTGTAAGTTTTTTTCTTTCTGCATTTCTTTTGTGTTAAAAAAAAATGGGTTATGTTATTGGGCTTATTGGGCTAAGCTAAAAAAAATCAAAACAAGGATAAAAAAATGATGATAAAATAAAAAAGTAATAATAAAAAATAATAATCAAATCTTTTTAATGTAAAGGGATTAACTGAGTTGCGACAACTTGTTGATCCTATAATTTTTGTAATCATCTGAGTTGCGACAACTTGATGATTCAAAATAAATAAATAAATAAAAATGAATTTACAAAAGTGAAAAATATAAAATAATTGAAAATTCTTAATGTAAAGGGATTAACTGAGTTGTGACAGCTTGTTAATCCTGTGATTTTTAGAATTGTCTGAGTTGCGACAGCTTGACGATTCTTTCTTCTCTAAAATAATAAAAATCAAATGAGTTTTCAAAACAAAAAAAATATCTTAAAATTAAAAACAATTTTGTCGTTAATATTATTTTCTTAATTGTTGATTTTACAAGTTTTTCTTTAAAAATTAAATAAACAAATAAAATCGTTAAAGTTTGTTGAAGAATAATAAAATGAGATTAGCTGAGTTGTGACAGCTTGTTAATCTTGCCGTTTTAAAGGAATCATCTGAGTTGTGATACTTTCATGATTTTTTTTTAAATAAAAAAAAATCAAAGGAATTTTCAAAAATTAAGAATAAATAATTCACAATCGTTTTCAAAAGAACGACGTGGCTTTGAATTCCTCATTGCACCTGAGGATACGTAGGAGCAGGATTTCAATTCTGTCAAGCCAAATTTAAATTTTCATAATTTATTTGTTTATTTAGTTTATCTTTTTAATAAATGAGTAAAACAAATAGTTTTAAAAGTTACAAAAATTGCACAATTAATTTAAGGTAACCGTCTTAGGACGGATGTATTAGGGGTGCTGTGGGGTTAAATCCCCACCCTTCCCTGTGCATAATTAGACTCTCGAACTTGAGTTTTTGAACGTGGACCATCTCTTTTAGGTTTTCCAATTTTTCCCAAATAAAAATAAAATTGGTGGCGACTCCCTTTACCTTTTAAATTTTGTTAATTTTAAGTCGTTATCCCGCCGCGATCCCGGTCGCGACAGTGTCTTAAGAGAAATCTTTGGTCAAATTGAGAAATCCTTAGCATTATAATATAATTACCTGCAATAGCTTTCCACCAGCAGGAAGAGATCGCAAACCAAATGTGTCTTGAAGCAAAGGAATTGATATTCTATTGTCAGTGGGAACAGGGATTGAGCTGCAGATGAACCCAACAGGCTTCGGAGTGGCGATTTCTAACGTTCCTAAGGACAGAAGCTCGTGATGATTTTCAGAGTTCCACGAAGACAACAATTTCACCATCAGAATTCGCTCAAAGATGTCTCAAAAAATTGTTGGTGAAGAAGAAAAATTTTGTCAATCTTGCTAAGGACGTCTCAGTTAAGAAAGAAAAAAGCCCCAATTTTTTTAAAAAATTTAGCGGGAGAATATGAGAAATGCAGATTGAGAGAGGTGACTGATGTGATTAAAAACCAAAAAACAGACAACTCCACACAACAAAACAGGAATAGAGAACTGGAAGTAGGATGTACAAAACCAATCCGCAAATCATGTATTTATTGGCGAAGAACAAAAGCAAAGATTAGGGTTTCATACTTGCCATCATTCATTTCGCCCCCATTATAGAATGAAATCAAACGCAAACAACATCCTGGTTCGGCAAGAAATCACGAGAATATTGGAAAAATAAAAAAAATCGCATATATTGACATTGATTGGGGAAGGAGTTGCAACATCTTATAATGATATAAGATGACAAAATTAATGAGTTGAATATGAAATAAGAAACAAATTGAAATTCATTCAGAGATTCGTCATGTTAATCATTGTTACCTGAGATGCTGCAAAGAGGATGATGGATGAAGTCGTTTAAGACGCAGGCAATGGTTGAGATTTTGTGGAAATCCAGAGAAGGAAGCAGAAAAGAAAGGAAGATGAAGTAGTCGTGTGAGGTTGTGATGGAGTTAAGTTTTCAAAATTGGAAGAAGAACAATCAGGGAGATATTGGTGAACGTCTAAAATGCTTTTGACAAATTTGGGTTTTGAAATGAATAGCCACGAATGAATTGTATTGGAAATGGATTGTATTGAAACACAAACATACCAACAAATGCACCGCCCCAACAAATGCCAACTTACAATTTTTAACCTTTTAAAACACAATAATTTTCATTTTTGAATGAAATTATAACATATATCTTACTCACTAATTATGGGGCTATTATTTATTGCTACGGTTGTGTCATCTTTGATATTTTAAAAAATGTTTGCAATTACTCATTTTCAACACATAACAAAGACATATCACGTTCCCATTAAATTTTTTTGTTGTACAACAAAAATAAAAAATTAAGAATTAATTCAATTATGACATGATTTTAAGCTTCCTTAAGAAGCTTCTTTGTGATGGAGTACAACTGTATGACATAAGTGATAATTAATTAAGAATTCAAATTTAAAAAATAATTTATTTTTTTATTTAATAAAAATAATAAAATTACTAAAAATAGAAAGATGCAACTTTTGGAGGGGAAAAAAGCTACCAGAAATTGACACTTGGCAAGACTTTCCTTGAAATGACCTCTAAAATATATATAGTATAGATTATTAGTATAGATTCCACATACCAAACTGTAGAATTATTTTTCATTTCATATTGTATCACAACGTACCAAACTGTAAAATTGAAATATAATTCTTATTCCAATTTATCAAGTTCTAACAACTTAGATTTTAAAGAAGAAATAACATGGAAATGTATATAAAATAATGTATCCACACAATAGAACAAATTGGAATAGAGTATGGAGTATTTCATCATCACTCATTCGCCTAACAGTAAATGATGCATCAAACTAATAACCAATACCACTTTTTGTCTCAACCTTAAAGAGGAAACTCTTTCCCACCCATGCATTCACCTTTGGAGGGTAGTTCCACCTTGACCATTCTAACAAAACCAAGTAAACAATAATTTATCAACAAAATTCCAAGTCAACCGCCTACAATCCAATTGCACTTGGCTTGAATACCATGTTTCAACATAAAAAAGTACCAAGAATCCAAACTTCCAGTATCATATTTGTAACTAATAAAAAAAATGGCCATAATCAGAACCTCTCAATATCTTAGAAAGACCAAAAAGATTACCTTATGCATCTGACATATCATATCAGAGCAAGTTTTCTTCAGCATTTACGGTGCATCACAGTCGAATACAGCGAAGACAACACCATCAGTTTTGTCTGTCATAAACAACTTTATCCTATACCTAAAAATAAAATACATTGGATTGAGTTTTAAACAAATAAGTAGGAATGTGAAGGAACAACAGAAATAGAATTGACAGCAGTACAAAAAAAATCCTACAAAGAGATGTACATCTATATTCAAGAAGCATACCTTGGAAAAACATTCACAATATGACAGTAACACCCTTCACATTAGTACATGCCTGAGTCAGTTGTAACTGCCCTGTTGCATCTACATGCAGAGTAAAACCATTTCCTATCTTTGATCACTTCCCTGACAAAGGCCATCACAATGCAATGCCCACCTTGGAAAACAAATCACAATGAAGTTGACAATTTCAATTAGGCATCAATTAACCACACTAACGGACTGCAAATCTAAGTAATGTCAAACATAGTATTCTTAAATGCACTTGAAGATTCTTATGGTTATATAGCTCCTTGTGTGCAACCAGCAACTCAATAGTCTTCCTAGGATTAAGTTTTAGGAAGTCATCCGCTAATGAACGCCTAGTGGGGTCAGACAACAAAATAATAACAAAATTAAATATGTAATTATACAATTTCAAGGAATGATTTATAAACCAATATTTGATTTAAATTTGAATAACATATTCACTTTTGTTAGCTTTATACATACTTGGTTTTTACTTAAAGTTCGTAAAAGATTATGTGACATAGACAATAATCATAATTAAAAGCACTGCCTACAGAATTCTTTGATTACCAAAGATTGATTTTTTTGTTAAATAATTTCTAGGATAAAATATATGTAAGATCATTACATAGCACAAATTTTCTTGAGAACCAATACACCACTTTACAACAATAAGAATGGATAGGTCACAAAATAGACTTTCTAGAAATATAATTGTTTTTTTTCACCAATCTCAGTTGAAACAGCAAGAAGGACAAAAGGACAATCTCAAAGCTTACATTATATTACAAAAATCATAATCTTTAGAATTATTTAGAAAAATTAATTATCTCCTGAATGCCAATTTGAAACCCAAACTTGTATAATGACTGCAATGAATTTCACATCAATTAAAATGATATTTGTTAAATATCAATGTTATACATATCTAAAATCTCAAAAACAGATATTATAAACTATAATAAATACATGTTTAAAATTGAAAGGATAAATAACATATATGCAACCAAATAACATATATGCAAAAGAAAAGTAGATGGATAAAAAGTATAATACTAAAACAAATCAGAACATGAATCAGGGCATGAATCCAAACAAAATACATTCAAAGTATAATAACAATTACCAAAATTCAAAGTAGAATACAATCATGCTCCTGTCTACTTACATTCTCCCATTAAAAAAATACAACCTATAATTTAAAAAAAAAATGTTACCTTGAGCAAGATAGATCCTCTTCTGTTCATTATATTTTAGTATAGCTGAAAAAAAAAAGAAAAAACAAACAGAAAGGTCACATATCACATAACCCATTCATGGCAGTCTCCAGCTACCCCATATTGTACTATCTCCTGTGCCTAAGATGTGAAAGAAGCCTCATTAAAAGATTCTAAACAGTTATATAAGAAATGCAGAGATTTTAAACATAATTTAAGAGTCAAAGTACATTATAATTAACGTTGCTTACCTATAAGCGTATGCCAAAAGAACTTGATGGATTTCATGAACTCCGCTGCACTGGAACCCCTGCATTTAAAGGTGATAGCATTATCATGAAGGAAAATTCCAATTGCAAAGAACGTGATAAATGAGTTCTGGAAGCAAATGAAAGCATTTAAAACAAAAATGTAATGATAAAATAAAACCTCAAATCCACTATCAAGAGATTCAAGAATCTTCATCGTCCTTAATTTCTCGAAGAGTGTAGCGAGGCATCGAGCTTGGCTAGTGGAAGAATCTGCATCCCTCTCCCAAAAGATCATCCCTTGGAGCAATTTGAAGTACTCAAACTTTTTGCAAAAAAAAAGAAAAAGAAAATCAGAACCAAACCCAACCAAGCCCAGATTCAGAACCACCGGAACCACGATCAGAGCTCGCACCACTGCCAGAGTCGCGCCAACACAAGTCTTTGCCACCCTCCTCGTCGCTGTGGCACCTCTGTCTCGCCCAAACCGGATCCGCGAGCCAGACCCACCATAAAACACTGCCGGAGCCACCTAGCTGCAACCTAGATCATAGCCTCGAATTGCCACCGCGCCACGCGACCTCCACCCCGCCATCACACACCCACAACTGCAACGCCCATGAATCCTTCGCCGGAGACAAAGAGAACGAAGAGATAGATTTTAAAAATTGAGATGCATAAGCTGAAAAGGGAAGAAATAAGGATATGCACATTGGGGATAGGAAGAGCCATGAAAAAAAAAAGATGAAATACAAAAATTCAATTGACATTGATTTAAATTTTTTTTAAAAAAAAAGGGCTAGTGTCTATCCTTCGAAAAAAAAACTTTATTAAGGATGTGAGTTTTTAATTTGTTTAAAGTGAAATGCGATTCTAATAAGAATAAATGATTTACAATTGTATCATAAATTAATATTATTTTTTAAATGAATTTTGAAGATATAATAAATGAATAATTATAGTTAAGTTATTAAGACTATCACCTAATTATTAATTATCAGATTAAATAAGTTAGGTGGTCGAATGATAAAAAAGAGGTAGCGAGATAAATAAATGAGATTAATGTTAAGCTTTCTTAAAAAGCTATTGTTTGTGATGGAAGACAACTGTACAACATTAACGCAATTAATTAAGAATTAAAATGCAACAAATAATTTATGTTTTTATTTATTTAATAAAAATGAAAAAATTACTAATAATAGAAAGATGCAACTTTTGGCGGGAAAAAAAGCTACCAAAAGTTGACACTTGTCAAAACTTTCCTTGAAATAACTCTGAATTATTTATAGTATAGATATTATATGTTTAGATACTTCACTTATTATACAATATGAGACTTTGAAATATTATACAACATAATATGAAATATTAGTATGTTAGTTTATTACTTAATATATTTTATAATATTAAAAAATATATTTAATTATTACCAGATTCGATCATGATTAAACTAGTGAATTGTGAACTGTGTCTTCACCGGTTCAATGACCGGTCCAATTTTAAAAATATTGGAAAATACTAAAAACAACTAAAGCCTATTTTCACTATTTGAGGTTGGTTATATGGATCAAATGATCCGAATTGAGTCTTGTCAAAAACTAAATCTTCGTAGAGGTCATTTAGATCAAAATAATTTCTAATGGTTTCACTTAAAGTTTTTCTTAGTTTTCATCTATGTCTAATAATTGGATTATCCTCAATTTGATCAACTCTTCTAACTAGAGATTCGACATGTCTTATTCTCATATGTCCAAACCATCTAAACGCAATTCTACCATATTTTTCTTAATAGGTGTCACTCTTACTTTCTTTATAATGTATTCATTCATGATATTATTTTTTCTTGTATGACGACTTATCTAACGTAACAGTCTCGTCTCTACCACACTTATCTTAGGATTTTGTTGGCACTTTACTATCCAACATTTAGTATTATAAAGCATTACTAGTCTTATAGTTGTGTAATAAAATTTCTCTTTTAGATTAAGAGGCACGTTTCCATTACATATAACATCTAAAACATTATTCTATTTCATCAACTCGGCTTGAATCATATGATTTACATTCCCTTTTATTTCTCCATCACTTTGTATGATGGATCTAAGATACCTAAACTATGTGACTTGTGGTATGATATGATCTCTAATTTTCACCTCCAAGCTAGTGTTATCATGCATCTAGCTAAACTTGTATAATTGCATTCCATATACTCTGTTTTACTCCTCTTTAAACAAAAGCCATGTGATTCCAAAGCTTTCCTCCATAACTCTAACTTACCGTTAATTCCCTCTTTTGACTCTTCTACTGGGATTATATCGTCTGCCAAAAGCATGCATTGAGGCATTGACTCCTAGATATGTTGAGTAAGAATGTCCAAAACCAAGGTAAAAATATAAAGGCTCAAGGTTGTCCATTGGTGTAAACATATGGCTATAGGGAAATCTTCTATAGTCCCACTATGTGTTTGCATATTAATTTTAACCTCATTATACATATCTTTGATTGTCTGAATATAAGCAACATGAACTTTCTCATTCTTCAGCTCCTTCCACAAGACTTCTCTTAGCACCATATTATTAGGCTTTTCCAAGTCAATGAAAACTATGTGTAGATCTCTTCATTTCATCTAATACCTTTCCATCAAACCTCGCAAAAGGAATATTGATTCCATGGCTAACCTCCCAAGTATAAAACCAAGCTAGTTCTCTGAAATGTGAGTCTCGTATCTCAATCTCTATTCAATTACTATTTCTCATAGTTTCGTAGTATGAGTCATGAGTTTAATCCCTTTGTAATTACCACAATTTTGTATATTTCTGGTGTTCTTATAAATAAGAATCGAAGTACATTTCCTTTATTCATCTGACATTTTCTTAGAACTTAGTATCTTGTTAAACAACTTTGTAAGTTAGTTTATACATTTCTCTCCTATGTACTTCTATACTTTAATAAGTATATTATGTGGTTCAACTACTTTTATATTAGTCATCATCTTTAGTACTTCTTTTACCTTACTCCTGAATTGTACAATAAAAGATATAATTTTGGTTCTCCTGTCTAGTGTTTAAAATATATAAGTCCAATAAAGTTGTTCGTCATTCCTTAAATAACTTGTGGAAATAATCCTTCTATCGTTTCTTAATATCTCGTTTTGTAACCAAGACTTTATCCTCTTTGTCCTTAATACATTTCAATTTATCTAAGTCTCTTGTTTTTTTTCTCTACTTTTAGTAAGCCGATAAATATACCTTTCCCCATTTTTAGTGTCTAAAGATTTATATAACCCTTTAAAAGCTTTAGCTTTCACCTTGCTCACCGTCTTCTTAGTATTTTTCTTTGCTACCTTATTTTTTATTTTTTTTAATTCTCATCATTTTTACACAAGTGTCAAGTTTTATAATACTCCTTTTTGACTCTATCATTCTCTTGAACACTTACTTCCCACCATCAAGATTCTTTAGCCTTAGGTTTAAAGTCTCTTGATTCACCAAGTATCTATTTTGTTATCTTCCTAATCCCTTTAGCCATCTCGGTTTATATATTATTTGCACTTCCTTGTGCCTTCAAAATCTCTTCCTCCAAATTTTTCTCTAGAAGATCATTTGTTTTCCTCCTTTAGTTGCCACCATTTGTTCCATGGGCTCTTGTTTTGGCAATTTATCCTTACTCTTATCTTAACACATACATCCATAACCAAAACCCTATGTTGGATAGTCAAGCTCTCTCCATGTATAATTTTGCAATTCATGCAATGCTTTCTATCCATTTTCCCTACCAAAAAGAAATTGATTTGTGAGCAAGAAACTACATTTTTGTACGTGATGAGATGCCTTTCCTACTTTCTTAAACAAGTGTTAACTATTGTGAGATCGAAAGCTATCGAAAAGTCTAAAATAGCTTTGCCCTTTGCATTAGCTTCCCCTAGACCGTACCACCACGCAAGCCATGTCCATTTAGATCCCATCCTAAAATAATATTTTCTCCTAAAGGTATTTCTTGAACTAAACCTTTTAAATCTTTTAAAAAATTCATCTTTTGTTACTTGTCTAACCCTACTTGAGGTGCATACGGGATAACATTAAAAGTATCTTAATCTACTACAAACTTTAATTATGTGATCCTATCTCCCACCTGCATAACATCCACTATATTATTCTTCCAATCTTTATCTACTATTTTGTTTACTTCATTTCTAGATCATACATTGTCGATATACCAAAGTTTAAAATCTAAAGTGTCTAATTCCCTAGCTTTTTTTTCCAACCCACTTAATTTTTGTAGGCACATAAAATTAATTATCTTAATCATTGTGTCAACTATTTTCATTGTTTTACCTATAAGTATGTCAATATTTCCAAGTTCCAAAATGAATCATACTTTCGTGAATTAACTTCTTTACCATACTCATTCACAAAAAATTGGGAACCCTTACTTTTTTCTTTTTCTTTTTCACTATATCCAAACGTTGATGTAGTGACTCTTGTAAATTTGTCATTGTATTTGAGTCATAGAGCACAGTACTTACGAATAATGACTTAGTATTAACGCACTCACATTATCTATTTTTATCATGAAGATTCGATAAAATTTTACATTAATTATCGATTACTTAACATAACATACCTCTTTTATCCAAGTTTGAGACTAATTGTGTAAAATATTTCAATAAATCACAACATATCCAAAATTTGTCAATTTGACGATGTAAGAAAAAAAAATTGTCAATTAGACGAAACTCCCAAAGCATCAATGTAAGAAAATGCTTGGCATCCAGTTTTGCTATGAAGTCTTTGTAGTGATCACTTTTTTAGTATAATGCACTACAAAGACATCAATCTTTGTTTGAAAGGCTAAATTGAATAATTATAATTGAAATTAATTTTATTATCTTCTATTAGATTTTATAATGGTTTGTAAATGTCTACCTCTATTACGATTGGATCTGTCATTCCTATCTTCCAGCTAATTATTCTGTCAAATCCAATTCTTATGCTCTCTAACGGTTACTACTCTATATTAGGAATCAATCAAGGATTTGTCCCAATCTGTGATATCATGATTATTTTGTTTCCTTTCATAATTAGAATTTTATTTTATTCCCATAAATAGCTAGAAAGTCTTTTGTTCTTTTGTGTATATATATGTATCAGCTGTATCAGTTACGTATGTACAAGAATTATCCTTCAATAAAACAAGGAATTCTTTTTACATGGTATCAGAGCAGGTTAGAATCCATCTCCCTGTTTTTCCGCCAATTGAACAAGGAGAAAGACAAGATGGCAGGGGAACTAACCAAAACGTCATCGTCAATCAAAGGCGAAAAGGCACCTCATTACCAATTGAGTAGCTCGGACAGACCTGGTGACCAACTGGTTGCGCACGTTCTGAAAGGGACAAACTACCCAACATGGAAGAGGGCGATGACCAATGCTTTGACGTCGAAACACAAGATGGTGTACGTGAATGGTAAACTGCCGAAGCCCAAAGCAGGGGATCCCAACGAAGAAGATTGGACAACCTGTAATTCGATGGTAATGTCTTGGATCCAAAATTCCTTAAATGAAGAATTGTTTGACAGCGTTGTTTACCATGACACAGCCCAGGGCATGTGGAAGGAGCTGGAAGAACGATTCTCTCAAGGAAGTGGTCCCCGGATTCAAGAAATCAAAAGGGAACTAGCAAATACATGTCAAGGAGATATGAATATCTCTGCATATTATGCTAAGATGAAGAATTTGTGGGAGCAACTCAACAGTTTTGCAAAGCCTCACAAAGATGGATGTACTGGATGCACATGCGGAGTTGCTGTGAAAGAAAAGGAGGAAGAAAAACTCCACCAACTTCTCATGGGCCTAAATGATGCCTACGGAGTTGTGAGGTCAAACCTCCTATGCAAAGACCCATTACCAAGTCTATCAAATGCCTACTCCTTGTTGACATCAGAAGAAGTGACAATTGGAAGACCCTCTGTGCAGCCGGTTGCATTCAAAATTAATGTTGATGGACATAAGGGGAGAGATCAGAATAGAAAGCTAAGATGTGAGCATTGTAAGAAGACTGGTCACATTAAGGACCATTGCTTTGAAATTGTGGGCTACCCACCAAACTGGCAAGGGAAGAAGAAAGGAAAATTTGCAGCTCATGTAGGCATTTCAGAAACAAAAGAAAAGGAGGTCCCTCAAGGACAAACTAGCCAACTTTCCAAAGAGCAAATTGATCAACTCATGGCCCTACTCGCTAGAGAAAACCAATCTGGACCAGCAGTAAATTTCATCGGTAATGTTAAAAAATCTTCAGAATGGATCTTGGATAGTGGAGCATCAGACCACATATTGTCTGATAAAACACTATTAAAGAGTAAAATAGATCTAAAGAGTCCTGTTAAAGTAGCTCTACCTAATGGGGAAAAGGCTGATGTGAAATTAATAGGAGAAACAAAGATAAATGGGGAAGTTTCCTTGAAGAATGTTTTATACTTGCCTGATTTTAACTGCAATTTGGTTTCTATTAGCAAGTTGACTAGAGAGCTGAATTGTTTTGTTCTTTTTCTTCCTGATGGTTGCTTGGTACAGGACCTTACCACCAAGAGGGTGATTGCAGCGGGTAAGCTAAAGGGGAATCTTTACTTCCTTGATCAAGAACAAGAAAGTCAAATTAATGCAGCAAGTTCAAATGTTGGGGAAGTTTGGCACCGAAGATTGGGTCACATTCCTCTTTCTAGATTGAAGTTTGTATTTGATGGTTTAGATGTTGGTGAAAATAAGTTTTCAAATCCATGTGATGCATGCCATTATGCAAAGCAATGTCAAAGTACTTTTCCTTCTCAAAATAATAAATCCAAGAATGTCTTTGATTTAGTTCATCTTGATGTATGGGGACCTTATAAAGTTAGAACTCATGATGGACATGCATATTTTCTTACCATCGTAGACGATTGTTCAAGGGGGACTTGGGTTTATATGATGAAAACCAAATCCGAAGCACCAACATTATTCGAACATTTTGTGAAAATGATCCGAACTCAATTTGGAATTCAGATCAAGAAAGTCAGATCAGATAATGCTCTTGAATTTGTTCATGGAAATCTCAAGCATTTCTTATCAAGCCAGGGAATGCTCCATCAAACTTCATGTCCACATACACCACAACAAAATGGTGTTGTGGAAAGAAAGCATAGGCATCTCCTTGAAATAGCTCGAGCTCTGCGCTTTCAGTCCAATATTCCTCTAGCATATTGGGGAGAGTGTGTAAAAACTGCAGCACATTTGATCAATCTCCTACCTACACCAACATTGAAAGGAAGATCCCCGTATGAGGTACTGTTTAAAGAAAAGCCAAATTATGAGCAGTTACGTGTCTTTGGCTGCCTATGCTATATTTACAACAAGCCAAAGCCTCATGACAAGTTTGAGTCAAGATCTAGACGTTGTGCTTTCATAGGATACACTCCAGGTAAGAAAGGATACAAAGTTCTTGACTTAGAGACAAATAAAATCTTCGACTCAAGGGATGTGGTCTTTTATGAAGATCTATTCCCATTCCAAAGTGAGAAGTTCAAAGAAATAGATGACAAAGAAACTCCACTTGGAGTGTTCCACAATGACACTCAAATCAACGAGGAACTCATTGATGAAGAAATAGAAGATGAACAAGAGTTAGGGAGAGAAATAGAAGATGCTGAAATAGGAAGAGGCAGTGAGGAACAGCAGGAGCAAGTCAGTGATGAGATGCAAATTGTTGAACAAAGACCAGCAAGGTCGAGAAGGGCTCCAACATACTTGGAGGATTATGTGCTGCACTATTCCAATAAGGAAGATTTTCCCCTAAAGCAAGTTACCCCTGTAATCACCCCTCAAGATGTTTATGGTAAGGATTCTATTTATTACCCCATTTTTAACATTACAAATTCTATGCAACCTAGTACTAACGTTGCAATGGAAAGTTTAATGGAACCAAACAATTTTGAGGAAGCAATGCAGCATCCAAAATGGCAAGAAGCAATAAGCAAAGAGCTGAAAGCTTTGACTGAAAATAATACCTGGAGTCTTATGCAGCTGCCAAGAGGAAAGAAAGCAATAGGTTCGAAATGGGTCTTCAAGATAAAGTACAATCCTGATGGATCTATTGAACGATATAAAGCGAGGCTCGTCGCAAAGGGCTATAGTCAAGTGGAAGGTCTTGATTACAATGAGACTTTCGCGCCTGTGGCCAAACTTGCGACTGTGAAATGTCTCATTGCGGTATCTGCAATTAAAGGATGGGAGCTACATCAGTTAGATGTAAACAATGCATTTCTCAATGGAGACTTGGACGAAGATGTCTATATGAAGATACCTCAAGGGTTGTATAACGAAGAGAAAGGAATGGTATGCAAACTTCACAAATCATTGTATGGATTAAAGCAAGCTTCAAGACAATGGTTTGGAAAGCTTGCTGAAACTTTATTACAATATGGATTCAAGCAAAGTGCCTTAGACAACTCACTTTTCACCATGTCAAAAGGAGACAGCAAGCTAGTGGTTTTGGCATATGTTGATGACCTAATTGTTGCAGGAAATAATAGAGAAAAATGTCAACAGTTCAAGAAGTACCTCCAAGCATGCTTCCATATCAAAGACTTGGGATCACTCCATTACTTCCTTGGTCTAGAGGTCAAGAGAAGTGAAAAAGGAATCCATTTGAGCCAACACAAATATGCAAAGGATATAATAGCAGAAACAGGTTTAAAAGGAGCAAAACATGCTGAGACACCTATCCCACAACAACATGGACTTTCTGCTGATGTTGGGGAGCCTTTAGAAGATGCAGCAGCTTATAGGCGAGTCATTGGAAGGCTTCTATACTTAACTCTAACAAGACCTGACTTGTCCTATGGGGTTCATCTACTCAGTCAATACTTGAAGGACCCACGGAAACCACACATGGAGATGGCAAAGCGGGTCATTAGATATTTGAGCAAAGATCCAACTCAAGGAATATTTTACCCTCACAACAATGAACTGGTCTTGAAGGCTTACTGTGATGCTGATTGGGGAACCTGTCCCACAACTAGAAGATCTGTAACAGGGTTTGTGACATTCCTTGGAAATGCTCCCTTAACATGGAAGTCAAAGAAACAGCCCACAGTGGCACTCTCATCTGCGGAAGCAGAATATAGGGCGATGGCCAAGGCAGCAAAAGAGATAATTTGGTTAGAAAATATACTCAAAGATATGTTTTCAGCAGTTCCTAGACCAATTGACCTGTTTTGCGATAATAAATCTGCTATGCACATTGCTACAAATCAAGTTTTTCATGAGAGAACCAAACACATAGAGTTAGATTGCCACTTTGTTCGTGAGAAGGTTCAAGCCAAGGTTCTAAATCTGATATTCGTCCCTTCTCATCAACAATTAGCAGATGTTTTCACTAAAGGAATTGGACAGGATCATTTTAGAACAATTTTGTGCAGACTTGGAGTAGAAAGCAGAAATTCATCAGCTTGAGAAAGACAAGGAACATCAGTTTACTTTGCAAGCTTTGTTCATTATCACAACGGCAGCTTGAGGGAGGCTATTACGATTGGATCTGTCATTCCTATCTTCCAGCTAATTATTCTGTCAAATCCCAATTCTTATGCTCTCCAACGGTTACTACTCTATATTAGGAATCAATCAAGGATTTGTCCCAATCTGTGATATCATGATTATTTTGTTTCCTTTCATAATTAGAATTTTATTTTATTCCCATAAATAGCTAGAAAATCTTTTGTTCTTTTGTGTATATATATGTATCAGCTATATCAGTTACGCATGTACAAGAATTATCCTTCAATAAAACAAGAAATTCTTTTTACAACCTCTACTATTAATATTAGAAATAACGATGGTGGATTTGGCAGACTGTAGAAGTATACTGAGAAAGAACAAATATCACTTAGGACTGCAAGGCATCATAAACAATAATTTGTTTAATGAGTATGGTGTCAATATGTGTATATATTTTTAGAATAAAACTATACAGTGCTGTCTTCATGTCTTGAGTCTTGGTAGTTGGGTATACGTATAGAATATTCCAAATCCATTGGTTACTATTATTATTATTATTATTTTGAGTTCCTTGGTTACTATTTATTTTTAATTTTAAACTAATTAATTTTAAAATATTAGACACTAATAACTAATAAAGTATTAATTATGAACAATAATTATAATTTTTATCATGTTTGAAGTACTGGAAACTATTCCTCTCATATGTTCACATGTTCAAATCTTTTTTTTTTCCATAATCATTACAAGTTCAAACCTTTAAAAGTAGAACAATGGATAGTAGTTATAATTAAAATTAAAAGATAAAATATGATAATTAATTACATCATCATTTATGTTACGTGTATATAAAAATCTTGTATCGAATGGTTGCTTGTGTCATGTCATGTTAGTAGGGTGTTTAAAGAAGCAACTATATTATTTACCTGACTCAACCAAGTTAATTCAAATGCTTCAGATTTTAAAAATTAAATTTATTGTAATTTTGAGAAAAGGTCGGATTATATTTCGAATAATCTTAATTAAATTTGTTACCTAAAATTATTTTAAAATTTATATATTTTTTATAATTAGTTATATATAATAAATTTTTTTTAATTTAAATTAATAATTTTTTATAATATAATAATATAATATTATTTATTTTAAAATATATATTATAAAATTTTAATTTTTAATTTTATAAATTTTATGATTTAATTATATAATATTTAAATTTATACATTATATTTATATATTAAATTAACCTAATTTAAATCCAATCATTATCAAACTGTTGAAAGATTGAGTTTAAATAAAAAAAAAATCTAATCAAAATATCAAGTTAGTTTGGATCAAGCCAAACTCTTCTCAAACTCATCTTATATACGCCCTGCGAGCTAGGTATGCTTTGTTTCCTCCCCTTGCAGTTGCAAGTGGCATCTATAAATGGTTAATTAATTATTAATTGCCAAACTTTAGCGCTGACAAGTCTCGATTTGAACACCGAACTTGAAGACCAAGCGAAAGCTGAGTTAAACCCACCGTCTTCCAATACCATTCCCAACCCAACCAAACCAATCCTCTTCTTTATCTTTTATTATCGAAACAAAACAACCTGGGCGGGCCAAATCTATCTACAAGTACAAGGAAGCAACGAGACACAGACAGAGATTGAAGTGAGTAATCATAATAATAATAATGGCATACGTAGATCACGCTTTCTCGATTTCGGACGAGGACATGATGATGGAAACCTCGTACACCGTCAACAACAAGCCCCCCATCAAGGAGATCGCCCTCGCCGTCTCCCTTCTCGTCTTCGGCACCCTCGGCATCATCATCGGTTCTCTCATGGCATACAACCATGTCGGCGGAGACACCGCTCACGGTAACGACATTTTTCCCTTCCATTCTATTTTCCCTTTAATTCCATTTGGGTTTTCTATTAAAAAAAAAAAAGATCTTAAATTTCTGATAAGAGAGGACTAAATGGGTAGCTGGAAAATTAGAGAGTACTACTACTAATTGTCCAATTGAGAAATTTGAAAACGAAATTCCATATGGGTTTTATGAAAAAAAGGTGAATTTTTTATTTTAAAAAAAAAGAGATCTTAAATTTCTGATAAGAGAGTACTAATTGGGTAGCTGGAAATTAGTTGCCCAATTGAGAAAGTTGAAAACTTGGCTGCATGCTTTATTATATTCTATTTGTTATTCTGAAATTTAGCAAATACCAGTGCAGAGTATAACAAACTAGCTGTTATGGGTTTTTTTTTCTTTTGGGTAAAGATTCTCTCCAGTCATAGGACCATCCTATTAGAGAATAGACACAAATTTTGTTAGGTAAGGATCTACCATGTTGGGTTATAGGGTCTATTAATTTTATTTTAAACAAATTGTGTCTTTCTATCACAGGAGAGAATTCTGATCTTTTCTTTTTTGATGATTTTAATTTGTGTTTGGAATGGATGATATATAGGGCTCTTCTTTGCAATACTGGGAACGATCTTGTTCATACCGGGTTTCTACTACACGCGGATTGCATATTATGCTTACAAGGGATACAAAGGCTTCTCTTTCTCTAACATACCTCCCGTGTAGGTGTAGCTAGCTACCTTTGCTGTCATAATTTTAAGTTCATATAGCATCCTCATGTTCATATCTTCCTTGGTTGTATTGTATGTCCTTTCTTTCTTTTTTTCTTTTTCCCTTTTTGTTTTGCCAGACAAATATTGGGTGTTTAGATTGTAATTGCTCTGAACAATATATATACTGCTACTTTTACCACGGTTAAGATTTTGTTCTGTAGAGTCAATCGTCCTGCTCTGAAATCTTTAGTTATTACATTGGTGAACGGTTGTAGTTTAATTTTCTGTATAATTGTAAGATTACTTCTCTCATCCATCACCCCCATCCTTTTTCCCCCTCTAGCAAAGCCTGTAATGAATAATAGATGCACGATTTGAGGACTTATTTTATTTTTCTCTTTTACTAACTTGATATTTGTCGCATTGCATTGGTCTGTACTTACCACATCAACAAGAAGTGAGTTATTGAAATTTCATATCACAACCTACCTTTTTTTCTTTTTCCCTCTTTTGTTTTTGAAATCTGTGGATATCAAAAGTATTTCAAGGTTATTCTCACTTATAAGGCTATCTGAGAAGTTTGAAATTGGGTTTCATGGCATCTTCTCCCATTTGATATAAGGGTAGAGAAAGTCAGATGATGGGTACTATTTGTGTCACCTATAATGCATATGCTTCTTTATCATTTAACAATCTGTGGATCATGCATCATTGATATCTGATTTTGCTCCAATTGAAACAAGGCTGGGTGTGTCCGGCAACTAGTTGGGAACTTGGGAGAGGATGTCATTTAATTACTTATGTGGGATGTATGCTTGCAAATAGCAATAATCAATTTTAGGTGCTCATATGGAGCTCAATTTAACAATTGAGCCACATCTCATTGTTGTCTTCATTTTCTTTGTGAAGATTGGTTAACAAGATTTTTAGCAGCTATACTAATTAGAATAATGTCCTTTTTTAATTTGGTATTTATGATGCCCCATTATCCTTGGTTTTGTTTTTTGGCCTTTTGCATTTAGATTTAGATGTTGAGAGATGGAAACAGTCACAATCTTTCTCAATACTGAACGTGCTCTTCTTCATCTTGGACTATTCCTTTGTATATGATTCAGAAAGTCATTGTCATCCAGGTAGATGTTTGGACTACTTGCTTGAGGTTTTAAAAACCATTTATAGTATCAATCTACCAATCATGTCAATTATATGTGCAAGGGGAAGATTGCTATAGAAAGAACTAACAATCAAACAGATGGTTAGGGTTTGTAATGCCCTGTAGAAAGTATAGCCATGTTAGTTTATCAGAGGTAGTGTATTACTCAGGAAATTATAAGTCTTTTAAGGATAAATCCGTGATTTGAAAGAAATACATAGGAGAAAAATGCTTAAGGAGTTAAAGAAAATCTGTTCAATTTTATTATAGCTGTTGCCCTTGGGACGGAATCTCAGGATTTAGTATGACAATTATGGTTTATGTGATCTTTAGCAACGGGTGGTGATGACAACGCATTGCTTGAAATGATACGTGGCTTAGTGGATGTCTCATATTTATGCAGCTATGCTTTGCAGCAGTGTGCTAGACAAGTAACTGAGAAAAGCTTAGTAGGCAAGGTTACAATGGAAGTTTGTAGAAAGCAATCAAATGCGGTATTGATTCCTAAACACGTACTCCAATATTATGATATACCCGTTTCTATTTTGTTGGGAACTGTTGAGAACAACACAAGTGAATGATGTCAAAGAAGATGTGAATGATAGCTTGAAAAGCAAGTGGTAATGAGATATGTTCCCACTTCACAGTTTTCATGGCACTGTGTTAAGAGAAGGTCATTATATACTTGAATAGTACTCTCTTCTCGTTAGGACTTAGGGGCATATTCATTTCATGTATATAGCAACACGAGGTATGTTACGCAAGTGGATCTGGATGTCCCACCTTGCTTATTAATCTAATGTCATCGTGTTCGTTTACGTCATGGCAGCATGTTTGGCTTTGTTTAATTTTTACTCAATATCAGCTTTTCAAAATGTAAAATAAGTTAATTTAAACATGCAAATAGTCCTTTGGTTGAATTTGAAAGAATTACCTTTCTTTTACACACTCGAATCATTTTACACTGGATCAGGATTTTTTCTTTTTCTTTACTAACGTAAGTCTTATTATGAGAGAAAAAGGCTCAAATAATTTTTTTGTTTGAATTGGTAGATTCTTATATAAGTGATTGTGGATTCTTTCACAATAAACGGAGTTCCTCTACAAGACCTTCTCCTCTAACGAGTAAAAAGGAGAAGAACCAAATCCTTTTCCACCTTGCTTATGCCATTTGCTACCGACTTGTTATCACAATTCCAATATAACATTGTGTTTGCATGACAAGTAATGAGGAGAATGAAAATGGAACAAAGGGGTGAGGAATAAGGAATTATTTCCCTTTCTCTCAAAGATCAAAGTTTTCTTCCTTCCATAATTGAGATGAAATGTGAGGAAATAAATTCTTATAGGTCAAATGGTAAGCATTTACATTTCATTTCATTCCTTTATTATTGAACTCCTAAACAAGGTAACACAGTTTTGTTCTTATCCCTTATTAATCTTCTAGGTAATGAAGCTTTGTTCCATTTCTTCCATTTTCTTTCTAGCTCATCTTCACTAGTTCTAATTTGTTCTATTAATGAAAAGATATTTAAACACAGTGTAAGGATACACAATGTGAGAATAGTGAATATGAATGTGTAAGTGGCTCAAAAAATGTTAAGAATAGGTAAAAATTACTTGAGATTCATGTGAGATTTTGAAATTTAAGTACTTATTTCTTTTTTTCACTACACTTCAAAATTTTTGGCTACTCTTGTTGCATTATGAAGCTAAATTGAAAGTAATTTCTTACATTGGCAATTAATAAAAATGAAAAACTTTTTATTCTGTTTCATTTTTTCTACGTACAGCTTTAATGTTTATTTATGCTATATTATGTGCATAAAATATTTTAAAAAATGACAAGTGTTACATTATGACCGCTTGTAAATACAAGTGAGAGTATCTTTGGTATATAAAATTAATTTTGGAGCAATGAGAATAAAGAATGGTATATGTTGAAATTGGATTATCACTTCTATTGATTATTTAAAAAGCATCCTGTAAGTCAATAGTAATTATGATATAATCTTCTAGGTTTGTTCTTTCACCAAATTACTTTTTCTTATCATTTATTCATATGTTTTTAGCCCCAATATATATGAAAAAAGAAAGAAAGAAGGATCTTATAATTGTGAAATTCTAACTTAAAACTAATTGATATTAAGTGGAATAGGTAGAAACAAACAAATCTAGCGAAGTAAGTAGCAATAAGCCTAGCGAAGTAGACAGAAATAAGTTTAGCGAAATAAGCGATGTAAATGAGATCTTGACTCTAATACTATATGAAATTTTAATCTAAAATCAATTGATATTAAGTGGAGTGACCTAATAAATATATAAATCGCACTCAAAATATTAAAACAGACGATATGAGACTCTTAACAATGACGACGACAAACATCACACGATCATTTTTATTAGGAGTATACGACAAAGCCTACAACAAAATATCTTGTCACACAGAAAGAAAAGAGTTTGTTAATAAAAACACACAGAATTTTTTTTTTAAGAATAATAATATTGTTAACAAGTATCTTAAAAATACCGGTCAAGGAGTATTCAACGCCTTATATCAAATATGTTTAATTACTTCTTAAGGAGAGAACTTATATCAAATATTTAAACACCTTATATTATATATGTAATCATTTTTCTCAAACTAAAATTACGTAAATAATTAATCAAAAGTAAAAAAATGTGTTTAATTACTTAAAAGAAGAAAATAATAAATAATTTTAAATTATTAATATATTAAATTAATATTTTTATTTTTAATTTCTTAAGTTAAACACTTGTTAATATTAATATTTTAAAATAGTTGTTGTATCTTTATTTAATATGTTTTGTATTAAGTATTTCGATATTGTTAAATATTTTTTGTTTATATATTTTTAAATTATTTTTAAAATTTTTATTATATTAACGTATTTACATTATATCATATTTGTTTCTAATAACTATTTGGATTGATACTTCCTAAGATATAATAGGACCGACTGACACAACCTGAGAGAAGCCCGTTTGACAGTTGTGTTTCTGTGCAAATGTGCATCCCAGTGATCCCACGGTACTATACCAAAAAAAAAATTAAAAAAAAAAAGGTACTAGTTCTATTTCAGCTTTTGTTTAGTTTGCGTGTAGTGTACATCGTACGGCGGATATTTGCTGATAAGATTGGAATTAACGGTGAGGCTTGCTCGTTGTGTCAAACAACAAAACAAAGGAACAGGTATCTTTTTTTGATTTTTTTTTTCTCAAAAACATTGAAAAGTCTACTCTTTCTTCCTATCATTCACAATTTCCTAATCGAGGTTACTGATCTGATCTGACTGTATTGGTTTGGGTTGGTGAAGTGAACACGACGATGAGGATGGGTGCATCTGCGAGAATTATCGTAACAGCAATGGCTGTGATAGCTTTATCGACCTCTCTCAATTGGACCGAAGCTTCCACTGCTTCTGCATCCGTGGGTGAGTTCGTCGACAAGACCATCTCTTCTCACAACATCGTCATCTTTTCCAAGTCCTATTGCCCGTGCGTATAGTCACTCTCTCTCTCTCTCACTCTTTTTATTTGGTTTTTGATTCAGTTCATTCCCGAATTACGTTGATCTGGTTGATTTGATTCCCATTTTATTATTATTATTTTGGTGGTGGTGTTGGATCTGCCTAAAAGGGAGGTGGTTTAAATCTGATTATTCACTTCTCGTTAATTTTGAAACGGATATGTAGTCGGTATCTTGAGTGTTCTGGACTTAATTAAAAGGCTTTAGTATTTCAGAAGTTTCAAAAAACGAGAAAAACAATTCGAGATCTGACCTGGCTACATTCGTGTGTGTGCCATGAAACATAAACTGCTGGCACATTGTTTCTGAATTCTGACTGGCACATAGTTACCAGAAACGAAGTATCTGATGATACACGGTACGGGTGTACGAGTACATGTTTTGTCACTTTTTGCAATCATATTACAATACTTTCTTTATAATGAGTTTGGTATGCGGTACATAGTAAGGCGAATCCGGTATGCGATTCACAAGTTATTGAGCGAATCTGGTAATTATGGACTGACATAAAGTGGTTCTTCTTCCGCAATTCGTATATATCTATGAAGCACAGATACTTCATAATGTTTGTCGTATCCATATCTGTACCAACTACTCGTATACTTGATAAATGTTAATTTAATTTTTTAACAAAAATTATATATTTGTACCATATTCGTGTCGTATCTAATACTTGTATTCGTATCCGTGCATCATAGGTATCTATATATGCTCATGGCATGTAGGAAGCTTTAATTTATTCATGGCTAATGCTCACTATACTGCCATCTTAATTGTCTGGATATGCGTTGGGATCATATATAGTGTATTTGAATATTCCCTGATAGTTGCTTATGTTTTGACTTTTGAATAGGAGGACTGTAGGGATATGATATTTTGGATCACATTATAATCTGTTTATGTTTGGAATTGCTTGTTACGTGATTATAATGTGATTACTGATCACTTTCCTATAAAACAGTAAAACAGTCCTTTCTTTGTGTGTCTTATTTTTTTCTCACTCCCTTTTTGTTCTTGGCTGGGCTCTGCACAATGTCATTGCGTATATTTTTCACAAGCTTTGTGGGGATTACTGTTGAGTGTTTCTTAACTGTGCACAAAATTGTTACTCTAACACACAACAAATTATGCCCATAAATCAATAGATGGGTTATTCATTATGCTGTTTTTCCTGATTTCTTTGTGGTATTTTAGGTACTGTAGAAGAGCAAAAGCTGTTTTCAAAGAGTTGAACCAAGTGCCATATGTTGTTGAGCTTGATGAGAGAGGTATATTGAAAACTTCAGCTTGCTTTTTGTTTTGTTTTTTTTTTTAATATTATTATTTCTGCTAGAATTGGTTCTAGCTCTAATGGAATGAATCAAATGCTGTAACTTCACAATTGGCATTTATGAAAAGCAGTGCTGGGTTTGAATCCCATTTCTGAGACTGAAAGCTTTCTGGGGGAAAATATAAAGCAGTATAAGTTGTGGAAGAAGATAGTTTGCTTCTTACAGGAGCTGTTTAGTGTAGATAGGGAGAGAAAACCTAATAAAGGGTTTAAATTGAAACTGTTTCTTGATAGCATGTTTATGTTGTGTAATTATGTTAAGGGGTCATTGCTGTTACTGAGATAGAGAGACTTCTTTCTTGCAGATGATGGCTCGAAGATTCAGGATGTCTTGAATAATATTGTTGGAAGGCGTACTGTGCCACAAGTTTTCATTAATGGAAAGCACCTTGGAGGCTCAGATGGTAAGTCTTTTCTTAGCAAGAAAAAAAAATAGCTTTTTCCATGTTAAAAAACAAAGTATGATTCTCCTTGAAATTCCCTGAAATACTTGTTGATTGACCGATTTCCAGATACCGTTGAAGCTTATGAGAGTGGACGTCTAGCTAAACTTTTAGGAATTGAGACAGAGGATGATGATGATGATCTCTGAATCAGATTATTAATAAGGGGGAGCTCTATTGCGAAGCCTAGATTGTATTATGTGACCAATATGGAATCTTTTACATGTAAGGGCATGATGAGATTACATTTTGGCACAGCTTTATATCATGTGATGGATAGTTTTCCAATTATCACTGGATGCTCTCTCTTCCCCCACCCCCACCCCCGCTTCCTACTTCTTTTTTAACTGGACGTGTTTGGAATTGGATAGGTACCCCATCTTTTGCTGCAGCAGCTTATATTTTCCTGCTTACTGTATTTTCTCTCGTACTTTCGATTTTTCACCTTATTTAGCGAGTATAATATTATGGAATGATTGTTTGAGGAGTCAGAGTGGGAATGGAAAGTAGAATGGAATAGGGGGATGAAATGATCATTTCATTACATTGTTTGGTTTTATTAGGAATAGAGTGGTCATTTCTGTTTTGGAAGTGTATATGCATGCAATGTCACTTCCTTTTTTGGCTGATGGTGAACTGAGCATAGGATGTATTTTTTTGAATAACTAAACAATTTACATTCCTTAAGTTTGTATACCTTCAGATTCCTTAAGCTTCACTCTTTCTTCTACACTCTTTCTTCTAAGTAACAAGACGATTAAAGGATCTAAATATGTATGCTTAGCTCATTTATACAAATCTTTGGACTGGAATTTGAGTGTTCCTTCCCATCTTTATTCAATACTTCAACGTCTAGTGTCTTGTTTTCCTATTGCCTCAGATTATGAGCTGAACACCCTCAATTTTCTAAATGAGGTGTAGGATAGACTGGTTTGTCCTATATACGAGTTATAGAAACAGAGGCAATTAGGGAGAGGTGCATTACTTTCAGGACTTTGATCCAGGCTGCATTAAGTAACCTCAGTATTTTACTATTGATGATGTCTTAAAGTGTGGACATGCATATTAAGAAGGTTGAACTATAGCTCTGCGTAGTTTGGAAGAGCATTACTGCTATTGCAGATACATCAGCACTTATGTTTGGTCAACCCTCAGTAGGTGCCAATTTGTAATTGACACCCTCTAATTCTATTGGTTTGGTTAGTCACTTCGATGATCACTTCGTATTTGTATGCCATATTTTCGGTTCTAAGCAGCAGACAGTATCTTCTCGACCTAGTTAGCTATGACCTCGCTCATAAGATGATGTACATGGTTCTGATATTGACAGTAAAAAAGCTGGTAGCAGAAGGTTCGACTTCTTGCTCAGGGAGGGTGGTGTAGTATAAAATTTTAAGATAATTCACCCAGAGTTTAAGATTTAAGGATAGCTGTTGTTAGAAAAGTCAAAATGATGGAGACTCATCCAATATTCAATCAAAAGTCAATAACAATGCTAACTTATAATGACAAAAATTCTGATAAAAATATTCTATCTACTTAATTTTTTTAAAAAAATTATATATTCCCAGAGCTTTTCCTTATAAAGCATAATCAAACTGTCGTGCTGGTGATGGTTCTTGTGGGTTTTCTTTTCACCTTACACAGCAACCAGGTTGAACCTCTTTTCCAGTAAGTAAAGGTTAGTAACAACGGCAAGCCTTGGTTATCAAGGTTCAACTTGTTCTTTATTTCTTTTTTCTAAAAGAAGAAAATACATTGCACTTTAGTTTATTTTTATGTTTTTTATTAAAATTCTTGCAGGGTTGAAATCCCAGGGATTTGTCGTTGAGCACGATGGCGGTGCTATCAAAACAGGTAAGGGACGAGATAGGGCACAAACCATGGGTTTGGGTAGAGCTGGTAAAACGGGTCAAACCCGTTGGGTTGACCCGCGAATCCGCTATTTTTAAACGGGGTGGGTTTAATATTTGAACTCATTTTTAGTTTTTAACCCGCATAACCCACCCTGCATAACCCGCGAATTATGTGGGTCGGGTGCGGGTTGACCCGTCGGTTACCCGTTTTGGTAACTGACTCAATTTTTTTTTTTTTTTTTCTTTTCTTCACTTCACCTTTTCTGATTTTTCGTTCACTCTCCCAGTCCCGAGACTTCACTCTACACTCTCACTCTCGGTCTCACATCACGACTCACTCACTTCACCGTTCACACTTCACTCTCATCTCACTCACTTCGCTCACTCTCTCTGTCTCGCTCTCGCGGTCACTCTCCGGGCTCAGATCTCCAGTCTCACTGTCTCGCTCGGGCTCAGTTCAGTTCCTTCGTCCTCCATCGCTGTTCTTTGTTCTGTCTGAGCAGATCTGCCGTCCCGAGCTCTCTCCATTGTTGTTCTGTTCGAGCTCGAGCTCAGATCTACCGTCCGTCCGTCGCTCTCTCCGTTGCTCTCTCCGTCGCTCTCTTCGTCACTGCAACTACCGTAGGTACGTTGGAATTAGCACAAACAGGCTTACAGGCATGTTGGACTACTTCCTTTTATTTCTGTTGTCTCCTTCAAACTGTGTATATGGCAAAAAATGCAAAATAAAGTCAAGTTTATTGTTATTCAAGGATGGTAGTTAGTTAGATAAGTCAAAGTAGTGGGAACCATTAAACCACTCATCCAATAAAGGTTAAAAACTTCATGCTGGTAAAAAAAAAATCTGGCTATTTAGTATTTTCCTAACCAGAAAACTAAAAGCTCATGATATGTAGTTGGTGCACACCAACCAGTTATTTACCTGGCAAAAGGAACACCAAGATGCATAGAGCAGCAAAAGATATTCTACAGTGTTCACGCTTAGAGAAATTAAGCACTGATAGATAATTGCATTGTATGTAGCTCCATATTTATGACCATGAGCAATAGGCATCATCACTTGCATATTAGTATATCCTTTGTGAGTGAGTGGCATGCTCCTCATCATTGAGATCCTCCCTGTGACACTTTATAGTCATTAGTAATATTCTACAACCAGTTGAATGTTAACTCCAAAATGTACTTATTTATAGTCTGGTTCTGGAAACTTATTTATAGTCTGGTTCTGGCAACTTATTTATAATCTTAGATAAGAATTATTAGATTGGTTATTTAATTCAAAATGAATAATTAAAATAAACTAAATACATAGTTTAATTATTTAGTTCCTATTCGTAAATAAATTACTCTTTAACTGTAAATCTCCTAACATATATTAGACATGAAACACAACAGAGAAAGAGCTTGAATATGAGAACCTCATATATTGCAAAGATTGTGGGATTGGCAGAGAATTATGTACAAGAGCAGAGTTTATTAAGTTGGTTAGAAACTAATAGTACTATAAAACTACTAGTACATTCGTCCTTACATGCTTCTCGCCCTATGAGAACTTCTAAGATTGTTTGGAAGCAAGATTGTGTGCTGGATTGTGTGCTGGTTTGTGTGCTGGATTGTGTGCTGAGATTTTTGCATGTGTCATGTGTGTGATGGATTATGCTGGTGCATAGTGCTCAGCTTGTATTCTTAATTAATTGTTATTACTTATTCGTTGTGTGTACTCTTTTTTTGTTACAAATTTTGCAGTGGCTTTATTTGAGTGTTTATTTGCAATTGAAAACATAAAATGGACTCCATCAACAATATTTCTCTTGATCTTGAAAGTGTGGATCGTATTATTGATGAGTCACATTTCGAACCTCCAAAGAGAAAGGCTAAAACATCAACGTCTGATTGTTGGAACTTTTTCACAAAGATAGGAGTGGGTGACGATGGAGTAGAAAGGGCAGAATGTAATTCTTGTAAAAAGAAGTATAAGGTTGGGGGTAGATTATATGGGACGTCATCTTTAAATCGTCACATCTCAATTTGTAAAGAAGTTAAATTTGACAATGTTGGTCAAATGATGATAGACATGCAAGGAAAACTAAAGTCTCAAAAGATAGATCAAATGGTATCACGTGAGATGTGTGCCGCTGCAATCATTGAGCATGATTTGCCATTCAACTTTGTTGAGTATAACAAGATTAGGAGTTGGATAAAGTACTTGAATCCTGATGCAAATCTTATTTCAAGGAATACAGCAAAAGCCGATGTCTTAAATATTCACAACAGAGAGAAAGAAAGGCTTAAACAAACAATGGCTAGCATTCCAAATAGAATATGTCTAACTTCTGATTTATGGACAGCTTGTACAACAGGGGGTTACATATGTTTAACTGCCCATTTTGTTGATACAAATTGAAAGTTAAATAGCAAGATTCTCAATTTTTGTCACATGCCTCCTCCTCACACCGGATTTGAATTGGCTTCAAAGATTTTTGATTTTTTGAAGGAATGGAAAATAGAGAAAAAGATTTTTTTTCTTACTTTAGATAATGCATCCGCTAATGACAACATGCAAGACATTTTAAAAAATAACCTTCATATGAGTGATTGGTTGTAATGTGATGGGGAATTTTTTCATGTTCGTTGTTCTGCCCATATTTTAAATCTCATTGTTCAAGAGGGATTGAAAGTGACTAGTGATGCCTTGCACAAAATTAGAGAGAGTGTGAAATATGTGAAGGGATCAGAGGGTAGAATGAGAAAATTCCAAGAATGTGTTGCACAACTTGGTCTTGAGTCTGGTGTGTCAGGAAAGGGTTTGCGTCTAGATGTTCCTACTAGATAAAATTCAACTTATATCATGCTTGAAAGCGCTCTCAAATACAAACGGGCATTTGGTAATTTCTAAACAAAAGATGCAAATTATAAATATTGCCCTTCGATTGATGAGTGGAAAAGAGGAGAAAAAATTTGTGAATTCTTATTACCATTTTATGATACTACCAATTTGATTTCTGGCATATCCTACCCTACTTCCAACTTGTATTTTTTGCAAGTTTGGAAAATCCAATGTGTTCTTCAAGAAAGTCGAAGTAGTGAAGATGATATTATAAGGAGTATGGGGGAAGATATGATGAAGAAGTTTGAGAAATATTGGGATGAGTATAGTATTGTACTTGCACTAGGAGCGGTTCTTGACCCACGGATTAAGTTTTCTTCTTTGAGTTATTGTTACTCAAAACTTGATGAGTTTACTTGTGAACAAAAGCTAGAACAAGTGAGGAGAAATTTGTTCATGCTCTTTGAAAAGTATTCAAAATCGATTAACAATGCCTCCGCTTCCGATGTCACAAGTGTTGTCCCTACTCAATCTTCATGTTTGCCGAAGGAACTCAAGGAAATAAATAAAATGATGTTTGGTGTAAGTATATGTAAATTTTAAATTGATAAATTACTTTCTTTCTATTGTGCACTTTTTTAAATTGATCTTGTTTTTCTTTTCATGTATTCCACTTGTCAAATATGATAAGAATTGAAAATGCACAAGGATCAACTTGCTTCTAGAGTTGGAAGGTCACAACTTGAGCTTTATTTGGATGAGCCAACTTTAGATTTTGATATTTATGAAGATTTAGATGTGTTACAATGGTGGAGGGACGTGAACCACCGCTTCCCAAATCTATCCATAATGGCTCGTGACGTGTTGAGCATTCCTATTACAACTGTGGCATCCGAATCTGCATTTAGTATTGGTGCACGTGTTTTAAACAAGTATAGAAGCAGTCTCTTGCCACAAAATGTCCAAGCTTTGATTTGTACTCGAAGTTGGTTGCATGGTTTTGTTAATGTTAATGATGGTAATTTATTTAATTTGAATGTATAACATTGCAATTATTATTTTCTTTAGAATCATTATCATAATATCATTTGTCAATTATTTATTTATTTTTTGATTGTGATTTATAGATGAGGATATTGAAGTTGATGATGCCAATGCTACAACCTCAAGAGTGGGGTCATCTTTATCCTAGGGAGCATCAAATGTTCTTAGTATAGAAGATGATTGATTTAGTTGTTTATGTAACCTTGGTCTTTGAACTTTAATTTGTGTTTGCTGGTTATCAATTTATGTTTATGGTTTGATGGAATTAGAACTCATTGTTATGGAAATTGAAACTATTGAGTTATTTTATGGTTATGGATTAGACTTAGTGTTTGTGTTATGAAAAAAAGGAATTGTTTTCAAACTTGTTTCGCTTTTTGCTCGTTGCTTCTTTGATCTTATTGAGTTAGGTAAATGGGTTCCTTTGATGTTGCTTGTTCCTTCAGAGGGTTGTGTATTCTGATTAGGTGATTTCCTTATTTATGTAATATTCCATGCACTTTTTTAGTTCATGACTTTGCCTTGACAGTTACCTTTGAGAAGGTGCAGAAAAAGATTTACTGATATAGCATCTTAAAGGGTATAGTAACAGAAAATTTGTTGCAAAAGAACTTCATATTCAATGTTTCAACTTTCTTGTTACCATCTGATCATTTGTCTCTAATTTAGGTTTCCATTTATTGCCTACGAGATTTTTACATGTGAAATTAATGTCATTTTGAAGAGCTTGGTGGATGAAGAAGAGTTTTATACTTCATTTTATTTATGACATTTTATTTTGAGTTTGAAGTTGTTTAGTAATGCTTTATTTGTATTGATTTCCCCTTTCTATTTTTTTAATTTCAGCTAATGAACTTATTATTTTCCTTCTTAGAACCTAATCGTTCTCATAGTACTTTGCTGGTTGGCTACTTTAGCAAGGTATATGTTTGATAAAGTTGAAACTTTAGTTAGCATGACATTTTGTCAGCATCACTTATCTGATTTTATTAAAACTGTTTGCTTGATATTGATTTGTATGTCATTTTACAGGTCGTTGTTTGCCTAATGATTTGAAAGACAGTACCACTTATGAATTATGTTCAAGTAAGTAAAACAATGTGCTTTTGTAGGGCAGTAGTAGATTGCTAATTTAATTTTGACATTTAAAATTTTATGGAGACAACACAGCACAAGCCCTACTTCCTTTTATAGTATTTTTTTATTTTTTGTTTTTTAGGTGATAAAACCTGCTCATTTTTTTTCATTTTATTATTTATGCGAAAAACCCGTCAACTGCATTAACTCACAACCCACCCTAAAGCGGGTGGGTTAGCTTCTTCCAACCCATTTATCAAAACGGGTTAACCCACCCCGCCCCACATTTTTGCGGGTTGATGCGGGTCAAATAACCCGCTTTGCCATCTCTAGGTTTGGGACAAAGCTTGAGTTAGTTGAATGGTTGGAATGAGATTGAGGATGGAATAAGATCTAATTTAGCAAATTTGGAATAATATAATACATATTTTAATTAAAAAAGATATTTATTTAAGAACCTTTTAAGAAATATTTTTAACCGTGTTTAATTAACTGGGCTAAAGTGTATATTTTAAGAATAGAGAGAAAAGTAGTATAATTTGAGCATCTATCAAGAGAGAAAAAAATGTAATTTTCTCTTATAAATTTTACATTGGCCCTTTATTTTGTTTTATTTTCTTAATCTCTTCTCTTTTTTCTTCTTTGCTCTCCAATTAAAGATCGTGGTCGTAAATTATATTAAATCTTCTTATCAGTTTGTAATGACAATGTTTGACTGTATGATGACCTGATGTTGAGTCGTAGACAAAAATCTTCACCTGCTTTCTCTGTCTGATTTTACTGCCAGTAATGCATTCATGGTAGGAAGAAACATAACTAAAAAGAGATAAATTCTTATATAAATTTAGAATAATAAAATTGAGTACACTTGATTAACTATATTATTAATTAACGAATAATTATCATACATAATTAATAATTAATTATTATAATTTATTACATTTAATAATATAATTAATTTAGTATATTCAATTTAAATATTTTAAATTTATGCAAGAATCTGTTTAAAAGGAAAGGGAGGGTACATTGCTTTACATGTTTTACAAAATGTAGACTTTCTGCAACTGTGCCATTACTGCATGGTGTAGGATGCACTATATATAAAAAGAACTGAATCTTAAAGCTTATATTAATAGAGTCTAATATATACCTTTTAAAAGAGGGTGTATGGTACATTTTTTAAATTTCAGCTGTTGATCGTGTTGAAAAATACATCAACGGTTGAAATGAAAGACATGTAATTTGTCACTCCTTTCATCGTCGCTGGCCACCGTCTTCCGCCGCCATGACCTCCGACTGGCCACCTCCTGCCGGTACCCCCGGCAATCTCCGGCCAGTCACCGTCGGAGACCTCCGACCGACAACCTTCGGCAATAACCTCCGGCGGCCACTTTCGGCGGCCACCTCCGGCAACTTCCGACAGTTACTTTTTGGTGCAACCTCCAAATGGTCGAGGCAACCTCCTCTCGACTACACCTCCAACCCGGGTCCAAAAATTCCAAATGCTAGTCACCACCGAAATTAAAACAAAAAAAAAAAATAAAACAAAAAAAAGCCTACAAAAAAAAAAAAACTTACAATAAGAATTAAATTATAAAATATATGATACACTCAAATTCAATAAGATACCCCATAACACCTGTTTATATTAACAATAACAAGTGAGCTATTGAGTTTTAACTGAATCTTAAAGGTTATAGGTACACAAACTGTCGAGTTATTTGTATTGGGCAAATCTCTGGATGTTTGGTGAAGTATGCAGGGTTTTGTACCCCAATATGACACTTTTTAAACTTTTTCTTCAAATTAATCCACTATTTAAAAGTACTTTTCCAGTTATGTTATTTATGCTGTGTGGTTTTTTTTTTTTTTTATAAATTACATTGACTTTCTTTAAGGTTAGTATTTATTATATTTAATATTTTTTTAAAAAAATTACACTTTTCTTATTTTGTTTTTTACAAAGGAGAATGACATAAGAACCAAACAAAAAATCGGTGATGTAAGCATAATTTATCAAACAAAGAAGGATATCGAGTATAAAAATAGTACGTAAAGTAAGAAATGAAGGTATAATTTATTATACAAAAAGATAACAAAGACTTACTTCAAGAAATGTCAATGTAATTACTCTTTTTTTTTCTTGTACTAAAGCCATCCGTGCAATGGACAACTCAATGCTATCTTCAAAACTTCTATACGAAAGTCAATTTTTAAATATTTTTTCAAATTATGAAATGTGGCTTAGTTGATAAATTGAGTTTTATTTGTAGTGTAGGAGTTCAAAACTTACTGGAAGCATTTTGTGGCTAGACGCAATTAAGTTTTATGTAGGCAAATTTTACTTACAATACAATTATCTCTCACCCACTTTGCTCTAGGCATAAAATTCTTCTAGTGAGTTTCTTTGAACTCTTGTTGTAGGTAAAATTCACTCATAAAAACCTCAATTTGCAAATTTAGCCATACCTCATGACTAAAAATTATTAAATAAATTGACTTTTGAACACAAATTTCGAAACAGTTAGCAAGTCGTGAATTGATGTAAAATTGCACAAGTCTTTAAGTTTATTTATTAAATTTTTTATTAAATTTTATTTTATTTTAATTATTTTATTTAAATTTTGGATAATTTTATCTTTCTTAAACATCTTATCCTTTTATTTGAATTTTCAAGTGGAAAAAATTGGTGGGAGGGAAGGAGGCTATGCCATTAATTGGTGGGAGAAATTGTTATCTAATCAATGAGTATTCTCTCTTGCACTTTGAGTGGGATAGTAAATGTTAGAGATAATGATGGCCTATACTCATACTCATATATATACATATATATATATATAGAGAGAGAGAGAGAGAGAGAGAGAGAGAGAGAGAGAGAGTTTTCGCCTAAGATGGACCTAAAAAAAGTAATCCATCAATGAATCTAATTTATAAAAAGTGTGAGAGTCGTTGATATCATACTTAAACTAAAAAACGGTGGGGATCAAAACTGGCAACCTACTCAAGCGGTATATTAAGAAATTGCAAATGTAGTCTTCAAAAAAAATCTAGGTTTTTTGCCAATCAAACTAGATTTTTTGCCAACCACCTTGATTTTTGCCAATTTGGGTTTTTTTTGGAAGTTATATGCAAAAAATTCCATGTGTTTTCGACTTATGTGAATGAAGTATGAAAAATTTAAACTTCAATAACCTCACATGAACTTCAACACCTAAACTGACATAGGAGAAAGGACTTACCCTTTCAAATTAGCACTACCCAGCTCTGCCCAAAGTCACAACCATCACCTAGTCGTGACCACCACCTTTCCAACCTCTACTAGCATATAGGATATAGCACATTTCACTACCAGCCTCGTTGATTTCAGTATCACAGAGCACCTATATGGCCTTATTACCCAGAGCACCTTCGCCTCTACCACCAAGCCCGATCTCAAATTTACCACATCTCTCTTCACTACTTCATTCGCACTCATCAAACTTGCATTAACATTTTTGGACAAGACAGCCTTGCAATTTTTAAGAAGCATTACCAAAGGAGTAAATTGCAATTATTTTAGAAACACTAATTTGCAAAAACTAGAAGTAATATAAAAACTGAAAAAAACCGGTTAACCTATAAACTTTTAGGTCCATCATGGACTGGTTCTTTTAAGACCATTATAGAATCATCCATATATTAAAAGTTGCATCCACTTAGATTTTGAATATTTCCTACTATCACGGTACTAATTTGCTATTTAAGTTCCTATTATCTTTCAAATTTTGCCTTTCCCATCTAAATGACTGAGTAAATTTTACCACACTATTTCTTTTATATCGTGAGAGAGATATTGACTCTTTACCTTATTATCTAAACTTTTTGGATGCATCCTTGTGACTCATAACTGATATTACAGACACTGAGTGGTGTGATATCTATAAGATTGAATCTTCTTTTAAGTAGTACGGATATTCAAGGGACGGGACGGGTTTAGCCTGACTCGAACTCAATTTAATATGTTGATCGAGCCAATTATTTTAAGACCTAGATCTAACTCGGTCATGGCTTGATTAATTATCGGGTCGAGATCGAATTGACCCAATATTTATATGAAATTCATAATATTAAATGTTATGCATAACTAAGTCATAAAATCTTAAAAGTATACAACTAAAATTAAGGAATGTTTTACAACAAATATTATGAATAAATTATATTAATACAAAAATATTATTATATTATGCAAAATGTATTAATTTATGTCTAAAAATATTATAATTTATCACTAATTTTTTAATAAGTATAAGTTTTAAAAGATTGGTATACCAGACAAGATCAACTCGGAGTATGACTCGAATCCAACCTAAAAACACATCAAATCAAATTTTAAGAACATAAATCCGACTCAATTAATTTCGAGTTAGAACGGGTCGTCGGATCGGGACAGGTCATAAATACTGTTATTAAGTAGTGTGATATAAGAGATTGCTCTTGCACATATTATCAAGTTGAGTTGGCTTGAGTTGATGATTGAAGAAAGATTTCCAACACCTTGATTTATGCGTGGGTTGAGGTCAAAAGGAATGATGTTATCCTTACACCTTTTTATTCTCTTTATATTTCTCCCCACTTTTTCCCTTTAAAATTTTAAGAAAAAAAAAAGGATATATATATATATATATATATATATATATATATATATATATATATATATATATAGGAGGATTAACTTACACATTTTAAATGTGGTTACCTTTAATAAAATAATCTCAACCATTAGATGAAAGTTAACAATAAAAATGGATATAAGAGAAAAAACTTACACTGGTGTAGAACGGATCACATCATATATATATATATATATATATATATATATTCATGTGGAGGTTAACATTTCCACATTTTTTTGACAAAAATTCTCATAAATTTCTTTTAAGAGCAACTTAAATTTATTGATATTTTAGTTATTAACAATTTTACTCATTTAATGGAGCAAGAGAATAGAAAAATACACTTTTAATAAAGAAAAAGAATACTTATGTTTTGTTTTAATAAAGGGAGAATATGATTTTATTACTAACTCTACCCATTATTATTAAATTTTATTTTTAAAATTTTATAATAATATATAATAATATTTAATATATATGATTAATTCATTATATAAAAAATATAACATATAAAATAACAAGATAATTATGAATGTAAAATAATCAATATGTAATTTATAAATTTATAAACTACTTATCAATTGAAAGTGTTATATATCTTTATTACGTATCAATATATGTTACTTAATCAATTTGTTACTTAACATGTTATAAACAACTTATCAATTTGCTAATTGAAAAATATAATGTTATTATTTTACATGGAATATTTTAAACCATTTTATTTTTTATTTATTGAATAAAATTATATATATTAAATAATATTGCATGTTTTTAATATAAATGTAATAATTAAAATTAAATAATAATAAGTGGAGTTAAAATAAAGTCATTTTCTCTATTTCATTAAAACAAAATATAAGTATTCTTTTTCTTCATTAAATTCTGATTTTTCTATTCTCTTTCTTCATTAAATGAGTAAAAGTGTAAATGACTAAAATGACAATAAGTTTAAGTTGCTCTTAAAAAACACTTATAGGGATATTTGTTCAAAAGAAAATATGGAGGTTGCTAACATTCACATGAAGGTGTGGAGGTTAGCAATCCTCGTGTGTGTGTGTGTGTGTGTGTGTGTGTGTGTGTGTATATATATATATATATATATATATATATATATATATATATATATATATATATATATATATATATATATATATATATATATATATATATATATATATATGAGGAGGATCAACTTATATCAAGATATAGTTTTTTTGACTTACACTCATTTTCAACTATTACATCAACTTTCATCTAATGGTTATTTTTAATGAAATAATCTCAACCATTAGATGAAAATAAATCTAACGGTTGAAAATGAGTATAAGTCAAAAAAGACTTACACCTACAGTAATGTGTCCCATATATATATATATATATATATATATATATATATATATATATATATATTATGACTGAATTTTGGATTAGTAATTCATGTAAGTCGATCCCCTATATATATTCTAATCCTAAATAATACAATCCCTATGGATTAATCCTAAATAATTGCACTCATCCTAAAACGCTCTTATAAATGCTATAGCTGGTATCAAATGTCTGCATCTCTTCTAATATACAGATTGTCCTCATTGCGCACCGTCTATCTTGAGCGTCAGAGTGCCTTTTGCAAGTACCCACCCTCTCGCACCACCGTTGCTGCTGCTGTGCTATGGAGGAGTCCACCTTCAACCATTGTAACATATCTACCTCAGGTATCCCTTTGAATCCACTTCAGAATATTGAAGCCGTTTGTGGGAAACAATAAACTTCAAATCCCACCACCACTACCACGAGATATGGATCCGTCAAACACATGAACCATATGCTATATTTGATGATCCATTTGTCATATCAACGCAAACCAGCCATGACAGAATCATTGTTGATTTTCTACTAAGGATCCTAGATACTAAAGCAATTGGTAATGTACCCCGGACAAGGTTTCTATACTGAAGTCACGTGTGATCCTAAATACCAAAGTGATTGGTAATGGACCCTAGACAAGGTTTCTATACCAAAGGCACGAGGGATCCTATATATTAAAGCAATTGGTAATGAACCTCGGACAAAGTTTTTATACCAAAGTCACGTGGGATCCTAAATACCAAAGCGATTAATAATGGATGCCGGACAAGGTTTTGCTTATACCTAAGTCAAGTGAGATCTTAAGTGCCTTAACAGTTGGTGTAGGACCCCAGACTAAGGAAAAAGAAGTAAACACGACCAATTCTGGCTTATTCTACGAACCTTGGCCACACCTCGGAATGTCTACTTATGGCCAATTGACGCATGGACCCTGTTCGGACTACGGCGCGTCCACGAATGTCATGATTAAACGCCTCCAGATTAGAACTCATAACCTTATGGAGAAGCGCGAACCACGACTTCAAGTAAAGTATGGATTCTGTCATCCGGGGGCATTGAGACTTGCTACTCCGCTATATTAAGCTAATAGGAATTCACTTGTGGTGTACAGTTGAGACCCCTTGAGCTACATATGGGGGCAACGTATGACATACCTCGGACAACGGAATGACAATGTAAGCAGATCGATCCAACTCGAATCTCGACCTTATACGTCAACCCCGGAGGCATACTATGATATATCACGGACCTCGACCATTTCGAAAACATCGTGAGATCTGACGTTAACTCTGACTTTGATCCTTTGTTCACTGCATTTTGTGTGCTCCTGCTAAACATAAGTACCTTGACACTTAGCTGTCCCATCTAAATGTCAAGCTAAGAGCAACTGTTTTGGACCAAATTTTGGGTTAGCAGTTCAGGAGCAACCCGGCCTACCAAAATAGTACCTAGATATTATTAAGCGCTATCTTGATGAGTATATCTGTCTATTTATTAGGCATAAATCTCTCAAGTATCCTTGATGGATATGAAAACTAATTATATCTCACACAAACAGGAAAATTAGTTAAAAGAAATCACAATCCCTAACAGATTCAAATCCTAAATAACTGCATTTAACACATATTGTACTTATCCTAAAATGCTCCTATAAATATTATGTCAGGTCTCAAAGGTATGCATCTCCTCTAATATACAGACTATTCTCATTGTACACGATCTAACTTGAGCGTCAGAGTGCCTTTTGCAAGTAGTCATCCTTCGCACCACCGTTGCTGCTGCTGTGTTACAGAGAAGTCCACCTTCAACAACCGTAACATAGCTACGTCATGTATCCCTCTAAATCCACTTCAAAACAATGAAGCATATCTAGTGATAAAAGTTTTTATTGTGAGAGGAGTAAATCTTAACCATACAATCATACATGAATAGTCAAGATTAAAAACTACTTAAAGGTCATGTGACCACTTAAAAAAGTCATATGTATTTATGTTTAGATCTTGATCATTCATGTAAGATCCAATGGTTAAGATTTACTTATTTCACCTATTACAATAAAAAGTCATATCACCAGAAACACTCCATATATATAAGGATGAATCAAGGTACACCGGTGTAAGACTTGGTATACTTACACTATCCAATAACTTTTTATAAAATGTTATTTTTATCAATCCAACCGTTAAATTATAATTATCCAAAGACTTGATCATTTGTGTTAAATCTTGAAAAAATTAAACATAAAAAAGAATGCAATCAAATGATTATTATTTTCATATATTTCAAAAGTATATATTACGTTAATCTTGACATATATGAAGTACTAAACCATTTTGAATTAATGTAAAATTTTATAAATATGATCTATATAATAGGAACTTCCAATCTAATAGTAGATTAGTAAGAAAATTATTCAACAAAAAGTTATTCAATGGTGTAAGAATGACTTTGACTTACATTAGTGTAACTTGATCATATATAGGAGAGGGATCAAGTTACATCAGTGTAAATCATGACATTCTCACACCACCTAATAACTATCTATAGAATAAAACTTTTATCAATCCAATCGTTGAATTATAACTTTTCATTACCTTGATTATTTATATCAAATTTTGTAAAAATTGAACATCAATAAGAATATAATCAAATGATTCTTATTTTTATATATTTCAAAAGTATATATTACGTTAATATTGATATATATCAATGAAGTACTAAACAATTTTAGATTAATGTAAAGTTTCATCCTAGTGAGAAAAGTTTTTATTGTGAAAGAATGAGAGAAGTAAATCTTGACCATACAACCATACATTAATAGTCAAGATTAAAAGTTACTTAAAAGTCATGTGACTGCTTAAAAAAATAACATGCATTTATGTTCTAATCTTGACCATTTATGTAAGATCTAATTATTAAGATTCACTCTTTTTACTTCTTATAATAAACACTTCTCTTATTAGATACACTCCCTCTTGACCATACAACCATACATGGATGGTCAAGATTAAAAGTTACTTAAAGGTCATGTAACTGCTTAAAAAAGTCACATGCATTTATATTCTAATCTTGACTATTTTTGTAAGATCCAATTATTAAGATTTACTCATCTCAGCTCTTATAATAAACACTTATCTCATCAGATACGTTATATAAATATATATATATATATATATATATATATATATATATATATATATATATATATATATATATATATATATATATATATATATATATATATTTTGTTATATCCTCCTAATACCTAATAAAGAAAGTATTAAATGAAGAAGTAAATTCACTTAATACATTGGGAACATAAAAAATATTTAATATTTTATTCATTTCTAATAATTAGGAGGATGAGTTTTGCTATATCCTCATACAAGTTCCTCATAATAATCCTCCAAATACTAAATGAAAAAAATATTAAATGAAAAAGTAAATATATCTAATGTCTTAGAAACTTAAAAACATTTAATACTTTCTTTATTTAATAATCAAGAGAATTAATAGAAAGATTGTGTAAGAAGATTTCAAATTATTCTTAAGAGGATTAGTAAGAAGATTTGTTAGGATAATTTATAATGCTTCATATATATATATATATATATATATATATATGATGCTAACCTTCAACACTTCAAGTGAAGGTTAGCATTCTTTACTCTTTTGTGGAAAAAAATCACTTTTGTTTTTAGCTAATCAAGTTGTCTATTTTAGTAATTAAAAAAATATTTTTCTCTCCTAATAAATGCTAACTTCATCATTTGTATTTCTCATAATAACTACTAATCTTATAATTTATTCTCACTCCTAATAATCACTAACTTCATAAATATTTCTTCTTTATTGTTATTTTTTAAAAACTAATAATATAATAATTTAATTTTTTTAAAAATGTAATTATATTTTTAAAAAGTTAATAGTAGATAAATTTAAAATAATAATATAATTTAATATTTAATAATTTACTAATTTAATATAAACTTATAATACTAAATTTTGAATAAAAATTATAACATGATTTTTTTAAAATAGTTATCATTTTAAATTTATCTACTATTTATTTATTTTTTTAAATAATTTCATTTTTTAAATAATTAAATTATTATATTATTATATTTTAAAAAATAATAATAAAAGAGAAAGATTTGTGAAATTAGTAAGAGAAATGATTTATCCTCCTACTCAATTCTCTTATTAATCTTCCTAATTACTAAATAAAGAAAATATTGAATGTTTTTTATGTTTTTAAGACATTAGATGCATTTAATTTTTTATTTAATACTTTCTTAATTTAATATTAAAATAAATATTATGATGATTAAATAAGAGTATATAACATTACTCAGTTAGTAATTGTTAGAGTGAAAAAAATTATAGGGTTAATAATTATTATAAGAGATAAAAGGAATGAGATTAGCATTAATTAGGAGAGAGAAAGATTTGTTTTTAATTACTGAAAAAGACGTAGTCATTTTATTTGATTTGCTAAAGACAAAAGTGATTTTTTGTCTAAAAAAGAGTGAAGGATGCTAACCTTCAATACTAAATAATTATGTCTATTTTAGTAATTAAGACTTTCAATAATTAAATCAACCAATCTTTCCGTCTCTTAAGAATTGCTAACCTAATGAATTTTCTCTCTTATAATAGCTTCTAATCTTATAATTTTTTTCTTGCTCTAATAACCATTCACTAAATCTTTCTCTTTTATTATTATTTTTTAAAAATGGTAATATAATTTAATAATAGATAAATTTAAAATATTAATATAATTTAATATCAACTAATTTTAAAAAAATCACGTTCCAAACTTCCTTAAAAAATTAGTATTATAATTGATTTGGTGCATGTACAAGATTTTTACGTAATTTATATTAGTATTGTAATGTGATTATTTTTTTTACATGATTATTGTAATGTGATTATTTTTAAAAAATAGTTAATATTAAATTATATTAGCATTTTAAATTTATCTATTATTTAATCTTTCTAAATAATTAAATTATAAAAGAGAAAGATTTATGAGTAGTGGTTATTAGAAGTGAGAAAAAATTATAAGGTTAGAAGTTATTATGAGAGAGAAAATTCATTAGGTTAACACTTATTAAAAGAGATAAATATTCGTTGATTTAATTATTGAAGGTCTTAATTACTAGCATAGTCATTTAAGTTGATTAGCAAAAGACAAAAGAAGTTTTTTTTGTCCATAAAAAAAGTGAGAAGGATGCTAATCTTCACCTTTAACGTTAGAATATATTTAGTGAGAAGTTTTTTTATTGTGAGAGTGTGAGAAGAGTAAATTTTGATCATATAATCATATATAAATGATCAAGATTAAAAATTACTTAAAAGTCATGTAACTACTTAAAAGAGTCACACATATTTATATTTTATTCTTAATCATTCATATAAAATCTAATGATTAAGATTCACTCATATCACCTCTTACAATAAAAACTCCACACATCATATACCCTCTCTTTATATCTATATATTGTCTTTTCACCTACCATATATATTAGAGAAAAAGCATAAGAATAACATTATTCCATTAATAATGCACAAAACTGAAAGTCAATGCCTGAACACTTCTAACACTAAACATGGGAAAATATGGATAAAATCTTTCAGTAAAGTTATTTATGAGGAAAATAACAGCTTTGTTATTCATACACTTAAATTGATGCACCACTCCCTTACATCAATCACTATGGAAAAAATTTAAAATGATCCTCACTTCGTGTCCTTTTGTCACTCTCTTTTTCTCTTCAAAAAGTGGTAAATAAAAGGAAAAATGTAAGGATTTAGATGTAGTCTAGAGGTTTCCTATTACGTCTCTTTTGCTACTTTACCTATTGAGTGTGCTGTTTACATTTTCTCTTTCGTTCTAGCCATTAAGTGCATTCGTGTTTATGGTAAGAGGAAAAATGATTTATCTTTTTATTTAATTTTTTTATTGATTTTTTTAATTATTAAATAAAAAAATATTAAATATTTTTTATATTTTTAAAATATTAAATATATTTATTTTTGTATTTAATATTTTTTTATTTAATATTTTTTTATTTATTATTAAAATAATTATTAAGATGAAATAGGATAAAACATTATTCTTGATAAAACTGTTATTGTTTACCATAGAACTTAATGTAATGATGTACGGAATTCTATGCATGTACCTAAAAATAAAATAAAATAAAATAAAATTCACATCTATTGCCAATTCAGAGCATTTTTCTTATGCCAAAAAGAAAAAGGGACTCAATCTTTTGAAGTCTAATGGGGAATGCCGGAGCAGGTGTGAAAAGATATATTTTGTTTCTCTACTTCTCAATGCCAAAAAAATTTTGTTTGAAAGACAGCTTGTGGTTGTGGCTATATGTCATCCTTAACTCTTTAAGCATGTTATCATGATAAGAACTAGGCAAGGAATATAATCTTAAATGTCAATTGTACAAATTGACTAACATTAATTGTGTTTCTCAATTATGCTTGCCATTGCTCTTTTTCTTCTCCAACATTGCTATTATATATGAAAGCAATGATGTGCCTCAGTCTCATTTTGGTTGAATAGCAAATGTATATCACGTTTTAGATATTTGTCATCCTTCTCCTTAGCGTGAATTTCCTTGTAAGTTACAAGCTCCTTAGCGTGAATTTTCTCACCAATTTTACTTTTTTAAGTATCAATAATTTAATTTAATTTATTAAAAGATAAAGAGATAATTATATTGATATTTTATAAATTAGTACTTATTATATTGATACTCTTATTTTAAAATTATATTTGTATATTTAATTTTATATATTGTTATTACACTCTAATATTTTTATTTGTTTATCAAATTATATATACTTTTCTTATTTTATGTATAAATATTACACAAAATTTCATAAAAAATACAAAACAATGGAGGTATGCATAATTTCTTAAACAAAATGGATGTCAATATTATAAATACTAATATCGGAAGAGATCAAGATAATTATTCCAAAGATAAAAATAGTAAAGTTAAAATAGTTTATACTTGATATGTATTTAACATGTGATTCATGATTATTTTATATATATTGATATTATAATTTTAACTCATCTTTTTATTAATTTTTAATCTTTATATAATAAACTTACTAGTTCCTCTCACTTTTAATTTCACTTTTTTTTTAAAATATATATATATATCTTTATTTTACCTATAAATCATGATGTAAAAGATAACTATTATTGTAATGTTTTAATATCTAATATAAATATTTTTTTATTTTTTTACTTTATTCATAAATTTTCTTATATAATAAAAAATATTCTTTTAAAATGAGTAAATAAAAATATATTACTTTTAATTTAAAATAGTACATTTTAATCTTAATTTATTAAATAATTTAAAAATAAATATTTTTTATTTACTAATTTTAATTTTTTATATTTAATAATATAATTTATAATTTTTAACTCATTTACTAAATATTTTCGCATTTGTTCCTTTAACATAAGAACGTCCTTTAACATAAGAACGCAGCTGCATCAATAATCAATAATACATATCAGTCTCTTCCATTCCACCCTCCTCACGTGGCTACAAAGAGAGAACAAATGAATACATGCCTTTTAATGTTAGCCACAGCAGTTAGCCTTTGCCTCGGGTAATGTCATCGTTACTCTTGAGCCGTTCCTTGTTGAATATTCAGCCATTGACTATATATAAAAACGTTAAATCTCAGTTTGATCCAAACTCAAAAACAATTAACAGCACATAATTGACTCTCTCAATTCACACTATAATGTTTACAATACCCTATTTACCTATAAGAATATTAATTGCTTGGTTTTATGTCAAGTAATATGTTGGTACACCAATAAACTAATTCACTAAAATGCTCCCTCATAAGCCATCAAATTACACAAAGGAACTATCCCTTCCAATATTGGAAATTTTGACATTGAAAGTAGGGCTATTTTGGTTTATTTTTTATAATAACAGGTTTTCGAGTGTAAGTAGCAAAACAAGGGATTAAAATTTGGATTTTGGTTCACCAACAAAAAAATATAGAGTTTGGATAATAATAAAAAAAGATTTTAAAATGAGTTCATTTATTTCAACACTTGAAATGCGATTCATTTATAATAACTCACTTACATATGGTGTTGATATCATAACCATATATATGATATATAAAGTCAGGGAACAATATGAATATATATTCACATACAAATATGATGTTTCACATAATGTCATATTTAAGATATACAAAAAAAATATTAATAACATATTTTTTATAGATATTTTTTTAATATTTATTTTATTATTAGTTTAAAATTAAATATTATAAATATTTTTTAATAATGCTTTTAAATATATAAAATAAATTAATAATAAAATAAATATTAAAAAATATATTATTAACATTTCTTATAAAAATAATTTTCTCTCTACAACTCACCTGACAAGACAGAGCACTATCATAGGGAAGTGTTGTGAAACATACGGTCTGATGACTCACTCAAACATGCTTGGAATTAAAAAATAGAAAAGTCAAACATTTTATGTCATTAAGGAAGTTTTGGTTTCCTAAAAGGAATCGGAATTCTAACCCATGCTTTTACTTCATTTGTCCCATTTTATTATTACATTTAATGAACAAGTCTTCATTAGTATTATAATTACGATAAATGCAATTGTTTATTTATTTATGATAAAAACAAGTAGTCCAGTAATAACTGATTGAAATTGAATCCTTTAAGACTAAGACCAAATCCCAACAATAAAATCTGTATTAACTCCACCTCTTTCATAAACCCCAGCTTTCCCATTTGACTAGTATACACAACTTTTTTCCCTTTCTTGCTGTCTCTCTATTTTTATTCTTTGCCATGAAAGAAGATAAGGCATGCATCACGGGTCTAAGTCTGGGACTGGGAATAGGGGGGTTTGTGCCAAAGAAGGAGAAGCAGAAAGTGAACAAGCCTGTGGCTTGCCTGGACCTAACGTTTGAGCTTTATCCAAAAGGGAAAGCCATTGATTTGAATCATGATAAGGCAGGAGAAGGATTGAGTTTGAAGAGAATCGATGAAGGACACCAGCAGCACCCAAATGCAAAGAGAACTGATAACACCAATAACAAGAACGGCAGCAAAAAGAAACAGAGGCTTACAAAGGAGCAATCAGCCACTCTTGCTGACAGATTCAAGCTGCATAGCACTCTTAACCCAGTATTCATTCATACGAAACCTTCCATCCTTTTTTTCATTTCGTATATATATTGTCTAGAATTTTCTTTCCTTTTCATTTTTACAGTTGTTTTTAATCACCTAGACATCGATTCTTTTGATTAATATTAAACTAATTAAACTACATGCTGTGTGGCATATACATATGATATAATATATAATTGGTTAATATTATATTATACATATATTGATCAGTTGTATTCTTTTGATTAGAAATTTATAATTACGGGTTTCTAGCCTCAAGGTAAAGGGAATTTAAGGGATAGTTTTGGCTCCACATGCAGGCTCAGAAACATGCACTTGCTGAACAATTGAATTTAAATCATAGACAGATCGAAGTTTGGTTTCAGAACAGAAGAGCAAGGTACGTTGTGGGATGCATGGTTTCATATTTTTATGATTTTCCATTTCTGGGGCTGTTCAATTTTGGTTTGATCTTCTTGTTACCTTTTTCTCTTCTCCATCAATTTTACTTTTGATCATCTGGGTTCCTTTTCTAACTCAATTTAGACCATGAAAAAGATAACCTTTTTTATTTTTCTTTTTCTTTTTTGTTGACTATACTTAATATCAGTGATGTTATATTGCCTTTTCAGGACCAAGCTGAAACAAACAGAGGTGGATTGCGAGTTCTTGAAGAAATGCTGTGAAAAACTAACCGATGAGAACCTAAGATTGAAGAAGGAATTACAAGAGCTACGTGGACTAAAAGTTGGACCATCACCACTATACGTTCAACTCTCGAAGGCTGCAACCTTGACTACATGTTCATCATGCGAGGAACTATTGAAGACCAGTGAAGGAAACAATGCTGCAATTTCCTATGTGGTCCGAAACAACGACCACAAATTGCAGAGCAGCCTAGTGTTGGAGGATATAAGGAACTCATAATTTGATGAAGGATATTAATTGGAATTTCAGTATCAAACATCAATTGTTAATTAATCAGAAAAAAAAAGTGCATATCCCCAGTCCACAAATCTAATAAATATAGGACTGGGGTAGCATAGATACAGAGTTGACTAGGTGCCTCTCTTTATTAATTCAATCACAAATTAATCAGAATTAACCCACCATTTGCTTTAATTTGTTTGTGCTTCTGGCTTTCAAGTTTCAACTGACAATGTGTTACGGACAAGGAATAAGCGTTTGAATGGTTGAAAGTCAAAAGAGATATGAGGCAATTCCCTAAATCAGTCCACTAATTAGAAACAAGAGTTAAAGGGTAGAATTTTGTTTTATATTTGTCATCCGTGTTGATAATGAATGAGGCATGAGTCTTGTTGACCAATTTATAATGCTATTTGTATAACTTATGATACAATTCTCTCCTTCGTCATTAACTTTCAATTTATTTTTTTTAATAAAAGAATAAAAAATCTTACGCGTACGTATATAAGACAAACATGTTTAGTGAACAGGAAATAAAAAATAGATTATCATTATTAACTATAATCTTTCAATGATATTAACCTATATCTTTGAATAGTTCATCAAACTAGTCAGTGTTTTGAGAAGGCATATGCTTGTCAGATTTATAAGTGAACCAACAAGCAACGCAACCAATTCCCTCTATCTCTGTCAGATTTAAATGCGAAATTAATCTTTGTTTGAGCGTTGTTTTAGCCCTGATCACAAAGTAATTTGTGTGCTTTAATTTAATCAATGAACCAACCCACAAGGGGTCACAAATCACAATAGCATCGCTTATTGAGAGAATATGCAAGGTATTTGATAAGTCATACGAGTAAGAGATAATCTCCTAGCATCTTCCTAGGAAGTGCTAATACAGTAATACTTCCAATCTAGAAAATCACTACGAAGAGCGAGAGTGCGTGCGTTTACGATGGCATTATACACAAAACATGGTGCAGAATATTAATATTAATGGAGAAGCTTTATAGTTTATATCGTGTTTCTTGGGGGTGCCCAACGTGGATTTAGAAATGTCCCCTCTCCCAAACACACTATCCACTGCTTGAATCACGTTGAAAGGGTCTTCAATAATGGATTTTTTCTACGCTCTCCTTTTCCTTAAGAATATGATGGAGTCCTCTTATATAAGATTTAGAAATGTCCCCTCTCCCAAACACATATCCACTGCTTGAATCACGTTGAAAGGGTCTTCAATATTGGATTTTTTCTACGCTCTCCTTTTCCTTAAGAATATGATGGAGTCCTCTTATATAACTATAGAAAAGTATAGAAATATACAAATTGCTTTTGTTAAAATTAGTGAACTCCGTCCTAAAAAAAAAAAAATTGAACTCCTGAATAGGTAATAGTGAGTTCCTTGACAATAAAATTTATGATTTTTTCTACTCTCTTGTTCTTAAGGATAATAAGAGAATCCAAATCAAATAATATTGTGTGATTTTGATTTATGTTAGTATAATATGTTTTTATGTTATCATTTAATTAAATGTTATAACATTATATGTCAACTATTTGAGCGATCAAACTCTTCTAATAATATGACAACCATGATTAGATAACAATAATAAAAAATATATTAACAATGTTTTAAAATTAAATTCAATATTATACAACACAATAAGATAACTAAATTTGGTTAACAATATTTATAAGAATAAATTTTGATCTCTAGTTAATATAAGTATTTTTATAATATCATTCTATATTAATCTATTTTCACATTATTCAAACAATTTCCTTTTTAACACGCACATTCCGTCAAAATTAAACTTGTATATACTCGTATAGTATATCCTCTATTTGAAGAGGTCGTAATTGTATAATTGACCACAGCATTAGTTTCAACTGCCAAGAAGTAAATATTATGCCAATTTAATCCAAAAGATGAGCAAGCGTTAAAAAGTGACAAGAGCCATCATTAATGCAAAAGATGTGCAAGCCTTAAAGTATTATTCATTAGTTATTATTGTTTTAACAAGTGAATTAAATTAAAGAGTAACTGAATAAGTCATGAATGAGATATACAACAACTTCACTGATTTCTTTTCTTAAATGCAATTCTTAATTGAATATTTGACTAATTATTATATAACGCTCGTCTTCCACCACGGTACCAATAACGCGGAGTAAACCCACGGAGCGAACAATGGAGTTAGGATCCCTGTCCACGCTCGTTTGGGAGCCAAGCCTCCCACGAACGTGGACAACGTCAGTCAAGTCCACATCTTTTATAATTATTAAATAAGGTCTGAGACTGATCGTTTTTTCTTTTTTTTAAATCAGCTCAAGTAAAAGGAAAAAAACAACGGCAGAATGATAATTATAATGTATATATATAAAAGATCAACTACGATTTTTTATATTATTTTTTTTTACATCATTTTTTATACTATTTTATATATCATTGATTACATCATTTTTTTTTTCATTATTTTCTCTCATTTAATTATAATTATTAAAAATATGATAAAAAATAATATAAGATAAAAAGTGTTTTAAGAATATTATTTTTTTATAAAAGACAAAGTGCATATATATTGAACAGATCATTTCCTCTCTTTATCTTGGTTATTAACTAATAATTTTATAATAAATATTTAAAATTTTATTAAATGTTAGTAGCTGCCAATAAAATGTTTGATACATCATTATGTATCAAATTAACAAAAATAAATAAAAGCAGAATAATACCCATCTTTCGTAGAGACCTGCAGAAAAACAAAGACTACTTCCGGCACCACCTATGAAAGAGATGACGAGTTGGATGTCCGTGAAGGATGGGGGTACAAGACCCTATATATGTACCTTTATGGCCACGTAAAAGACTATTTTTGCAGACTATAAAGACCTTAATTAATGGGTGACAAATGGCTGATTGCAAGCAATTGCCAAGTTTCGTTGGTGTTGGAAAGAAAAGGTTCTTTCACGAAACCCCTCCAATGATTTTCATTATCCGATTGACTTTTCTACGAATGGACTAATGTCCATGATTTTTTTGGAAAAGGGGAATTGACCAAAACGTTGAACAAATTCTTCCTACAGGGACCCCATTTCGGCATTTCCCGTTGTGCCAGATTTTTGGCTTGGGAGTTAAGCAAAGTCCCCTACATCTGTAATTAAGCTCGCTCGAGTAATTCTAACATAAATATCTCTTTATATTATAATTTTTTTATATTGTTAAATTTATCTAATTATTCATAAAATCATAATAACTTTTTTTTAAAAAAAAAATGTATGCAATTTAAATATTATAATTCTATTTTTTTAAAACTTTTTATAAATACATAATGTGATATTTTTCGTCTAAAACAAAGTCCATACGACAAGAGGTGATAAGATATAGGAGTCTTTGGAGAGAGAAACAAAGACCAAAAACAGTGAGCTCGGCCACCAATCATTTGGTCATTACTTTCAACAGCTTCCAACGACTGACTCCATTGCATTGCAATAGAATAATACCAAAAGATCTTCCTGCTTTTTCTTACGTACATATTATTGGTGTGAAAGGTGCCCTTCCTTCGTGGAAAATTTGAACACACGTGCAACCTCGTACGACAATATGGATATCTTTCTTGACGAGTTCCCACATCAAACAAGAAGAAGAAAACCTCGTCAAACTTTAACTTAACTCTTTGAATTTGTCTACGTAAGGGTGGCATAAACAAATTACCAAATTCAAAGCAGTATTGAAAGGAACCAAGGGCCGTGGTTTTGATTTTATGGTATATATGGAGAGAGGCAAAACCCAATTTCAAAATTGGCTGATCACAAAATGGGCTGAGGTTTTGAGGAAGGGTAAACTTGGTGATTTTTCTTATGCCAAGAAGAAAAGTGTTACCTGACTAACTATCATTAGTGATCACATTTGTAATTTTAGTCAGTTAGTTTGGTTAATATTTATTTGTGGAAAGTTAGTTGTTAGTTCAACAGTTAGTTGATAGTTAGTTTTGGTTAGTTCAATTGACTTAACGCATGGCTCAGATGTACATATGTATTGATCACAGTCTGGTAAAGAGAGTAGTCAGAATGAGATTGAGTGTAACCACATGAAGACAAGGTAGTGGACAATTTTTCAAACCATTGCTTGCTGGATTGCTTAAGGCCATAGAGAGACTTTATGAGTCTGCAAATCTAATTAGGTTTAGGAGGGTGAACACTATGAGGGATTTACATATACACTTCTTCATCTAAATCACCATGTAAAAATACATTATTGACATCAAGCTATTTTAGATGCCAACCTTTGATTGAAGCAATAGACAATAATAATCTCGCTGGTCATTTTGTCCACAGGTAAAAAAGGTACCAAAACAATCCACTTGCTCAGTTTGTGTGAATCTTTGGCAACTAACCTTACCTTATATCTCTCTATATTAGCCATCTAACTTGACTTTTCCTTTATAGACCCATTTACAGCCGATTGCTTGCTTATCCTTGGGAAGATCAGTAAATTGCCAAGTCCCATTCTGTTCCGTAGTCTATATCTCATATTTCATGGCCGTTTTCCAGCAGTCATGTTTGATGGCTTGGGAATAAGAAGTTGGCTCATGATGTAAGGAGAAGAGAGTAATTTTGGATGAGAATGTTTCACTCACTTTAATTCAACTGTGTTCAATACAATGTAAGGCTCAAATGTATATACATGTTGATCACAACTAAATTGCAATGATTGAAACATTCTCATCCAAAATCACTCTCTTCTCCTTTCTCTTTTATCTATGAACTTTTTTTTTTCTCTTTTCTCATTTTTGATATGGCAGTATCAAAGTCTCTGTGACCAAATAATCTACAATTCGATTCTTGTGATTCTCATTTTTCTAATAAAAAAAGTTTAATTTAAGTGATGAGACGTGTTAGATATATAAAATTATTTATTTACCTTCAAATAATAATTTAAGCTTTTGAGATGGTTAATTCATGACAAAAAGGACCCATAATCTTTTGAAGCCTAAGGGAGAATGCTTGAGAACGTGTTAAAAGATACATTTTGTTTCTCTGCATCCTTAATGCATAAATCAACATCTAAATGGGAAAAAAAAAAAAAACAGAAGAAAGGACTCAATTTTGTTTGAAAGATAGCCCGTGGTTGTGGCTACATATTATCTTTTAACTCTTTAAGCATGTTGTCATGATCAAAACTCAGCAAGCAATATAATCTTAAATGTCAATTGTATGTAAAACTCGACTAACATTAATTAAGTTTCTCAATTCTACTAGTCATTGCTCTTTTTTTCCTCCAACAATTCTATTATGAAAGCAATGACGTTGGCTTAATAACAAACTTTGGAATATACATATTTCTAGATATTTGTCATCCTTCTCCTTAGCATAAATTTTCTTGCAAGTTACAAGCGTCAAAAGCAGCATATGATTAAGGCAGTTGTGTCAATAATATAGATTAGTCTCTTCCAGTAAGAGAACACCATCAGTACATACCTTTCAATGTTTACAGCAGCAGTTTGCCTTGGCCTTGGCCTTGGGTAATGTCAAAATCACTCTTGAGCCGTTTCTTGTTGAATATTCAGCCATTCACTATATAGAAATGCTAAATCTCAGTTTGGTTCAACCTCAATAACAATTAACAATACATAATTAATTGTCTCTCTCTTAAGTCACATTATAATGCTGAAATAGTACCCCATTCACCTACAAGAATATTAATTGCTTGAGTTTGTGTCAACTAATCAGTTACTACACAAATAACTTGAAATTAAAGTCTAATTCACTAAAATGCCCCTCATAACCTTATCAAATTATACAAAGGAACTATCCATTCCAATATGAGGAGTTTTGTAATTGAAACTATGGCTATTTTGGGGTTATAGTATTGAATAATGCTATGCACACATTTATACACACATCACTTCACATTTACGTAGTTTTTACTCACTATAGGTGGCTCATATCAGTTTCTGCACATATATTCTTTGATTTTGTCAGGTAACCTAGTGTGAGCATATGTAATATCTGTTGTGCAAGGAACTTTATCCTATAATTTTCTTCTTCACATTTTTGGTTTAATTTATGATAACAAGTTTGGGTGTAATAACAGAGGATTGAAATTCAGATTTTAGAATAAAAAATAGGCCGGTGATAGGCTTGGAATTGAAAGATATAAAATCAAACATTTTGTCATTAAGGATGTTTTGGTTGTTTACTAAAAGGAATCAGAATTTTAACGCATGCTTTTACTTCTTTTGCCCCATTTTAATATTGTATTTAATGCAAAGTCGTCATTAGTACTATAATTACTCTGCATGCAATTGTTTTATTATTTTATTTTTTTAATAAAATCAAGAAGTCCAATAATAACAGATTGAAATTGAATCCCCAAGACTAGGACCAAACTCCAATAATAAAATCTGTATTAACTACACCTCTTTCATAAATTTCAACTTTCCCATTTGACTACTATATGCTACATATACCCTCTTATTTCGCCACATAATCTAGTGTAAGTTGATGTGCACAAAAATTGATGTGCAAGCAACTTTATCCTATAATTTTCTTCTTCTTCTTCTTCTTCTTCTTTTTTCTTCTTCTTCTTCTTCTTCTTCTTCTTCTTCTTCTTCTTCTTCTTCTTCTTCTTCTTCTTCACTTTTTTGGTTTAATTTATAATAACATGTTTTGAGTGTAAGTAATATGGATTGAAATTTGGATTTTGGAACCCACCTGCCAAGTAGGGTCACTACAATAAAAAAAAGTTTTAGCGGCAATTCTTTAGTGGTCATATAATAATTACAGATAATAAATTTTTTAATCAGATGTATTTCCGACAAATAAATACTGACCACTAAACATCCTAATTATGGTGGCAAATATAACAAATGACATATAAATTTCACCCGCGGAAACTTTTTTGATTCCCTCCATATTTTTCTTTCTTCATTCTGAAAGGAAGAACATCATTATCTCCATTATCATCGTTACTCTGAACACAATGTCAGAAACCCCAAACCCTGAATTCTCCAATCGTTGAACCCAACTGCTTCCTCTCCACCCTCGATTTGTCAACGCGTTCTTGCTTAATCTCCCAGCTCGTTCTCGCTCCGCCTCTCAGCTCTCCGTCTCTCAGCTCGTTCTTAGCTCTCGGTGGAAGAAATCTTTAGATCGGAGCAAGGAGGTGAAGCCATTGGCAGTACCCAAAGTGTTAGTGAATTAAAAATTAACCAAAATTAATTTAATCTATTAATCTACGGGTCACCTAACATATTCTTGATCCAAAATTAACCAAAAACACCTACATGAGTAATTAAAAAAGTACTTGAAACGAGAAGTTATATTCCTTTGATAAAGGTTTAGTATAAGGAAACTCTCAAACTTACTATGACTATAAATTTTATTATTTTATTTTGTGAAACATTAAGAGTGAGATTTTCACCAACCAAGTGTAGAGATATATTTGATGGATAGTGAATCATGTGAGGATTCATATCCATAGTCATGTAAATTATTTGTGTGTGTTTATGAACTTTGATTATTTGCATATGCTTGATATGCTTTGCATGATTTTATGGCTTATATTAGTATGCTTATAATATGCATAGAATAGTTTCTCATATTTATAGGAGTTTCACTTCCTTAATAGGTGTTGAAGATCTTGCCAAAGGGACGATGGGAATTTGATTCTAGAACTTTCCCACATCTTTTCTTTAAAATGTCTAAGATATTTACATTGAATATTCTAGAGCTTCCTAGAGAACTCATGAGATTTTACAAGTGTCTAGAATCTTCTTGATCTCTCATGGTGCCAAGAGTTCTCTAGAGTTTTCGTTACAGTTCTAGAACATTCTAGAGAATTATGGATTTTTCTCTAATGTTCTTGATTTCTATAGACAACAAACAAGCCCTTATGCGAAAAACTAACCCATGAGCATCCAAGAAAGGCTTAGAATGACATAATGCTAGGGTGAGATCAATGGAGTCATAAGAAGAATGGAGGACGCTATTGAGTGGATTAGGATTGGCTGGCTTAGCTCAACTCATTAAATGTTTGATTAGGAGTGTAAATTAGTTGAATCAAGTCGAGTACTTGAAGCCTGGGCTTGGCTTATAAAAAAAAGACTATTTAAGTTTTATTTATTTATTTAAAGGTTGGACTCAGTGTGTTTAAAAAATATAAAGTTTGGGCTTAAGTTGTTTATTTCATTTATAACTTGATTATTTTCTTTCTTTTATTAAATATCTCTTTGAAATATTTGAGTTTATTAATTTAGTATTTAGTAAACATCTTTATGTTAGAAGATAGAGTGAAAAACTAAAAACAGAAATAATTTTTTTTTTTACTCATAATCCATTACATAAAAAATTCATAACCTTCTTATATAAGTTTTTAGTTAGTAATAACAACAAATAAATTATTATTATTATATATACTTTTACTTATCTAAAATTATATTTTTTGTGATTTAACTTTTACTATCTATACATAGAATAAATAAGTAATATATATACACGCTATTTACAAGATTTTAATGTCAATCCTATAAAATTTGAGTTTGAGCTTGATTATTTAGTTAGACAAACGAGTTTAATTGAATATTTAACGAGTCTAACTCGAATAATTTACGAATGATTCAACTCATTTACATGTATATAAACTTAGGCTCGATTATATAAATAAGTGAAACTCAAACTTTATAGGCTTGACACTAAAAGTTTGTGAATAACTTGTATATGTATGTATATATATTATTTATTCATTTTGTATATATAATAAAATCAAATTACAAAAAAATTATAATTTGAAAAAAGAAAAAAAATATAGAAAATAATATTTTATTTGTTGTTATCACCAACTAAAAGCCTCTATAAGAAAGTTAGGAATTTTTTATGTAATGAATTATGAATAAAAAACTTTTATTTTTATTTTTTGTTTTTACTCTATCTTTTAGTATATATTATATTAATAAATTTAAATATTTCAAAAAAGATTTGATAAAAGAAAAAAATAATTAAACTATAAAAGAGTTAAACAAACTAAATCTAAGTTTTATATTTTTTAAACAAGTAACCCCAGATTTAAATTTAATTCATATAGATAAATAAGTTAAACTTAAGTAATCTATTTTTTCATAAGTTAAACTAGAATTTTAAATGTCCAACTTAATTCGATTTATTTACACTTATAAATTTATATTTATTTCATTTAAATAAATAAATTAAAATTAAATAATTTTATTAAATAAATTAAATCTAAATTTCAAATATTCGACTTTATTCAACCCGTTTTCGATACTTCAAGAACTCGTAACCCGTTTGTCTCAGCTTGGTGCTGAAAAGTCAATATAACATCACTGTTGTTAAGTATAGTCAACAAAAAAAAGTTCTGGGTTCCTAAAAGGATTCATAATTCTAACGCATGCTTGCATGAGTCCAAAACTATAAGGATTTTTTTAATGGGTATTCTAAACATATTTATTAAAAAATTTAAAATAAATTTTTTTATATAAAATATATATTTTTTTAATTTTTAATATATTAAATGCATTATTTTTTATAATTTATTTAAATTTGTAACAAATGTCTTTAGAACATTATTTTAAAAAAAATCTGTACTATAATTACTTTACATTTTCTCTTGATGAAAAATAAGAAGCCCAATAATAACTTATTGAAATAAAATCTTTATGACTAAAACCAAACCCCAATAATAAAATCTGCATCAAATCCACCTCTATCAAAAACCCCAACACTTCCTTTTGACTACTATACACAACTTTTCTTTCTGTCAATCTCTCTATTCTTATTCTCTGCCATGGAAGATGATAAGGCATGTATCACGGGTCTAAGTCTCGGTTTGGGAATGGGAATGTATGTGCCAAAGAAGGAGAAGCAGAAAGTGAACAAGGCTGTGGCTTGCCTGAACCTAACGTTTGAGCTTTATCCAAAAGGGGAAGCCATTGATGTGAATCATGATCATAAGGCCGAAGGATTCAGTTTGAAGAGAAGCGATGAAGAACACCAGGACTCAAATGCAAAGAGTACTCATAACACCAATAACAAGAAAGGCAGCAGAAAGAAACTGAGGCTTACAAAGAAGCAAACAGCTATGCTTGAGGACAGCTTCAAGCAGCATAACACTCTTAGCCCAGTATTCATTCATACAAAACCTTCCATCCTTTTTCTCATTTTTCTAGAATTTTCTTTCCTTTCATTTTTGCAGATGTTTCCATCGTTTAGATATCGATTCTTGATTAATTAATTTTATGGAAGCTAAGTAAACTGCATGCTGTATGGCACTGCAGGCATATATACATATGATATAGTATATAATTGATTAATATTATATTATACAAATATTTATCAGTTACGTTCTTTTGATTAGAAATTTAATTACGGGTTTCTAGCCACAAGGTAAAGGGAATTTATGGGTTAGTTTTGGTTCCACATGCAGGCTCAGAAACATGCACTTGCTGAGCAATTGAATTTAAAGCATAGACAGGTCGAAGTTTGGTTTCAGAACAGAAGAGCAAGGTATGTTGTGGGATGGTTTCATATTTTTATGATTTTCCTTTTCTGGGGGTGTTCAATTTTGGTTTGATCTTATTGTTACCTTTTTCTCTTCTTCATCAATTTTACTTTTGATTATCTGGGTTCCTTCTCTAAGTCAATTTTAGACTATGAAAAAGAGAACATTTTTTATTTTTATTTTTATTTTTTTGTTTGACTATGCTTAATATCAGTGATGTTTATATTGACTTTTCAGGACCAAGCTGAAACAAACACAGGTGGATTGCGAGTTCTTGAAGAAATGCTGTGAAAATTTAACAGATGAGAACCTAAGGTTGAAGAAGGAATTGCAGGAGCTACGTGCACTAAAAGTTGGACCATCACCACTATACGTTCAACTCTCGAAAAAGGCTGCAAACTTGACTATATGTTCATCGTGCGAGGAACTATTGAAGCCTAATGAGAAGGAACCAATGCTGCAATTTCCGATGTGGCCCGAAACAACAACCACAAATTGCAGAGCAGCATTGAATTAGAGATTTAGAGGGTATTAGGAACTCATAATTTGATGAAGGATATTTGAATTTCAGTATCAAACATCAATTGTTAATTAATCAGAAAAAAAAGTACATATCCCCAGTGCCCACATCTAATAATATATAGGACTGGGGTAGCTTAGATACATTATACATAGTTGACTAGGTACCTCTTTTTATTGATTCAATTACAAATTAATCAGAATTAACCCACCATTTACTTTAATTTGTTTGTGCTTTTGCCCTGTAAATGACAATGTGTTACGGACGAGGAATAAGTATTTGAATGATAGAAACTCAAAGAGAGATGAGACAATCCCTAACTCAGGCCACTAATTATAAACTGGACTTAAGGGTAGAAATTTGTTTTATATTTGTCATCCGTAATGTGAGAGATGGGTATTTTTCTTCAAATTCAAATAGATATGACCCACCAGTTAGCTCAATCTTGCCCTCATAATTTAAAGAACTCTCTCTCTCTCTCTCTCTCTTCATGAAGAGGGAGAACACGTTGACAAGGAAAGAGGCATGAGTCGAATATTTTTTTTTTGGATGATAAGAGTCCAATCTATATGAAACACGTTTTTTTTTATCTTTCTTTGTTATTTATTGTAAGGAATTCTTTTCCAAAATCTTGTTGACCAGTTTATAATGCCATACATGTAACTTACGAGATACTTCTCTCTATCGTCATTAACTTAGAAGTCTTTTTCAGTCAAAGTAAAAATATCTTACGCGTACGTATAGAAAACGTGTTTAGTGAATAGGAAATAAAAAATAGATAATCATTATTAACTATTATAACCTATATCTTTGAATAGTCCATCAAACTAGTCAGTGTCATGCGAGCCGTTTATGGTACCAAGTGAGTTTTACTCCTTAAATCCGGTTGTCTAATTTTATTTTTTTTATAACTATGTCATAATTATTTTTAAACTTAAAGTTCTTGTCTATAATCTAAATGTGTGAATATTATTTATTGAAATTTATAGAATCTTTTGTATATACAATAAATTATCTATAAAAAAAAAATGTGTATAATATTAACAATTAAAATTTATAAAAAAAAATTATAAATACAATTGTCCATGATAAAATAAATAATTTAATTTTCTTGTATATAGATTTAAGTGTATATATAAATATTATTAATTAAAATTTATAAATTTTTTATATGCACAATTAATTATGACAACAAATAAATAAATAAAATATGATATGTTCTTCAAAGTACATTATATTAATATCAACCATTGATTTGATTTCAACGGTTTAGGCAGTTGTTGTATGCGTGATTACATGTTAAACATTTCCAATGTCTTTTGAAGGTATATGCATGTCAGATTTATAAGTAAACCAACAAGCAAAGCAGTCAATTCGCTCTAGCTTTGTCAGTATTCGCGTGTTTTGGATAATTATAAAAATTGAATTATTTTAATAATTAATTATTATATAATAATATTTTTGTTATAATTAATTATAATAGAATTAATTTTATATTTGAAGATATTAATTGAAAAATAATTTTAAATTAATTTATTTTATTTAAATGTATAAAAAAATTATTTTTATGTATTAAATTATTAAAATAAATATAAAATAATTAAAAAATTATTTAATTGATTAAAAAATTTTTTAATTGAAGATAAAATTGTATTTATATCTCAAAGTAAAAAATAATCTAACAACTTTTTTACAAAATGCTTAACCAAATAACTTTTGTTCCAACAACTTTTTCCTCCAATTAAAAGTTGTTGATTTTTTCTAACATTCAACCCAAACACGTTGCATTTTGCTCCAACAGCTTAAAGTTAAAAAAAAAAGCTGTTGGATCAGCTAAAAAAACTAAACTAAACATGTTCTATGACCTTGAAGTGTCTCTAAATTTTTTAAATATGAAATCAATCTTTGTTTGAGTATTTGTTTAAACCTGATCGTAAAGTAATTTGTGTGCTTTAATTTAGTCAACGACTCAAAAAATAATTATTAATTAAGTACAATTTATCAATAATATTTAAATTATTATTTAATTTGTGTAAAGTTATAGAAATTAAGTTAAGAATTCACTTATTTTTAAAAAATCTTTACATATATTAAATAATTTAAATGCTTAAAAAAGTGTGTTAAACTGTATCTATATACTTTTTTTTAAAAAAAAAGACTGTTCCTAACTACTTCCTATGTAAGAATTCTTCATGAACCGACTCACAAGGGGTTACAAATCACAGTAGAGGCGTTGCCTATTGAAAGAATAAGCAAGATATTTGACAAGCCATAGGAGTAATACACAATCTCCTAGCATCTTCTTATATGATGGAAATGAGTAGAGTTAGCTCATGAATCTGTTTATTGTTCATTTTTTTAGTAACTTAATGAGTTAAAAAATTTGACTTGTTTAAAAATAAGTTGAATATGAAGTTTTATATGTTCGACTCATTAATTAATAATTTATATATATATATATAAAGAATAATAATAATAATAATAATAATAATAATAATAATTTAATTTATATATATTTTTTTTTAGTTTGACTAATTTATTTTTTAATTGAATATATGTAAAAAAATATTTTATTAAGTTACAAATTTAAGTTTAACTCATGGAGTCTAAAATATTCAATAGTAAAAAGTTTAATATTGACTCATTAAACTCGAGTAGTTCGTGAAGCTTAAAGTGAGTCGAGTTTTAGTCAATAAAATTAATTTGTTTATAAATGAGCTGAACTTGAGTTAGACCTATTTGTAATAAGTGCTACTCTTTTAATCTTTTTATATCTATTTAAAAAAATTATTTTGTCTCAAATTATCTATCATTTGAGAATATAAAAAAAGTATTAATTAATTTGTTTTCTAATTTTACCATAATTATTTATTTTCTCACTAAACCCAATAATTACATATATTAAACTATATTAATAGAATGAAAAAAAAAGCTAATTTAATTATATTAGATTATATTTATCTATATTTGAAATTATTTAATAATAATCTTAATTCTTGTGTAAAAATCTTAAAAAATAAATATAAAATGGAGGAGAAGTAAGACAAAATTTAAATTTATTTTTTTATATTTGTTACATCTATTTTATTAATTAAATTATGATATATATATATATTTTTTTTTTTTTAAAAAGAAAAAGTAGAAAAAATATTAATAAATACATATCATAACTTAATTGATTGAATGAATATAATAGATATAAAAAAATATAATTATATTTTCTCCGAAGATTAATACTTTTAATCTAGAAAATCAATAAGAAGAGCAAGAGTCGTGCGTTTATGATGGCACTATAAACATGGCGCAGAATATTAATGGAGAAGCTTGACAGCGTGTTTCTCAGGGCTACCGAACGTGGATTTAGAAATGTCCACTCTCCCGAACACACTATCCACTGCTTGAATCACGTTGAAAGTGTCTACAATAATGGATTTCTACGCTCTCCTTTTTCTTAAGAATAAGATGAAGTCATTATTTTAAAACGTGTTTGAATAGATCTAAATTTTTTAGTTAAAATTAATAGTTTAAATTTAGAAAATCAATTTAAAAGAGCAATTTATGTTTATGATGGCACTTTTGTTTCATGGTGCATAAAATAATTAATAAAGTTGACAGTTATTTTTAATCTCAATCTACCGAACAATAAAATATTACTTTGATCTCAACTCACTTTCCAAAGCTTGAAAATATGTTAAGACAAATGAAAAAATAAATAACTACAATAATGGATTTCATCACGCTCTCCTTCTTAACTCTTTTGAATAAGATGGAGTCGTCTTATAAGTATAGAAATATACAAATTGCTTTTGTGTTAAATTAGTGAACTCCGTCCGGGAAAAATAATATATAGTGAACTCAGGAAGAGGTAATAGTGAGTTCCTTTACAATAAGATTTATGATTTCTCTACTTTCTTGTTCTTAAGGATGATAAGAGAATCCAAATCTAATAATATTGTGTGATTTTGATTTATTGCAAATATAAAACATTTTTATGTTATCATTTATTATATGTTATAACATTATATGTCAACTATTTGAGCGATCAAACTCTTTTAATAATATGTCAACTATGATTATATAATAAAAAAAATTACATTCAAGTAAAAAAATATATTAACAATATAATGAATTTGGTTAACAACATTCAGAAGATTTTTTTGTGTTGCAATCAGGTGATATATGAGTCAATTTGTTTGTACCTTAACTAATTTATTTTCTAGTCTGATCAAAGATAGTTCATTTATATCAAACAAAAATAAATTATTATTTAGAATTTGATTTCAAAAAATTAGCATAACAGATATTCTAGTTAACTGAGATTTAATTATGTTCTCTAGTTAGTAAAAGTATTTTTATAATATCATTCAATATTCATATATTTTCACATTATTCAAACATTTGTCTTTTTTTCTTCTGCTAAAAAAAAAAATCTCTTTTAACACTCACATTCCAACAAAATTAAACTTGTTATACTCGTATAGTATATCCTGTATTTGAAGAGGTCGTAATTGTATAATTGACCAAAGCACTAGTTTCAACAGCCGACAAGTAAATATTATGCCAATTTAATCCAAAAGATGAGCAAGCGTTAAAAAGTGATAAGCCATCACTAATGCAATAGATGAGCAAGCGTTAAAATACGGAGTATTTCATTAGTTATTATTGTTTTAACAAGTGAATTAAATTAAAGAGTAACTAAATAAGTCATGAATGAGATCTACAATAACTTCACTGAATTTTTTTTTTCTTAGAAGCAATTCTTAATCGAATATTTGACTATCAGCAATTATATATGATCAGTCCACATCTTTAATAATATTAAATAAGGTCTGAGACTGATCACATTGTTTTTATTAAAATCAGCACAAGTAAAAGGAGAAACAAATGGCAGAATGCAAATTAATTAATTAATTAATATATATAAAAGGCGAATTGCATATATATTGAACAGATAACCTCCTCTCTTTATTTTGGTTACTAACTAATAATTTAATAATAAATATTTAAAAGCTTATTAAATATTAGCAGTTGTCAATAAAAATGTTTGATAACTCACTACGTATCAAATTTAAAAAAAAAAAAAAGCAGAACAATGCCTTTCTTTTTTATATCTACCTTTATGGCCACGTAAAAGACTTTTTTTTGCAGACTACTAAAACCTATTAATGGGTGACAAATGGCAGATTGCAGCAAGCAATTGCCAAGATTTTCATTTTTTTTGGGAAATTTAAGTGGTGAAGGAAAAAAATAAAATAAAATAAAATAAAAAAACATTCTCTCCCGAAATCCCTCCAATGATTTCCATTTCCCATTGTGCAAGATGTTTAGCTGGGGAATTAAGCAAAGTCCCCTCCATCTGTAAACTTATGTACTCCTTGAGTAATTCACCTTTCCCAAAAGCGTTAAAAAGTGATAAGCCATCACTAATGCAAAAGATGAGCAATCGTTAACATACTATTCATTAGTTATTGTTGTTTTAACAAGTGAATTAAATTAAAGAGTAACTGTATAATAAGTCATGAATGAGAGATACAACAACTTCACTGATTTTTTTTCTTAGATGCAATTCTTAATCGAATATTTGACTATCAGGAATTATATATAATCAAATCCACATCTTTAATAATATTAAATAAGGTCTAAGACTGATCACTTATTTTTTTAAACAGCTCAAGTAAAAGGGGATAAAAAAAGGCAGAATGTAAATTAATTAATTAATATATATAAAAGACGAATTGCATATATATTGAACAGATCATTTCATCTCTTTATTTCTCTACCTTTATGGCCACGTAAAAGACTATATTTGGCTATTTGCACACTACAAAAACTTTAATTAATGGGTGACAGATGGATGATTGCAGCAAGCAATTGCTATTTTTCAGTTCTCGTGGTGAAGGAAAAAAGAAACGTTCTTTCACGAAATCCCTCCAGTGATTTCCATTTTCAGATTGAATTTTCTACGAATGGACTAATATGTCCATGATGTTTGTGGAAAAGGGAAATTGACCAAAACGTTGACCAGATTCCTCCTACGGGAACTCCATTTCCTATTGAGCAAAATATTTAGCTTGGGAGTTAAGCAAAGTCCCCTCCATTTGTAATTAAGTTCGCTCGAGTAATTCTAACATAAATATCTCTTTATATTATAAAACTTTTTTTATATTGTTAAATTTATCTTAGTATTTATAAAATCATAATAACTTTTTTTAAAAAAGGTGTATGTAATTCAAATATTATAATTCTATTTTTTAAAACTTTTTATAAATACATAATGTGATATTTTTCGTCTAAAACATAGTCCATTCGACAAGAGGTGATAAGATATAGGAGTCTTTGGAGAGAGAAACAAAAGACCAAAAACAGTGAGCTTGGCCGCCAATCATTTGGTCATCGCTTTCAACAGCTTCCAACGACTGACTTCATTGCATTGCAATAGAATAATACCATAAAGATCTTCCTGCTTTTTCCCACGTACATATTGGCGTGAAAGGTGCCCTTCCTTCATATGGAAAATTTGAACACACATGCAATCTCGAACGACAATATGGAAGGTTATCTTTCTTGACGAATTCCCACATCAAGCAAGAAGAAATCCTCGTCAAACTTAAACTTAACCCTTGAGAAAAATATTGTTAAAGGACCTTAATTTGATTGTGATTATTAATTAAGGACATCAATTTTAAAATTTATGAATTAAGGACCTCAATGTAAATAAAAAACATTTTAATAATATTTATCGATTAGAAAAAAATTAAGACATTTATGTCATACATTTTGTTCATTTTATAAATTATTTTAATTTATTAACAAACATATTTTAATAAAATTAAAGTCCTTAATTGATAATAATAAAAGTTAAGTCTCTTAATTAATTTATCATAAAAAGTTTAGATTCTCAAATAATACTTTACTCCTCAACTCTTTGAATTTGTCTAAGTGAGGGAGGCATAAACAAATTACCAAATTCAAAGCACTATGAAAAGGAACCAAGGACTGTGGTTTTGATTTTATTGAATATGGAGAGAGGCAAGACCTAATTTGAAAATTGGCTGATAAATGGGCTGCGGTTTTGAGCAAGGGTAAACTTGGCGACCCATGTAGGCAAAACCCAATTTTATACAATTTTTTTTATCTCCATTTAATTAATTTTAAAATATACGTTTTATTAAAATAAGTGTAATTATATAATGATAACAACATAAACTTGTTCGACAAAAAAAAAATATAGTGTAACTTGTATGCTAATAGGAAATATATAGTTTAGCTATTAAAAATGAAATATGATTAAACATTAATGTGTGCAAACGTTATCAAAGTAATTAAAAAATGCTTTTAAATTATTAGGTAGCAGATTCACTAGCACACTATGCTAAGGAGATTGACTCTTGTATTTGGTTGGAGGAGCTTCCATACCACACTGTTACTCTTTTCTCTCTTGATTTTGGCAAGAACAGTGCTATTTGCTGCGAACAATTTTTTACGAAACTATTCACAACAACACAAATGCACCTGTTTAATTAAAACTACAAGAAGTAAAAAAGAAAAAGAAAATAAATGAATATACAAAACGCAGCAAGATCGTTCTAATTTTTCAATTTCGTTTCACGTTTTACGAAAGTGATTTGTAGGATTAAGCATTATAGGCAAATCTATGAAGTCCGAATTTCAGATAAAAAAATAAAATATTTTTAAAATTATTATTTATTAATTTATAATTATTTTAATTAAACATAATGTAAAATTGAAAACAATGAAATTACATAAATATAATATCAAAACAATATGAAATTAACTAAAGAGGCGGGTGCTTGTCTGAAATCCAAGCCTCGGAGGTAGGGATGATGCTTAACATTCTGTTTTAATACAAGTATAAGTATGTATTTGAATTAGCTGTAAAGTAAAAAAGACAATATTAAAAATCAATTATGTGTATAATCAATTTTAAGAAAATTAATTTATATGTTTGAATATGGTAATTTATAATAGATTTTAGTCAAAATGTTTTGTTTTGATTGAATAAAAAGAATTATTTTATATATTAAATTGTTAAAATAAATACGGATTGATTAAAAAAATTATTAGGTAGAGGGTAAAAGGAAATTTTTTTCTTAAAAACACTTTTGAATTAATCTAAAATAAATAAATAAAATGTTCGTATTATAGTTTTAAGAAAAAAAATATTTTTAGTATTGAAAAATAATCAACAACTTTCTATAATTTTACCCAAACATATTTATTTTAAGAAAAAGTAATTTAATCAAAGAAAAATAATTGTTTTTCATAATAAAACAAATCTAAACATGCACAAAGTAGATCTAACACGTGGCTCTAGTGTTATGGACACTTAAAATTGATGGGAATTAAAAGTTGTAAACTCATGTATAGGTTATTTCAAGTAATATATTTTCAAGAGTCCAAAATTAATTCACAGAGAATTAATGAAGAAAAATTCTTTGAGGTAAAGAAAATATTTGTCACAAAAATAAAGATGATCAAAGTTGTTCACAAATGAAAAAAGAGTTTACTTGGGTTAAGAGATTCTCTCTTAGTAATAAATTAAAGACAAAATTATTTCTTTTTATAACTCAATTGAAATACACACATAATAGAGGTTCCAATCGAAAGATTTAGCATTCAAAGTTCAATTAAGATTATGTATATAATCATATTATGGTTCCTTTAATTGTCCACCAACACTTGTAAATGGTCTCAAGCATCCACTGTGCTAACGTCTTGTCTACAATGAATCAAGTTATTCAATATACAAGAAGGGTTTCTAAATTGATTAGAAACAACATACAACACATATAATGATCACTTAAAAATATATCATTTAAGCACAAAAATAAAATTAATCTAACATCAACTTATTACCAAAAGTTTCACTCTTTCACCCAAACAAAATAAAAATTAGTTACTCATAGATAAGAAGAAAGAAAGAAATAAGAAAAAAGAAATGAACATAACTTCAATTTAGAACAAAGAAAACTACAACAAGATAAACAAATAACACAAAAGCATAATCTAAACTAAAATCAAAGATGATATGAATGAACACCCAAGCTCCCTTTCATAGAACTCAAGGAGTACAAGAAGACAACGGAGTTGTTTGATGATGAGAAGTAAATGCCAAAATAGTTGCTTGATGATGATGAATGAGCTAAAATTATAGAGATTCTTATTTCCGAAATGTTTCTGCTCTGAACTCATGGCATGCGTCATTTTCAGATCAAGTGGTCTTCATGAAAGTTCTAGGAAATTGTCTTAGCTTTCCATAGCCACCGGTTTTAACTCACTTGACTACCTACAACCTGAGATATGACCCAATTACTGCACATAAGTTAAACCCAACTTCAGCTCCTCTGTTCTTACTTTAAAGCCCAATATTACCTTCAAGACTTTCGATCTAGCTTTTGTATTCTTCATAAAAGTTGTAAATTTATGTCTTAACTTTCAAACTGCATAAATTTCATTTCCAAAGCTCTCCTATAACTCAAAATATGATCTGATGAGTACGCATATGTCAAGCTGTTAGGTTCAGAACTCTAGATTTTACTTCAACTCCTATTTGAATTATCCAAACGTATGTTCTAGGTCTTGAGGTCTCATGAAAGTTGTAGAAATTTGTCTTAACTTTAAAACAAGACCAAAATCACATCTATCAGATATTTGTAACTCAAATTATAGTCAATTTACTGAAAAAGTCAAGTGAAAAAATTATACAATGAATGAAATATATTGCTATCTATGAAGCACGGACACGCCGATTATGAGACGTGTCTGCGTGTCGGACACGTGTCCGTGTCAGACACATGGAGACACCCGTACGACACACGTGTCATGTGTGTCTAAATATGTCCGATTAAAAAAGATTATTTTTTCAATTTGGACACGTCTCGGACACGCTCGGACACTTCTCGAACATGCTCAGACACTTCTCGGACACTTCTCGGACACGATTAGAACACGACATGAATACAACCCATTAATATTTTCTTAAAAAAAAACTTAGTTTTCATGACTAACGTTCAATTAATAAGCTTGTAACTCACTCAAACTTACATGACTGACGTCTCAAGCCACTATTTTCACATACCAGTATTTTAAGTTTTATCTTTTCACACGCCACTATTATACTTTTAATTTTTATCTTTTCACACAACACTATTTTCATCCGTTCCTTCTACCTCTACTGCATAAGTCATCTACTTCGTTATCACCTGAAGAAGCTTGCCTCACACCAATATTCCATCTAGTTATTTTTTTTATGCATACGTATGCATACGTGATTAGTTATTAGGAGAAATTAGTTTAAGAGATTTTTAGATTATGTCAATAGAAATTATGTTCATATTTTTTAAGAGAGGCTTACTAGATAGCAAATATTGACATATATGACATATATTAAAATATTATAAATCTTTAAGCTTATAGAAATGATATTAATGAATTATGAATTTTTTTCTAAAATTTTGAAATTATATATATATATATCTGCGTGTCAGTGTCCTAATTTTTGAAGTTGGTTTGTCCCCGTATCCGTGTCCGTGTCCATGTCGTATCCCGTGTCCGTGTCTATGCTTCATAGATTGCTATCAATATGACTCTTACTATTAAGTGAATAGTTATTAGAGAATTATCTTAACTTTTCAATAAGACCAGAATCATATTAATCAGATAATTGTAACTCAAATTGTAGTCAGTTTACTTAAGAATGCAATCATCTAAATTAATGATAATTCAAGCAATAATTTATTCAATGATCCAGTTAAGCTCAATTTCATAAAATGTAACAAAATCAACTTAATTAAGTCAAATTGAACCTCAAAAAGCTTAATGAAAGAATTATAAATTGAATAAAACACATTGTTATTAAAAACCGCAACTCAAGGTCATTGACATTCAAGAAAAATAATCATTCAACCCACTACTTTAAATGAAAGGGGTCGTAGTCAAATAGAAAATTAAACTTATTGTAGAAAAGGATCTAGAAAGTTTGACGAAGCCAAATGATACAAAAAAAAAAAAAAGATTATCCCATTATTGGGGATGAACTTGCTCATTATATGCTTGGATATATGACTTTTTCTTTTGTTGTATTTGGATAATGATATATTATCTTAAGAGGACACTATTTTTTTTCTCAAAAATATTAAAAACTAATCAGGGTAAAAATAAAAACAAAATAAGTTAGTTATAAAAAGTATAATAATTTATTAATTTTATCAAATACCTAAAACAAATCTTTAATTAAATACAATAATTTTTAAGCTCAATAGAAATCTAATGTTTAAAATCAATATAATATATATGTTCTTTTCAATCAATATAATTTTATCAAATAAAACTTTGACATGTTTAGGAGTGACAAAGTGGAAATGGAGGTTAATATGACAGCAGAAACGATGACAATGGTATGAGAATACTAATCAAGCTTATATGTATTGGGCAATGACCGCTTTCATGCAATTTACTAAATGATGCACCACAAGTGCTCCATCATCTCATAGATTATATTCCATTAGTACAGAAACTGAGTGTTGCATCTTATTAATTCCTCTTGACTCATGTCATTGACATATTGAGAGATTTGGGAGTTAATATGGAATAAGCAACAAGATTGCAACCATTGCATGGCTAAATAAATATAATCCATTGATTTGACTAGTACCTTTTCACCTTACCAGCACTATTAACACTTTCTTATTGAGTATGCCAAAGGTAGCAGGCAGCAACAGCTACAGGTAGACCAACTGAATAACTTAAACAACCGGTGGTTAAACGAAGTAATTAAATTGACTAAGCAATAAAATTAATAAAAAAAACTATAAAGATGGTTGAATTCAGAAGAACCAATTCACTGCTGTGCTCCATCTACATGTACACTCGAGACATCAAGTTATAAAATAGGTGTCATCTATCATAGCTGAAACATGTTGGGTTCAGTTTTCATAATGATTACAATCTATGACACTGTTTTTATGCATTCATTTTTGGATTGGCCTTGCCTTTTTATAGAAGAACATGCGAGGTTGTAATTAACACTTATGACAACTGTTTTACAAATTTACCTCTCAAATTTCGTACCACTTTGTTCTACGTAATTTGAAGAAGTGCTGAATCCCATATGGCAGCAACGTGTTGGACAAATGCCCCTAACAATTTGCAGACCGTGATAGCCGTGTCAAAGTCCTGTAGCAAAAGACTCTTAGGTTATTAACACATAATCAGAGTCGCACGTTGGAAGTGTTTAGCAAAAGACGAGTTTTAATAGCCAAAAGTTGAATCTGAAGTTCACGAAGGGATGGTCACACGGTTGTCTGACAGACTAAACTACTTTTTCTCATTCTCTAATTTTGAAAATTTATTTGGACAGAGACTCAAAGAAATTTTTTTAAAAAAAATTGATTTTGGAGAAAGGAATGACAATGATTATCTTGGCTCCCAAAATAAGCAACGATTTTTTCGGGTGATGGTCTAGAGTCTAGACTCCCAAAGACTCACGCAATGCTATGAAGTTAGGGTAAACACATTTGCTTGCATGCCCCCTTTGAATCTTGTTGGTCACTCTACAATTTGCCAGATTTTTCTTAAAGCAGCAGAGGAAAAAAACAAGAAAACAAGTTGATTTATAAAATACTTATCATTGAAAATAAAAGTCATTAACATATTGGTATGAGATTATTTTTTTTAATAAAAACAAGAAGCCCAATAATAACAGATTGAAATTGAATCCCTAAGACTATGACCAAACTCCAAGAATAAAATCTGTATTAACTACACCTCTTTCATAAACCTCAACTTTCTCATTTGACTACTATATGCTACGTATACCCTCTTATTCTGCCACATAATCGAGTGTGAGCAGATGTGCACTAAAATTGTGTGAAAGAGCTTGACTCTTGTATTTGGTTGGAAGAGCTTCCATACCACATTGTTACTCTTTTATCACTTGATTTTGTCAAATCTATGAAGTTCGAATTTCAGATAGAAAAAATTAAAGATTTTTAAAATTATTATTTTATTAATTTATAATTATTTTAATTAAACATAGTGTAAATTAACAATGAAATTATATAATGAAAATAGATTTAGTTAACATTTTAGTCCTTGTAAATATACTTATTTCTGATTTTGGTCCCTATAAATTTTTTTATCCCATTTTGGACTATTTAAATTTCAAGACAGGTAGAATTAGTTTTTAAAAAGAGGGTACGATAAGACTAATTTCTTTTGTCTTGAAATTTAAAGAGACAAAAATAAGGTCAAAAATTTTATAAGAATCAAAACAAAAAATAAATATATTTACAGTGACTAAAAAATTAATTAAGCCATAAAAATATCAAAACAATATGATATTAACTAAAGAGGCGGGTGCTTGTCTGAAATCCTAGCCTCGGAGGTAAGGATGATGCTTAACATTTTGTTTTAATGCAAGTATAAGTGTGCGTTTGAATTAGCTATAAAAAAAAAAAGACAATGTTAAAAATTAATTATGTGTATAATCAATTTTTAAGAAAATTAATTTATATGTTTGAATATATGGTAATTTATAATAGATTTTAGTTAAAATGTTTTGTTTTGATAGTATAAAAAAATTATTTTTATATATTAAATTATTAAAAGAAATATGGATTGATTAAAAAAGTTATTAGGTTGAGAGTATAAGGAGATTTATTTCTCAAAAACACTTTTGAAATAATCTAAAAACAATTATTAAATGTTCAAATTATAGCTCTAAGAAAAAAATATTTTTAGTATTGAAAAATAATCAACAACTTTCTATAATTTTACCCAAACATATTTATTTTAAGAAAAAATAATTGTTTTTCATAATAAAACAAATCTAAACATGCACTAAGTAGATCTAAAAGGTCGCTCAAGTGTTACGGATACCTAAAACCCCCAGCTCGAAGGTCATTGCCATTCAGGAAAAATAATCATTCAACCCACTACTTTAAATGAAAGGGGTCGTAATCAAACAGAAAATTAGACTTATTGTAGAAAAGGATCTAGAAAGTTTGATGAAGCCAAATGATACCAAAAAAAAAAAATTATCCTATTGCTGGGGATGAACTTGCTCATTATATGCTCGGATATATGACTTTTTCTTTTGTTGTATTTGGCTAATGATATATTGTCTTAAGAGGACACTATTTTTTTCTCAAAAATATTAAAAACTAATCCGGTAAAAAAAAAAAGATAGTTATAAGAAGTATAATAATTTATTAATTTTATCAAATTACTAAAACAAATATTTAATTTGATGCAATAATTTTTAAGCTCAATAGAAATCTAATGTTTAAAACCAATATAATATATATGTTCTTGTCAAGCTTCCTGATGATCTGGATATGTGTAGCTGATCTGTAGGTTGAACGTAAGTCTTGTCGAAATAAATTTGTCTTAATAGTTTAATATATTAAGTTTTAATGATGATAAATATAAGACAAAAAAAATAATATTTATGTTATATAAATATATTTAATAGATTATATTGTGTCATGCATGATCATATATTTTATCTAATTATATTTTACTTAATAATTATGCAATGGGATATGTATAACATTTTTTATATAATATATTCAATAATTCTTTATATGAGTTATAATAAATTAATATTTAATTTGATTCTATTTAAATAAAAATATATAAAATATTCTTTATTATATTTTATATAGAATATATCTATTAGTAATTAATAAATATTTTATTTAAATGTGTCTGTAAAATTTGTATCGGTGCTTCCTAATATAAAAATTTAGGAGAAGAGAATTGTCCCAATACAATATTAATATATCATGATATGTTACAAATGTCAGCAAAGAATTATAGTGGTACACATTATTCAATCTTATTAGTTGAGTTAATTTTTGTTAACATTATTTTCAATTTTAAACTTGGACAAATAGGCCTTGTATTTTGCAGCCCAACTCTTGTTACTCATTCCCATTTTTATCTCATCCGATTTCCACAATTAACAAACTCACTCCTCTCATTTTTCTTCAACCTCGAACATGTTTAATTTTTTATATTTTCTCTTTTACAGTGTGTTTAGTTGAGAGTAACAAGGGCGCAAATTTTAATAGGGGTGGACAAAGTTAGGTTCAGTTCAAAAAACCGAATTGAATCATAATGAACTGCATAAACAATTTGGTTTTGACACCTAATGTAATCCAAATCGTATCCAATTCATAAAAAAATAATTGAACCACAAGAAACTGATTATTTTGGTTCAATTAAACGGTTAACCATTATGGGTTTTTCTTTGTTATTTGTCACCAGAACCTCGATGGTGAATTCTACTTTGGATGCCTTGCCAGTGGCTGGAGCAGGAGCATCCAGGCTGAGAAAAGTGAGCCATCGCAAAGCACTGTCTTCACCGCTACGAGCTACTCCAATGGTTTGTGTTGTCGTTTGCCTAAAGAGCCTCGATAGTGACTTTTGCTTCTGATGCCTTGTTAGTGGCCAAAGCAGTAGCGTCTAGGCCAAGAAGAGTGAGCTGCCATGGAGCATCGTCTCCACCACTATGAGCTACTTCGATGGCTTGCGTTGCCATTTGCCTCCGAAGCCTTGACGATGACTTCCGCTGCCATTTGCCTCTGGAGCCTCGACGATGACTTCTGCTATTGATGCCTCGTCAGTGGCAAGAGTAGGAACGTTCAGGCCAAGAAGAGTGAGCCACCGCCGTCTCCACCAACATGAGCTACTCTGATGGCTTGCGCTGTCGTTTGCCACTAGAACCTCGTCGGCAACTTCTGTTTCTAATGCCTCGTCAGTGGTGGAGCACCATCTGCACTGCCACCTAGAACACTTGCCAATTTCTAGTCCATGGAGTCCCCACGGTGTCATTCATGTTCTTGAGTTCTTTTACATCTTTGATGAAGTATCAATTTGGTTTGGTGAACTGGTATAAACCAAATTGTATTTTACAAGCAAGTGATTGAACCACTTTGAGGAGAATAAAACTGAATTGTTTTGGAATTGGTTCAAGCGGTTCAGTTTTTTTTAATGCAGTTCAGTGTGGTTTAAAGTCCAATTCGGTTTATATGGATTTAATGCCCACCCATAAATTTTAAGGGAATAAAATTTTAAAAGAATGAATATGTTTAGTTTAAAGGTAAAGAAAAATGAAAAATTTTATGGAGATAATAAAATTTCCTTCTCTTGAGTGTAAATGTTACCTCACTTAAGTATGGTAAAATTTTCTCCCTCTCTTTTTCTTCTCTTTTAAACTTCTCTCTCTCCAATACTCTCTTCTCTACCATCACGTCCATCGTTGCAAGCTCTCTTTGTCTCTCTCCCCTTCTTCCACAAGTTAGCTTGTTCTCTTTTAAACTTCTCATTCTCTCTCCAACAATCTCTTTTACCATCTCTTTTACCATCTCTCTTCTCTGCTCTCTCTCTCTCTCTCTCTCTCTATATATATATATATATATATCTTTTTTTTTACTCATTTTTAACCTTTAGATTCACTTTTATCTAATATTATTTCATTAAAAGTAATCATTATAAAGTAATCTATAAAATATTAAAAAAAAAAACTTACCGCTTATATATATATTAAACTCCGCTTTCATTGAATTCCTCAACCGATACTAATCAGAAATCAATGGGTATTTCGCTGCTATACGCCGAATTTTTTTTCATTTTATTGATATATTGCAAGTCATTTAGCTAATATGAGTAGTGGAGTAATGCACTTCTCGACAAGCATATAAACAGAGTTTTGTTTTGTTTTTTATTACATGGATACTATTTCATTGTTTCTCGCTTAAACTTGCATTAAGTACACAAGCATATATTTTAAGGAATTGATTCTTCTATTAAATGAAGATTAAATCAATTTAGGAAATATTGGATACTAATTAAATAGAAATTTTGAATGAGGAATGAAACACATGTTGGTTTGAAAAATTAAGTAAACAAAAGAAAAATACTAATTGATTAATCAAATTAAAGAATAAAAGTCTTTATTCATGAAGATTGATTTTGATTGATTGAAAATATAAATGCTTATTTCATGAAAGTTTTGATGATAACAAAATAATGACAAAGACTAAGTTTAAGGGAAACTTTAAAGTAATAGATTTATAGAACTTAAGATCTTATTTGAGATAAGTGTTTTTTGATATCTCAATAAGTTTAAAATAATTTTGAAAAGTCCATCATGAAATCTTTTAATTGGTGGTTGTTGGTTTTGAAAAATTTGGATTATTTTGCACAAAATCATGTTTTAAATTTAGGTTATGAAAATCTTATTTGAATCTTTAAAAAATCCAAGTTTTAGTTGTTGGTAATCTTTACAAAGTTTGTTTGTGCTCAAAAGTTGGTTTTAGAATGGTTGTAATACATTACAAGAACTCTGTAATTCATTATTGACAGTTGGTAATCCATTATGATGTTTCGTAATACATTACGAATATATCAAAAAGCTCGTAATCGATTATCACATGCTTGTAATCGATTATAGGCTTTCCAAAACTCTTTTTTATCAAAACAGAAGCATGATAATCGATTACCATAGAGTCCAATAATTGTTTTAAAGTAATGTAATCAATTATCATGATATTGTAATCGATTATCACTCTTCTGAAATCAGCAACGACTAGTTTGTTATGCATTAAATGTCTTATGCACCAACTCTTCCTAATAACTTTATTTCATTGATGGACTATAAATGCAAGTCTTGAGACACTTAATGTTATCTTTTGAACATCCAACAACCTACTTCAAAGCATTAAATCCAAGTTTTAATTTTTTTTTAACAATCTTGCTATGTTTTTAAAGCCTTTGAGATATCTTTGAGAGTTTCATAGTGTTTCAATTTGTAAAATTTGCTCTTTGAGAGAGTTTATTCCTTTCAATCATTATTGTAAATACTTGTGAGGGTAGAGGATCTCTCTAGAATCAAAGAGGTTTCTACACATAAAGGTGGATGATCCTAGAAATGTAAGAAGTGCTCAAAGCTTATAAAGGTTTCTCAATCACCTATTGAAGCTTGAAGAATAGTGAAAATTCCTAGTGGACGATCTTAGAGATTGGACATAAATCACAAAGGTGATTGAACTAGTATAAATCTTGTTTGCACTATTCTCTACCCTTATCTCTTTACTTTCAAGTTTATTTATTGACTTTGCATACTTGAACATCATCCTCTACAACTCATTCACTTTACTTAAAATTTTTGTGAGATCTTTTTGTTGTCATAAATCCGTTCACCACATAAGAAAATCACTTTAACAAAAATAAAAAAGAGCTTATTTGCAAAAATTTTTTTAAAAAAACTCAATTTATCCCTTCTTAAATTTTTAAATCACTTGATAACAAAAAATAATATAATATATCAGAAACAAAGAATAAACGTCCACATTAATAAAGTTTGATTATGATTGATTGAAATTTAATTGATTTTATTTAAATAAACAATATAATAAAATAAAATTAAGGAAAATTGTCTTCATTAATAAAAAATATTTTTTATTGACTAAAAATTAATTTAAAATTCAATTTACAATAAAATTCAATAAGATATTGAATAAACCCATGACAATTAAGATTGTTTTTTTCGGTACAAGAGATAAAGGAAATTTAAAAACAAAGCATAATTATTGCCTTAAAAAGGCTACACCCATCATATCTGCAAGCAAAATATACCCCATCTCTGCAGGAGGAGACATCCAGAGCTTCAAGGAATCATGTGACCCATTTTTTGCCATGAAGTCAGCCCCTTGATTTGCCTCACTTAAAGCATGGTGCAAAGTGACTTCCCAATCCAACTTCAAGTACTGAGAAATTTCATGAAGGACATTTCCATGACGATGATATGTAATTAGTTGCCCATTTCTTATTGCACTGATTGCGTTTAAGGAGTCTGATTCGAGCTCTATTCTTCTGAAACCTTCCCTCTCCAAGCTAGTTTCAGACCCTGCACAATAGCTACCAACTCAGCAAGTAGGTTGCCTACCACTGCAATGAAACCAATAAAACCAAGGATCCAAGACTCGTCTTCTGGTCGCAGCAAGCCACCAAACCCAGCTCTGCCACGCTATGAAGCACGGACATGCCGATAATGAGGCGTGTTCGCGTGTCAGACACGTGTCTGTGTCAGACACATGAAGACACTCGTACGACACACGTGTCATGTGTGTCCGAATGTGTCCGATTAAAAAGATTATTTTTTTCAGTTTGGACACGTCTCAGACACGCTCAAACACTTCTTGAACACGCTCAGACACTTCTCGGACACGCTCAGACACTTCTCGATCATGCTTTGACACGACTAGGACACGACTTGAACACGACTCATTAATATTTTATAAAAAAAATTAGTTTCCATGACTAATATTCAATTAGTAAGTCCGTAACTCACTCAAGCCCAATCACATGACTGACGTCCTAAGCCACTATTTTCACATACTAGTATTTTAAGTTTTATCTTTTCACACGTCACTATTAGACTTTTAAGTTTTATCTTTTCACACACCATTATTTTCATCTGCTCATTCTATCTCTGCTCGTATTAAGTTATCCACTTCATTGTCACCGAAGCTTGCCTTACACCAATATTCCTTCTAGTTATTTTTTTTATGCACGTGTACTTGTACATGATTAGTTTTATTAGGAGAAGTTAGTTTAAGAGATTTTTTAGAATATGATAATAGAAATTATATTCCATATTTTTTAGGAGAGACTTATTAGGTAGAAAATATTGACACATATGATATATTTGAAAATATTGTAAATCTTCAAACTTATAAAAATGATATTAATGAATTACGTAATCTTTTTCTTAAATTTTGAAATTATATATATATATATATATGACTTTTTTTGACTATTCTCATAAGATCCACTTTTCTAATAATTGAATTATTTCGTATGTAACCATTAGATGAAAGTGAATTTAACAGCTGAAAATGAATGTAAGTCAAAAAAGATTTACACTGATGTAAATTGATCCTGCCTCATATATATATATATATATGCCCTATTCTATAATTTTTGAATTTGGTATGTCCCCTTATCCGTGTCAGTATCGTGTCCCGTGTCTGTGTCTGTACTTCATAGCTGCCAGGTTCCCCAATCCAAGAAGTTAACACTACAAGAAAAATATTAACAATATATTTAAATAAGTTTGGGTATATTGTTGCATTATTTTTTCAATCATATTGTCATAAGAAATTAAGTAAAAAAATAAAAATAAAAAGAATGCATGAGCTTCAGCCTATTTTGTAAAAAAAAAAAAAAGAAAAAAAAAACAATCCAATAAAACCAATTTATGATATATTGGAATTAGATTCTCATTAATTTTAGCACTAAAGATTTTTTACTAATTTAAGATTGAATCAGTTTTAGAAAGATTAATACTAATTAATTAAAAATCTTAATGAACTGAATAGTAATTAATTAGAAGTCTTATTGAGGAACGTGACAGTGTCAATAAGAGAAATTAAGTTAAAAAATAAAAAAATATTGATTGATAAGAAAATCAATCATGAAAATAATATAATAATATGGTAAAATCAATGAAAAATAAATTTTAAAAATAATACAAATACTAATTTATTGGAAAATTAATAAAGAGGAATATAAAAATAAAACAAAATAATAAGATAAATTCAAGGAATAATAAATATAAAAAAGAAAAAAAAAAAACTTGAGCTTCAGCTTCCCATTATAACCATAAGCAATACTGATAAGAAAAATATAATCTAATAAAATCAATTTAAGATATAATTTTGCTTTGTTTTTCAAATTATATGAAATTCTTTTACAAATTTTTTCAATTATTTAGGATATTGTTACATTCTTTTATAATTATGCGAGATGTTGATCATAATTTTAAACTTACCTTCAGTTTATCAAAAGTGAGTCTATCATCATTATGATATCTATTGAGAGAAGCACATGCAGGAAGCGCGAGAGTTGGGCAAGAAGGGTATTAGTAATTTTTTGTAACTGATAAGTGAAAAAAAAAATTATAAGAGCCACTTTACATCTATGTTTCAAACATTTGCTACTTCATCACATAATTTTGTTATATTACTTCTCAAATCTATGACATCAACTTTATTTCTTTTTAATCATGAAGGAGTTGAAGTTATTAACCTAGTACCACCAAAGTTAAAATTTAGTTTTTTTTAAAAAAAAAATCTTTATAATATCCAAACAAAATAAAAATTTCAAAATCGATTCTCACTACTAAAAAAATCTGATTTAGAGATGGAATTTAGAAACGAAAATAGTTTCATCTCTAATAGAGACGGAAACAATTTTGTCTCTAATAGAGACAGAAACAGAGACGAATTTGATGATTTAGAGAGAGAAAATAAAATTTAAAACTTAGAGACGAAATTGATCCGTCTCATAATTTTTTATCTTTAATTTCATCTCTATTTGATCAATTTAAGGTCAAATATGCTTAGAGTGGCATTTATCCGTCTCAGATTTATTTGTCTCTAATTTCTTCTTTATTTGATTAATGTGGCATTTCAAAAAGTCAAATATGTTTAGAGACATAATTTAGAGATAGAATTTACCTATTCTTGAATTTTTTGTCTCTAATTATGTGTCTATTATGTCTCTAACTAATTTATATAATTTAATTAATAATTTTTTTTATAAAAGATAGAGACAGATTGTTTCTGTCTCTAATGTCTTCAAAATAAAATGTTAATAACTTAGTTTTCAGAAACTCTTGTTCCCAAATTAGACCAATCTTTGAACCCTTGTTTCCTTCTCACCTAACCGTGCACCACCTTTCTCACCACCTTTGCCACTGGCCACCTTTTTTCTCACCATTTGGCTTGCAGTACCCCTCTTCCTGTCTCTTATAGTTGGTCTTCCTCCTTGTTCCTTCTTCCACACCCATTTTCTCACTGTTTCGCACACCATATATTCCTTCCTCCATACCCATTTTTCTCACTGTTTCGCACACCTTATACTCCTCCCCATAGCTGGTCTTCCTCCCACCATACTAGGATCCATATTCTGACCCACCCCTCTCATACTTAGTCCTTCGCCCATACTTGGACCCGTATTAGGATCCAAGTGCCTCATACTCCTGCTTCCGTCCATACCCAGACCCTTATTCAGAACTGAGCACACCATACCCGGATCAATCTTGGAGGTCGCTCAATCTCTCAGCTCATTCTTGCTCGATCTATAAGAAAGCAGAGGTGGTTGGGATCTTGGAGGTAACTCTTTTTCTATTTGTTTCATTTTTATTTTTGGTTCTCCTTCAGCTTGTTCCTTCGTTATTTCAAATTGGGGTGGCTTGTATCATTATGAATGTTCAAATTAGTTTATGAAATTTATCATTTTCAAGTCCTGGAAATTCATGCTACTGTCTCTACTGTCTCTTTCAAGTCCTGTACTGTAGGGTCCCTAAATTCATGTTCAAATTAGTATATTGAATTCTTGAATTAATGTCATCTAAATCTAATTCTAAGAAGCTAGCACAAATGTGTTTTAGTATCACGAAATACCTTGAGAGATTGACAATGAAGTCTTGGGTATTATTTCATTTTGTTGTTCTTGAGAAGTGGTATGGTTCTTATTGGCTAATGGTTTGCAGGTTAGGGAGTATATTATGACACACAAGACTATGTCAACATCCAACTTGATAAACATAGGAATGAACTTATTCAACTGCAATTGCAATTGAAACTTTGATTACTGGTGCATTTGTATGAACATTCCTTGACAATTATATAATACAGATGGAATATTTTGAATTGTGTTGGGATCACTTCTGGAGCTTACATATTGCTTTTCCTGCTTGTTTTTGCATATGCAAATGGAAAAAGTTACTTGGCTCATAAGTATGTTCGTTATCAGCTGTAGTTGTATTATTATAACATAACAAAGGTGATAACATCATCTATGCACCAACCCCAACCCAACCACTCCTCCCACTCCCCTACTTGACAGTCGCGTCAATGTTCATCTTGGCTTCACCTTGCCACGGAGGGAGGGTTCTACCACTGTAATTGAGCCTTGAGTTTCGGTGCACATGAAATGTTTTCCTTGTGTTGATGCAATGTCTTTTTTAGCTTAATTAAATGGTGGCTTTGGTTTGGCTTTGTGTAAAGAAAGATTGGTTAGAGATTGATGCAGATTAAAGGATGCAAACCCAAGTGCAGGTTGTCTCAAGTAATAAATTTCTCAGGAGTCCAAGGTAGATCCATAAGGAACTGATGAAGAAAAAAAATCTTTGAGGTAAGGAAAGGCTTTGTCACCACAATAAAGATAATAAAACTTATTCACAAATAAATTAAAGAACTTGTTTGGGTTAAGAGATTCACTTTTGGTAATAAATTAAGGACAAGATTAATTCTTTTTATAACTCAATTGAAACCCACGCACAACCACAACGGAGGTTCTAATCGGAAAATAAAATATTCAAAGTGATGATCATATATTTTATATATTAATAAACCCTCATTTTTAGTCATTTACACTCTCTATATACTTAATTGATTAAGTCTAGTTATGTTTTGTAAGTTTGGACTCAAATTGGACTTAATTGATTTTTTCAGCACTATTTTGGTCCTACGTTGTTTCTGTATTTCGGCCATATCTTGAGTTCTAAATGTCTGATAATTATGAATTTTACCTTGTAGGAAAGATAAGAGAGAGCTCTACAACTTTGATGAAGAGCTCAAAGTCTCAATCAGATATCTAGTAGAGCTAATTGGGCTTGGAAGACAGAACACGAGTTTTGTGTCTGAAACCTGAACAGTGTACAGTAATCAGAGCATAACTTGGGCTGCAAGAATTATCCTGAGCTGAAATTTGAACATTTAAAAGTTAAGACCTAGATCTAAAACTTTCATGTTGAACACAAAACTTGATTCAGGCTCCTTGATGGTGATATTAGGTCTGAAAGTCAAAACAGAGGTGCTGAAACTGGGCCTGAACAGTTTGTAGTAATTGAGTCATATCTTGGGCTGTAGGACGAATTTTTGGGTGATTCCAGAGCCATTGGAAAGCTTAGACAATTTCTTAGAACTTTCATGAAGACCACTTGGCTCGAAAATGACGAAATCAATGACTTAAGCAATGAATGATTTCGGAGACAAGAAATCTCAATGATTTTTCACTCTTATCCTCACCATTTGGCATTCTCCACTCATTCATCCACTCATCCCACCTACCCCTAATCAGCCCCTTTGTCACTTTGTATCCCTAATCCTCTATAAAAGGCATCATTGGCTGACCATTTAGGAAACTGGGTGTTAGGCTTAGTTTGTACAAGTTAAGGTTATGCTTGTTTATTGTTTTCCTTTGTTGTAACTTTCTCTTGTTCTAAATTGAAGTCATGTTCATCTTTCTCTTCTTCTCTCTTTCTTTCTTCTTATCCATGAGTAACTAAATCTTCATCTTGCTTGGGTGAAAGAATAAAGCTCTTGGTAATGAAATAAGGTTAGATTATTTTATTTCTTGTGCTTAAATGATATATTATTAAATGAACATTATATGTGTTATATTGTATTTCCAATCAATTTAAAAACCTTCTTTGTTAATGGAGATCTTGATTTATTGTAGACAATAGGATTGGCACAATGAATGCTTGAACTCATTTACAAATATGTTGGTAAATAATTAAAGGAATCATAATATGATTGCATATATAATTGAACTTTGAATGTTACATTTTCCGATTGGAACCTCCGTTGTGTGTGGATTTCAATTGAGTTATAAAGAGAAATAATCTTACCTTTAATTTATTACCAAGAGTGGATCTCCTAATCCAAGCAAGCCCTTAAATTCATTTGTGAACTTGTTTTATTACTTTTAGTGTTGTGACAAATCCTCTTCTTACCTCAATTAATTTTTCTTCATCAATTCCTCAGTGATCGACCTTCGGACTCCCGAGAAATTTACTACTTGAGACAACTACACTTGGATTTGCATCCTTAAATCCCGCAATCAAGTTTTTTTGTCCGTTCTTCTTGGGACTTAATTTGAAGTTTTGATTTATTGAGGTTTGTTTTCTTTAATAAAATCTATTCTCTCTTCTCCTCACTCGAGCATTAAGATCGGCTGGGTGATCCTTCGCTTTCTTTACTAACTCTTTAACTTACTAACTTGCTAACATACTAACTTTTATTTTTATGTCATTTATTTTTGCTTTTTAATTTTTTTTTTTTCGCATTTTTTTTCGTCAAGTGAGGTAACTCTCCTTTTTATTTTACGCACTAATTTAGTGGGAGAAACTCTCCCTTTTACTTTTCTCATTATTTATTTTTCCGCACTTTATTTTTATTTTATTTTTATTTTTGGGTAGTTGGTTTATTACCCCACCTTTGTTATACATATATTTTTGGTGGTTGGTTTCTACCACATCCTTGTTAATATTTAATGGTGGGTTACATACACGCCAGTGACATTATTTTTTGTTTATTTATTTTTAGTTATTTATGTATTTATGCTTAATTGTAGTATCGTGATTTAAATTAAATTAGAGTTAAAATTAATTCGGTACTTTATATATATTGACTTGTTTGAATCACAATCACACACAATTGACACAATGGCTGACAATGAAAGTGTACATGATGAACCGAAAAATCAACCGTTACGAACCATGCGTGCTAGTCCATCATGTTTTATCTTTCCACTCAATGCCAATAATTTTATATTCAAATCAGGTATGATTTCTTTACTTCTTAATTTTCATGGTTTAGAATCTGAAAGTCCATATTTACATCTGAAAGAATTTGAGGAAGTATGTATTGCCTTCAATGATCAAAATTGTACTGAAGAGATTGTTAAGCTTAAATTGTTTCCTTTTTTTAAAAAAGATAAAGTAAAATCCTGGCTTAACACTTTGAAACCAAGATCAATTAGTACATGGCAAGAAATGCAAGGTGAGTTCTTGAAGAAATTTTTTCCAACACATAAAACCAATGCTATGAAAAGACAAATCCAAATTTTTTCCCAAAATTCAAATTAAGCATATTTTCAATGTTGGAAACGATTTAAAGATTTGTTAAATTCTTGCCCACATCATGGTTTTGAAAAATGGCACACTATAAGCTTCTTTTATGAAGGTTTAACTCCTGAAACTAAACAATTTATGGAAACAATGTGTAATGGTGAGTTTCTTAATAAAGAACCTGATAAAGCTTTAGACTATTTGAACCAGTGAAAAATTCTCAATCTTGGCATATACTAACACTTCTAATTAGATCTAATCTTGCAAGTGCTAATAAAGGAAAATATCACCTTAGTCAAGAAGAAGATCTAAATGCTAGATTTGCCAGTTTGGCTAGAAAGGTTGAGGCCATGGAATTAAGAAAAGCAAAAGAAATCAAACCTGTGCAAAATGAAGAAATTTGTGGCATTTGTGATGACTTAGGACACTCAACACATGAATGTCCTAAGATTCCTGTTTTTAAAGAAGTTGTACATGAGCAAGTAAATGTAATGAATAATTTTAACAAGCCATTTACTTCTTCTTTTTCAGATACATATAATCCGGGATGGAGAAATCACCCGAACTTCAACTGGAGGAATAATAATCAGCCACAATTCATGCAACCACCACCTCCTCATGCACAACAGGACTCTCAAAATTCTCAAGGATATGCACCTTATGTCCCACCATATAGGAAAAACCTTGAGGAAACACTGCATGCATTCATAGAAAAGCATGAGGCCATTAATAAACAAAACAATCAAACCATGATTGACATAAAAGAAACTCTTGCCAAACTTACTTCTGCTCTCACCATTCATGAGAAAGAAAAATTTCGTTCTCAACCTCAACCAAATCCCAAAGGTCAGTACAGTCTAAATGAGGGGAGTTCAGAAAACCAACAAATGGACCAAGTCAAGTCAGTGATAACTCTTAGGAGTGAAAAAGTTGTTGAAAAACAAATTCCTGAACCTTGTGAGAAAAAAGATGAATCAATTCCCCAAGAAAATGAAGAAGCTGACCAAAAGGCGACCAAACTCTCGCCTTCACCCCCATTCCCTCAAGCATTGAATAACCCAAACAAATTGGACCACCGCACTGAAATTTTTGAAATTTTGAAACAAGTGAAGATCAATATTCCTCTATTAGATGCTATCAAACAGATTTCTTCTTATGCCAAATATTTAAAGGACTTGTGCACTGTTAAAAGGAAATTAAATGTGAAAAAGAAAGCATTTTTAAGAATTAATTAAGCTCCATTCTTCAAAATAATAATGCGTTGAAATATAAAGACCCTGGTTGTCCTACGCTTTCATGCATTATTGAAGAACATAAAATTGAAAAAGCTTTACTTGACCTTGGTGCTAGTGTCAATTTGCTTCCATATTCGATCAACAACTCAACTTAGGTGAGTTAAAACCAACTTCCTTAACTCTTCTACTTGCAGATAGATCAATCAAAATTCCAAGAGGAATAGTGGAAGATGTGTTAGTTCAAGTTGATAAATTCATATATTATGTGGATTTTATTGTCTTGATCAACCTATGGTTGATAGTTACAAGTCAATTCCTCGTTATTTTAGTGTTTTTAGTAACGTCTAATGCTTTGATAAATTGCGTAAATGGAGTGGTGAAGCTAACATTTGGAAACATGATGACTGAGCTGTTTTTAACATGTGCAAGATGTCCTTGATGAAAAAGAAGAAGTTGAAGGAATTGTTGATGATCATCTTCAAACAAAGAGTTCTTCCAATTTTAGAAATTTGTTTAGTCAATTCATTGGATTCGTTTGCAATTAGAAGATGATATCTCTGAAATATGTTCTTTGCTTGATTGTACACAGGCAATGAAGTACAAGGGATAGAAACCAAGATTTGAAGAGCTAAAACCCATGAATGATAATGTCCATGAAGAAGTACCCACACTTGAACTAAAGCCATTACCTGCTGAGTTGAAGTACATATTTTTAGGAGAAAAGTAATATTTTCCAGTGGTAATTTCCTCGTCTCTTACTGAAGAACAAGAAGGTAAGTTAACAGAAGTACTTAAAAGGCATAAAAGTGTAATTGGATGGACATTAAAGGACATAAAAGGCATTAATCCATTAATTTGTACACATAGAATACATTTAGAGGATAATGCTAAAACTTCTCAACAACCTCAAAGAAGATTAAATCCACAGTTAGTTAGAGTAAGTCCTTAAATTGCTTGATGTTGGAATTATCTATCCTATCTTCCTGTTGAAATGCTGAATAACAGTTGGTTAAAATGATAAGGAGAATTAATACCTACGCGAGTCTCATCTAGTTGGCATATGTGTATTGATTTTAGAAAATTAAATGCTGCTACTAGGAAAGATCATTTTCCCTTGTCATTTCTTGATCAAATTCTGGAAAGGGTAACAAGACATCCATACTACTATTTTCTTGATGGTTTTTCAGGTTATAATCAAATACCAATTGCATTAGAAGATCAAGAAAAGAACACTTTTACATGTCCCTTTGGTACTTTTGCATATAAAAAGAATGCCTTTTGGCCTTTGTAATGCTCTGGCAACATTTCAAAGATGCATGTTAAGCATTTTAAGTGACATGATTGAGCATTATTTAGAGGTTTTCATGGATTATTTGACAGTTTTTAGAAATTCTTTTGAAAATTGTCTTGATAATTTAGAAAAAGTTCTCAAAAGATGCGAAGAAAAAGGATGTGTGCTAAACTGGGAAAAATGTCATTACATGGTTACCACAGGAATAGTGTTAGGTCATGAGATTTCTTATAAAGGAATTGAAGTTGATAAGGCCAAAGTTGAATTAATTGCTCATTTGCCTTCCCCAAAAACAGTCAGAGAAGTTCGTTCCTTTTTAAGACATGTGGGATTTTAAAGAAGATTCATTAAGGACTTTAGTGTCATATCTAGACCATTATGTAATCTTCTATTGAAAGATGCATCATTTGATTGGACTCAAGAATGTCAAAAATCTTTTGAAAAATTAATTGGTATTTACATACTATTATCATGCAATCTCAGTCCTTGCCTTTTGAGTTAATGTGTGATCTAGTGATTTTTTGTGGGTTTGTTTTGGCCAAAGAAAGGAAGGTAAGCCTCATGTGATTTGTTACGCAAGTAGAACTTTAAACAAAGTGCACAAATGAATTACACTTATTTCTACTTGTTGTAATTTTTTGCACCCCACAAATTTCGATCTTACTTAATTGGCTCTTCTATTGTGATTTTCATTCATTTTGTTTAGATATTTGATGTCTAAGCGGATGTCAAACCAAGATTGATACGGTGGATCTTGTTACTTCAAGAATTCAACATCATAATAAAAGATAAGAAAGGAGCCGAAAATGTTGTCGCTGATCATTTGTCAACTTACAATAGGCTCACCTTTTGATAATCCTATCAATGATTCTTTTCCGATGAATGTTTATTTTCATCAATTTCATGCCCTGGTTTGCTAACATAGTCAACTTTCTTGTAACAGAAAGATCTATATATGGACGCACCAAAATAGAAGGAAATTTTTGACAAAAGTGAAAATTTTTATTAGGATGACCCATACTTGTTCAAATATTGTGCTGATCAAATCTTTTGGAGATGTGTGCCCGACAGTGACGTTGGTAGTGTCATTAAATTTTGTCACTCGGATGCATGTGGAGGTCACTTCTCTTCAAAGAAAAATTATTTGCATGTGGATTTTATTGACCCACTTTATTTAAGGACTGCTATACTTTTTGCAAAAGTTGTCAAAATTGCCAAAAGTTAGGCTTAATTTCAAAAAGAAACATGATGCCTCTGAACCCCATCCTTGTCATTGAAATTTTTGATTATTGGGGAATTGATTTCATGGGTCCATTTCCATCTTCATTTGGATTTGTGTATATTTTGGTTGCAGTTGATTATGTTTCAAAATGGATTGAGGCGATTCCATGCCGACACAATGATCATAAAACTGTCAGGATTTATCCAAGCTGTCAACTAACAAAATTTTAGCCCATTATCATTTCTACAGCCCGAGATATGGCCTGATGAGTACACAGAGGTCAAGTTGTCAGGATCAACACTCTAGTTCTTGCTTCAACTCCAATTTGAGTTATCCAAGCTTGTGATATGACTCTTGAGGCCTTCATGAAAGTTGTAGGGAATTGTCTTAACTTTCCTACAAGATCAAAATCACATCAAACCGACATATGTAACTCAAATTATAGTTAATTTACTGAACATTATCGAAGAGATAAATTAAGATTAATTTATGCAATAATTCTTTCAATGATCCAATGAAGTCCAATATCATAGAATATAATAAAACTAACTTAATTAAACCTAATTGAACCTTAAGAAGTTCAGTGAGAAAGTTATAAAATATATAAAATATATTGTTATCAGAGATGTAACATGTATGTCAATTTCGTTAGTTGAAAATGATGACTTTTTCTTAGATGTTTACCATGGGTTGAAGTTTGACAATTTCGAGTGGCCCTGTTTTTATTTAGTGAGCGATTCTTAAATATTAATTTTAGGAATAAGAAAAATTTCTTTTAATGTGTGATCCCATAGACATCTACTAACTAATGCATTAATTACCATTCTCACTACTCAAAGCATGTTGTCATCAAATGTTCAGTCAATGTTTAAGCTTCAAATGGTATAAGTTGTAAACAAAGTCAAGATGCTCACTTCCTGTTGGTTGGTTAATTAGATTGTGACTGATTCTTGTTAATTGGCAATATTTTAATTGTCATTGCCAGAGACCATTATCCTGTGCACATGATCAGTGCCATTAAGGCATGGATGAGATATGATTAATAATTGCTTCATTTGCGTGAATATATTTTATTTTATAGCCTTAATTTATCCAGTCATTTGCCATTAAATTGCACCAATGGAAATAGCATGTTAAGACCGTCATTTACCATTACAGTCATATTTATATGACATACGTGCTTGAGAGATCATTTAAATACTATTAAACTTTCATTGCTCCGTTATTGTGATCATTATTGAGGTTATTGTTATCATTGTTTTTTATTTATGACATACCTTATTTCCAAGCACTTGATACACCCCAACTTTTAATCTTTTATATTTTTAGTTTGTTGTTGAGGCATGTTCTACTGTAGACTTCAACCACCCTAATCCTAGATTGGATTATTAATGTGCACATCAGAGGATCTATATCTGCAATAGAGCATTGTAGGAGAATGTTAAGTGATGCTACATCCTTATAATTATACCATATACTATCAAATTATTGTATTCTGCATTTAATTTACTCTTAGATGCTAGCATGAATATTTTTTATTATGTATAAAGATTGTCATGTGCTATATATGAGTATAACCTATTTCTTATGTTGTCCTAATTCTGTTTTGAATGTTTGGTTGTTGAGATAGGCTTAAAATTGCTTTATTTCTTTGATGCTGCATAGCACTTGCTTTATTTCATTCATGCTTTTATTTCTTTGATATACTATAATTTTCTAAGTTAACAATCCATGATTTATATTCAATAAGTCTACAAGCAGATGATTTATACTTGCTTTTTGTCTTTTCAGGCGAATCAGATGTCTAAGGAGCTAAGTTTTTTTGAGGTCTACAAGTGGCTTCACAGAGCCAAGCAGAATTCAGAAGAGTGTATGACTTGGAAGTAGCAAAGATTGCGGTAAGCATAAATTAACATTTAAGCTACATCAATTTCCAAGTACAAATATCTTATAACTACTTTTTAGGAAGAGTATGAAAGGTGGATGACTGAGTGGCAATCCCATAATGGTGAAGGTAGCAACAGTCAAGACTCTGCTAACAGTATCTATTTGGATGTTGTTGGAGGTCCCAACAAGAAAGGGCGTATCTATGGATTGGGTTCACAAACAATTAATGTTGTTGGATCTTCCATCACTCCCTCCACCTCTTCCATTGATGAAGTATCACTAGAAGAGATTTTTGTAATGCAGGCTAAAATTCAAACTTTAACTGATGAGCTCCGTCAAAAGAATCTTGAGCAAGACACGATGAGGCAGAAAATATGGAACTAGAACAAAACATGATGAGGCAGAAGATGGAATAATGGGAGGAGAGGTTTAGGAGTCTTCTTTTGGGTAGTCAATTTAAAATGCCATCACCTGCAGCTTCACAGCCTGAACCTTCTCATCCTGTACCCAGAAAAGAGGATGACCATGATGATGAGGAGATCAGTGACAATGATAAGAAGTATGATGACCTAAATCTGTGATTAGTTTTTTTTTTTATATTCTCATTGACAATTTAAATATTTCTATTTACAATTTAAATATTTGTAATGACAATTAATTATTACTTTGCATTTTGATACGAAAATTTGTGATGATGTTATGAAATTGTGATTTCTGCTGCTATATGACCTATTGTGATGGTTAATTGCATCATGTTAGTTATATAATTAGAAATATATTGAAAAAGTAATTCTGAAAAATTAGAGACGGTCACTTTTCGTCTCTAATTTAGAGACAGAATTAGAGATGGAATTAGAAACGGAATATGTTCGTCTCTACTTTATTTTGGGATTTTTTTTTAACCAGATTTAGATTTTTAGAGATTGGGCATTTCAATATCAGAGACAAAAAAGTGTTGTCTCTAATGTAACTATTGTTATATTTTTCAAAAAAAAAATAACAAATTTCATCTCTAATTATAGACTGATGTTTATATTTAGAGACAAAAAATTTTCATCTCTAATTTAGAGACAGAACTAATGTTCCGTCTCTAACGATCAACGACTCCACTTTTGTCGACAGATCAATTTTCATCTCTAATTTTATCTCTAAATCGTTAAAGACAAAATTTTAACATTTTAGTTTCCATCTCTAAATCAGATTTTTTTAGTAGTGTCTTTTACTATCTAATTTAATTAAATAGTGACTAAACTAATGTATGTGTTAGGTCCCTAGTTTGATAGCTTAATTGCAAGTCTTGTCGAACCTTAAATAATGGAATCTGTTTGAAATTGGAGATCTTGGTTCATTAGATTGTTATTAAACTAAATGGAAATTTCAAGCATACTAGAGGAGTTTCCCATTTAAAAATAGTTAGTAGGAGCAAATAGTGGTTTAAAGAAGAAGAATACTAAGAATATTGCTTTATTTTTATAAATAGCGTTTTTCTTTGAAAATCTAAATCTTTGAAAGAACTTTCAGCATGTTTAGTTAATAGTCACCTGTACTTTATAAATAAGACTTACACATACAAAATTTGAAGAAATGAACATTTCTTTTTTATTATTAGATTTTTTTTTTGGTACATTTATTATTAGATTTGTTCTAGCAGCTTTGCACATATAATGTGTCCTTATCTCTCTCCAAGATATAGTTTACTTGTACTGTAGCATTTTCCTTATGTGCCCTGTATCTTTGCCTACACAACCAAATGGAAGTGGAAAGAACATAACTATTCTATCGCCCTCTCATCACTCATTATAGGTCAAACCGCATACCTCTGTATCTTTTGTTCTCTTTTTTTTGAGAGAAGGGAAAGTTGGACAATATAGGAAGATAGGTAACTAACCTCTCTATAATAACAGAAATGGCCGGCTTTAATGAATCACCAACTGTCGTTTCATAATTCCGACGTTGGCATTAGCCTATTCCCACGTTGTCTCTATTCCACACAAATCGTTAAATCCTACATGTTTTATGAAACCAAATCACAATAAAAAACCTACATCACTTCCATCATTCATTCAATCAAAACTTTCTCAGCTAGCGAAGACGTGCTTCAAAAGCAAAGCATTGATTCAAATTCAATGCATGGTATACAGTCAAAACCACCCATTAAATTTTCCTGCAACTCCTTCTTCTCAACGGGTGTCAGCTTTTCATGTATGGTCCTCAAATCGAACAGCACGTGGTGAAGCTCCGTTGCTGAACTAACCAAGTGAGTTTCAGATGGAATAATGTTAGGGTTTGTATATCGATTGCCTTAAAGGCACTTGTGGATTGAGATGTAAGAGATCTCAACCATAAAAAGTGTTTTACTTTATAACAAGATAAAAATTATAAACATTAGTTACCAAAAAAAAAAATTATAAACATTGTTTAACAAATGTGGTACCGTTGGATGATAACTGCACCTTCTTGCAGTTTTTTTTTTTTATAACTCCAGGAAATTCTGTTCGGGGCAATAAAAAAGTATAAAGTATTAAATACAAAATTTAACATTTAATTATTAGTGTTAGAAGTAGAAAAGTAGAGACACGATAAAAGTTTAAAAAAGTTTTTGTATATTTTTTAAATTAATCAGTATATATAAGAGAGTTTTTTATTTATACAAGATAAAATTTATACAAAGAAAGAAATATAATTAAATATAATAAAAATAATATATTTAATTATGTACAAATTAAATTTTAAAATAATATAAAATTAAGTTTAATTTAATCTCAAAATATATTCTAGATATTCTAAAAATTAAAAACTTAAAATATTATACTTTTTACTCATTTCATTTCACAATATCTGACGTTTAAGGTTTTTAACACATAAATTAAAAAAACTATTAAATACTCTCTTTTAAGAAAATGAAAAATATAATATATTTGATTAAATTATCCTCTACCTCTATGAATGCTCTCTTTCATTCTACTCAGTGAAGATATTGAGAGACAATTATAAATTTAAAAATAATAATTAATATTTTCTAAATTTTTTAATGTAACTGATAAAATAAAAAAAATAATTTATTATCTAAAATAATAGTTATTATGAAATGGAAAGAGTATTTAAATTTTTTCATTTTTTATTCCTAAACAAGCACCATTAATAACACTTGTTAACAAAACTCATAATATTATTGGCATATATTTACACACATATTACCTTATATTTACATAATTTTACACATCTAAACTCTAATTCTATCACTTTTATCTCAAGTGAAGTTATGTAAGTGAAATCAAAAGATGTGTGTCAAATATTATCCTTTGGTATAAGAGGAGTCCCAGTCTCTTAGATTCTTATAAGCTATGCTGAGAATGAGAAGCCTAAGGAACAGAATGTTGTGCATTGGGTTCCATATTTAATACTGCCCAATTATGTTCACATTCCATTTGGTTGGGATTAGTTATATTATATATAATTTATAAATTGTCAAGTTGAATTGAAGTCAATTAAATGAGGTTTGGTGAAATTTCTGACCATGAGAGATGTGATCTATCAAAATCTTTTACTGCATATCCGAGGTACCATAGTTAATGTCCCATTCCCATAACCCACTCTTATGTTCAGCTCTACACCTATCTTTTTCACTAATATCAGCACTGATTCCTTTTGCTTTTCTTCTCTCTCTCTCTCCTGGTCTTCTCCTTCTCTCTCTGGTCGCTTTTCCAATCTCTTGTGTGTCTTCTTCATCTTTTTTCTCTTTTCCTTGCTAATTTTGAATTAAGATTAGTGCAATGAGATTACCCAAGCTGATAGTTCTGTTGTGCCTTTTGTTCTCGGTTTGTATTTGGTCTAACACTGTGGCAAGGAAGACCTTACTTGTTAGCAATTTGTTTGATGGTGCAAAGAAGAAGACCACAAGCGAGACCCTCAATGGTGTTCACAAGTGCAACCCCAAGAGACGCCAACTTGGCCATTACTTGTCTTGCTCCGAGAAGAACAGCACCTCAGATGACAAAAGAGTCGTTCCTACAGGTCCAAATCCATTACACAACAGGTAGAAGAATCATTGGCCATGCAGCAAGACATAATCCACAACAGGATCTTTCTTCCTTGAATTGTAGCTTCTGTCTCTCTATTTCAATGTGATTTTTGGAAGAAATGTATAAACTTTTCTTCTAAATTACTTCCTTTATCAGTTCAGATTTTTTCCCCTTAATTATTTTTCTTTTTATTTTGTCCCTTATTATATTATCTTGTACATGAGAATTACTAGAAAAAGATACGTTTCTACGACACATTGACACTAGCATTAGGGGAAGCTACCTAAACTTTTTTACGGGTTTGTTATTCACACACCATATTCTACATTTCTACTAATCACAACATAATATAGGCTGATTATCATATAATACATCAATTACTACAGTAGTAATCGATTATCATCTTTAATTATCATATAATATACGCTGATTATTAATTATTTGCATACTCATTACTAGTGTAAAAGTAGTGTATAAATATCTTTTTTACAATTTTTTATATGTGGGAATAAAGACAGGCTATTGTGTTGTAATTATTTCCATGTTTGTGCTGTGTGTTAAGCTCCATTGGGCATAAGCCAAAAAGTTTATCTCCCCCCCACCCCCCCCCCTTCTTTTCTCAGTGGAGCATAGCATACTTTTTTCAAAATGGGAATGGCGGAAAATGCAACAGAATTATGAGAAAAAGACATAATAACTAATAGGAGGTGTTGCTCACATTTAGGGTGGGGTTTGTGTGTGATTCATTGGTTAAAAAGAGAAAACAAGGTAGTTGTGATGATCTGATCCATGACCTGTATTGGTAATGAATAAACGGCATTGAATGTGTGTCGGGGAAGAATTGAATGTGATGCCTGTTGGATATCTGCCATGCCGCAATAAATTCGAAGGGCAAGGTTAACAGTAACACACATACAGACACAGTGGTTTTGCTTTTGTCTCTCTCCCTGTTTGTATCCCACCAAAACCTACTTTTTGACATAAACCATGGTGCTTTGCCATTCTTGTTTTCAGTCTCTTTCTAACATTGTATATCTCGAGGTTATGCACATAGAATTGCATGTATCGTCGCATCCCCTTAGCCAATTCACAAGACTATATTAAGTATAAAGGTTTTTTTATTGTTAATCAGTATCTTAAAAATACTTATTAAGAAAAGTTAAACTAAAAGTTTTGAATAAAACAAGGATTTTGTTAAGAATATTTATTAAGGAAGTAAAGTAAAAAATTTTAAATAAAAAAATATTTTTAATTTTTAATATATTAAGTACTTTATTTTCATTAAAAAAAATTATCTTTTAACTTTTTTAACAAATACGCTATTAGCAAAACCCATAAAAACAAAGTTTAATTAAAAAAAGCATATCTCATATTATAAAACGGAGATACGGGACATAAAGGGCAGAGAGAAAAGTCAAGGTCGCAGAAAAGAGAAATAATTTATTATTTTATTCAATTTTTTATTAATTTTTTTAATTATTAAATAAAAAAAATATTAAATATTTTTTATATTTTTAAGATATTAAATTCATTTATTTTTTTATTTAATTATTTTTTTATTTAGTATTAAGATAATTATTAAGATATTAAGTAGAGATATAATATTATTTCACAAAAAATCTTTTCTTTTTTCGATTTATTATTTTCATAAACAAGTGAATAGTTTTTAACACAATCATCTAATTAACTATTAATACATTATTAAAAAAGTTTAATTATGTTAACAATTATTTAAAATGATAAATTATTAAGAGCACGCTAAATATCACGAAAATTTTTTTAGTGAAATTTTATAAATGAAGAAAGAGTCATGTTATTTCTAATATTTTAAATAGACAAATTTGGAACAATTCAAATAAATAATGAATATCTTTAAAATAAGTAGTAATTTTAATTACTTATGTGATAATTTTTTTTATTATACGTAATAAGTTAAAATTAAAATTCACTATATTTTACACAAAGATCATCATGTATAATTAATAAGATGATAAGTGGTAAATCTTGTTACTTATGTAGTGAATTCTAATTTTAATTTATTATGTGTAATAAAAAAAATCATCATATAAATAATTAGAATCACTACTTATTTTATAGCGTTCACCACTTATTTGAATTATCTCAAAGTTGTCCATTTAAATTGTAAAAAGACATTTTCCATGAAAAAAGTACATCCTTTCATAAAAGCAGTTATTAAGGAATGAAATGTTTACATCACACACGCATGAAATTCCAAAAGTAATCAATGGCTAAAATCATTAGTAAAGGATTTCGTTTCTAGCATTAAGCATTACACAATTTTTAATGATATATTAATATATGATTAGATAATAATGTATAAATCTAACAAGATTTAGGCACAGTGATAAACAAGTCACCTTCTTAGGGGAATGACCAAAATTTAAATCTAAAAAAAATAATTATTTAGATAACTTCCTAATCGCATAATTGTGGCTAAATGGTTAGTTTATAGTAATGTCTATAGAAATACTCTCGTTAAAGATAAAAATAATAATAATAATGTAAAGCTTTTTACATTTATAATGAATTAAAATTAAACTTTTTTCTTTCTTTCTTTCGCTTGTTATCCCCACTTTTGGTACAAAGGAGAATTTGCATGGATAGTTGTGTTGTGGAAGCAGAAGAGGAAAGAAGAAGGGGTTTGACGAAGGAGGGAGGGAGAATGATTTGGTTATCATTGTGTTTTATATTTTAAAAGTAACCATATTTTGTGTTTTGGGATTTTTACCACATACCAGCACTTGTCTTAAAGAATATACATTGCTTTATTATTATTATTATTATTATTATTATTATTATTATTATTATTATTATTATTATTATTATATATGGGTGTGTGTGCTTTTTACGCGCGTGCGCGCGCGTGTATTATAGAGGGGTCCTTAATGAAGTTCTAGATGGCTCCAAATATGACTAGGAAATGAGAAATAAGTGAAAGAAAATTAAGATAAAGAGTATTTACAATAATTGAATCTCATTACTCACTGTGTGTCTCCAGTTCTTTTAACTAAGTTATCAATAACGGATAAATTATAATATTTTTTACTATGAACAAACTTGTACAACACAAAAAATTCCATTGAATGCTGACACAAAAACATTTAACTTCAAAAAATTTGAGCAATGAGCTCCGATCAAGGTCACAGGACGCCTACGTAGGTTTCGTTCCTCCGGTCCCAAATTATTTATGAGCCGGGTTTTCCTAAAATAAATGTAGAATGACCAATATTGAGTCCAGGGCCCAACCCAAAAGCCAAAATTTTAATGAATAAAATTTAACTCTAATTTTTTTTTAATCTCTTTAATTATTATTTATGTGTCTATTAATTTAATTAAGTAAGATTAGAAGTAACAAATAGAAAGTGATTAAAGAAGTTAAAGGGAGGAGTTAGAGAAAAATATTAGAGTCAAGTTTTGTTTAATTTTAAATAATCGTTTTGTTCTTTAATCAAAACTAAAATTTAAAATAAAATCAAGAATTTTTTTAACATTCAATAGAGATATATATAGATATAGAGAAGAGAGAGAGAGAGAGAAATATAATACAAAAATTTTTCAATTGTAAAATAAGTGTTTTCACAATTCACATTTAAACATGAAGTAGTATGCAATTGCATCAATAACAGATAAAACTCAAGTCCGGCGATAATTTTTCAAGCCTTATAAATTATAATCTATTACTGCTTTTACTTTTGTTTTTTTTCTGTTTTTTTCTTGGTTTTTCTTGCTATTTAACTCTAATTAACGTTTCTATATTGTAAAACATGTACATTTAGCATGTGGTGGATGACTACATTATTTTGATTGTAAAGGTTGGTAGTTATAATATGTACACTAATTATCTCAAATAAACAGAAAAATTAATTAAAATGGATCACAATCTTTAACAGTTACTAATTCTAATTAAATAATTGCATTGCATAAACTCTAAAATGCTTTTATAAATATCCTGTTAAATCACAAAGATATGTATCTCTCATTTAATATACAGAATAAGATTTTGAGTCTATATTTTCTTGTCTTGATCTTTCTATATTTCTCATCTCTATTTACAGTACATTATCAGCACAATTAAGTTTATACAGTGTAGCTAAATCATCCAAATTTTCTTTTTATATATCAAGGTAAGAATTTGTTTTCTTTAACATGTGTTATGCATATGTTATTTGTTGAATGATCAAAGTATTTTTATTGTTTAAATTCTTAGTTATCCATACAATTTTTATTCTTTTTTCAAGTGTCTTTAGAATGTCAAATTCACGAAACTTGAATTCGTTGCCCTTGATATTTCTGGAAGAAATTATTTATTTTGAGTATTTGATGCTGAGATTTATCTTAATGCTATAATCTTGGGGATACTATAAAAGTAGAAAACCAAGCATCCCTGCAAGATTGCGCAAAAACAATAATTTTCCTTTGACATCATTTGCATGAAGAATTGAAAACGAATTATCTTACTATTAAGGACCCATTAGCCCTTTGAAATAATTTGAAGGGGAGATATGAACATAAAAAAACAGTGATTCTTCCAAACGCTCGCTATGATTGGATTCACTTACATTTGCAAAATTTTAAAATTGTAAGTGAATATAATTCAGTCTTGTTTAAGATTTGCTCTAAATTAAAATTATGTGGAAAAAAATTACTGATGAGGATATATTAGAAAAAATATATTCTACTTTTCATGCCTCGAATGTGCTCATGCAGTAGTAGTATTGAGAGCGTAGATTTACAAAATATTCTGAGCTAATTTCTTGTTTACTTGTAGCTAAACAAAACAATGAGCTTTTGATGAAAAATCATCAATCTTGTCTAACTGGCTCAGCACTATTCCTTAAAGTGAATGTGACATTTTCTCAAGGTCGTGGTAGTAAAATGAGTCGTGGTAGGAAAAATTATTACACCCATGCTAATTCTCCTCAAAGTTTTGAAAGCAAATATGCTAAAAGAAACCAAAAGAAATGGGTCAAAAATGAGAGAATTTTGTTTTTTTAAAAAAGTAAAATAATGACAATATTTGTTATAGATGTGGAGCAAAAAGTCATTGGTCTCGCATATGTCGCACTCTAAAACACCTAGTTGAACTTTACAAAACATCACTAAAAGAAAAGGAGAAAAAATATTGAAGTGAATTTTTCTGAACCTGTTGGTCCTACGCATGATGATGAGTCTCCTATGAATTAATGTTGATTTTGATGTTTTTAATTTTTTTTTAAGACAAAAGTGTTAAAATTGATCAGTTGATTTGGGATGAAAATGTCTAATATTGAAATATGTTAAGTTTATGTTTATGTTTAAGGTATAATTTTACTCTATTTAATATTCTTGTTATTTTGAAGTTTATCATTTGTAATTTTTTATTAAAGTTTTATTTATAACATGAATATCAATGATTTGCATATTTCTTGTTTATTGTCTTTCTAATTCTTACAAATATATTTTTGCGTTACTAGATAATACAAAATAAGCTTGATATAATGAATGATAACATATGTTTAATGGACAGTGGCACAACTCATACAATTCTTCGGGATAACAAATATTTCTTATAATTGACATTAGCTAAAATTAATATTAATACCACATTTGGTTCTGCAAATATAATTGAATGCTCTAGAAGAGTTCACATTATGTTCTCAAATGAGACAAAATTATATTATGATGATGCGTTGTATTCTAGTAGATCCCGAAGAAATCTACTAAGTTTCAAAGATATACGTCGCAATGGATATCATGTTGAAACAAAAAAATGAGAGACATGTAGAATATTTATATATTACCTTTATAATTTTGAACAGAAGTTCATATTAGAGAAACTTTCAAGTTTCTCATCTGGATTATATTTTTTAAAAATAAGAGTAGTTGAGTCAAATTATATGCACAAGAAGTGCTCAGATCCTAAGACTTTTATGCTCTGGCATAATCGTCTTAGCCATCTAAGTTCAACTATGATACAACGTATTATTGAAAATACACATGGACATCCTTTAAAGGATCGGAAAATTCTTCTACCTAATCATTATTTTTGTACTTCTTGTTCTCAAGGTAAATTAATTGTTAGACCTTCCTCATCCAAATTATCATTGGAGTCTCCTATTTTTCTACAAATAATACAAGGTGACATTTGTGGCCCATGATGAGTATAAAATACACTCATCTTTTGGGTTTATTTATTATAATTTTTAATTTATTTTTAAATAATTATCTATTCACTTAATTATATTTGAATTTTCAGTATAAATCATATCAGGTTTTGTGCAAAAATAAGAAATTCTTAATGATAAATCATATCTCTTTTCCCTCTTAATTTCCTACGTTCTTGTATGTTTTTGTCTTTTATAATTTTGTGTCTTTAATTACTTTGAATCACTCTTAATTATTAGTTGCTTAGATAATATTAATATTAGAGAAGTGATATTTGGTAAACTAATTCCTCGTGGGAACGATATTCTACTCACTCTTTATTACTTGTTCGATCTGTCACTTGCGGTAATATCGCCTAAATTATTATGTAATCACATGCTGGATGATCAACCCAATCCATCCATCTTATGAACCTTTTCGGTATTTCATGATTTTAATTTATATTTTCACTCGATGGTCACATGTTTGTTTGTTTTAATGTTGTTTTTACTAAATTTCTTGCCCAAATTATAAAGTTAAGATCAAGTTTTCCTGACCATCTTATTAAGTCAATTCGTTTAGATAATGCAGGTGAGTTTACTTCAAAAGTCTTTTTTTATTATTGCATGTCAATAGAAATTAATGTTGAGGATTTCATTGCACATGTTCATACTCAAAATGGATTAATTGAATCTTTTATTAAGCGTTTGCAATTTATTGCTAGACCTATGCTTATGAAATCAAAACTTCTTGCATCTGCTTGGGGAGATGCTATAATTCATGCTGCATTTTTTATTTGCATCTGACCATTTGCATATCACAAGTTTTCACCTTTACAGCTTGTGTTTAATCAACAACCTAATATATCTCATCTTAGAATTTTTGATTGTGTTGTTTATGTTCCTATTGCACCCCCTCAACGAACTAAAATGGGCCCCCAACGTTGCCTTGGTATTTATGTTAGTTTTGACTCCCTATCTATCATTTTATATCTTAAACCTTTAACTGATGATCTTTTTAGAACAAAATTCTTAGATTGTTAATTTGATGAGTTAACTTTCTCGTCATTAAGGGAAGAAAAAGGTAAAAGGTCCAAAGCACAAGAAATTTGTTGGAACAGACCAACATTGTCTAATCTAGATGCATGATCAAATCAATGTGAACTTGAAGTTCAAAGAATAATTCATTTGCAGAATGTCGTAAATCAATTGCCAGATATTTTTGTTGACACCCAAAAGGTCACTAAATCACATGTCCCAGCTGTAAATACTCATACACGATTAATTGTCCCTACAAGACATCTTATGGGTATGACAGCCAATGAATTTAAAGCACGTTAGAAGCGTGGTAGACCTATTGGTGCAAAGGACACTGTTCTTCAAAAAAAGAAGGAAATGAAAAAACTTCAAAATGACACTCTAGAAGAGGTCATTGACTATCCTGAAGAGGTCAAAAGCAATATAGATCAACAACCCCATATTTCTAGAGAAATAACCTCAGAAGTGGTTTTGGTACCAACAAATTATGAGATCTCATTAAAATATGGAAATATGAGAGGAAGAGATGAAGTTGTTGTTGATAATATTTTTGCATATGCAATTGCTTATGAAATTATCAATAATAATGAGCTTCAGCCTCAAAATGTAGAAGAATGTCGACATCGAAGTGATTAGCCAAAATGGAAAGAAGCAATACAAACTAAGTTAGATTATTTAGCCAAACACTATGAAGCACAGTCACATCGATTTTGAGGCGTGTCTGCATGTCGAACACATGGAGGCTCCCATACAACACATGTGTCCTACGTGTTAGAATGTGTCCGATTAAAATTTTTTTTTTTTCAGTTTGGACACGTCTCAGACATGTCTTGTCTCAGACATGTCTCGGACATGCTTAGACATGTCTATAACACGATTTAGACATTACCCATTAATATTTTTTAAAGAAAAAAAAATTAGTTTCCATGATTAACGTTCAATTAGTAAGTCCGTAACTCACCTAAGCCCAATCACATGACTGATGTCCCAGGTCAATATTTTCACATACCAGTATTTTAATTTTTATCTTTTCACACGCCACTATTAGACTTTTAAGTTTTATCTTTTTACACGCTACTATTTTCATCTGCTCCTTCTACCTCTGCTCGTACCAAGCCGTCCACTTCGTCGTCACCGAAGCTTGCCTGATACTAATATTCCCTCTAATTAAATTTTTTTTTATGTACATGTACGTTGTACATAGTTAGTTATATTAGGAGAAGTTGGTTTATGATATTTTTTAAAATATCAATAGAAATTATGTTATATATTTTTTAAGAAGTGCTTACTAGGTAACAAATATTGACACATATGACATATATTAAAATATTATAAATATTCAAACTTATAAAAATGATATTAATGAATTATGAATCTTTTTTCTTAAATTTTGAATATTATATATATATATGTCATGTCCACATCATATAATTTTTTAAATTTGGTGTATCCCCGTGACGTATCCCGTATCCATGCTTCATAGGCGTAATGTATTTAGACCAGTAATCCAAACACCTAAAGATGTCAAACTCATTAGATATAAGTGGGTCTTTGTACGGAAAAGAAATGAGTTAAAAGAAATGAGCTAAATGAAATTGTGAAATACAAGACATGACTTGTAGCACATGGTTTCTCACAAAGGCTGTCGCGACTGAGATAGCGACAAAATAGCAACTCGCAAAGATTTTAAAGAAAAAAATAGAGTTGCCACCAATTTTTATTGAAATTAGAAAAAATTGAAAAACCCTTCTTAGAAAATAGTCTTTGAAAACCAAATCGAATTCAAGAGTCGGTTATGGATAGGGAATGGTGGAAACTTAATCCCACAGCACCCCTAACACACATGTCCTAAGATGATTCCTTAAGTCAGTTGTGCAAAAACTTATAATCTAAAAACAAAACTTTGTAACTATTTTTTTAAAAAGAAAAGAAACAATCAAATTGTGAAAATTTGATTTTTAGTCTTTGAAGAAAAAGATTCTCGCTCCTACGATGATCTCCAAGATTCAATGAAGAACTCAAAGTCACGTAATTCTTTATAAAATTCTCGTGAGTTGGTTGCTTTTAACTAAAAAAAGATTTATTTTTATTTTTTAAAAGTTCATTTTATTTTTATGTTTCAAAAATTTGAATCATCAAGTTATCACAACTTAGATGATTATCAAAATTATAGGATCAACAAGTTATCATAACTCAGTTAACCTTATTTTATTTTATTTTTTTAAAAAAAGGTTCAATTATTTTTTTTATCTTTTTAATTTTTTTTCCTTTTCAATTTAACCTAATTAACTTGGGTGATTTCTATGGTACACCCTTTAAAAAGAAATATACACCCATTAAATTATAACCGCTGATCGTGTTGAAAAACATCAATCAACTAAAAGATCAATGACCAGAACTATTCATCACTATCGCTCACTCATTTAAAAAATCATCAAGCTCCTGCTTATTACCGAAAAGTTCTTGTCAATGCCGTAAAAGTCACTGTTCATCGCCAATAATCACTGCTTATAAAAATTCACTCACACGAGTCTTGTTTAACTTTATTTATTTTTTAAAATTACAAAGTGTATAAATAATACTTTATTTTTTTTTTTTTTTATAAATAGTTCATATTATAAATTTTATAAATTTTATTGTATGTAAATATTATCAATTAAAATCAATAAAATTTTTATACTTACAGCTATTTATGAAAAAATATAAATATTAATTTTAATTGGATAATTTTTATTTGTATTATTTACACGCTTATATAACTTAAAAAAAAGCAAAGCTTAAAAAAATGTGGTGACCCACAGACGGTCATTGACAAGAATAATTAATTCTACCATAAATATTATCGCTTAAAATATTTTATTACGTATTTTTTTAAAAAAAAATTGATATAATTTTAACAATTCATTATTTACACGCTTATCTTTTTAAAAAGTTTTTTTCCAATTTTCAATTTAATCCTATAAAAATAAAAAAAAAAAAATCTATTATTACAGATAAAAGTTTGAGTGCATGGTGCACCCAAACTTGACAGGGTGCATAATAGCACCCGCCATTAACTTGAAGCCCACTTCCCTAAAAAATTTGAAACCCAAAAACACAGAATAGGATACTCACGGTCAAAGCAAAAAAAAAGGGGGGTATTTTATTTCTTCTTCTTTGATATTTTGCCGAAAGTGGTGAGATCCAGACAGGGGAGCGACGGCGGCTGGTAGACCAACAAAGCAGCGATGACGGCTTGGAGTCACGACTTCCGGACGTCGGTGCTGGCGGTTTCGGCCTTCGTGGTAGCTGGTCCGAGTATGTGAAGGTCGCGGGTCGCCGTGGAGCTTTCGACGCGGGTCGTGTGGATCGGGTTCTGCTTCGGATCCAGGCTGCTTGGATGACGGAGGTGCGGGGTGGAAGGCGACTTAAGCGGTGGCGTGCCCGGTGGGTCAGATTTGGACGGTGCTGGTTCGCGGTTTGGGCTCGGATCTAGGCAGTTTGGCAACGCAAGATTAGAGGTTCACGGGTCATGGTTCGATGGCTGGGAGTCACGGTGCTACGCGGCTAGGCACGGGCGGAGACGACGTCGACTAGTTGCCGGATTTGAATTCATGGGTGTTGGCGGGTTCCGACGCGGGTCGTGCTGGTTTGGCTGACCGGCGCAGTGCTGCTGGTTCGGGTTCGGCGGGTCTGCGAGGTACAAGGGTGGTTGTGATGCTTTGGTGTTGTGTGGGACGGTGATGAAATTGAAAGGTTGTTGAAGATGGGACTGTGGTTATGTGTTTGGTTGTGCCACGATACTTGTTTGAAGGGTGGTGATGGTGGAGGTTTGGATGGTTGCTGTTTGGGTTGTGGTGAAAATGGTAAGGGTTGTTGTGGTGGTTTTAAGATAGTGAAAATGGGTATTAGCTGAAATGGTCCAAATGCAGAGGCTGTGTTGAAAATTTCTAGGTATAAGTTTTCGTTCTCCCTTGCTGCAACAAACTGCTCTTTATTTATAGAGGAAGGTTGGTGGTGGTGGTTGCCTGTGAAGGTGGTTGTGCATCTTCAATAAATTATTACACATGGTGTGTTGACATTCTCCCATTCATGTTGTCCCTTGCTGCCCCTATCTTCCTCTTTTGTCAGCCTCTGAACATGCTGGACTTCCCAGTTGAATTTTGGCCTTCAACCCTAGAGTGGTTGCAGTTACTTCGTGTGAACATAATCTCTGTGGTGCGGCTGTGGCTCTGGATTGAATGGCTGAAATTTCTACAAGCTATGATCTAGGGTGCGGCTGTGGTATGCAAGTGGGTGGCTGATTGGCAAGCATAGGTGGTGAGAAGAAGGTGACTAATAGGATTTGAAATTTGAGGAGTGGCTCGTTGGGAAGCAACCAGAAATGAGCTTGTGACCCTTTTTTGTAAATTAACAGAAGCATATTTAATTATTTTTTATTTTATTATCCATCATTTTTTTCATTTTTTTTAATTCTTTTTTTTTGCTCGAGCAAAATTGAGTTTTCACAAAAGCCTGATATAGATTATGAAGAAACTTACTCTCTTTTTATGGATGCAGTTACTTTTAGATTTTTGATTTGTTTGACAGTCTCTAAAGGACTTGACATATGTCTAATAAACGTTGTGATAACTTATTTATATGTATCATTGGATAATGACATATATATGAAAATTTGAAAGATTTAAGATGTCTGAAGCATATAATTCAAAACCTTGGCACATATACTCTGTTAAACTTTAAAGATCTTTGTATGAGTTAAAGCATTTTGGACGCATTGGTATAATCGTTTAAGTGAATATTTATTGAAAAATAGATATGAAAATAATCTTATTTGTCCTTATGTTTTCATTAAGAAAATAAATTTTGGATTTGTTATAATTGTAGTTCATGTTGATGATTTAAACATAATATGAACTTCAGAAGAGATCTCTGAGACTGCAGACTACGTAAAAAAAGAATTTGAAATGAAAGATTTTGGAAAAAGAAAGTTTTGTCTCGAGTTTCAAGTTAACATTTGGCAAATGAAATTCTTGTTCATCAATCATCTTATATAGAAAAAATCTTGAAATAATTTTATATAGATAAGTTTTATCCATCAAGCTCCCCAATGATTGTTCATACACTTAATGTAAAAAGAGATCCTTTTCATCCACGGGAAGATGATGAAGAAATTCTTAGTCTTGAAGTATCATGTCTTAGTTTAATATGAGCACTTTTGTATCTTACAAACAATACTAGACCATATATAGCTTTTGCAGTCAATTTGCTAGCAAGGTTTAGTTCTGCACCAACTCGAAGACATGGGAACGAAGTAAAACATGTTCTTCATTATCTTTGTGGCACATCTGATATGAATTTGTTTTACCCAAAGGGAGAAAGTCAAAATTGGCAAGATATGATGATACTGGTTATCTTTCTGATCCACATAAAGCTCGGTCACAAACAGGTTATGTGTTAACATGTGAAAATACTGTTATCTCATGGCGATCTGTAAAGCAAACAATTATTGTTACCTCATCAAACCATTTAGAAATATTGGTCATTCATGAAGTAAGTTGTGAGTGTATATAGTTGAGAACTATGATCCAACACATTAAAGGAGCATGTGGATTATTGAAGAAAGATGATGAACCAACAATATTGCATGAGGAAAATGCAGCATGTATTGCACAAATCAAAGGAAGCTACATAAAGTATGATAGAACTAAGTATGATAGAACTAAACATATTTTACCAAAGTTTTTTTTATACTCATGAACTCCTGGAGAAAGGTGATATTGATATTTGCAAAATTCACTCAAGTAACAGCTCAGCTGATCTATTCACAAAGGCATTATCAACTTCAATTTTCAAGAAGCACGTGCATAATATTGGAATGCATCAACTTAAGGATCTTTCATAATTAGTTATATTTTGAGGAAAAATTGTCTATAAATATTGTACTCTATTTCCTTCGCTAACTTTTTATCCCATTGAATTTTTCTTAGCAAAGTTTTAACGAGACATATTCATAGTGTATAGTTATCCAATGAGAAATATTATAAAACATGCATATTTAGCATGTGGTGGATGACAACTTTATTTTGATTTTAAAGGATTGGTGGTTATAATATGCACACGAATTATCCCACATAAATAGAAAAATTAGTTAAATTGAATCACAATCCCTAACGAATACTAATCATAAATAAATGTATTGCATAAACCCTAAAACACTCTTATAAATACTCCATCATATCTTAAAGATATGTATCTCTCATCTGATATACAAAATAAGATTTTTAGTCTATATTTTCTTATCTTATTTTTTATATATTTCTCTTCTCTATTTACAACAATCTAACTATTTTGTTTTTAAAAAAATGAAAATATAACATTTGTCATCACTAAATTGATTATGTTAATAAAAGAAGACTTAAGAATAAATTGATTATGTTAATAAAAGAAGACTTAAGAATCGAGTTAAATTAACTATTTTCCAAAGGACAAAATTTGGCCCAACGCAAATTGAAAGAAAGTCCTCCAATTTCTTTTAATTTTATGACATGTGTACTTCCAACTCTCCTTTCTCTTAGTTCCCACCCGATCCAAACTTGTATGTCCCAAAATTGCTTTCTTTTTCACTAAATCAAAGTATGACCTGAAATCTGTGACAATCATCACAATATGCGAAGTATTTGCGTTGAGAAATTATACATATAGCATTTTTTTGTTGACATAGTCTCATTAATAGTATTTTATATATGGTGCTAGCAATAATAAATTCAGTTTGTTAGAGAATACTAAAAATATTTTTATATTTTCTTAAAATATCTTTATGTTATTTTAGAGTATTTTATATGATTTATTTTTTTATTTAATTAAGTTTAGTCTTATTGTTAGTAAACTTGAATTTGTAATAGTAACACTAGTACTTCACATAATTATTAATATATAAAGGAGTATTAAGTTTGTATTTTATGTCACATTATTCATATCAAAATATATAGGAGTAACACTAGTACTTGACAAAATTATTAATATACAAAGAAATACTCCACAAAGATTATGTAACAACAATTTAAGCATTGAGAATATTCAAAACTTATTTTTAACATAGTTGTTATCAACAAAACTTAATATACACTCTCAAGTACAAAAGAGTTTTAGAGCTTACACAGTCTATTTGCTCTTTTATCAGTTATCTCATCTTTCATCATAAATTATTTAATTTGCATCAATCTTGTGTTTTTAAGTGTTTTTGCATAAAGTTCTATTTTGGAAAAGGACAAAACTTGACTCCAACTCAAGTTAGAGGAAAGTCTTTTAACTCTTTTTAATTTTATATAATGTGTATATTTTATTAAGTTAATAAAATTAAAACAAGTGAAAACTTAATAAAATATACATATGACATAAAATTAGAGAAAATTAAATTTTTTTTTCTAACTTAGGTTGAAGCCAAATTTTGTCATATTTTAAATAGAACTATCTCAGTCAACTAATCCAAATGACGTAGACTCCAAACACTACTAAAGCAAACCCAAATATATTATAAGATTCCAAGAAAAAAAGATAATTATCTTCATGAATTCCTTTTTGCTTCTTAACGTATTCATTTACCATTCATTATTTTTTTAAAAAAAATTGAGACGCCTGCCCAACTCACAGGTCTGTATCTAGTTGAAGTAATTTCTGAAGCCTATTTAAGGCAACACTTATCATGAACGTTACTGCAAAATCTTAGCAGCACTCTCTTGTTAGGATATTATATGATTTTCAACAGCAGTTGAATTCATTTATATATATATATATATATATATATATATATATATATATATATATATATATATATATATATATATATATATATATGGAAAGATATATAAATGGAGGAGTTTTTATCATGGTAGAAAAGTGAGAGAAAAATATCACCATACAACCATACATGATAATCAAGATTAAAAGTTATTTAAAGGCCATGCGACTATTTAAAAAAATCACATACGCCTACGTTATAATCTGATCATTCATGTAAGATCTAATGATCAATATTTACTCTTCTCATCTTTTATAATAAACACTCCTCTCATCGTAGTAGAAGATCTTATATATATATATATATATATATATATATATATATATATATATATATATATATATATATATATATATATATATATATATACACACTGAAGCTAATGAAATCCATACTTTGTAGTAGTCTTTAATGTTTAAACTCCCTTTCCCTGTCCTTCTTTAAGGTCATGGCCCCTTATCTGACAGAAAAATTCAATCAGTGGCCTTTAGATTGATGGTTTAGGTAGGGACGCATCACTACACTGACCATACATGGGAGATGGGAAAACCTCTGATATGGCTTCCCAAGAATGGTTCTCATCATTCTTTTTGCGCCTTTGATCGAGGAAGACTGGCCTCATTGGTGTTGTAACCATTTCAATTTTGAATGTCAACAATGCTACGATCTCTGACATGGGAGGTCTCAAATTTGCATGAGGCTGAAGACATAAGAGAGCCACATGGATTGCTTGCATAACATCCTTTTCTTCGAATCCATGTTCTCGCAGCTTTGGATCTACAATATCCATTGTCCTTGACCTTTCATACACTTTCCATGCCTATCATGAAGATTTACACATTTCAAAAAATGTGCGGAAAATGATTATATATAATAATGTAGAGATAGTAGAAAAGGTGAGAACTTACATATTCAGGGAGGTACTGCATTTCTGATGGCAAAGTATGATCTGTGTTTTTCCTGCAACAGATTATTTCAAGCACGAGAACTCCAAAACTATAGATATCTGCTTTTTCTGACAATTCTCCTCTAATAGCGTATTCAGGAGCTGTGTAACCTCTGACCAAAAATTAAAAAACACAAGAGACATCAATCGTGTTGAAAATTAAACTTGGTACATGCATTTAATTAATTTGTATTTATGTATTATCACATTCATGTATTTGAAGGTTCTAAGTATTTAGTTAATAGGAGCATTAATATTTTGGGGTTAAGTTCATTGTAAGGATAGTCCAAAATGTGCCATATATGCCTATACTCTTGTAGTTGTAGTTCTCATGGAAGCCAAGTGAAGGCAAGAGTAAAGCCAAAAAAGTAGAGTATAAGCCAAGTGAAGGTAAGAGTAAAGCCATTAGAGAAAAAAGTGAAAGACAAGAGTAAGCCAAAGTGCAAGACAAGTGAAGCCAAGTGAGTGTCAAGAAAGAAAAGCGTAAGCCAAAGAGAAAAGCGAAGAATACCAATATAAAGTGCTTCTTAAGAGTGTGAGTGTATTCCCTTCTCTACCAGCTGCTCCTTTAAAGTGGCATCAGAGCCACATAATTTTTTGAAGATGTTTAGTTCTATTGTTTCGATTCCCGAACTCACAAAAGAGAGTTATGATAAGTGGTGTGTTTGCATGATGGTGATTATTGGTTCCCATGAAGCATGGGAGATGGTTGTGAATGGATATGTTGAATCAAAGAATGAAGAAACTTTGAGTCAAGTTCAAAGAAACAATTTGCAAAGAAATTGCAAATTAGATCCACTTGCTCTTAGTATTATTTATGCAATCTTGGATGATGCGATGTTTGAGAAGGTTACTTATGCAAGAAAGGTGAAGGAAGCTTAGGAGACTCTTCAAGCAAAGGTCTCTATGAGAGACAAAAAACGAACAAGAGTATGGTAATTCAAAAGGACAAGAAATAGGAAGAAAGTATGATATATCTAAGATTGAATGTTATATTAATTGTTTCAAATATGACCATTATACTAGTGAATGTTAAAATTCTCTCATCAATGAAGAAGAAACCCATGCTGTCCGAGAGAAAGAAGATGAAGAGCAACTAGAAGAAGCCCATCCTGTTGAAGTGAAAGGAAAAGATGAAGAGCAACTTTAGTTATTGTCTAACCAAGGAGATGAAGACAAAATTTTGAAATATCTTGACGATGATGCAAGCAATTAAATGAGTGGGAACAAGAATTCATTTACCAATTTTGAGGAGTGTCATAGAGGCCAAGTTGTGTTTGGAGATGATATAAAGGTGCAAATTGAAGGTATAGGAGATGTTCAAATTCTTACAAAAGAAAAAGAAAGTGAGGAACATGGTGGACAATCTAAATTTGTCAAAACTACTTGTGGAAATTTGAATGCTGAAATTACTCTTCAATTAATGAAATTTGAAAAGACTTTCATTAAGGAGGAAGAAGATTTTGTTGATGGTTCTAAGGGTATGACTCGTGAAGTGTTTTTTTTTCCAATGCAAAGGAGTTATTGTCTTCAAATACCAATTATGTTATTTCTCCCTTCATCAAATCCTAATGGCAACCATTCGCCTCATGGTAGTTCATCTCAATGTCCTAGAGGTACAAGAAGTCTCATAGAGTTTTATGAACAAGAGATGTTTAATCATAAGACTTTATTTTGTTTTTTTGCTGACACCAAGCTACTTATGAAGAAGTGTTTTTTTTTTTTCCAAAGCTCAATTGGAGTCATAAAAAAGGATCAAATTTAAGGGGGTGTTGAAAATTAAACTTGATACATGCATTTAATTAATTAGCATTCATGTATTAGCATATTCATATATTTGAAGGTTCTATGTATTTAGTTATAGATGTACTTAGTTAATAGGAGCATTAATATTATGGGGTAAAATTCATTGTAAGAGTAGTCATCAAAATGTACCATGTATGCCTATAAATATTCTTGTAGTTGTAGTTATCATGGAAGCCAAGTGAAGGCAAGAGTAAAGCCAAGAAAGTAGAGTGTAAGCCAAGTGAAGGCAAGAGTAAAGATATTAGAGAGAAAAGTGCAATGCAAGAATAAGCCAAAGTATAAAGCAAGTGAAGCCAAGTGAGATCCAAGAAAAAAAAAACTGTAAACCAAAGAAAAAAGTCAAGAATATCAATATAAAGTGAGTTTTTTAAGAGTGTGAGTGTATTCTCTTCTCTACCATCTCTTCCTTCAAATGAAAATTTTTATTGAATTCATGGATGCCTCATCTAAATCTTTAGGAAAATGATATTATCACATTTTGATAAAAGAAAAAGAAAAAGGAAAAGTAATAAGACAACTTACAACATTAGGAACATCAAACACCCTACTTAAGGTTATATATATATTTTTCATCAAAATGTCATGGATGAAAATATGGTTTTACTCAAAATAATATTATCACATTTTGATGAAAAAGTGATAAGACAAATTACAACATTAAGTACATCAAACACTACGTATGGTTATCATGATTCATCCACATAGCACAAAACTTAACTCTGCAATAACCATTGGATGGCACAGAGGAAATTGTTTGGTAGTTCTCACTTTATTTCAGTGAAAGATTCTAAATCAGAATTTACAATCCCAGTACTCAAAACTTTCTAAATTATATAAATCTACTTATTTGTACAATTGGATAAGACACTTATAAGAAAAGATGATTAATGAAATGATAAATGGTGATTTGAATTATTTATATGATAGACTTTTTTTTTTTATCATACATAGTGAGTTGAAATTAAAATTTATCAGATTTTGTACAAAGATTATCATTTATCTTAGAAGTGTTCATTATTTATTGATGTACATTTTTCAACACAAATCAAGGATGTGATGATCAATGAAACCATAAGTAGTGATCTTTATTATTTATGTGATAATTTTTTTTCCGTTCTTCCTAATTTGATTTAATTAGAATTCATTATATCCTTTATAAAAATTATCATTTATCTTAAATGCATGCACCACTTATTGAAGTGTCGCATTTTTTAAATTATAGAGTTTATTTTCTTTCACTAGTCATTTTATATATTAAAGTAAAATTGAGAATAAACACTTGAGATGTTTATAAAGGGGTCAAAAATAGTAACTTCAATAATACGGTGCTAAATCTGATAGCGTTGCAATGTGTACAACCATTAAAACTTCTCAGCAGAAACACAGTCTTTTATAGTCCTTGGCAGTTGGCAGCACTAAAATCATGATGACCACGACATTGCTATGAGTAATGAACATGGTAAAACTATGGCTGGTATAGCAATTTTCATTCAACCAGCAATAACCAAATCTTTTCATAAGGAGTATCATTAAATTAATAAAGGACTTACAATGTTCCAGCGAACTGCGTGCTAAGGTAAGCTTGGTCTTCAGGGAAGAACCTTGCTAGCCCAAAGTCTCCAATCCTCGGCTGAAACTTGTCATCAAGAAGAATGTTGCTTGCTTTGATATCTCGGTGAACAATTCTTAGGTGTGAATCCTCATGAAGGTATTGCAGTCCCCGCGCTACTCCAAGAATAATTTGGAACCTAGTGCTCCAATTCAGAAATTGATCACTGTTTCCTGCATTAAAGGAGCATTCAAAGCAGGAATTTTTCTGTTAAACCAATCCTATGTTTAAAATTTAATAAATTTGATACATGCATTATTTAATTAATGTAAATCATGTATTGGCATATTCATTCACATATTTTTAAGTTCTAAGTATTTATCCATGCATAAACTTAATTAATAAGTACATTAAATGTTTTGAAGTTAATAAGTACATTAAATATTTTGAAGTTAATAAGTACATTAAATATTTTGAAGTTAAGTTCATTGTAAGAGGTTTCATATTTCATGTAAGTTAAAAAAATTCAAATCAAGTGAATTTCATTATATTTTAAATCTTCCATTCTCTACCATCTTTATTCTAAGCTCCTTCAAATATCCATGAGACATTTGGCAGGATATACACTAAATATTCAGCTTCAAGGAAAATAATTTTGCAATTATTAGTATGGACTTCACTTTACATATTAATGTACATGAAGGTAATAGGTTGATAATTGAAAGGATCTAAGAGATTATAGAAAGAAGGGATACCATATATTAAGAGGTCCAAACTTCTGTTCTTCATGTATTCATACACAAGGATCCTTTGAGGCCCATCTGTGCAACATCCGAGAAGGCGAACCAGATTTTTGTGTTGAATACTTGTGATCAATCTCACCTCTGTAAGAAATTCTCTTTCGCCCTGTTGGGATTTGTTGAGAGACAATTTCTTAACAGCAATCATCCTTCCATCTACCAGCTTTCCCTATTAAAACACAATTACAGTTTAGGATCGTAAGTTCGTAACCCACAATAGGAGGACATGCATGTATACGAGCCTCAACTTCCATAGATGAGTTGTGTTCAACTCCCTAGTAAAAGCTCTTAATCTATTCGGTTCACATGAAGCACCACACACTGTTTACTACTTACCTATTTTGTCACTTAATTTGCTGATTATATTAACAAAGTCACTGTAAAACTACAGGTCGAACCATTTTTACTGCCATCTTAAAATTTGTCATACAAAAAAAAAAAAAAACAGTAGACTTTATAATTAAGATATAAGTTATGGTTTCAAAGAACAATATTATTTACATATTATTTCTATTACATCATTTTTATATTATTTTTTTAAGTAATAAAATAAGATAAATATATTTTTCAATACACTTTTTTCTTTCATTTTTATTTTTCAAATAGATATAAATGTAAGCAAGATATAAAAACATGATGTATAAATATCTTTTCCTAATTTTAAATTTTAATTTGGAACTATAATTACGATCATAATATTACAATTTTAGAGATCTCTACAACAATATTATAACTACAAATTACAACTACATCAACTATATTTTTTCACAATTGTCTACAATTTATTTAAAATGTAATGCAACTCCAATCACAATTACAATTTAAATGTTTATAAGTTATAACATATTTATCATGCTTAAGCTATAAGGTTCTCAACTTCTCGTATTAAGAAATCAAATTCTCTATCGTAACAAGCGCCATTCGATCTAGTACTTGTACCTGATAGACAGGTCCAAATCCACCACTTCCAAGACGATTATCAGGACAAAAATTCTTGGTTGCCTTCCTCAATGTCTGGTAGTCAAAGTAGCTAATTGTCCGAAGGCTCCCACTCATGAACTCCATGGATCCTGTGTACATATATAAACTTCAATATTCAGGTCTTATAATTATATATATTATATCAAGTGTCAGGTAATTCCATGATGCTTCTTTCAATTACCTGGCTCTTGTTTAGGTGGAAATATCATCGTCATCACCTCTGCTGGTTCAATATATGTTTCCCCAACGCCAAGCACAAATAACAGAAATATATATGATAAGCACAAATATCCTTCAAATAAAACAAACTATGCTGCTAGCATATAGAAAATTTAGGTCTTACAAATTTTAGTATTATGGTTTTATTTATAATACTCTTCTCAAATTACCTTGCTGCTCTTTAGTTGAAGCTATCTTTCTCTTCAGCTGTGCTGACCGTTTGATACGCTTCCAAAACACAAACAAAAGAATCAACAATATCATGAGCACTATTATCCCTCCAAGGATGTAGAACAATGTTTCAGATTTGTGCCGGGGCGAGGAGATCATCTGTGACTCACTAGAGCGTGGAGGAGGTTCAACTGCAATCAATTACAAACTTTATCTAAGATCTTTTGATTGATGATCCATGTTTAAAAATTAATGAAAGAATATACATCTGGTCTGGGAAAGCTGAGAGAATACTTGGTTTATGTATTTTCATTTTTCAAATTTGGATTATTACATTAGTTTGCCTTTGTGCTCATGTCCACTATGTTGTATTGTGACTATTCCTATCTAGTGACAGAAAGCACTGCGTAATATAGAAAATTCATTTAAAGAATCCCTTTTTACATAACCATTTTCCTTTATCAATGCCTTCATCTTCACAAGTATCAAATGAAAAGCCTTTTGTGTATATATAATATATAGTGAGACATGTATTGCAATTCGACTGCATGTGGTTAGAAAATTGAATCAACTGGTAATAAATAATCTTGATGTATTCAAAACTCAAAATGAATGATGCACATAATGCATGAATTTGCTATTCAAGCTGTTAAACATATAAGAAAAACAAATCTGGTATAGCACAGTGATAGAGGTGCAGATACAAATTCAGAAAATGAAACCTTGGAGTATTCGGCGAGGCATTGATCTTGGGGAGGAAACAGAGCTTTCTGGTTCAAGTTTAGCCACAATCAATGCACTAGTTGGCCAAAGATGAACAGGTAACTTCAATAATAACTGCCAACAGCAACCAGTTTCTGATTTTTTATCTATGGGCTTCTATTCCTTAATTTGTACTTTGTGATTTTTATTAGGAAAACAAAGATTGGAAATTCTAGAAGTGCAGAGAGAGGGAGAAGTATTCTAAGGGTGTTCCTAGAATTGATCGAAAAAAAGGTAATGTCGGCCATTAATTGGAGAACACATGTGGTCGAATAGAAACATCCAAACAGAATATTTTTCTTTTTCTTTTCTTGCTTATAAATTACAACTAGTAATTAATTATTATGAGATAGAGAGGGATCCTGTCTCCTCTCCTCTCCATTAGAAACTCACCAGTGCCAGCTATCATGCTATGTGATGCATGCTGCCATCTTGGTGGTGAAAGAGGCATGTAGCCATTCTTAATTCTCAGTCTAAATATCTATTTAAATAATGAGAAATTTCTACATAAACATGATATATTTAAGTTAGGTGTACTAAATCAATTATATTTTTAATTGTCATTAATTATGATAATTAATTAATAATTATTTATAATAGTTAATTATTAATTAAGAATGTGATTGGCATATTGTACCACACTTATGTGCACTAGTTATCTGCAAGAATTTCTCTGCAACAATATATCTAAATAAGGAAATATCTATTACATTAATACCACCTTGCCACTGCCCAATTGTATCACCACGGGAGGTAGGGTCCACTTTGAGTTTAATTTCTTTTTTTAGTAAAGACCCAATTTAGTTCTGGAAAAATTTTTTGGATCCCAAAATAGTCCATAAACAAAAAAAAATTAAGCCAATGGTCACTGATAATTGCAACCATGTGACACCTTGATCCTTCTATTAAGTTAGTTCTACTAAAGCTAACGGACGTGCCCATGTGACACGTTAAAGTGGTGAGTAAGTGTCCATAGTTGACACTTGGATGAAGTTGTTCAAGTAAGTTAGTGCAACGACGTTGTTTGAAGGACGGTTTGAAAACTCAAAAATTTGTTCCTAAACATATAAAACGCACCGTCTCTTGAGATGAAAAAGGGGAAGAACCCTTAGATCAACAATTCTCCCAAATTCACCTCTAATTAATTTTCCCTCCAATTCCTGAATTCTAGGGTAAAAAACCCTCGATGTAGTAAGTTCCTTCACATTTCTTCCCTCTAATTCCTGAAAGCTGGTAAGTTATTGTGTGATTCCTATGCGAGACAATAGTTGTACGATTGGGTTGGTGAAGACATTGAAGAAATCTTATGATTTGTCAAAGCATTTAAAGAATTAATCTTAGGAATCTTTTGAGGTAAATTTTTTTATTCCCTCTGAATATGTCTTTATTGTTCTAAAAAATTTGTTGTTTGTGATCCCAAAGACGTGTGTGTGATCCCTTTGTGCATATGTTGGTTTAGGTGAGTGTGGACCAAATGCTTATGTGATCTTTGTGTGAAAGTATTGGTTGGCTTAGTGTGGAGCCATTGTGTGTATAAAATAATAGTTGCTTAAGTCAATGTGATGTCTAAGTGCTTGTGTGGTTCCTTTATGCCTGTTCTTATTTGGTAAAATATTCATGTTTTATGTGTGTGTTATTGGTAAAGCATGATTGTTTGAATTATGTAGTAAACTCTAGATATTTGTTGTGCATGTTATGAGCAAAATATGAGTGCTTGATTTTAAGTGATGCTTGCTAATTTTCATTTAGGATCAAGTGAAATGACTTAACAAGTATATAAATTGCACTCGAAAGATTGAGACAGGTGATGTGAGACTTTAATACCCTCTCCATAAATGTCTAGACGTAATAGACGAACCTAACAGAATAAGTGACAGAGATGTGATCTTGGTTCTGATACTATATAAGATTTCAACCTAAAATCAATTAATATTAAGTAGAATGACTCAACAAATATATAAACTATACCTAGAAGATTACAATAGGCGATGTGAGATTCTAATAAATGTCATGCCTATAAAACCATGTTTTGGATAGTGCTTGACCACTTTGACCTTGAATAACTTTTACTTAATTTTCGAATGCCTTGGCCTAGAGGCCACCATCAAGTCAGCAAGCAAAATTATATTGCTCTCTCTTTTCTCAAACAAAACCTTTGTACGTTGAATTTTATATATACCTCCATAAACGCTAGTCTTGCCAAGAAAAGGAACATTTAGCAATTATATATGTTCAAGACCATTCGTTAACTCGACCCAAACAAATAAAGAACAACAACACCATTTTGGTGGTGGAAAGTGATTGGATTTGGATGTTGAAGTAATCGCTTTGAATTTGTTACATATACAATCATTGAAGACATAATATTGCCTAATTCCTAATCCTATACGCATGCTTTGATCACTGCAACAATTATTGGATCGTATTTAAACTTATGTGAACCAACCTAATCTACAAATTTGTCCGGCAAAGATAAACATGAACTACAGTCTTAAAGTGACCCGTCACCAAACAACTTTCAGAACTAAAATATCCTCATGCAATTTTTTTGAAAAAAAAAAATACATGCAATTATATTATTGTTAATTTAAGGCTAATATCGAAATTTATTTTTTATTGATATAAAATAAAATTTGGTGATGTGATATTATTTATATTAATTTTATTTATATAAAAAAAACGTAACACAATGTTATATCAACAAAAGAAATGTTAATGTAAATTTGATAAAGAAATTTAATAGCTTTAATTTGTAAACTTTGAAAAAAAAGTCGTTGCAATTAAAATTAAGATTATTAATCAGAATTGAAATATAATGAAACCAAAAGAAACTAAATGTGCATGCTGTAATTTGGTTGTCAACGTCATCCGTTCTGTAAAACTATGAGTCATCTAAATGTATGACAGCAATATCACTGATGCCAACCAAATTAACAAATGACGATGTCTATCAATATAGCAGTTTCTTCTATTATATTTTTTATTTTCATATAGTAGAATTTTAGATTCATAATAAGCTGTTGATGGAATAGCCTACCCCAGTTTGTTGATAAGTGGGGAATCCCAAATTAATTAATTAAATCCATGCAACCGAAAGGTGAATAGGATATTTTTTATAAACTAGCCAAAGATCAGCAGCCTTTTGAGTTTCTAATTATATATGCTATGCTTTTTATTTTGTGGGATTTCTATGTGATCCAAATTGTGTAAAGCTATTACTGATTGAATTTAATTTTAATGTATTATTAGTGTAAAAAAAGTTTATACTTATATTTATTGATATGTTATGATATTATTTAATGATTTTGAAAACTTTTATATTTGTTGATTAACATAATCAGACTTATTAAATAAGATATTAATACAAAATTAAATGATAGTATAATTTTTTTATATTAATAGTACATAAAAATTAAATTCATATGTTGATATCAACCAATTACGTCAATCAATATATGATGCTTTTTTCACAAAGTAGAGAGCCAGATTAAGTTTTTAATAACCTCTTGATGGAATAGGCACCCAACTTATTAATAAGTGGGGAATCCCAAATTCAATTATTTCTTTCCCAAATCTTTGTTTATATCGCAGTACGACCTAATTAACTGAGAAAATTGACTGCACATTGTTTTATTGCTCCTGTTATATATGTGTTATCAATTATCGATAAGCTTTGTCTATAGAGCACCGCTACAATATTAATTATTAGAATGAAATCAAAAGTTGTTGGAAGGCTATTAGTGAAAAGGTAAATTTCTACTTATGTAAAATATATCGATTATTCCGTAAGTGTACGCATCATTATAAATATATAAAAAATAGTGAAATGAGTATTATTTCTATGAGAATTGAAATTAAATATTGTACTAAAGAAATTTTAATTATCTAAATTAACGATTGAACGGGAAATTAATTAAAGCCAGAAATTAAGGTATATTAAATTAAAAGCAAATTAAATAAAGCGAAAGTAAACTATCAATTAAGTAGGCATGGACTCTAGCAAGTGGAAAACTCAATCGATTAAACATCTAGGGCTGAGTTTCATTATACCAATTGATAATAATCACTTATGTTTCTTATTAGTTTAGGTCAATATTGTTCTTGAAGGTTAATTATGCTAGGGTAATTCCAAACCCTCTCTTGAATTCAAGTGAACATGTCAAAATTAAAATAATACATGTACTCGAAGGCATCACGTTAATTAAAACTCATTAAATTTTTTAATAATTCATGATTCCCCAAAAGATAACATATCTTTAAGTCAAAAACTGATAGGTTCAATTATTAGAGGTAATTTTGTTATTCATAATTTTGATATTCAGATTTATTTTTCAATCCTTCACCCCAAGAACCCTAGATCTATGACAGTATGGCTAGCACATACCCTAAGCATTGTGAACACTATAATTGAATAAAAAAACAAATATCTTTCACGAAAATAAGAAAAGAAATAGATCCAATTATATATATTTATTTATGAGTTACTTCCTTAATCCTATAATCCTAGAAACAAGAAACTTAGCCTCCCATATAAATTAAATAGAGCAATCCACAAATCTCAAGAATAGCATAAGAAAATCAATGAAAAAGAAAAGATAAAAATAGATGAAGCTCTATAATCCTCCTTTTTGCTTCTGGTCTCTTGCCATCTTCCTTGCTCTAGCCATCAACATGAGATATTGAGTGTGTTGTTTGGTCTAATCTCTTACTTTCTGTTATTGAGTTCATTTGGATGTGCCTTTTCAAATAAAAGAACTTTAAAAAAAAAAAGTAATTTTTTATTTATTTTTAATATGTTTGAATGAACTTTCTAAAGAAAAGAAAAAACACTATATAAAGCACAAATTGTGCCTTTTTTTTAAGACAGATTTTGTAGCTTTTGAAAAAAGTCATTTTTTAGATCATGAAAAAGTTATTATAAATAATTTTGCTATTAAAAAAGTCTTTTTATATTTTTACATCCAAATAATATTAAAACTAAAAAAGCACTTCTTGAATATTAAATTCAAACATAAAATAATTTTTACTTTTTTAAAAAACATTTTAAAAAAATATCACAAAAAAAATTATTTTATAAGTTCAACCAAACGAGTCTATTATCTTAATTTTTTAATCCTCTTTAACTTCTAACTCAATCTCTGATGCAGAGCTCAATCCAAATAGAATTAATTTGAGTCTTCCATCAATTTTGAGATTTGGAATAAAATTTAGAATTTAAATAAAATCCTTTTAAAGTTTAGCCGTCAAGACACCTCCGAATTAGATCCAAAACATTTTATATTACACTTATAAATCAAATAAAAGGATAAAATGCATAAGAAAGATAAAATTATCTAAAATCTAAATAAAATTTGTTAAAAATTAAATAAAATTGAATAAAAATATTAATAATTAAATCTAAAATGTGTGCGATTTTCATAAAATTTTATTCTCACCTATACGATTATTAATTTTGTGTATGTCTATTGTTCAAAAGGGAGAAAAAGGATAGGTCGCATATATTTTAACCCATGTCTTTGTGTTGAGCATCTAGCTATTGGTTTTATACATCCTTTTACAAAATTTAAATTTTCAGTTTTCACCAATTATTCTAAAATTATATTTTAACCTCATGCCTTTGGTGGTGTTGGACACCAAACCCTTCGGACACCAAGCTTTGGTGTTAAACATCTCCTTTAGAAATCTGACACGTGCAAATTGTCTCTTCAGATACACCGTCAATTAAATTAAGCACAATTGGGCCTTGGCCCTCCAATTTAGCCCAAAAAAATAATAGCAAAAATTAAGCGCAACTGAAAAATGTAAATAAAAAATAGTTAATTAATCTAATTTCTATATCAATTATTTAAACTTAAGCCGTAAGAAATATTTTTGTAAATTTTTACTTAAATAACTTGTTTTTTTATCGAAATAAATAAATAAAAATGTATACAAATTAATCCTAATACCATTCACCACGATAGTACAATACTAATACTAATACTAATACTAATAATAATAATAATAATAATAATAATAAAAAGCTTCGTTAAATAACAAAAACTTTGTGCAAATTAAACACTAACACGTCATCTCTTCATCTTGTGAGGTGTTACTTGTTTATTTGTCGCACCGTACGCAGCCCTATTGATTTGTGGAGTTGGCGAAAATGAACATTTCCACTAATGAAAGGGTGTAAGTATATGATTTGTGGCTTATCTCTTACCGATAAGCCAGACGAGGAGGGGGAAAAAATCAAGGACCATTTGCAGCACGATTATCATAAATCCTATATATATATATATATATATATATATATATAAAAAAAAAATTTATTTATATTTAATGTAAATAAAAATATTTATATTTAATTTTTTATTTTTTATTTTATTTTAATTTTATAATTATTTAATGAAATAAATAATAATTATATGATCAAAATAAAATAAAAAATAAAAAATTAAATATAAATTTTTATTTACTTACACTAAGTATAAATAAATTCTCTCTATATATATATTATTTGAACTATTTTTTTTTTGTCATGTGACAGCTTTAATTATAATTAAAATAAAATGTTTCTTGTTTAATTTAGTTTTAGCACTAATTTTCCTGATTTGCTCGCGCTCTGTCAAAGCTATCTTTCTCTCGCCACCTTTTCTGCTTCTCTCCGCCCATCTAATCTAACTGATACAAGCTTCTCGTCAAAAAGAAAAAAAGAAAAAAAAACTAACTGATGCATTGATGCAAGCTTCTTTGTTTTTTTTTTTTTCTCTCTCTCTCTCCTTGCAATTTCGCACACTTACCAGAAGCTCTCTCTTTATATGCTAAACTCTGAGAGTAGTCAGGATAGTCATTTTTTTTTGTAATTTTTATATTCTTATATTAAATAGTATATGTATTTTTTTATATTTTATTTAATATTATTTATTATATTTTTTTATTATTTTTTCTCATTCAATCATATCTTTTAAAAAAAATGTGCATAGTAATACACTCTTAAAAAGAAGTATAAAACATTTTCCTTCTTTTTGTGATTAAATACTTTTATTTATATATCAATTTATTTTATTTAAATTATTATGATAAAATGATAAATTTAATTAGAATTAACAATGAATGTAAAACTTTTATATAATAAATATCTTATCATAAGACTTTTTAAGTAATTATTTTTGGAATTAAGCTTTTTTAATGATAAGATAATAAAACTCTTATATCATTTTAATTTGATCTATTTATATATTTTAATGAAAGAACTATTAAACTATCTCTAAATTCAATTCGATATTAATTTTCTCTACTCAAATTTCACATGCACCTTTTAAGTTTTCCTTTTATTAATTAAGACACATGGCAATACTATTAGGCCTTCATAATTTTCAAGATAAATTTAAGGGAGTTTCGGTAGCTTATGGTGTTGAGCATTTTTACTACAAATTTATTGTGCTTGTGGGATTGGTGCAAAACCTTAAAACAAAAATTAGAAGCATTTAATATTTAAAAATCTGAAACAAATGAAAACAAAAAGTGTCCAATAAAAAGTAGAAACATTTAATATTTAAAAAATCTAAAAAAAAAAATATTTTATTTTTTAAATATTAAAATATTTTAATAAATTGTGATAAATGATTTAAAGGCTCACGTTAGCAAAACGTTTAAGGATAATTTGATTTTAAATTCTATTGTTACTTTAAGTTTAAAGAATAATTGAGTGGTAAATTAAAGATTTATAATTAAAACAAAATTATATGAAATAGAATAATAATAATAATAATAATAATAATTATTATCTTTTTAAGTCTAAACCTAAAAATTTATCTGCAAGTAATTATATTATCATAAGTGTTAAAAATATAAAAAAATAATATAAATATAAAAGTAAAAGTTTAAATAAAGACCCGTAAAACTTACGGGAGCATATACTAGTAATAACTAGATTGGTAGCACGAAAACTATCTTTGGTAAGAATCTGGTGCAACTTTTATGGCAGCCACTTCTTCCTTGTGGTCCTCACGCTGCATCCTATTGGTTCCCACAATACCTAAAGCTGCCCAACTCATGTAGAATTCGGTGCATTTGAAATGACACATCTAACTGTTTCATTTGCATTTCACAACACGTTTCGTATTATTCTACATCATCTTTTAAAGCAAGAGATTCTCGCTTTTCTTCTTTTAAACAAGACCAGAAGGAAATATGGTCTTAGCTATTATAGATATTCCAGTTCTCATATATGGTGACGAATCACAACCAGCTTTGATGAAAGCAACATTTGACCAGCCTAAGACCCAAATTTTGGTATAGAGTAGTCATGATATAGCGACGAAGTTCTCTAACTCTCCCCTTAATATAAAAACTAGAAAGTTTATACATTACGAAGTCCAAAAATAAGCTAGTCACTCGGTTTCTTAGGTGGTGTGACGTGAAATTGCACATATATTTATGCTTTATTTATTAAGAATTTTATCTTGTTTTATTTATTTTTTATTTAATTAGTTTTATTCAAATTTTTAATATATTTATTTTTCTATGCATTTTATGGTTTTCTATAAATTTTCAAGTGCAATATAAAATACTGGATTATTTTAGAAAATCTTAATGGCTAAGCTTAAAAAGAGATTTTAGACTCGTTACCAATCTGGTGCAAATAGAAAAATAATTTATCAATTTGATATAACTCAAAAAATAATTATTAAAATAGTACAAAATGAACAATATACTTACCTCTTGATTATTTTTATTTTTGTTTTTTTTTTATACTGAAGTTGTGACTTTATGTATTAATTTTTTTTAAAATTTGACATAAGTCGTGGCTCAAAGCCACGACTTCTTAATTACTTTTTTTAGCTCCATGTATAAAAGGTGACAAGGTGGTTAATGTAAAAAATTTCACTCGTAATGATTTTTAATCTCTATATCTTTTCTCTTTAAATTTCATTTTTTCAATTTGTTCTCCTCATTTCCATTACATTATAATTTTCAATCTAATCAATTACAATGCTATATAATTTTTTTTTTCATTTCAACATTTTCAAATGAACTAGATCTCAACTACATGCTTATTGAACCACGACATTGGTCAACCACAACCTTACTATAAGATCTGCGCAATGGATAAATCTTAAGGTGTATCTTTCCTCAATATAATTTATCTTGTGTTCTTTCAACGAATTATTTGGTAGTTGCCATGCACATATTGTTCTGAACCTCAAACCCAGTGTCCTTGCATCTAAAGCATCAAACTATGAATTGACCAAATTGGGTGCATCTTTATTTTAAAGTTGGCCCATGAAATTGAAGGTAGATAGTGAAATTCAGAACTCTGCCGTTTTCCTTCTGATAATTTTGAACCTCTTATAATTTGATTATTCTGTCAGCCAATATTGGCCGAGATGTTGTCTTAGTAGGGTTACTCCTCAATAGGCTTAATTGCCCAGAAAAAAAATCTTCTGCTCCTTTAATTGATGTTGTTGGGTCTATGTTCTACAAGTACTGAGAAGTTTAATGATAAATGTTGGTATGATATTCTAAGGTATCATAATTTTTGTGTGAAGACGGTGTTTAATCCAAACGATAGCGAGAGAATTGGCCTTGGGCAATGTTGCAAGTTGTATCATAATTATCATAATTATGATACACTGATATGTGACTGAATCCGGATAGTGTGTATGTGATTGATGGCCATGTTGCAAGTTGGCTTGGTTTGGGTGTTAGTGCTGGGTTTTGTCTCTGAGAAATGCAAGGAACAAGTGCGGTTGCTATTGCTACGTTTTCACTATAGTTTATCCTTTTTTGTTTTGGGTACTAAGTGTAGGTTTGATCCTTATATATGCTTCAAGCGTGCACGGACTTTATTGCTGTGTTTTCTTCGTATGTAGTCGTGGGTGTCAATGAAATGAGTTGCTATATTTTCTTTGTGTATAGTCGTGGGTGTCAATGAAATGAATAGGTGGAATAATTGCTTAAAGTAACTCTTAATATATGCTAATGACAATTGGCATTTCATTCAAGCTGGTTATTGTGTGGCTCCTCCTCAAGATGAAACTGGTTAAGCAACTATTAACAAGTAAATTTGTGGTCTCTAATATTTTGGCATTTTTCAAAAAATATCCTACAACTTTTAGGATAAGTTTATAATTCTTTTAAACAACTTTGGAGCATCGATGCTCTATAGTCTATTACTGTAGATTTTATTACAAAAAATGATTAACAACTGAAGCTCTTAATTGAGAACTTCCATAACAGGCTATTTAGTACAATTGATAATTACAATTTTGGTTGCTCAAAATATTAACATTCATCTTTTGAAATTTCAAAATGATCATTTTTTTTAATGTTCTCTAATTGAATCGAAGTATTTTTGATGAATTTTTATGTGGCAGTAGTAGTGAGCCCGATATATGTTGTTGTCAATCATGATCTTGTAGAATAATAATTGCATCTAACTACCCATAATTACAGTATCTGTATTCCGATCTAAGTCACTCACTATTTCAACTGCACCTAGATCGAAATATAGATACTACAATTATAGGTAGTTAGATGCAATTATTATTCTGCAAAAATCTTGACAACAACAGATATTATTAAGATTTATCCATTCATGCTAGATTCAATAAGTAGGTTGTAAGTCACCCAATGCCATTGTTCAATAAGCATGTAGTTGAGATCTCGTCTATTTGAAAATGTTGAAATGGAAAAAAAAAATTATATAACAATGTAATTGGTTATATTGAAAATTATAATGTAATGTAAATGCAAAGAAAAGATGAAAAAATTGAAATCTAAAGAGAAAAGACATAAAGATGAAAAATCATTGCAAGTGAAATTTTTCACATTAATCACCTTACCACTTTTTATACACGGAGTTGAAAAAAAATAATTAAGAAGTTGTGGCTTTGAACCACGACTTATGTCAATTTTTTTTTTGAAAAAAAATTAATACATAGAAGTAGTGGCTCCTAGCCATAACTTCAGTAAAAAAAAATAATAAAAAAATGATTAGGATGAGAGTCACGACTTACTATATATAATGTTCATTTTATACTATTTTAGTAATTATATTTTGAGTTGCACTCGATTAATAAATTATTCTTCTATTTGCACCAGATTGGTAAATAAGTCGAGATTTTATACAAACTAGATTGACGGCAACTAAAAGGATCTTGATTGTATTGGAGTCCTTATCAGAATAATTAAAGGAGAGGTACTGAGTTTGATCCATTGATTTATGTTTATAAAAATAACATCATTAAAAAAAATCTCGTTTAGATGTTTAATCGTATCCCGAGAGTTAATCTCTCACTTATCAGGTGAGATGATACTCTAGGAAACTAAGAAAATTAAAGGGGTTAGACACCTAGAAGGACTAGAAAACCAAATAAAACAAGAAACAAGGCTTCCTAGACCTAATATATAAATAAGAAGAAAAGATCAATGAAAACAAGAGTCGTCATAGAGGGAGTTCGTGCTTAGAAAAGAAAATGGCTAGAGAGCTCTAAGAGAGAATACCATTGATTGAAGACAAGAATTGGAGAGCGGAATAAAAGAGAAAAAGCATCCTAAAGAAATCCACCAATACAATTCATTTTATTTATTTATTTTTTTACTTTGTTAGGATAGATTCATGGTTTGCTCTATATCTTTAAATTTCATGCATACTTTAGGAAGGTAGATCCTTTTTTCTAATTAAGAATAGGTTGTAACTCTTCTACTTTCTTGCGATGGATACTTGATTTATTATTTATTAATGTGAAATTACTGTTGCTTGATTCACTCCTTGTGTTCTTAATGCGTGCAGTATGTTACTAGCTATATTTTAATAATATAAAATATTATGTAAAGAATTAAAAGATGACGTCTAATATTATAAAATTAAGGAGTTAAACTTAGAAATTATGACCAATAAATAGGCTTAATTCTTCAAGGAGTTAATGGATATCATGAAACTTAATAAGTTTCAATTACCATAGTACTAAATGTTCTTGTAGACTCGAAAAAGTGAAATAATAAATTACAATGTGATAGATCATCTTCAAAAACGTAATGGAACATTTTTCATCATAATAGGTAATTACAATAAAATCATAGTCTTATGCTATGTTTTGATGTTTCTAAGTGAGGGGGACGGGATGGAAAGCGAAAGAAAGGAGAAGGAAGGGAAGGAAGGAGATGAAGAGGTAATTAATTTCTCTTGTTTGGATGTTTAAACTAAAAGGAGATGAGAGTAGGAGGACTTAATTTTAAATATAGTATTTTCCCCTTTTATTCCCCCCCCCCCCCCCGATTTGAGGGAAGCAAAAGGAACATTACTTTCCCCAACTTACTCCTCATTAAAAATCTTTTAAATAAGAGAATAAGTCCATTTTTCCTTTCTTTTTGTGTCTCTTCCTAACCTCACATCGAAACATACATAGTCATGGATTGATTTCCATTACTTTAGTTTATTTGCTTACTTTTATTTTTAATTTATTTTCTTATTTAATTTTTACATTATTTTTATTAGTCTAAATAAATAAAATTACCATAATTTGATAATTACACAATCGTCGTAGAAAGGATATTCTATTAATTCATCAATGACCCGTGCACTTGTGAAATTAAAACATTAGGGTATCCCCTGTAATCTCTAGGTACAAAACTAAACCCTTCTAACACAAAGTGATATGATTAGGTCTTGTCCACAAATGGCATCTCCCGAGCTCGAACCATTATCCTCCTCTCGAAGTGCAAAATAAGCTAATCATTCCTTTTATTCCATAATACATATCCACAAATGTTCCCATCATATTCTATCCAAAATTTAATCCATGTTCGTACGTCATGTTTGAAACTTCGACATGTACAACTTATCCTACAACTTGATGATAATAAGTGCAACAAATGAAGCCATTTTTTTTTCTACGCTGAGAATCCATGAAGCTAATAAATAAGTGACCTTCCGATTTCATTTAAATTTTACAACAGGCTTATTCTATTAAATAGACTCCATACATCAATCGATATCATCGAATTCTACTTAAAATAATTCTAAGTTAAAATTATTTTTAAAAGCTTTAAAATAATGAAATTTAATGATTTTTTTAAATTTAATTTTAATACATCATCAATATAAAAAAAATTATATTATCATTCAATCATACATTATTACGTCATTAAAATTTTTTGACTCTCATATCAACTATATCAAAAGTCACATATGTAATAACATATGATTAATTGATTTATATAAAAAATTTTACATTAATAATGTATTAAAATTAAACTCTTTTTAAAATTTTTTTATTTCCCTTTCCTTTCACTTAATTAATTAATTAAAAAGAGCTGGAAAATTTGCTTCTACAGTTCTCAAAAACTATGAATATAAAATGCATGCCTTGTGTATCTTCAGAAGTGTCGGCCAATAAAAAGACATGAGTGTTTTTGAGTTTTAGGATATATTTATTCATTAGTTTCACACTAAAAACAAGTTTGATGTAGTTGTTAATTAAGGAACTGCCAACCAGAGTAAAAGGACCTAGTAATTGACTCATGAAACAATGTTTAACTGCAGAGAAGACTATTATAACCACGAGATTAGACAGCTGTCATTTGATTTCATATTTGAAAGCCAATGTTTACAAGCGCAGAGAGCCATAGACAAAACAAATTGTTGAAAAGTAAGAACCCAAACGATTCGAGAACACTTGGATATCATCCCTCATTAGCTGTCATGGTCCCCATACTGAGTTAGCCATCCACCTAAGCTAAGTCAACTCATTTGATCATATCTCTTTTTTAAAAACTATTTTTTATTTAATAATTAAAAAATTAGTCTTTTAAAATATAATTAAATATCTAAACATTTAAATAAAAATTCTTTTTAATTATGTTATTTTTATATATATAAATTTTAAAATAAAGCCAATAACTATTTAGTTAAAAAAAGATAAAACTTAAATAAAATTTCTTAGATACTTGTAGTATTTATCTCTAATAAAAATATAATATGTGTATATTTTTTTATAACTCATTAATAAAAATTTTAAAAATAATGATTAAATAATTAAAAAATAAGACATATGTTATATTTTTATTTGAGAATAAGACATATGTCATATTTTTATTAGAGACAAACATCACAAATACATAAAAAAATTTACTTAAATTTTGTCCTTTAAAAAATTCAAACTTCTTTCACTCAGTAATTATACTTTGGATCAAATCTCTCTCTCCCTCCCTCTAGTCTCTAACACTCTACACGCTTGTAATTTCTTTTCCCAACCACTTCCACCACCTCCAAATCCAATGATCCTTCACATTCATAATTGCCTTCTCATAATACACTCCCTATATATAGCTTCACAATTTTGCATGCACTTCATACTTCACCAAATACTTCTCTTGGCATCTTGTGTCCCTCTCTTTCTCTCTCTATACATAATTGGTTGCTGAAGTAACTAACCAACCATAGGCATCACTTGGAAGGGTTGTTTTGAAATGACAAGTAAGACCTCTATTGGGTTTCTTCTCCTTGTAGCCATCTTTTTGGTGGCGGTCTCCGCTGGTAACTTTAACCAAGACTTTGAAATAACGTGGGGTGATAGCCGTGCCAAAATTCTTGGCAATGGTCAGCTGCTCACCCTGTCCTTGGACAAGACCTCTGGCTCTGGCTTTCGTTCCAAAAACGAGTACTTGTTTGGAAAAATTGACATGCAGCTCAAGCTCGTGCCTGGTAATTCTGCTGGCACCGTCACAGCCTATTATGTAAGCGTCCTTTAGTTTTTGGCTCTTAATTAATTAGTGTTAGTGAATAAAATGTTTAACATGAAATGAAATCAAATAATAACTACATATTTATTTGTGATTGCTGCAGCTATCTTCTCTGGGGTCTGCTCATGATGAAATAGACTTTGAATTTCTGGGTAACTTGAGTGGTGATCCATATATTCTTCATACGAACGTATTCACCCAAGGGAAAGGGAACAGAGAGCAGCAGTTCTATCTGTGGTTCGACCCCACCAAGGACTTCCACACATATTCCGTTCTATGGAATCCTCAAAGCATCATGTATATATGCGTACCATTTTTTCAAGTATAATTCTTCTGTATACACATCATTTTTGTAACAATTCTAATTTTTTTACATTATTTTTTTTACATCATTTTTTATATTATTCTACATATTATTAATTATATCACTTTTTTCTATTACTTTATTTTACTTAATTACAACTATTAAAAAATGATATGAAAAATAGTATATATATAACATCATTTTTTTTATTTTAAAATTTATTTTTACATTTGCTTAATGATATACAAATATCAACAACATATATCATATGGTTGGGTTAGTACGGTTACCCACATAATATATAAAAAAATGTTATTCTCACATCAAAATTCAGATACACTACTTTTTTACACCACATGTCAATAGTTGTAATAAAGTGAGAAAAATTAAGATTTTTTTTTTTTGTAATTTAGAGTTACGGTTGTGGTATAAAAATGATGTAAGAAAAAATATGGTAAAAAAATTGAGATTATAATATATATTGTTAATCAAATATTTGCAAATCATTAAGCATGTGTAAAAATGATGTAAAAAATAATGTGTAAACATTATTTTTCTTAACTATAGTTAGAAGAGATATTAATTTCATCATTCATATATAACTAACCTTCTTTTTAATATTGTTCTCTCATATTCATCATGTACATCAGATTCTCTGTGGACGCCACACCAATAAGGGAGTTCAAGAATTTGGAGTCAAAAGGGATTCCTTTTCCTAAGAACCAAGCCATGAGGCTATACTCCAGCCTATGGAACGCGGATGATTGGGCCACAAGGGGTGGACTTGTGAAGACGGATTGGAGCCAAGCCCCATTCACTTCCTCCTACAGAAACTTCAATGCCCAAGCTTGTATTTGGACTTCTTCAGGCTCCTCTTGTTCTGCCAACAATTCTCCATCATGGTTGGGACAGTCACTGGACGCAACAGGGCAAGCCAGAATTCGTTGGGTGCAAAAGAACTACATGATTTACAACTACTGCACTGATGCCAAGCGCTTCCCACAAGGCCCCCCTCCTGAATGCTCACTTGCATAAAAACCATTACATATTATAAAAGCCTCCCCACACAAGACACATGCCAATAAGCCATATGTTAATTCCTTTTCTTCTTTTTCTTGTATAAATCTTTGGTTTATGCTTTATTGTGCATTCCATTGTTTGTAAAAAAAAAAAAAAGCATGCAAAATGAGATTCATGGCATTATATATACATGCTGAAATTGTAAATTTTTCAATTAATAAATTTGTTTGAGAGTTACAAAAGTTTATGGACTTATGTATTCCGATTGTGTTTTCTTATTTTCCCCCTCCTTTTAAAGGTCAGAGGACAAATAAACATCTTAGAAGATACTAGCTTGCTTTATAAATTTGACGAATCAAATAAACATCTTGAGCTCATTCAAGATTGAGACAACTCAACGAAATATAGAGGACCAAAATTAGAAATATAAGCTTTTCCTTCATCAGAAACTACATATTTTATTGGCACTCCGGCACCAGTATTTGATGTTTGGTTTCCCCTGTATATTCTTTCTATAGGATTGAATGAAATTTCTATAAAATATTCTATTGGCACCGAAATTGATTTTTCTTACGAGGGTTTATGTACACGGACAATTTGAGAAACATTTAAGAATAGCAAAATTAACTCCCAAACAAAAAAAAATCACAAAAAGAACTCCAAATTTCACCAGGAGGAATATTAATGACCAGGGTGCCAGCATCCTCCAAATCCAAAATTCCAAATGCCTTCGTGTTATCCCTCTTAAGAACCAACTTTATTAAAAGTTTAATCTATCGTGTGAAGGTTCATGAATCCTTTTATATCTAATAAGTCCAATGCTTAAGCCCACCTTATGGAGAGAATCAAACTCCTAATGCTAATAGAGACTTAGATACATGTCAAGGATCATTTCTCTTAAAAATTTAGAGTATTTGGTGAAGGATTATAAACAGTGATGATGGACCCAAGAATTTTGCGTAGTAGAGATAAAGGTAACACACAAACAATTAAAAAAATCAAGTAAAAAAATATATTAACACAAATGATGAAAGATTGATTTATAATTATTCCTTTCACATTGAATGATATTTTCTTATCAATACTATAAAATATTTCCTTATATGAATAATCTTGAGAGCCAATTACATGAGATGCAGGTTGAGAAAAATATTATATGGATTTTAACTAGTTCTCTCGTTATAACAAATTTACTAATTTATCTATCATATGAGACAAAATTAAAAATATAAAAGGATAAAAAAGAAAAATAATGATAATAGTTAATAGAAAATTCCAAAGTTGAGTAGAAGCATGTGACGCCACTCATTTACAAGTGGGTTCATCCCTGTTTATAAATAGTTTTATATCTAACATTCTTTTTTCCTAATGTACCACATGAAGTAAAGGGGTCGGTTACAAATGGGTAGAGCTATCAAAATAGGTCGAGTTCAATGGGAAGGTTTGTATGATCTAACATAAAGTGTGGATTGAGTTAAAAAAATTCAAGTTTAAACTTAATTTGACTTGATATGACCTGATCGATCTAGCCTGACTTGAAATCAGGTTAGAAACTACCTTTTTTTGCTTGAAAAATTAAAACTCAATTAACTATTAGATTAATTATCTAATTTATTTATCAGTGACTCAAAACTAAGTAACCAAAATTTCTTATTTTTCCCTAATTTAATTTTTTTAAAAATTAAATTCATTATTTTTTAAAAAAATAAAAGAATTAATATGCGGCAATTCCGCCAAGATCTCTTCGTTAGTTGGGGGAAGAATCCGCACGAATCGGATTTTTTGAGGAACATATCGAGAGAGAATTGGATTTGGTTAGACAATGTGTGGTTGGTAAACAAGGATCGGTTTTTTAGCAAGGTACGGAATGTATCATCAAATATTCAATATGATTCCACGAGATCTAGTTTCATTCAAGTAACGGATGGGCTAATAGGCCAGCCCACCCAACCGCAAACCAAGCAATGATTAAGTTGACTAATAAAATACTAAATTTCAAAACATACTTAATTGACTGAAAATGGTCTTACTTAATCGAGTTAAGTAGCTACCATTTTTCCAACTCTACTTATGGGGTGTCACTTTGGTAGTTGGGTTTGGGATATTTTTGGACTCTGGTCGCTCATCAAAGCAATAGGTTGTATTAGGTTAAGTTGAAAGAATTTTTCATTCAATTCAATCAAATCTCACTTGCTCACGAGTGAGTTGGGTTGAGTTCAACTTGTGGATTTGGCATATACAAAAAATTTACTTGTTAATATAAATATCAAAATACAAAATTAAAAATTTATTATACAAAATAAGTCTTAACTAAATTAAAAAGATATGGTATTCACTATTACATGAGTTATATACACCAAATGATATATTTAACAAACAAAATAGACTACATATTTACTTTTTATTTTATTTTATTAGGTATTTTAACCGTCATTTAAAAAAAATTATAGCTAAACAACTTTAAAAAAATTACTTTAATGGATTAAGTTTGGGTGAATTAAAACTTTTATAACTCACTAACTTATTTAGATCTTATTAACTATATTATTTTTTAATCTAACCCAACTTGCATATATTACCGGACTCATATTTTACGAGTTAAATTGGTTTAAAATACGCATATATTTACGAGTGGACCAACCCGCCCCTAATCATCACAAGTTCATCGCTCTGTAGTCAGTCCCTTTCCCCTTCCCTGTCAATCATCAGAAACAGGGCATCATTCAAATGACAAACACAATACAAAGCAATGAACCATCACCGTCATCCAATTTTCACATAAAACGCAAGTGGCAGCCCCAGCATAGAGCCACTGCTGACGCAAAATACAACTCAAAATAAAAATCACTTGTGTGGCCTGATGCCAAATAAAAGCAAAACCTCTAGTAGCTATCAACATCGATAAATTGGCGCAACCAGGCTCTTGAATGCCACAAAGAACCCTCTATGCTCAGTCCTCCATAATTCAAGATTTTCTCTTACATGATTGTGAAGGTAATCATGCCAACAATGAAGACAGACTGAAAATGAATAAAGTTTCATACTTCTCAAAATGGCCAACTGCGTGTCAATATGGATTGATAGTAGTGGCATAAGATGAACCCCACCACTTAACTGCAGGAAATTTGGAAGGAGGTTTTTGATTGATAGCGTTAAGAAATCATTTACTCAAGAGTGGAGAAATTATTCTCACTCCCGTTTAATTAATTCTTTTATTATTTTTTTAAAATGACTTTTATTAGTTAGTAAATATATTAGATTCAATTATGTATTTAATAAAAGACGTTTTAGAAAAATAAAAATTGTTGAATAAGAATGAAAATAGTCATTCCCTATTTCCTCAAGATTATTATTTCTTCAGCCAAAAATAAAATACTAAAATAGACAGATGTCAGCACCAAGCATTTAAAAGTCATTTAATTAAAGGTTTAAAACAACAAACATATGATTGCAAGACATAAGATTGAGAAACAGATGATTATCAAGATCATTTGTAGTTTTAAAATAACTGCAAGATGAAGATGTGCGGTCCTTCGTCCCAGCCATTTACATTTATTAAATCATATTTATTTACCATCAATATTTTGACATAAAATAAAATATTTTCAAAGTTTACTTCCTCTGGGTGTAACAGAGGGAGGCTGTGGCATTACACCAAGTTATTTTTCATGGAAAATCTTACCTTCTTCGTACTTTTTGTTAAGAAATAAGAGTTAGATACACTTTAAGTATCTTGAACACTTTATAAATGTGAACAGAAGCATATTCAGATCTGTGAAGAAGAACTAAGAAAATTGTGAAGTATGTAAATAGTATTTTTATAATGAGACTCACTTGTCAATACTATTTGCACCAGAAAAATATATCAAGAACTGCACACCAAATTTAACGTGGAAAATCCTGTGTACATTAAGGGAAAAATCACGGGATAATCTCCAAAAAATATTTCACTATATCAAGGATAATTACAATATCCTATCTACACTATCTCACACAAGAGATACAAAATATAGTATTTTCCAGTGAGACTCTCTCCTACTACAATTCGTAGTATTACAGAGACTAGAGAATAAATCTAAAAATTTTCAGTGTATGCACACACACTACACTCTTAAAATTTTCTCACACTCTCTATTTCTTACTCTCACTCTTAGAAGCTATTGTTTTGCTTCTCCTTGATGTGTTATTGGATGAACCAAATGATCTCTATTTATAGAGATTTTCAACAGAGAATTGTATTAAATGCTCAACTCTCATCTTCCAACCACCACTAATCCACTGAAAATGCAAATGCCATCCACCAAAATCAGAAAAAATTTCTTCCTACAATTGTTGACTTAGATACAAGCCACCAAAATAACAATTCTCTACCTTAGCTTGCATCTCAAGAGTCTTCAACCTCTGCAAATATTAACCAAGTCCAAGCAATACTTGAACTTATCAATTGGTAATGATTTCGTCATCATGTCTGCAGGATTCTCAATTGTGGTTACTTTCTGAACTGCAACTGTATATTGTTGATACTTTCTATGACAAAATGAAGTCTAACATCAATGTGCTTTGTCATTTCATGATAGACTAGATTCTTTGCTAGATGAATAACACTTTGACTATCGCAATGTATGATTGGTTCCTTTTTGCCCAATCTAAAACTACCCAAAAGACCTTGCACTCATATGCTATCTTTCACAGCCTCAGTCAATGCTATATACTCAGCTTCAGTAGTTGACAATGCAACTATAGATTGCAATGTTGCCTTTCAACTAATAATACATCCAAAGACTATAAAGATATAGCCTGTTAATGACCTCATTTTGTCCAAATCTCCTGTATAATCAGAGCCAACATAACCTATGACCTCACGGGTCTGCTAATCATCAAACACCAAATAGACATCGGTGGAAACTCTCAAGTATCGCATAATCCATTTCACAGCTTTCTAGTGCACCTTTTCCGGTTTACTCATAAATCTACTAATCACACTTACTGCATATGAAAGATCTGGTCTTGTGCACACCATGGTATACATGAGACTGCAAACTGCACTATAATAAGGTATTTGAGTCATATGCTCCACCTCCTCCTCAGTTTCCAGACATTCCTTTGAATATAGCTTAAAATGCGCAGCTAAAGGAGTACCAATTGGTTTAGACTGATCCATATTGAAGCGTTGTAGCACTTTCATAATATAATTTTGTTGTGACAAGCATAATCTGCCATAATGCCTTTCCATATGAATCTTTATACCAAGAATCTTCTTTGCTGTACTTAAGTCTTTCATCTCAAATTCTTTTCCCAACTGAGATTTCAATATACTAATTTCAGCCTTGTTGCAAGCTGCAATTAGCATGTCATCTACATACAACAACAAATAAATGCGAGAACCATCTGGAAGCTCTTTAGAGTAGATGCAATTATCATATTGATTTCTGTTGTATCCATTACTAATCATAAATGCATCAAACCTCCTGTATCATTGCCTTGGGGACTGCTTCAAGCCGTACAATGACTTTTTTAACAGGTAAACATGATTCTTCTTCTCAGGAACTATGAATCTCTCTGGTTGACTCATGTAGATTTGTTCCTCTAGTTCACCATGTAAGAACGTCGTCTTCACATCAAGTTGTTCCAACTCCAAGTCAAACGTACTTACAATAGCTAATAGGATCCGGATAGAGCAATGCTTCACCACAGGAGAGAATACATCATAGAAGTCAATGTCATCCTTTTGAGTATAACCCTTTGCTACTAGTCTTGCCTTGAACATTGGAGGTTCAATGCTAGGGATTCCCTCTTTCCTTTTGAAAACTCATTGCAGCCAACTATTCTTTTCATTTCTAGAAGTTGTACCAGCTCTCACGTTTGATTTTTCTGAAGACATTCAATCTCTTCATTCATTGCTATTAGCCATTCCTTTGACTCTTTACTGTCTACTGCATCACGGTAGGTAGATGGTTCATCTTCTACTATACCATCCGCCATAGCCAAAGCAAAGGCTATAGGATTTACATCTGACGTGTTAAGTGCACAAGCAACAAAATTCAAATATCTCAGTGGTTTCTGAATTTATCGCCTTTCTCTGCTAATAGCAATACTGTATGGCTCTACTCCTCTGGTTTTTTCACGAGCACTCTTGCCTCCAGGTTCATCTTGTTGTTCTTCTTCAAGTTGAGCAATACCTGAAGTACTTGGCTGACTTATGTCCTCTTCCTGCTTCATCTTCCCAATGTCAATCTCCAGTTCTACTTGTTTCTCAGCACCATGACCTATCTCTGCCTGATCTACTTCAGATTCTCGTTTTTTATTTACCGTTGTCGCCTTGTCAAATGTGATATCTCTACTAACAATGATCTTGAGTGAATTTACCTTTTCTGTACACCACAATTTGTAACCCTTCACCCCTAGTGCATACCATAGAAATATACACATTTTGCCCTCGCCTAAAGTTTACCATCACTCACATGGGCATACGCAGGACAACTAAATATCTTCAAATCAGAATAGTTTACAGGTTGACCGGACCATACCTCTCATGGAATCTTTAGATCAATTGCAGTTGATGGAGATCTATTTACCAAGTATACAGTTATATTGACTACCTTGGCTCAAAATGATTTAGGAAGTTTAACATTAATCCGCATGCATCGTGTACGCTCCAGGAATGTTCTATTCATCGGTTCTGTAACTCTATTTTGTTGTAGTGTTCTAGGTACAATATGGTGTCTCACTACACCTGCATTCCTGCAGAACTCCTCAAATTCTTTACTGCAAAATTCCCTGCCATTGTTGGTTCTCAGCTGCTTGACTAACCGCCTGATTTGCTTTTCGACCATGGTCTTCCACTGCTTAAATTTTTCGAACACTTCATCAGTTTGCTTCAAGAAATAAATTCAGACCTTCTTAGAATAGTCATCTATCAGACTAAGAAAATAACGCATACCACCCAATGAGTTAACAAGGGCTGGACTCCAAACATCGGAATGGACATACTCCAGAATGCCCTTGCTGGTGTGTTTTGCAGAACTGAACTTCACTCGTTTCTGCTTTCCAAATACACAATTTTCATAGAAATTGAGTTTACAATTCTTTATGCCCTTCAGCAGTCCTTTGCCAGCAAGTATTGTCATTCCCTTCTCACTTATATGACCAAGTCGCATGTGCCATAATCGTGTAACATCATCATCAGATGTTTCAGAGGATAAAATAACAACAACCTCACTAATTGTGCTCCCCAGCAATAGATAGATCTCGTCATACAGCTTTCTTTTCACCACCACCATCGAGCCTTTGGTCACCTTCAAAAAACCACCTTCTCTAAAGAACTTGTACCCCTAGTTGTCAAGGGCACTCAAAGAGATCAAGTTCTTCCCCAGCTCTGGCACATGCCATGCTTGAAATGTCTTTTCAGTACCATCATCCAATCTGATTCGTACCTCTCCTCCACCTACAACAACAATTACCATGTTGTCTCTCAATCGAACCTTTCCCTTCTGCTTTCGATACGAAGAAAAAAAATTCTTATTAGGTGTCGTGTGAAAAGATGCGCTAGAATCTAGGATCCACTCATTGCCCAAGTCACTAGTGGAAACTGTTAGGATAGATTCAACATCACTATCATCAGAACTTCAAATTATTATGTTGGCAGAATTTCCTGGTTTCTCCATTCTCTTAGGGCAATTTTTTCGAATATGCCCTGATTAGTGATAATGAAAACACTTTAAGGATTTGTGATTTTTGGACTTTAATCTTCCCTTGTTTTTGCTTCCCATTCCTCTTTCTTGACTACGCCCTCTCGTCACGAGTAACTCATCTGCAGAATTATTAGTACTGGATCCTAATGCTAATTTCTGATGCTTTTTTGTCATCAACGCCTCCTTGACGGTTTTGATGGAGATGGTGGACCTACCATACATAATGATATCACAGAAATTATCATAAGACAGAGGTAGTGAAGTCAATAAGATTATAACTTGATCAATATCTTCGATTGTGATTTCAGCCGCTTGTACATCAGAGATCATCCGATTGAAGTCGTCAATATGATCTCGAAATTGATTTTTCTCCTGAAAGTTTAAATGTGCACAATTGCTTCTTCTGGTAAAGTTGGTTTGACAAAGCCTTTACAGAGTACTTTTCTTCCAAAGCTTTCCAGAATTCATCTGCAGTCTTCTCGTTTATAACCTCTCGCAGCACATTGTCTGTTAGGCTCAACTGTATTGTGCTACGTGCTTTGATCATCATCTCTTCCCTTTTATCAGAAGACAATGTTTACGACAACTTGCTCTCACCTTCTAACGCCTTTGACAGGCCTTGTTGGTCTAGCAATACTTGCAGCTTCAGCTTCCATAAACTGAAGTAGTTGGATTTATCAAACTTCTCCACATCAAATTTTGGCACCGACATCTTTGATCTTAAATTTGATCAAATGACTCTGATACTACTTGTTAGGAAATTAGAGTTGGATACACCCCAAGTGTCTTGAACATTTTATGGATATGAACGGAAGCATACTCAGATCTGTAAAGATTGAAGAAGAACTGAGAAAATTATGAAGTACGTGAATAGTACTTTTATAGTGAGACCCACTTGTTAATATTATTTGCACCAGTAAAATATATCAAGAATTGCATACCAAATTTAACGTAGAAAATCCCTTTGTACATTGAGGAAAAAATCATGGGATAAATTCTGGAAAAATATTCTACTATATCAAGGATAATTACAATATCATATCTACACTCTCTCACACAAGAGATACAAAATATAGTGTTTCTCAGTGAGACTATCTCATACTACAATTCGTAGTATTACAGAGACTAAAAAATAAATCCAAAAATTTTTAGTGTATGCACGCATATTACACTTTTAAAATTTTCTCACACTCTATTTCTTACTCTCACTCTTAGAAGCTATTGTTTTGCTTCTCCTTGGTGTGTTATTGGATGAACCAAATGATCTCTATTTACAGAGATTTTCAGCAAAGCATTGTATTAAATGCTCAATTCCCATCTTCCAACCTCCACCAATCCACCGAAAATGCAAATGCCATCCACCGAAATTAGAAAAATTTTCTTCCTACAATTGTTGACTTAGATACAAGCCACCGAAATAACACTTCTTTCCCTACTCTTTGCTAATGCAATATCATCAACATAACATCTCCACAATTCAAATCAAAGTCTCGAGATTGCTGTCCTTTTTAATTCTTCGTTCTCTTTCTCTTCTTAGATATAGTTCTAGTATATGTTGTCGCGACGTGATCGCGGCGGGATAACGACTTAAATTACAAAATTTAAGGAGTAGGGAGTCGCCACCAATTTTATTTTTTTTATTAGAAAAAATTGGAAAACCAAAAATAATGGTCTACGTTTCAAAAATTCAGGTTCGGGAGTCTGATTATGCACAGGGAAGGGTGAAGACTTAACCACACAGCACCCCTAATGCATCCGCTTTAAGACAGTTACCTTAAATCAATTGTGCAAATTTTTATAACCTTTAAAAATATTTATTTTACTCATTTATTAAAAGATAAACTAAAAAAAAATTATGAAAATTTAATTTTGAAAGAATCTTGTTCCAAAAATTCTCTCAAATTTTTTTTAGAGAAATAAACCATCAAACTGTCACAATTTAGATGATTCTGAAAAGCAAGATTGATAAACTGTCACAACTCAGCTATTCTTGTTTTATTTTCTCCATACAAAGTTCAAAATTCTTTTTTATTTTGTCTTATTTTATTTTATTTTTGTAAATTTTCCCCCTTTTATAAATAAATTATGAGAATTTAATTTCATTTCAAAATTTTACTCAAATAAATCATCAAATTGTCACAATTTAAGTGATTCTAAAAGGACAAAATTAACAAGCTGTCGCAGCTCAATTAATCTTGTTTTATTTTCTTTTCACATAGTTCAATTATTTTTATTTTATTATTTATTTTTTTTTAGAAAGTTTCCCACTCTTCTCTTTTTTTAAAAAAAAAAAAAAAATTTGATGATTTATTTATTGTTAGTAAGGAAATGAAAGATAAAATACCAATAAAAATAACAATAAGGTTAAAATATAAATGTGTAAAACGTCAAAGAATCAATATGTATAAATGTAATGGTCAAAGAAAAGGTATTAAGAACAACACAACTCAACCCATTAAGTCAAAAGGAATTCTGCTTCAATATCTACATAAAAAAAAAAAGAATCCCTTCTTTTTTTTCACACGCCCCAACAAAAAAAACCAGCCATACACCATCACATGACTTTAGGAAAGGGTTATTATATTTTGCACTCTTTGAAGCAAAAATAGAAACAAAATAAATGACTTAACTAACTAGTACAACATTCCATGATGAGTTAATATATTTTCACTGTAGGACGCCTAAGAGAATATGATATCTTCAGTATAAACAGATAGGTTTTGGAACCAGGATTGGTCCACTTTCATGCTGATAAAACGCTGAAATTATGACACTATGAGGGATATACAACATGTATCATATTTAATCTCCAACACATAGGATCAAATCATTGAGCATGAAAACGCACTCTTTAAGATCATAAACAGCAACATGACAGCAAACCCACGGAATTCCAAATACCCACAGCAAGCAAACAAATTTGAACTCCATAAACTTGAAATACCAAGACCAGTAACGTGCTGAACGTTCAAGACCCATGCATTATGCATTAACTATTAGCATATTGCCCTCCATTTTCAGAAACTACTAAATGTAAAACCGTGGTATCCAATCCAAAGATGATCTCATTCCCAACATTAAACATGCAAGCCATCAAGTAATCCATGAACAACAAGCTAAAAAAAAAATACTTAGTTAACATTCTTGCACATAAAAACAAGTATGAAGCAAAAACCTCATCAACAAAATCAATAACCGTGGTATCCAATTCAAAGATGATCTCATTCTCAACATTGAACTGCAAGCCATCAAATAATCCATGAACAACAAGCTAAAAAATACCTAGTTAACATTCTAGCACATAAATACAAATATGAAGCAGAACCTCATCAGCAAAATCAATTTTGGAGAGAACCTTTGGCTCGGACAATTCATCACACAAGAGATAGGCAACTGAGGCAAAGATTAAACTAGAGAAATAATAGTTCTAACAAGGAAGAACCGAACCAACAAGGGCCAAAACATTCTTCGGGGACCACTCCCAATTGCTCACACGTTGTTCAGGCATTTAATCACATGGCTTAAGAGCCAAGAGAACCAACATCGTAGAAAGGAACAATTCGTATATCAGAGATCAACCTCAACCATCATGTGAACCAATCTAAACAATCAAATGACTATCAACACAAAAGTGAACCCAGTAACTCAAACCAAACAGAGAAGAGATAATTTAATCAAGGGTACAAATTCACAGAAATGTAACGTTTCAGCACACATTATCAGCTGGCCATTTGCATCAAACAAGTAGTGTGCAACATAAAAAAAACTAAGCAAAATAGGGGATGAAATATACCAACACGTCAACTTCAATCAGAATATCAAAGTATACCAAGAACATAATAGAATAATTTTCATTCATTCAATACTCTCAGGTTTCAATACAGTTGTGACAGAAGAGGAAATAGGAAGGAAAAGGAAAATACCGAATGAGGATTTTCCAAAACAGTTGAGTATAGCAACAACTATAATCCCTTTTCGATCTTCCAACCCTTCGATTTTCTTTTCACAATCTCTCTAATGCTCTCAGAAATTACAGGTAAAATCCTCTCAAATTTCTTTTTAAAAAACACAGAAAAGTTTCTCTTTTTTTTTCTATTTAATTCTCAGATCAATAAACTCTAGAGAAAGAAGAAGAGAGTGACAGAACCCTCTAAATTTCGTCCTCTGCAATTTATAGTAGATGGCTGGGCAAAAATAGTGATTGCTTTGCGGTTCTCGGGTTGCAGAGCTCTAGTCCTTTCAAGTCTCCATTTTTGTGCGTTTTTCCCTGCTCCACGCAAGAGCAGCTACCCAAAACGGCATCCTTGCGTCACTGAGCTTCGTCAGAACAGGAGTGGCCATTACTTATGACTTTGGTGTTGCGAAACTTGAATCCCTCACGTCTTCCATTTTTGTGTGTTTCTCCTCTGCTTCACGCAAAATCCTACCCAAAAACGGTATCCTCGCGCCGTGAGCTCCAGCAAGAACGATGGTGGCGGTTGCTTGCAGCTGCTGCCATGGCGTGTGGGGGCTCGTGACGGGGCTGTATGGACTGATCGCGTGAGGGAGCAGTAGCGGCAGTTGGCAGAGCTTCGAGCCTGGCAAAATGGAGCTAGGTGTGGCTGCTAGGCTTGGAGGGAGAGGGAGAGAAGACTGCTAGGGTTTGGAAGAGAAGGGGGGGAGGCGCTGCTAGGGTATACGAAAATGGGAAGGGGGATCTGGGTCGTGGGTATGGGTCATGGATAAGGGGCTTGGTGGATCTGGGTCGTGGGTCCCGGGCTAATCGGCCCAAACTCCTTCTCTTTTTTTTTTTCTTGTTCTTTATTATTATTTTTTTTTTGCTTTTCATTATATTTTTAGATTTATTATTTTCTATATTATTATTATTATTATTTATTAATTAATAAAATTAAATTAATTAGTTTTAATTTTTTTTAATTTTTAATAATAATAATTTTTTTTATTTAAAATTTTTTTTAATTTAAATTTTTTTTTAGCGTCCGGACAAAATTGGGTGTTCACAGTTGCCCCTCTTTACTTGCTTCTTACTAGATACTAGGAATAACCGTAGTTCTTCGTATTATCGTCGTAAAAAACGAGTAAAGACGTGAACTTAAATTTTGTCCGATGTTGAAATGGTGCTAATTTGCAAACTAGTAAGCTTAAATGCGGATTTACGAGCTGTCGCAGCGTCGTTAATCCTACCAAGGTGAAGCTCAGCGTAAAGCCAGAGACGTCACTGTGTTGTCAATAAGCTGTTGCAGCTAAATTGACATTTATTTACTCAAAAGAGTTTTGTTTTTTTTTTGAATTTCAAAGACGTTGGGTGATCTTGTGACCCGAAATGTAAAAGATAGTGGGCTTGGCCCAGAATTCGAAAGGCGATGCATGAGATGGTATGAATGAAGTGGCAAAGATGTTGATTGAAAACCAGTGAGCTCAAACGTAGATTTACGAGTTGTCGTTAATCCTGCCAAGGTAAAGCTTAGCGTAAAGCCAGAGACGTCACTGTATTGTCAATAAGCTGTTGCAGCTAAATTGACGTTTATTTACTCAAAAGAGTTTGTTTTTTTTTTAATTTTTGGAAATAATGTTGGGTAACCTTGTGATCTGGAATTGTAAAAGGCAATGGGCTTGACCAAAAAAATTAATAATAATAATAAATAAAAAAAGGGTATTTGATGTACTAAAAATTAAAAGCAGTGGGTATCTGTGTCTCGATATTTAGAATGACAATGGGCTTCTGTGTCCCGAAATTAATATGCAGGGGGCTTCTGTGTCCCGAAATTTATAATGCAGTGGGCTTCTGTGTCCCAAAAATCAAAATGCAGTGGGCTTCTGTGTCCCGAAATTTTAATGATAGTGGGCTTCTGTGTCCCGAAATTTAAAATGCGATGGGCTTCTGTGTCCCGAAATTTAAATGCAGTGGGCTTCCGTGTCCCGAAAATTTAAAATGCAATGGGCTTTTGTGTCCCGAAAATTAAAATGCAGTGGGCTTCTGTGTCCCGAAATTTAAATGACATTGGGCTTCTGTGTCCCGAAATTTAAAATGCGATGGGCTTCTGTGTCCCGAAATTAAATGACAGTAGGGCTTCTGTGTCCCAAAAAAAAAATGACAAGTGGGCTTCTGTGTCCCAAAATTTAAATGACAGTGGGCTTTTGTGTCCCGAAATTTAAAATACAATGGGATTCTGTGTCTCGAAATTTAAAATGCGATGGGCTTCTGTGTCCCGAAATTTAAATGCAGTGGGCTTCCGTGTCCCGAAAATTTAAAATGCGATGGGCTTTTGTGTCCCAAAATTTAAAATGCGATGGGCTTCTGTGTTCCAAAATTTAAATGCAATGGGCTTCCGTGTCCCAAAAATTTAAAATGCAATGGGCTTCTGTGTCCCGAAAATTAAAATGCAGTGGGCTTCTGTGTCCCGAAATTTAAATGACAATGGGCTTCTGTGTCCCGAAATTTAAAATGCGATGGGCTTCTGTGTCCCGAAAATTTAAAATGCAATGAGCTTCTGTGTCCCGAAATTTAAAATGCAGTGGGCTTCTGCGTCCCAAAAATCAAAATGCAGTGGGCTTCTGTGTCCCTAAAATTAAAATGCAATGGGCTTCTGTGTCCCGAAAATTAAAATGCAATGGGCTTCTGTGTCCCGAAAATTAAATGCAGTGGGCTTCTGTGTCCCAAAATTTAAATGCAGTGGGCTTCTGTGTCCCGAAAATTAAATGCAGTGGGCTTTTGTGTCCCAAAATTTAAATGCAGTGGGCTTCTATGTCCCGAAATTATTTTTATTTATATTTTTTTTGTTTTTATTTTTTTTTTTACAGTGAAGCTATGCGTAAAAGCCAGAGACGTCACCTCTACAAGTTGTTGCAGCTCCCTATGAAAAGATGTGGTACTGTTCATTCATGCAACTCAATCATGTCAATAGATCGAAGATATTAAAAACTTTCACTTACATGCTGGATGCTAATTGCTTCCTCGAAAAATTTTGATCCATCAAACCCGGGCACAATCTCTTGCAAACTAGGGTTTATCAACTTATTTCCAATTCTTTGGGATCTTCAAATGTTGAGGTGGCTTTACTTCTGAGTTTGCTCATCAGACACACAGTCCCACTCTTAGCATTGTAGATTGCATAGGGAGTATTTTCTCCCTTCTAACACATTTTTTTATCTAGCTGGTTAATTGGAGGATTGCCATTAGATTATTGAGTCAATGATGCTGAATTTATATTCCATTTCATCGAAGCATTTTGTAATAAACATATGTGATCTCACAGGTATGAAAGAAAGAAAAGAATAAGAGAGAAGAAAAGAAAGGTATTTTCATTCATTTGAATGTTCTCAAGCACACAAAGGCATTGAAAATGACAAAGAATACAAAAGATGACGCAAAGACAGTGCGAAAGGTAATTGCCCCAGTTAGGATTCCTTTATTCTCTTTAGATAGGACCTAATTCTCATGTGGATATTACAACCATTGACTGCCAATGATACAAATCTTCTTCCAATAATCACCGTACAAAATTGGCCCAGTTTCTTTTCTTTCACCACTGCTCAAAATTGCCCCAGTTTTTTTTTATTATTTTTTTATGCCCTAACTTTTGCTTAGGCCGCCCTTGCGGGTTTTCTACCTAACGGGTTTCTTCTTCTTTTTTCTTTCTTTTCTTTTTGTTTCTTTTCCTTTATTTCTTCTTTTCTTTTTTTTCTTTTAGGCATAGAACTTCTTGATTGCATCAGCATTTGTTGGCCTTGACAATTCAGTTCCATCCATATCTGTCAAAACTAAGGCTCCTCCAGAGAATGCTTGTTTAACAATGTAAGGCCCCTCATAACTCAGTGCCCATTTGCCTCGGGCGTCTTCTTGGTTTGGAAGTTTTTTCTTTAATACTAGGTCACCTGCTTGAAACTCCCTAGGGCGTACTTTCTTGTTGAAAGCTTCTGCCATTCTTCTTTGGTATAGTTGCCCATGACAAATGACCTTTAATCGTTTTTCTTCAATCATGTTTAACTGCTCATACCGAGTTTTTACCCATTTTGCCTCTTCTAGCTCGGCTTCCATTAGCACTCTTAAGGAAGGGATTTCGACCTCTATAGGGGTAACTGCTTCCATGTCGTATACCAAGGAAAATGGTGTTGCCCCAGTGCTAGATCGGATATTAGTGCGATATACGTGGAGAGCATAGGGGAGCATCTCATGCCATTCTTTGTAGTTGACCACCATTTTGGCTACTATTTTCTTGATGTTCTTATTTGCTGCTTCTACCGCACCATTCATCTGGGGTCTGTAAGGAGCAGAATTGTGATGCTTGATCTTAAACCTTTCACACAGGTTCTTAATTTCGGTGCTATTGAGATTAGGGGCGTTATCTGTGATAATCCTTTCCGGAATTCCATATCGACAGACAATGTTCGCCCTAAAAAATTTAAGGACAACTTTTTGAGTGACCTTGGCATAGGAAGCAGCCTCTACCCACTTGGTGAAGTAATCAATCGCAACCAGGATAAACCTATGGCCATTGGAAGCTTTTGGGTTTATTGGCCCAATGACATCGATTCCCCACATTGAAAAAGGCCATGGTGCTACCATATTATGCAGTGGGACAGGAGGTGCATTAATACGGTCAGCGTATACTTGACATTTATGACACCTTCGAACATATCCTATGCAATCGGACTCCATAGTGGGCCAGTAATATCCACATCGAAGGATTTGGCGAGCCATCATGATACCATTAGCATGTGTTCCACAAATCCCTTCATGAACTTCGGTTAAGATGGTGAGAGCCTCCTTAGCTTCTACACATCTGAGTAGCGTATCATCATGATTCCTTTTGTATAGTATCTCCCCGCTCAAAAAGAAAGCCATGGAGAGCCGACGGATGGCCTTTTTGTTTGTCTCATTTGCCCCTGATGGGTATTCTCTAAACTTAATGTACTGCTTGATATCATGGAACCAAGGTTGACCGTCTTCTTCTTCCTCAACGTTAGAACAATAAATAGGTTCATTTTGTGCCCTCACTTGGATGGGTTGCACATTAGTATGGATATCCAGATTGGTCATTACGGCTAAAGTAGCCAGAGCATCTGCAAATTGGTTCTTATCTCGAGTCAAGTGTGAAAAGGTGATCGCTTCAAACCTCTCAATCAATAGCATCAAATATTTCTAGTATGGAACCAATTTTGGATCCTTAGTCTGCCATTCCCCATTTACTTGATAAATTATCAGTGTCGAATCTCCATACAGTTGTAATTCTTTCACTCCCAATTCTATTGCAACTTTCAACCCTTGCACACATGCTTCATATTCTGCAATATTATTAGTGCAATCAAACTCTAACTTGACGGAAACAGGGTATTGCCTCCCACTTGGCGAGGTGATTACTGCTCCTATGCCACTCCCATACATGTTGACTGCTCCATCAAAGAACATCTTCCATGTGTCTTTTTCATCCAACCTTTCTTCTTCAACCACTAAAACATCCCCATCAGGGAATTCAAACATTACAGGTTGATCGTAATCGAGCGGGTTCTCAGCTAAATGATCTGCAATTACGCTCCCTTTGATAGATTTTTGAGTCATGTGCTTTATATCAAACTTGGAAAGAACCACTTGCCACTTGGAAACTCGTGTGGAGACGTGAGGGCTTTCGAATATATATTTCATCGGATCCATTCTTGAGATCAGCCAAGTTGTATTGTACAACATGTATTGCCTCAACCTTTTTGACGTCCACACTAGTGCACAACATGTCTTCTCGATTGCCATGTATCGGGACTCGCAATCATTGAACTTCTTGCTCAAATAGTAAATGGCTTGTTCTTTCTTTCTTGTTTCATCGTGTTGCCCTAACATCGCTCCCATGGATGTTTGTAAAACCGTGAGGTACAAGATCAAAGGGCGGCCAGTGCAGGTGGCACCAAAATAGGAGGACTTTGCAAGTAAGCTTTTATCTTCTCAAATGCTTCCTGACAAAGTTCATCCCATTCTCCTGGTTGTTGTTTCTTTAGTAACTTGAAGATCGATTCGCAGGTACTAGTCAGATTGGCTATGAACCTAGCGATGTAGTTCAACCTCCCGAGAAAGCTTCTTACTTCCTTTTCGGTCTTAGGAGCAGCCATCTCTTGTATTGTTTTGACTTTGTCATGGTCCACTTTGATCCCTTCCTTGCTAATAACAAACCCAAGCAGTTTTCCAGCCGATGCACCAAAAACACATTTTGCCGGGTTTAGCCTTAACTTGTACTTTCTGAGCCTCTCAAACAGCTTCTGCAACACTGCCACGTGGCTTTCTCCTTCTTTGGACTTGGCCACTATGTCATCCACGTATACCTCAATTTCTTTGTGCATCATATCGTGGAACAATGCAACCATGGCACGCTGATAGGTGGCCCCAGCATTTTTCAACCCGAACGGCATAACTGTGTAACAAAAAGTTCCCCAAGCTGTGATGAATGTGGTCTTCTCTTTATCATTCGTATCCATGGGAATCTGATTGTAACCAGAATACCCATCCATGAAAGAGAATCTATGGCCTCTTGCTGCATTATCGACAAGGACATTAATATGAGGCAATGGGAAATCATCTTTAGGGCTAGCTTTATTCAAATCCCTATAATCCACACACATCCTGACTCTTCCATCTTTCTTTGGAACGGGGACGATATTTGCTATCCATTATGAGTGTCTAGATACTTCCAGAAATCCTGCTTCCAACTGCTTGGTGACTTCCTCCTTGATTTTTAAAGACATTTCAGGGTGCATTCTTCTCAATTTCTGCTTTTTCGCCTCAACATTGGGGTATAGCGGAATTTTGTGGGAAGCGATGCTTGAATCCAACCCTGGCATATCTCGATAAGACCATGCAAAGACATCCATGTAGTCTCTAAATAACTTGATCATGCTTTCTCGCTCCGGGTTATCCACTAACCTTAACTCTTTCTTATCTTCATCAGTCCCCATATTGATTACTTCCACTTCCTCTTCATCCAGGCTGAATTCTCTTTCTGACTTTTCTACCAATTTGGCAAACTCTTCAGTGGCATTCATATCTTCGTCTGAAACATAGTCATCTATATCCATCATCGAATAAGAATCCATCTTTGAGCTTTCAGGAATCCTTTCATGAGACAATACCTCTACAAGACCCAAATCCCTGGAAGATTTATTTATGCCAGATTGAAAATTATTGATAGACAGAAAATATGGTATTTGGACAAGGCTAAAAAAAGCGTAAGTCAAAGATAGAAAAGAAACAAAGCAATGGATCAACTGAGAAGCGCACAAGTTCATTGCATTGACATTTTGATGAAAGATAACATGAGCAGGGAATCATATTAAGAAACACACAAGTTCAATACATTAAAGCTTCGATAAAAGTTAACATAAATTCAGGATTACAAAAGTCTAAGATAGCTTCATGACTAAACAATTACTTTATGGCAACCACATCAAATAACGCCTCAGATCTCCAATTATTCAGAGGTTTCGAATTATTGGAGGGCCGGATAGCATCAAATAACGCCTCAGATCTCCAATTATTCAGAGGTTTCGAATTATTGGAGGGCCGGATAGCATGGTCTTCTTCTGAGTCTTCCTCCACATTGTTAATGATTAGGCGGACCTGATGACTGGAGGTTCCATTGATAACTTCAACAGGTGCGGTGAATGTTTCCTTCAGATGAGGAATCGTCTTCGTCACCTTATTCTCCTTTTTTCCTTCATCGAGAGCCAAGCCATTGTTCATCATTCTTTCTAAAGATGCCTCATACCCTAGACCAAATCTGTTCTTATTCTCTGGCAGGGTAATCATAGACTTGATTCCTTGCAACTGAACTCCTAAACCTTTCCCGGCTTGATAACTATTATTAATCATGATGCGAGTCATAACTTGGTGAACATCTTTGGAGGATGATTCTTCCTTCTTTGTTTTTGCTTCTATCAGCTGGAAGCTATGTAAGAAGTTGTCCACCTCCAGTTCAGCGTTTTCAACATAAGGCATGGAAATAGGTTTCATTAGTAGGATTTCTTCTTCTCCTCGAATGGTAACTAGGCATCCATTTTCAATGTATTTTAAGCATTGATGCAAGGTTGAGGGAACAACACCAGCAACGTGGATGCATGGTCTACCCAACAGCATAGTGTATGTAGGCTCAATCTCCATTACTTGAAACAGTACTTGAAAGCAACTTGGACCTATCTCGAGTGGAAGGGTCACTTCTCCCATAATCCCTCTTTTTCTTCCATCGAAGGCTCGCACCGTCATTTCTTGAGGTTTCAGGTCTTCTACACTCATAGCGAGTTGGGACAAGGTATTCTTCGGGAGGACGTTCAATGCGGAACCTCCATCGATTAAAACTTTTGCAACTACATACCCCTGACATTTCAAAGTGATGTGCAGGGCACGCGGGTTACTTCCTGTCGAACGTACCACTTCTTCCTCAGAGAAAGGGATCACATTGACGTGCTTTACCGGGTCCACCATATTCACTAAGTTTTTCGCGGTAATATTTGGCTTCACATAAGCTTCATTCAACACTCTTTGCAGTGCTTTGCGATGAGGTTCAGAGTTTATGATAAGTGACAAAAGAGAGATCCGAGCTGGAGTTTTCCTGAGTTGGTCTACAATATCATACTCGCTTTGCTTCATAATTTTTAGGAATTCCTCTTCCTCTTCTTCTTTTGTTTCTATATTGATTGCTTTTCCTTTCCCAGCCTTATCTTCCTGCCCATAGCACCTGCCACTTCTTGTAATTCCCCCTATGTCCCCAGCACTCGGCACTGCTTGTGCGAGCTCTGCTATTTGAGTGATAGGGACTGAAGAGGTTTGCCTTACATTACCTTGTGTCTCTACCTTGACGTCGTACTTCCAAGGTACAACGTGGGTATCACTGTAGGAAAAAGGTGTAGGCTTCTTTATTGCTATGACAATCTTCCCAGAATTTGGGACGTCATCAACACGTGGAAGTTTGAGAACTAAACGCTCCACGGTATCTATTTCTCCTGCGGATTCTCTTGCTCGAGTGACGTCCACTATGCCTAGAGCCATGAATTTCTACAACTGAGTTTTGAACTCCTGACAACTCTCAATATCGTGTCCCTTCTCCATATGGTATTCGCAACAAGCTTCAAACCCTATATCTTCCAAGGTTACTGAAGAACAATAGCTTGCTTGGACCAGACCTTGGAATATCAACCTCATAGGAGTTTTAACATTTGCTACCTTTTGAACTCCTTTCTCGTCCTTTTCTAATGCATTTACAGTTCCTTTCCCATGATTCGGAATTGGGTTGTTGGTAATGCTAGGCCCTTTCTCCTCTTCAAAATCTAGCTTTTCGCATGCAATCAACATCCTCACTATTGTTTTAAACACCTCGCAATCCTCGATTGAGTGTCCTGGGCTGTCCATATGGAACTTGCAATTTGCATTAGGATTGTACCAAGCTGGGAATGGGGGTACCATAGGGCGAGCAGGGACGCATGCGACTAGGTGCGCATCGAACAACTGTTGAAACAAATCAGCATTGGAGATTGGCAATTTTGGAAAAGGGGGTAGATTCGATGGGGGTCAAGCATACCCTTGGTTTCCTGGATTTCGAGGAGCGGGAGGACGATTAGTATAAACAGGACGAGTGGGGGTATATGGATGTGGTGAGGGAATATGGTTCACTTGGTATGAAGTTTGGTAAGCTGGAAAATTGGGCGGCGGGGCTTGATAAGCAGGGTATGATGGTGGATTATGAGGAAAACGTGAGTTTTGTTGTTGCACATAGCTGACTTCTGGTTCTTTTTTCTTTATGGGTGTCGCCTTCTTAGGAAAATTGCTCTCTGTATTTCCAATAGGTAATTTTCCAGCTTTTGCAAGATTTTCGATCCTTTCTCCAGCCACAATCAGGTCAGCAAAATCATTGTAAGTTGCCCCTGCCATTAACCCAATAAAAGGTGTTCCTAAAGTCCCCATAAAATACGAGCTCATTTCTGACGAAGTCAGTGGTGGTTGAACTTGGGCTGCCAACATTCTCCATCTTTGGGCATATTGCTTGAAAGTTTCACCATTCTTCTTTTGCATGGCCCCTAGTTGTTCTCGGGTAGGCGCAGTATCGATGTTAAATCGATATTGCCCCAAGAACAAGCTTGTCGATCATCCCAAAAAGAAATCCTCGAATGATCAAGTTGCATGTACCATTCCAAAGCTGGCCCAGTCAGGCTTTCATGAAAAAAATTGATCAGAAATTTTTGATCCCGTGACCAAATAGCCATCTTAGTGATGTAGGTCTTTAAATGAAACTTTGGGTTAGTACTTCCATCGTACTTTGAGAAATCCGGTATTTTGAAGTCCTTTGGGATGTTAACTTCAACCTCTGGACACAATTCATCGATTCCCACTAAGCTGTATAAATTAGGACCTTGCATGGCTTTAATTTGCTCTTGCATCTTTCCCATTAATTCATCTCTTAATTTTTCCTTTTCTGAGTTATTGTTCAAAAATATTTTTACTGGTTGCTCATTAGTGACTCCCGCACTGTTATTCCCCTTGTCAAGATTTCCATTCATAGAATCTTCTTCTTCATTCACGTTGTTATTCGTATTTGCATTTATTCCAGTGCCAACAGAGGTTCCATTTGTTGTTCTAAGGGTCTCAGTTAACTATCTCAGTAAATCTTCGACCCTTGATTGTCCTTCTGCCATTGCATTGATTCTTTCCCTTATTTCGTCTACCTCTTGATTCAAATTTCTTTCTGAGCTTGACATCTCTTTCAGCCTAGTTTGCAGCCTTGTTTCGTAGGTCCGGGTTTGCGCGATCTGCGTTTTTCGAGGACGAGCAATGGTTTAAATTTTTTTTTACCCTGAAAATTGTAAAAAATCAAATTATTATTATTATTATTTTTTAAAAGAACAGTGATCGTGCTCATTATTTGTTATAGGACCGTTAGCGGTTTGAAGTGAGTATCTTTGATCTTTGTTTGTTGTGACTATTACCCAGAACGTCTTGTTCAAAAGTATTAAGTCTCAAGTGAAATACGGGATCGGAAAATGGATGTCAAAATAAGCATACTTCATTCATTCAACTGAAAAGATGCAGCAATCAAAATACATTGGTTCTTAGCTGAATACATCATGACCTAGCCAAATAAGACTATTCCCTATCTGAATACGCCTTGGTCATTTGTTTCATTTGCCCTACAAGGTCCTTGCAGTACTCAATGAAGTCACTGATTTCTATTGGTGGCTCAAGAGGATTGACCATTTCATCAGCCTTCTTCAAATGATATGGAGTATCTGCAATCGCCGAGTTAGCTAAACATGCTAACTTTGCAAAGCGACTCCTCCAAAAATGGGCTTCCTCCTTCCATCCATTAATGTCCCTTTTTTGTTGTTCCACCTGACCCATCAGTTCCCTTATTTTCTTCTGCTCTTGTTGTAATATTGTCTCGTACTTTGTAACCGTCTCTTTCACGTGGAGCTTGTTGTTCTTAACCATATCTTCATATTGCTTAGATGTCATTTCCATCTGTTGTCTCATTTCTTCCACTAGCTGCATCGCGTTATTTTGAGTTAATCTGGCATTTTTGAGTTGTTCCCTAAGTTGTTAGTTTTCAGCCATAGCTCTGTCTCTTTCTTGCCTTCGAAGCCCTAATTCTTTGTTTGCGGCCCCCAGACAACGCTTGGTTTTCTGCATGTAATCATGTTCTATTTTCATCTTTTTGTTAGCCCCTTCGAGAGTGTGGTCTTTTTCAGCATTATCCCTCATTAAAGCTGCATATGCTTGTCGAGTCTCTCTCAACTCAGCTTCTATTTTCTCATTTTCCTCGTTCATCTTTGTGAACCTTGCTTTCAATTCTTTTGTCTCTTCATTTTCAATCACAACTGAGGTTGAAGATTCACCAACCATGGGGATTGTTGGGGTTTTGAATGGTAACTTGATTTCTCTAACTCTGTCTTTAACCCATTGGCGGTAGCTTTCCTTGGCTGCACAGCTTCGGACTCCTAACTCTTTTCCTTTTCGAATGACTTTGCTCCAAGCATTCCGGATATTCTGAAGTGACTAAGCATTTCCTGTGTCCATGTAGTAAAGAACGAAAGGGGTTATTTGGACTTCTGCAGGTGGTCCCATTATAGGATAACCAAGTTGTCGATGTGCCAAGGCTGGATTGTAATTAATACATCCACGCGTACCAATGAGGGGCACATTTGGAAATCTTCCACACTGGTAAATGATAGTTTCTACATCTTTCCACCGAGGGTACCATCTAACCTGTTTTTCATCCAACTTCGCCAAATGGTCTGCCCACTCGCGGCTGCTCTTGGTCTTCAGTTGGTACATATTGAAGTCAGCGATAGGGCACTCTGTTTTGTACGATCTACTAAAAATATGAGTTATGAGCCAAACATACAAGATTGGCAGGCAACAGAGGATTCTCTTGCCATTCTTTTCATGACAAAAGTTCAGGGTACAATAGACATCTGCTAGAACGGCCGGGACCGGATTATTGGTGTTAAACTTGCAATCAAGAAACACGTCAATTGCTGCATAATCCACATAGTCATCAATGTTAGGGAACACGACCGTGCCGTAGATGGTGAGGGCTAGCACATCCATAAAAGCATCCCAATCTCCGCTTTTGGCTAAATGGCGCAGATGTTCTTCAAGATACTCTCTTGAAAATGCTTTGGTTCCGTTCCTATTCTGTTGCGCACCTTGCAGGTCTCTCACGTGCACTTTCAAAACATTTGCTATGGTTTGGATGGATGCATAATGTCCCAAATAGCAGTATGGCTTTTTACCTTCCAACGGTAAACCTAGGATCTGTTCAAATTCTTCCAGAGTAGGTGCTAATTGGAAATCTTGAAAAGTGAAACATCTAAGAGGTGGGTCATAATATTGGGCCATTGCAGTGATTGCTTCCACTTGCACATTCACTTCTAGCAAGTCCAGAATCTTCTCATACTTTGTTGCGAATGTCAAACGTTGAGTCTTCTTCAACAAACGACCCATAACCACTAGGCTTTCAGTGTTGACCTTATTGGCCTTAAGTCGCAGGGTCTTTTTCAAGCTGGTATCCCTATTATCTGATCCCATATTTCTTTTCATCAAAGATACTCACTTCAAATCTTGGTTGGGTTTAACGGTCTTCTAATAAATTTTCCTGAGGAACGACAAAGAGATTAGAATGTGGTAAGAAATATGATGCAAGAATGCAAAGCATTATTATTTTTTATTTATTTAGACCACATGATAAATAGTTGGTCCATTAATAGTGATTTGCACCCTCCTTTTTTCAAAAAAAAAAAAAGAAACTTCTCTCTTCTTTTATTTTTGAGTAAAATTTGTTTTTGAGTGGGGTGCGATTAGGTTTATCACATTAATGGACCACGCAACTTATTATGTATATATACAAAAATAATTATGACATGGATAAATTTGAAGATAGGAAGAAGGTATGCTCCCTTTGTGCCCTAAAGGATTGCCTTAAATTTGAGGAGTTCTACCCTAAGGATCTATGAATATTTCTGATTCGTGAGAACTCTCATTGGGTGACTCTTCTATTCTAAGGGCTTCTAGAGTTTAGTCCCATCTCAAAATGTTGACCACAAATAGTGGGTAAACCACCAAGTGTGGGACATTTATGAAAAAGGCACACTCTAGATGAGGTTTTCGCAATAGCCAGACAGGATGTACATCCAAAATGACTATCACTACGCAACCTCTACTTAACTTAGGTTTTACTCAGACCCGGGTATAGGGCCCCACTCGAATGTGTGTGATAAATGTGTAAGTGTGGTGTGTGTAGGGAGCATACAAACCTTTACAACCCTAAGAACTACCCACATCCTGCAAAACAAATGCAAAAGAAAATTCTGAAAGAGCCTCTATCATATGGTTTGCATAATAACACAAACTCACAGTTAAAATAATCAATAAATAAATTAAACAAAATAAAATGAAAATAAAAATAAAATAAAATAAAATAAAAAGAGTAAAACAAACATATAAATGTCACAAACATTTGCACAACCAACTTGCCAAGGCTTGACTCTCAAAGATTCCCTGGTGGAGTCGCCAACTGTCGCGACCGTGATCGCGGCGGGATAACGACTTAAATTACAAAATTTAAGGAGTAGGGAGTCGCCACCAATTTTATTTTTTTTTTATTAGGAAAAATTGGAAAACCAAAAATAATGGTCTACGTTTCAAAAATTCAGGTTCGGGAGTCTGATTATGCACAGGGAAGGGTGAAGACTTAACCCCACAGCACCCCTAATGCATCCGCTTTAAGACGGTTACCTTAAATCAATTGTGCAAATTTTTATAACCTTTAAAAATATTTATTTTACCCATTTATTAAAAGATAAACTAAAAAAATATGAAAATTTAATTTTGAAAGAATCTTGTTCCAAAAATTCTCTCAAATTTTTTTAGAGAAATGAACCATCAAACTGTCACAATTTAGATGATTCTCAAAAAGCAAGATTGATAAACTCATCACAATTTCAAATTATTCTTGTTTTATTTTCTCCATACAAAGTTCAAAATTCTTTTTTATTTTGTCTTATTTTATTTTATTTTTGTAAATTTTCCCCCTTTTATAAATAAATTATGAGAATTTAATTTCATTTCAAAATTTTACTCAAATAAATCATCAAATTATCACAATTTAGGTGATTCTAAAAGGACAAAATTAACAATTCGTCATTTTCTCATTAATCTTGTTTTATTTTCTTTTCACAAAGTTCAATTATTTTTATTTTATTATTTATCTTTTTTTTAGAAAGTTTCCCACTCTTCTTTTTTAAAAAAAAAAAAGAAAAAAAGTTGATGATTTATTTATTGTTAGTAAGGAAATGAAAGATAAAATACCAATAAAAATAACAATAAGGTTAAAATATAAATGTGTAAAACGTCAAAGAATCAATATGTATAAATGTAATGGTCAAAGAAAAGGTATTAAGAACAACACAACTCAACCCATTAAGTCAAAAGGAATTTTGCTTCAATATCTACATAAAAAAAAAAAAGAATCCCTTCTTTTTTTTCACACGCCCCAACAAAAAAAACCAGTCATACACCATCACATGACTTTAGGAAAGGGTTATTATATTTTGCACTGCTGGAAGCAAAAATAGAAACAAAATAAATGACTTAACTAACTAGTACAACATTCCATGATGAGTTAATATATTTTCACTGTAGGACGCCTAAGAGAATATGATATCTTCAGTATAAACAGACAGGTTTTGGAACCAGGATTGGTCCACTTTCATGCTGATAAAACGCTGAAATTATGACACTATGAGGGATATACAACATGTATCATATTTAATCTCCAACACATAGGATCAAATCATTGAGCATGAAAACGCACTCTATAAGATCATAAACAGCAACATGACAGCAAACCCACGGAATTCCAAATACCCACAGCAAGCAAACAAATTTGAACTCCATAAACTTGAAATACCAAGACCAGTAACGTGCTGAACGTTCAAGACCCATGCATTATGCATTAACTATTAGCATATTGCCCTCCATTTTCAGAAACTACTAAATGTAAAACTGTGGTATCCAATCCAAAGATGATCTCATTCCCAACATTAAACATGCAAGCCATCAAGTAATCCATGAACAACAAGCTAAAAAAAAATACTTAGTTAACATTCTAGCACATAAAAACAAGTATGAAGCAAAAACCTCATCAACAAAATCAATAACCGTGGTATCCAATTCAAAGATGATCTCATTCTCAACATTGAACTGCAAGCCATCAAATAATCCATGAACAACAAGCTAAAAAATACCTAGTTAACATTCTAGCACATAAATACAAATATGAAGCAGAACCTCATCAGCAAAATCAATTTTGGAGAGAACCTTTGGCTCGGACAATTCATCACACAAGAGATAGGCAACTGAGGCAAAGATTAAACTAGAGAAATAATAGTTCTAACAAGGAAGAACCGAACCAACAAGGGCCAAAACATTCTTCGGGGACCACTCCCAATTGCTCACACGTTGTTCAGGCATTTAATCACATGGCTTAAGAGCCAAGAGAACCAACATCGTAGAAAGGAACAATTCGTATATCAGAGATCAACCTCAACCATCATGTGAACCAATCTAAACAATCAAATGACTATCAACACAAAAGTGAACCCAGTAACTCAAACCAAACAGAGAAGAGATAATTTAATCAAGGGTACAAATTCACAGAAATGTAACGTTTCAGCACACATTATCAGCTGGCCATTTGCATCAAACAAGTAGTGTGCAACATAAAAAAAACTAAGCAAAATAGGGGATGAAATATACCAACACGCCAACTTCAATCAGAATATCAAAGTATACCAAGAACATAATAGAATAATTTTCATTCATTCAATACTCTCAGGTTTCAATACAGTTGTGACAGAAGAGGAAATAGGAAGGAAAAGGAAAATACCGAATGAGGATTTTCCAAAACAGTTGAGTATAGCAACAACTATAATCCCTTTTCGATCTTCCAACCCTTCGATTTTCTTTTCACAATCTCTCTAATGCTCTCAGAAATTACAGGTAAAATCCTCTCAAATTTCTTTCTAAAAAACACAGAAAAGTTTCTTTTTTTTTCTATTTAATTCTCAGATCAATAAACTCTAGAGAAAGAAGAAGAGAGTGACCGAACCCTCTAAATTTCGTCCTCTGCAATTTATAGTAGATGGCTGGGCAAAAATAGCGATTGCTTTGCGGTTCTCGGGTTACAGAGCTCTAGTCCTTTCAAGTCTCCATTTTTGTGCGTTTTTCCCTGCTCCACGCAAGAGCAGCTACCCAAAACGGCATCCTCGCGTCACTGAGCTTCGTCAGAACAGGAGTGGCCATTACTTATGACTTTGGTGTTGCGAAACTCGAATCCCTCACGTCTTCCATTTTTGTGTGTTTCTCCTCTGCTCCACGCAAAATCCCACCCAAAAACGGTATCCTCGCGCCGTGAGCTCCAGCAAGAACGATGGTGGCGGTTGCTTGCAGCTGCTGCCATGGCGTGTGGGTGCTCGTGACGGGGCTGTATGGACTGATCGCGTGAGGGAGCAGTAGCGGCAGTTGGCAGAGCTTCGAGCCTGGCAAAATGGAGCTATGTGTGGCTACTAGGCTTGGAGGGAGAAGGAGAGAAGACTGCTAGGGTTTGGAAGAGAAGGGGGAGGAGGCTGCTAGGGTATACGAAAATGGGAAGGGGGATCTAGGTCGTGGGTATGGGTCATGGATAAGGGGCTTGGTGGATCCGAGTCGTGAGTCTTGGGGCGATCGTGCACAAACTCCTTCTCTTTTTTTTTTCTTGTTCTTTATTATTATTTTTTTTGCTTTTCATTATATTTTTTAGATTTATTATTTTTTAAATTATTATTATTTTTTTTTATTAATTAATAAAATTAAATTAATTAGTTTTAATTTTTTTTAATTTTTAATAATAATAATTTTTTTAATTTAAATTTTTTTAATTTAAATTTTTTTTTTTTAGCGTCCTGACAAAATTGGGTGTTCACATATGTAGCTTAAAGAGCACCACAGGCACATGCAACCCCATCATCCAAACTTGTTGCAGCAACCTTCTCAAACTACTTTCGGATTTGAAATCATGAATTCATTCAATGATATTATGCTTTCATCATTAATTTGTTCATAATTTGAATTTTCATTGTTAGAAATAGAGAAATAAGGATATGTCACGGATGATTGTACATCTCTGATATCATGTTAGAAATAGAAATAGAGAGATAAAATATTAGTAATTTATATATATTTCTGAATTAATGTATACATAAAGATTAATTTCTATTTATAAAAAAAGACTCTATACAAAAAAGAAAAATAACAAAATATAATTATGTAGTAAATCAATCTAATTATTTATTAAATCAATTATAATCATTCGTAAAATCAATCGTGATCAATCATTATCTTAATTATAATTAATCACGTTAACATCCCTCCTCAAACTCAAGTGGGTATAAAAGAAATCAACTTGAGTTTGGAAATCAAAGTGCGAAATCGACCAAGATGATGATTGAGTCTAGAGTTTGAAGTTTGAAAAATAAACTAAAATTATTTACAAGTAGACATACGAAAATAAAATAAACTAAAAAAAATTTAAAAATACAACATCAAGATCTTGAAGAAGCCAACAGGCCCAAACTGCATTTGGGATAGAACTAATCTGTATCTGAAAAAATCTACAATGGGAACAGAGTCTGAAACGAAGTCTGGAATCTAAGACGGAGTCTGAAATGGAGTCTTGGCATCAGAACGAAGTCTGGAATCTAAGACAGAGTCTAAAACGGAGTCATGTCATCAAAATAAAGTCTGAAATTTAGGAAGGAGTCTAAAATGAAGTCTACAGTCTGGAATCTGAAATCTATGAGTTTGGAGTTTAGAATATGGAGTTTGAAGTCTGAACAAAGCAGACAACGATAAAAGTCTGAGTTTGATAGTGATTAGTAATGATTCTAACGAGTTCCACAAATTCTACATAGCAAAAAAGAAAAACTCTCCTCAAGGTGGATATCATAACTTTGATACCATGTTAGAAATGGAGAAATAGTGACACAAAAAAAAGTTTAGAGAATTTTTTTGTATATTCTTTGAATTATTTTTTTATTAATATTTGAATTAAGTGGAGTGACATGAAGAGGAGTGACTCAATATGAGACTCTTAACACTTTCCTTTCATAGATTCTTAAACGAAACATGCGAGCGTAACAAAGTAAGCAGAAACAAGGAAACAAGCCTAGCGAGGTAGGCGACGAAAATAAGATCTTGACTTTAATATCATGTGAGATTCTAACTTAAAATCATTTGACATTAAGGGTGTGTTTGGGAGTTGGGATTTTGGAGGGTTTTGGAGGAAAAGGGAAGAGAAGACTTATTCTTTATTTTGAGTAAATATTTTTTATATTTGAATTTTTTTAAAAAATTAAAGAATAAAATAAAATATGATCATATAACCTTTCAATAATCCTTTATTTATTTTTATAAATATTTTATAATTCTCTTAATTTAGAAATGAAAAATAAGACATTCCTTTCCTTTCCCTCCAAAACCCTTCATCCAAACAAACCCTAAGTAAAATGACACAACAAATATATAAATCGTAAATAAAATATTAAAATAGATGATATTGGACTCTTAATATTCACCATTTTCACTAGCAACATTTTCATAGTCATTTTCAGTAGTAATCTTCTCAGGAATGGAGAACTCAAATCCAGACTGGCTAATCCTATTGTTCCAAGCACCACAACATCATCATCATCATCCCCTGCTTTCTTAATCTCCAACACCCTCTTCGCCATCCCTAACAGCTCATCAAAGATCAAACACACTGGATTTAATCTTCCTTAACCACACCTTATCACTCGATTTCCCCATAAAAGAAACGAAGGGCTTAAATATCATCTCGAAAACTAGCGATCGAAGGAGAAAAACAGAGGTTATATGGTAATTAAACCCATTATCCTGCAACTCATGAAAAGAGACACCCATGAAACGCTTTCCAAATCCCACGAATTTTTTATGAGGAATCAAAATTAGGTACAACTTTTGAGTGAATAATTCTATATACCCCCACGAATCGATAGCGGACCAGTTTAAAGCTTGACCAGCCAATAACAATTAGATGGCAGATGGAGATTTTTAATATATCAAATAATTCTTATAAACTTTTCAAAATCATAAAAAAAAAAGTGAGATAAAAAAATCATTAAAAAAGGTATTTTAATATACCAAAAAATTATTTGAAATTTTAATAGTTGAAAGTTAGATGACGTGTTGTAGAACTCTATCGAGTTAAATCATTAACGAATGTTATATCAGCTAACTCTTTTTTCGTTGTTAATCCACTATTATTATGAGGAGCATGTTTACTACTTGCTTAAATATCAGGTTAGCATACTTCGGATGATCAACAAAAGGGTTCCCATTTTTTTTTTCCTAGGAGAGGTATCCCGTGCAACAAGCATTTTTTAGTGGTTTAGGTGTTGTAACTGACACATTAATAAATGTGTGATATATGTAAAAATAATAAGGCACACACTTTTTTGTAATCTCTTATTATACTATGTCTTTTTGTAATATCATTTTGACCTATTTTTTGTGCTCATTTTTTCTATTTGAGGCTTTAGACACTAAATATTATATATAATTAATGCTAAATATTTTTATTAACAAAAAATGTTAAATTAAATCTAATATTTAAAATATTAATGAATTAATTTTTAAATTAATATTTATTATAAAATGCAATAATTTATACAATTTATAAAATAATACATTTAATTTAGAGATATAAAATAAAAAATAATAATATTTGAATTTCATTATATATAAGAATATATATGTTATTTTGCATAACTTTATATTTTTTCTTAATTTCTTTACCTAACTCTCATATTATTTTCTCTCATTTTCTCTTCTTCCAAACATACATAGAGAAAATACACTTTTTATTACCCATTTACTCTTCTCTATAGTTTCTTTCTTTCTATGTTATAAGAAAATTTTATATAAACAAATAGTTTATAATACAATTAGTCACTAATAATGGACATTGAGCATTTTCTTAAGTATGAATAATATAAATAATCACTAATCATGGATATTGAACTTTTCTTTACTTAAGGAATGATTCATAGTCCATGATTAGTCTCTACTAGTATAATACATGCTTAAGAAATTACTTAATGGGCATGATTATTGAGTAATTGTATTATCTATACTTAAGCAAAGACCTATTATCCATAATTAGTGAGTATTAGTATAATTAATGCTTAAGAAACGGTTCAATGTTCATAATTAGTAACTAATTGTATTATTCATACTTAAAGAAATACTTATTGTTCATGATTAGTGACTAATTATATTATCCGTACTTAAGCAAAGGCTTATAATTCATGATTAGTGACTATTAATATAATCTATGCTTAAAAAAAGTTCAATATCCATAATTAGTGACTAATAATATAATTCATGGTTGATAAGATATATAGATAAGATAATATAATTACAAAAAACTTAAAATTACAGGAACATACATCTTATTTTTGATAAGCTCTCAACTAATATGAGGGAGAGCCTTCTCTTATCCTAATTTTTTTATGAAACCAACTGATATACTTATTTCTAAGCTTTACTAACCATAATATAAGAGAATGATTATCAAATGAATATCAAAAACTTATATTTGTCACTTAATAAGATTAAGTAAACTATTAATTATTAATTTTATACATTAATATTTTGTTTGACAACAATAATATGAAATCATTCTTAATAGGAAAAAAAGGTAATATAAAAAAATTAAAAATTATATAAATCTTTCATGTCATAAAAATATAAAGGCACTTAACAAAAAAATAAAAATAAAAATGCCAATAGATACTTTCATCCACCTTCCATTATATAACTAATGAAAGATTGACGTGGCTAAATTTAAATCCTTCATCTGTATGAATTGTAGCCGTTCTTTAAATTATTTTTTGAATTTTAATTTTTCCTAATTTTTATTCCTACCTAGCTAAATTTAAAAGTACAATTATATCTAAAACTAATAAAAGAATATAAATAAATTGCTTATTATGGTTGATTAACTTGATTATCATATATTAATAAAAGCAAATAAAGCCATGGCCTTTGTTGACAAACTTCTCGGCAAGGTGATTTAGTTCTCTAGTTTTGTTCCAATAAGATAATTCCAACTTATCTTTTGTTTTTCTTTCATTTCTAGGAAAATTGACGAAAGAAAGATTTTCTGAACTCTACAAGTTAATTGGGTTATTAGGGATTAATAAACCCGCCAAGCCCAATTGGCATTCAGGATCTAATATGAACATGAATCGTGCTTGGGGTAAATGGGTTGTTGTAATCTTCTAATTCTTTGTGTTCTATGATTTCTTTTTGTCACTTCTTTTTTTCTTTCTCTTCCTCTTCGTTACTTAATGCTGGTGATTCATGTGGGATTGGAGCCGCCTTTGTGTTTGTTGTGAATTGAGAACGAGTAGCTGGAAAATAATGTGTTGTTGGTATTGAACCAGTTGCCGGAGAATGCTTTAGTGGGTTTGGTTACCTTTTATTAGTCTTAAATATATAATTTTAATTTAGAAAGAATAAAAAATAGTTAAGGCCAATAGAAGAGCCACCATCGAAACCCAAGCTTTGCTTGACTTTGGGGAAGATGAAGGTTGGGGAAAGGTGATGCAGAATTGTATGGCTAAAGTTCTAGAGATTTATTGCTTAGTGTGTTGATTGCGATTGCAAAAATTTAACTGGTTATATAGGTAACCAACAATTAATTTTCACCATTAAATAACTTTACAACCAAGTTGCATCAAATTAGGTAATGACACCTAAATCACTTGTATTACTGCAGATTTCTCCCCCCCCCCTTTTTTTTTTACATTGGAGGTGTAAATACTTAAATATGAGAGTTAGAAATATGATTAACTGAAGTATCAAACATCTAACATTAAAATTTTAAAACTTGGGTCGGTGATTATATAGAGGTTGTTGTAAGGGTTGACTCGATTTAGCCTATGACAAGTTTTCCTTAAGTGGGCTAAAATGGACTGGTCCATTAAACAAAAGGGCCAGTTCGCTATGCAGACTGGGTTTGACATTCTTAGCGGTGAAGAGAAGTGCTTAAACGAGGTCAACCTGTGCAGGTCAAATCAAATTTCAGGTTGGATCAGGTCAAACTTGTTATATGTTAGTATTATGTTAGCCTAGCTTGATCCTATGCAAGTCGCGGTTGAGTCAGACTGACCCGTTGACCTGAATTATTTTTTTTCTTTAAAAAAAGACTTTTCTTTATGTTTTTAACACTAAAGAATTTTATCCTTTTGTTTCATCACCACATATTTTCTTTTGTATACTTTAAATATCAACAAATATCAAATAAAATTATTTTTGAAACACAAATATTAATTTATATTAAAAAAATAATGATAAAACTCTTTACATATCATAAAAATTGTTAATTAAATAATTAAACATCAGACCAAAATTAAGTTGTCTCAGTTGGGTCAACAATCATTTTTGCATCAAATGTTTTGCTCAACTCGCCCATTTTATCGGACTATTTGAGCCAGCCCATCAAGTTTGACGCTCTTACTTACGAGTTCACTGGTTAACCCGTTAACTTATTTGCCTTTTTTTTCAGTTTTAATGATTTAAATAAGGATTTTATAAATAAATGTCCTGGTTAAAAAATCTAAAATAAAAAGTTTAAATGAAATTAAGGTATTTAATACATTGAAAATCAAAATAATTTCACGTTTTTATTTAAATTTTCTATTTAAAATTTTTGATTTTAATTTTTTTAATAAGTACCTTATACAACCCTTTAAATAAATAAAAGTATGTGCGTAAGTGCAACATAACTCCTTAGTTGGGCTAGAGACTAAAAATATTAGACATTTGGGTTAGGTTGCTTGTTGGGAGTGTTTTTGTGAGAGAGAGAGTTATTATTATTCTTCTTAGAATTAGACCGAGTTATGAAACAACTGCTGGTTAGCCTAGTTTAATCTACAAGTTAATCGGATCAGATTGTATTGACTCTACATTTAAACAATTGATAATTTAATAATTTAATGGTTCTAATCGTCTATTATACCAAGTTAAATGGGCCGGTCCGTATACTATGCTTTACCCGTGAAATTGCCCCATCTACTACTTTCTGTAAAAGAAAAAAACAAAAAAAGAGAGAGGATATTAATTTCAACTTAAGTATGGTATAACATAAATCTAAACTTACATAATTAAGTAATGAAAGAAAAACATAAGAATCAATTACAAAATATAAAGGAACATGATATTATTAATAGGAAAATGATTTTTGAACACAAAATCTTTTACACAAATTTTATACCTTAACGATGACTCTATTATTAGTTAATGATAAACTAAGAGTAAATTAGTTCAACAATCTATCTATATAACTTGTTAATCAATAATTGAGTTTCTTTTTTAAACGATAATAATTGAGTTGTTAACTGATTTAAATATAATATAAAAAATTTGATGTGCAAAAGCATGACAATTATTTTAGGACAAACAACATTGACTTTTTATGAGGTTTAGGGAAATTATACCCGTCATCTTTTTTGTTTGTACCCTTATACTGACTTTTCCTGAAACATAGACATAGAAGGTAAGTGTTATAACAACATAAATTTCAATGGAAAGTCAGTGTAATGACAATGCAAACTTTAAAAAAGACTGATATAATTTCTAAATCAAAAAATGTAAAGTGTAATTAGATCAAACCTCAAATGAGGTCAATATAATTTATCTATTATTTTATTATTTTTGCTTTTGACTTGATTAATACTCCTGAAGTATCTCCTCGTAATTAAATCAAGACCTAATAAAAAAGCTGAACTTGTCTCACTAAAAAAAAGGAATGTACAAAAGTAATGTTTTAAAAATTGAATTGGCCAGTTGAAGTTATTAGACTTTGAACTAGTTATATCTTTGCTTCGAACATCATTCAATTTAACAATGATTCAATTATGGTTTAACTACAAATTTAACCAGTTAAATTAATGAAATCATGACTTGGAAGTCTTACTAATTCAGTCTCTAATTTGATTTTTAAAATATTGGTAAAAGGAATACCAAACCAAACAGTTAAGATAAAATCTCTTTATTTTTGCATAAAATCCCTTGACCTCAAATATATATACTTAATTGAGGAATTTTTGGGTGAGAATTTTATATTTCAAACATGTAAATCAATTTTTGATATGTGTAAAGTGTAAGCCATGTTAAAAGTATATATTTTTTCTATCAACACAACTTTACATATATAAAAATTTAATTTACATGCCTAAAATAGAAAGTTCTCACCCAAATATTTCTTTCTACTTAATTATAGAATTAGTTTCAACCCATTTTACATTTGCATAAAATCCTTGACCTCATATAAATTCAGCGCAATTAATATGTGTTGGTCTGAGTGAAAAAAATTTAGTCTCTTAAACATGTTATCTTAGGTTTTATCTCGAGATTTATATGTATAAAAATAACATTATTAGAAAATTTTTTATTTAAACATTTGACCGTAATTCAGAATATTAATCTCTCAGTCAAAATATAAAAAATCATGCATAATTCTTTTTATTTTAAAGTAAAAATTGCCCTTTGCCATGTGAATTCTGGTTGCTGACTCTTAGTCAACAATTTCAAATGGTTAAATAATTAAAATTTAAAATCCAAAAATAAAATGAAGAAGCTTGATGCTGAGTCATTGACTGTGCTCATAATAGGTACAGCTAATCTGGGTGGCATACAAACGTGGACCATTTAAGACGATACATGGAATGTGACAAGAGTAGCCGAACCAAAATCCATCCTAGTATTATTATGTCATTCCCACAGGAAGAAGTGGAACAAGAGCCAAAACCTCAAAATGAAACAAAGCCAAAGGGCAGGGGAAAGGGGTGTTTATTAGAGGAATTTTGGGGGCTTGTGTCTTCGTGGAATGTACCAAAATGAGACGCCTGGCACCTCCATCAACAGAAGTCTTATGAGTTTAGGTGCCAATCTTATTCCCTTGATCCCATCTCTATATGCTTCATCAGCATATATATATATAACTACATATATTCACATTAATCTTGTGTGTCTGTGTTTGCGGCTGACCGTGGCTCTTTCTGCACCGTAGAGCCTCCATAGACTTCAAAGATGAATTGGTGGATTAAGATTAGAGCTTGGACTTCACTCCCTAACCGTTTCAAGCTTCGCAAATCTAGTGCCACTTCTATCCTACCCTAAACCATTTTCAGTGATCATATATATTCTTAAATTCATATATCATTACTAATTTCTTTTCTATACCCATTCAACTAATTTGATCATTTTTTTTTGGTAATGCTAATTTGATCAATTTTTTAGCAGGGGGAGTTGGAGGATGCCGAAGTGGTGGTGGTGGGGGTGAGTACGGTGGCGATTGCGACGGAGCTGGTGGGCTGCTGAAGCTTCGAGATGATGTACAAATGTGTGGATACAAAGATGTGGAGGTGATGTGGAACATTTTGAGCATAAGCATGCAGCCTAAGCCATTGGAAGCCGCAGCAGGAAGCACCAACGTTAAACTTCCCAAGCGTGGCTTCAAGCAGAGATCCCTTTGGAGGCTTTTCTTTTGGACTTCCCATAACCCATAACTTGGAAGTTCAGTATATATAATTATGTATAGTTGATGATGTTGTATATAATAATGTGGTTATGTTAATGGTTTTGTACATGGATAGTTTTTGAGAATGAATTTTAATTTCTTAGAGTGTGTGAATAAGAGAAGTTGATGATGAGTTTCTTTGCACCGCGCATTGCTGTTGCTACTTGCTATTATTCAAAGTAATCGGTTCTCCTTTGTCCGTCTGTACACAGGTACTGTAAAGGGTAAGATGAATCTCCCCTGTACTTTCTTGTGGAAAAGATGCTCTTAATTAATTATTATTCACACATATTTATATGAATAAAGATCATCTTACATCTTTTTTAGAGGTGTAGGTACTATTTACACCTTTTTTAAGAAATGTGATTGAGTGAGAGAAAGTAATAAGAAAAAGTATGTATAATAAATGGTATTAAATGAGGTGTGAAAAGAAGTGTATGCATTATTTGATGTAAGAATATAAGGGTTGTATTTATATACTTATTATTTTCTGTACAATTATACTTTAATGAGTAAATATTCACTTTACTCTCTGAAATTATATGTACTGGTCACATTCGTTTTTTATTTTAAAAAATTAATAATTTAATCCCTAAAACTTCAAAACATCGTCACGTTAATCCCTACGTCAGTTGCTGTCAGTTAAATTTAATGGAGATGCACACGTGACACGTTAAGTACTAACTTAGACGTTGATGTGGCTTCTTACCTAGTCCAAAACGATGTAGTTTCGGAGTAAACCTTTACTTTAGTTCTTGAAGTTTCATGCACCGGTTACATTAGTTCATAAATTTAAAAAAATTAACAACTTAATCCCTGAAACCTCAAAATATCAGTCATGTTAGTCCTCGCGTCTTTTGCCGTCAGTTAAACTTAATGGGCACGCACCGTGGCACATTAAGTGTCAAGTTAGACGCTGATGTGGTTTTTTACCTGGTCCAAAACGACGTAATTTCGTTTGTACATAAAGAAACAAAGGTCCCAACCCTAAAACGACGTCGTTTGGGCCCAAAATTCCTAAAGCTAAACGAATGACTGAGGTTCCTAGATTGGCTCAGTTTTGATTTAAGGACTACTTTATTAGAGGTTGAGGAGTCTTGCCCATCTCCTCAGGCTGGCTCTTCACCTCCATTAGTAGTTCAATCACTTCCTTCATGGTGGGGTGCTCTACTGGGGAAGAGTTCATACAAAACATAACAATTCCAAGTGTTTGAAGCATCTATTGCACCATTTGATTTGGTAGACCTTGAAACTTTGTATCCAGTATTGATATGGCTAGTTCAAAGCTTCCTATCTTTCTCTTCACCCACTCAACTATGTGTTGTCCATCTCCGACATGGGATTCAACAATACTACACCCACTTCGTATCTCTAGCAAAACCACTCCATAATTGTACACATCACTCTTTCAAAAGAAATTTGATAGAAATAATTTTTAAATTAAAACTCCAAAAGTCCAGCTTTATAGATAGGTTATACTTTTATCATTATCAGTAAAGATAGATCATTCAAATAATTGAATTTTCCTTCAAGATGCTTCATCCAGTAAATTTTCCATCTTCGTATATATTTAAATAGAAAGCACATCTTCATTTCACAAATTTCTTTTTTTTCTTTTTTTCGTAAGTCAAATCAAGGATTATTGCAAACTTTGATTTTGTACTACCATATGTAGTCATTTCATAATATTATTCCTTAGTCACCTTAAATTTTGAGGACTAGTTTTTTCCAACCAGGATATATTGAAGTTAAATATCATATGATTGACAATAGTTAACAAAGAAAAGGGAAGTTGTAGTCATTTTAGTCACATATAAACTGTGTTAATAAATTTAATTTCATTTTTTATAAAGCAATATTAGACATAAAGAAAAAAATAAATACAATGGAAAATGAAGATAAAAAATCCTCCAAAGAGGAGGCACAAAAGAGAAATATAGAAAAGATAAACAAATATGTTAAAACAACAAAGGTCTTCAATCCATTTGTATATCTGTTATGACTCCCTCTTAAAGAGATTATACGATGGGCACCAAAGAGATTGTCTGAAAGCAGAGTTGTTGGTTGAGAAAAAACTTCTTAAAAATTACAAGTGTTTTCTCAAGCCAAATAAAACAAAGAAAAACATACATAGCGAATTGCCATAGAACCTTTCCTTCCTTTGTCCAATCAAAACCCATGAAATTGATCATAAGAAACTGAGACAAAATAAAAGAGTAGAGATAACATTCTCCAAACACACCAAACAAAATATTCCTGGTGAACCTAGCAGTGGGATAATGAAAAATGATGAGCAACTATTTCAAAGCTAGAGCAACACATGACATACATCAGGAGAGCAAAATTTGTTAGGTCTAACTTGATGCTTAATGTGTCATGGTGCATGTCCATCAAGTTTAACCAACGGTAAAAGACACAGGGACTAATGTGACTGATGTTTTGAGATTTTAAGAATTAAGTTATTAATTTTTTAAATTTAGAGACTAATGTGACTGATGCATGAAACTTCAGGGACTAAAATGAAAGTTTACTCTGAAATTACGTCATTTTAGACTAAGTAAAAAGTTACATCAGCGTCCAAGTTGGCACTTAACGTGTCACATGTGCGTCTCTGTCAAGTTTAACTGACGGCAACTGACATAGGGATTAACATGACCGACGTTTTAAGGTTTTAAGAATTAAGTTATTAATTTTTTAAAATCAAGAATGAATGTAACTGGTGCATATAATTTTAGGAACTAAAGTGAAAATTTACTCTATTTTAATTCTATCACGTAGGTAAAAAGTGATGTGTGAAAAACATTTTCAACTATAAAGAGGTGTTTGGGCCCACATTATTACCGATAAGTAATAAGGAAAATTCTTTTTATATACCATTTTTTTTCAAACCAATTAGACAAGAATGATTCAAGTATAAATAATTAATCATTATTATGTATTATGCGGTAATTAAAGATATTAATTGACGTACAAATAACTAATAATTGATGTGCAAATAAATGGAATAGGCATATATTATGTAGTGACTTTTCTTGTATAACAATTATGATAGATTAATATTTTCAATCGTCACATAATACTCGTTAATCACCAGTTATTTATACGTTAATCATTAATTATTTACACATCAAATAATGTTTTCCGTCATCATATAATATACATTGATCAATAATTATTTGCATGTGAATCATCATGATGATGTGTTAAAATAGGTGTACAAATAACAAAACTGAAGTAATAAAGATAAAACGGCTAGGCTATATATAGTTCCATCATTTTTTTTCATCTTTTCCTCTTCAATATTTTACGTTTTTCTTTTTCTCTGTTCGGTACGAAAGTTCTGCATTGGTCCCTGAAGTTCACTAGTTTCTGTGGCTTTTACTTCCCGAAGATTTCAGATTCATCATCTGAACTGAAATTCAGTGTAGTAAGCAACGCCACGAGTGTGATGCGACCTGAAATTGATAAATATGGCGACAATGTAACCGTGCATGAAGTGTAACGGGTCTTCAATAGTAAATACCCAATGGAACATGTGGCGGGGTTGTCTTTAATATTGTGTTACGCAATACATGCATTTCGTTCCTTGAATGTGTATGCATTGCTCTATATACAGAGGTGCTGAGACCCACAGAAACATCGCTAATAAAGTAAGAATAATTTCCCTATGATTCTTAACAAACAAGAGAAGTAGGAACCGTTTCAATTTCTGTCATGGAAAAAGATGATTGAGAGAGAGAAAGTGATAAGAAAAAATAAATATGATAAATGGTATTAGATGAAATGTAAAAGAGGTGTATGTACTGTTTATGGTAATATCAAAATTGTTATGTCATATGGTTTTTTTGACAGATTATAGTTGCAACCGGTCATATATATAGATATAGGCTTTGACTTTGATGGTACAAGCATCCATATAAACTTAACTTAATGAAAGTCATCTTGTATTCTAACTAACTATTTGGCGAGGACTGTAGCTTTCATCTCATTTACATGGAATATTTGTTGAAGATATGCAAGACCATTAAAGAGTTGGTGGTGTTACATTGACTTCAATGAAAATGAGCATCATTGTGCTCTACAACTGGTCCATCTCTTCTCTTCTCATCATCAGTTTAATCTTTGTTCTCTAAACATGTAATATCTCTGTTGATTGTGTAACTTGCTGAATGAGGGACATGCCATTCTAATGAGTAACTTGTACATGGGAAGTAAGTAGGAGATAGACATACGAACATATTGGCGAAAAGCACATAAGATACGACAGTGGCATGAACTGCACAATCACACACGACATGCGGCTATGTACTACATTTATGTTATTTGTGGCAAACTTCTTGTTAATGCCTACACCTGAGGGGTGGTTTTGGAACAGCTTTATGTCGTCGGAGAGGTTTGCGTCAATCGGCAATAGTGGTCCACTAGTCGGAGACAAGTAAAGTACTTGTAAAGACACTTTAACACTTAAGGAGATAATGATAAAGGCCAAAAAAATGAACATACTTAACATACTCCTAAATGTATGCTTATATAAAGGGTGAAGCCTTTGGAGTTTTACGTGGTATGAGTCATGTGTAGGTTATTGAATTTGTGTCCAATAAAACATACTGATCTATAGCCTCTCATTTTGGTAGTCGATAAGCCAAATATATTAAGTGTCAAAGTATATAAGCTGTAATATCTAATTAAGATTTATTTAATAATAATTTAATCATATCTGACTTTATTATTATAACCGACATTAGATTAAAATAGACCGAGTAGCTCGAATCCAAGAAGGATATATTGGTACACCTGTCACGTGAAAGTGGTGAATACATCAGTCTTTAAAGTGGATCAGGGAGCACAGCCGAAGTGCCGTTTTGTAGCTACTTGCTTCATTTACTTGAATTTTGGTTCCAAACTGCTTACCATCAACAGTGTCCTATCCTTTTAACTGTTTCAGCAATAATTGTCCTTCAACAATATACCACCAGTCACTTCTAATTTTGAATAGTAAAGAACATTTACCTATCACACGGTGACACGGACTTACAAATGAGACAAAACAGAAATTTTGCTTTCAAGCTTTTATGGCTAATAAATGGTTTGAAGGTAGCAAGGACCACAACAGCTGATTTCATTGGATTCTAACCATATGCATTCTTCCCTATCCCATCCACGTTTCCAAGTTTACATCTTTCCATCACTTAACCAACAGAGAAAAGAACTCTATGCTATGCTAGTTTTGCTTGAGCACTCGTCCTAGATCAGAATCTAGAGTTGAGGATAGTAACTGTCTAACAAATCTCTCTCTCTCTCTCTCTTGTTTGGCCAACTTATTCAGTTCTTGTGTTTATTGAATTCTTCTCCCTGCAATGCCAGGAACCATCCTGGTTTCAGGTAGTAAACTGTCATGTAGCAGTAATTCAAGCACCTCAGCCACCAGGTGGTTTATCTTAACTTATTTCTCTATTCATTTTACAGTACTGGAATTCATGGATCTTCCATTATCTTCATCAACATCCATAAGGGGTATGCAATTGATCTTGCTTTAAAATTTATCCCTTCCTTTCCCATCCACCACCTTCAAATGCCAATTTTTATAACAAAGTTAGTGATAAATACATGCAGTGTCCATGGGAAAAATAGAGTACCAAATCAGTGACAAGGGAAACTTTTCTTTGTAAGATTAACACAGAATTCTACCATTTTTTTTGTGGTATCTGGTTACAACAATTTCTAGGTTATAATCTGTTTGTTCTATTGTCTTATTCAGCCCATTAACTAGCCTCCGTGATGATTTGATTGTTAGAATTCAGGATGCTGATGGGAATGAAATATCACGTACAGGTTGCTTTTGATACACATCCCATTTGAAAAATGAATTTAATTTTGATGTATTCTTACTATAAAAAGGTTTTACGCTTACTTCTAATAATGTATTGTCACATCATTTAATAAATTTGACACGTAAGTAATTCGTAATATAATCAAACTCATTAAATAAAGTATTAACACAAAATTAGATGACAATGTAAATAGTTTTATACTTAAAGTCAATCAAAATGAAACTATTGAAAAATTGGCCTTTTTTAAAGTTAGTCATAGAGTAAGCCTGTCTAACAAGAAGTACTAAATAACTGGCAGGTGTTCATATCAGGTTGATATTAGAGAAAGGTGTTTGGGAAGACATCTTTCCCCTAGGGGGCGGGCACCTGCATTTGAAGTTGCAATTCATCCTTAATGATGAGGAGCGTGACAGAATTCGTATAATGGTACCGATTTCTTTTCCTTATTTATACAATTTATATTGCACTTACGCTTATGAACTTTCTTGACCATTTCAAATTAAATGCCTCAGTCAATTATTGTCCTGACACTGAGCTAATAGTAGATGAATGAAATGCATACACCTAGAACTAGAAGCAGTGAAGCACCATTGGATGATACATAGAAATAGTAACCTTGGAATGTCATTAACTTGTAGAGTCAGCATTTGAAGTCGCGGTTATTAGTGTCCTGACATTAACTTTTCATTTATGATTTTGCAGAGACAATCTGCATTAAAGAAGAAACATGACGAGCTTCTTAGTAGCAGTCGAAGAGGTGCAGAAAGTGACAGTAGTACTATTATTGGCAATGTTGCATTACCCTTGTGCACAAATGATGAGGTCTCAGGTTTGATCTTACTTAACTGATTAAAAAAACAATGAAACTTAAAGCAGAAATACAATTATAAGAGGAGTAAATAGTTACAAAACTTTTATAGTTATGAATGCGGTCCTACATTTCCTCAAAGGCTTTTTCCTGATGTTTTAAGTGCTCCATCTTCTGAAGAATCACCAAAGAAACACCTTCAATATGAAGCAGTTTACCAATTACAAAGTCCTGTTGGTTTCTGCGATGACAAAGAATCTGGTGCTAGAAATGTAGTGGGGTCTCAGCCTGACCAGAAACAGCTAAACCCAGTTAAGGATTAATTAATTTGCTGTCTAGTCCCTTTTGTCCAGAAGAGAAGACATTGGAAAATGTATTATTGTTTGTTTAATGGTCATTTTACATGTTTTAGGACATTGCAGATCAATACAAAGAGACCTCATCAACAAAACCTGTGCCACAAGCGGTTAGTCTCACTCAATTACAACACAAGGGTAAGAAGCCTGCCAAGCAGTCACCATCTGTGAAGCATCCTCAGAGAATTACTGGTTCAGAAGAAATGGCAAATTTGTTAAGAAGCTCAGAACAAATTGATGTTGTGACAAATAATCAGATACAACCCAATCTGGAGGGAGATGGTCTGCAATATTCTGAGAAGAAGAACCCTCCAGGTAGAACTCCCAGTAACGTGAGGAAAATGATAAGTGCTTTTGAAAGTGGTCTGACTCAGGTATAGTAAGTGTTGAACTTTACAATATCATCAACATATTATTGCAAGTACTTCAACAAATGGATTTCACATGGGATTTTTCTTAAAACAGGATTTGAGATCTCATATTAAACCACCTCCAACAAAATATCAATCGAGTAAAATTGAAACAAAAGATTCTTCCAAGACTCAGCACTTGGAGCAAGATAAGTCATGGAACACAGTGCCAGCAGGCTTCTTACAAGAAAGGGTGAAAAGTACCTCTCTGGTAAGAGACTTGCAACAGGCCAAAGTATATAATGGAGAAAGTAGAGAGCAAATAAACCTGCTTAATCATGTATCACCTAAGGACACCAGGCAGTTGAAGGAGTTGAGCACCATAAATATACTGAACAAACAAACAGATTCAAATGCCAGAAATAAACTCAAAGTACCACCTGAAACAGACATAGAGGAAGAGAAATATAACAAAGATCTGAGGAGAACATCCACATTTGAAACAGTTACACTTTCACAAAAGATGCCTGAGAAGCATTCAGATAGAAACCATCCATGCAAACTATTCGGTTCCAAGCAAGATTATAGAAGCATCCCAAAAAAAGAAGAGGAAAGAAGGGGTAATGCCTCAGAAGGCTCATATGACTTATGTATTCAGAGGGATTCACCACAAAAACTGGATTCAGTGGTGCACTTCCATGACAAGTATTACTCTTTTGAAAGTTCTGGGGTCTGGATTTTCCCAGATGAACAAAGAAAGATTTGTATAACAACTAGTGGTAAAAGGGTAATGGGTATAGTGGAAAGTCAAGATACAAAGCGCATAAGCCATCAAAGAAGTTTGGATTTCTCAAAATTAGAAAATGTGGAGAAGGTATATAAATATTTTTAGACACCTTTTCGTTAACTATTGTCTTTCAATAAGATTTGAGTATCAATTATCATTGGTGAAGTCTCATACATTGAGAAAAGGAGAGAAAAGAAAGAAAGAAACAAGGAAGACTTTAGAGATACTATTTCTGTGTTGTTTGTGGCGGAGGACTGGGGCTCCGGTATTCTTCCTACTGTTAACAAACTTAACAAGATTTCTCTTTGGCATTATTTTTCATGTTGGGTGAAGCTTCCTTATAGATTAGCATACCTGAAGTGTAAAAGTTTGTGTCAATTACCAAAATTAAGCTATTTATGAGTAATATATTCACTACCATTATATTTGTATGTGCCAGATTTACTACCATATATTGAGTTGTTCCCTTCTGACAGAAACATTTAAGCGGAGAAGTGGATTTCAAACATTTAAACTGGCAATTTGAGTAATAGAATCAAATCATTTATTTCGTTCTTCTTTCATGTAATTTTTTGGTCTGACAGAATGCAGCATATGTTGGAACTGGAACTGAGGGGAGCAAGTATGAAAAGATACAGGAAATTGAAGAATCAAAGACCAAGAGTTCTGATGATAATGGAGATGAAAATTCTGGAGGACCAATTAATCAGGTTACAGTCAATATTCAATTTAGAAAATTTTGCTTGTTTAACTTCAAAATTTAATGTCTTAATTTTGGTTAGCTCTTGGCAGTGGTACTTTGGGAAAAAGAATCACTGTTTTGCTATTTGCACCACTGGCCCCAAGTTAATCAATGAGTTTGTATCGACAATGTTGCATTTATCTATCTTTTGTCTTTCGATATAGTATTTCAATATTAAATAGAAGTAAAGCAGGTTGCAATTTCTCTTCTCTTTAGTAACATCCTGCTCTCGGCTATTTTTGAAGAATGCTTATGTGCCCTTTCCCACACCTTAACCTCTCAGGTAATAAAAGTTGCAATCATTATAGGGTTTGGAATACTTGTTCTCCTTACCAGACAAAGAAAAAGAAGGTATGAAAATTAGACGATTTCCTTGTTAAATTTCTTTACTTTGTTCCTGTTAATTCCATCATGCATTGACCATCTTTTGAAGGATTAACATGCACTTCAAAATTGAAATAATGTAAATCTTGTGTAATTGTTTGTTTATCTATTGCCTTACTATATCCTTGTAGGTTCATTTTATTTGCAATGTTTCACATATGCTGATTTCCATTATTTATTCCTAAAATTTAAAAACCTGCTTGGGATGGGACAGTGGAAGTGAACTATGTCTCTCACCCATGTCGTACGTTTGTGACCACACCGCACCAACTCCTTTTGTTATAAACATAATAGAATATTAAAAAATAAAACAAAAGAAGTATATAAAAAAAAAACTCCTGAAATTTAAAATTAATGCTAGGAGAATTTTTTTTCTGATCTATTGCAACATGCATAATTCCTCTACCGTATAAAATAACTATAAGAAATCGTACAGAAGAAGAATGCAACACTTTCACCCCTGCAACAGAAAGTGCACATATAATTCTATAACAGCAATGATTCTATGGACACAACCTCTTATTGAACAAATGACAAAACCCTAAAAGCCCTTACATCCTCATAGATATGTGCAAAAAATTTATTTGACGAAATTCAAACTGTTATTTATATGATCTGTGTGCAAAGACGTTACAAAGAATTTGAAGAAAAAGCAAAAGGATGTAAAAATTAAAAAAAAAAAGAAATTGTATGCTCCATCATTCCTTCGAATGTGATACATGCACTGTGAAAGTATGCCTTGTATCAATCACATAGGCTAGATGCTTAAAACAGTTGTCAATTTATTGCATTGCAGATAGGACCTTTTGGTGGGAAGTCTACTTCTGGCATCATTTGAAGGGATCCAAAACTTCCCTAGGTTTTCTGTGACATCCAGATTCTTTCTGTCAAATGCAATAACACGTTTACAAAATACAAACATGTTGGGTCCAGCCCATTTGGCCAAGAATTATGTGGCCATAAATGCTTGGTGTTATTAGCATCTACTTGGTTTTTGGTTGAATGGCTATAATTCTTCTACCTTGCTTGAATGAAGGTTAAATCATCCCATCAAAAGCAATTCAAGAAGATAGAGAGTGAAGAGGCAATTTGAATCAATGTAGAGTTTGAGTAATTCCCAACACCTCTTCTGTTTTTCTAAAGGTCCATTGCCACTATAATTTTTGTATCACAAAGAGAGTAGAGTGTGTGTGAGGATAATTATCCTTATTATAGTGGAATATTTCTGGAACTTGTCCCGTGGTTTTTCCTCAAACATTGGAGGGTTTTTCACGTTAAAATTGCTTTGTCTCTTGTATTTATTCTTTCTCGCTTGTAATTTCATAAGTACGTATTTATTACGTGGTGGGAAAAGGTGATCCCGAGAAGCATCCGCCGCATATCAAATCTGATCAATTTTCCCAACAAGTGGTATCAAGAGCTATTGGTTACCATCGTTCTTCGGGGAACTTTTGCTTTCTAACATTGATTGATCTTCCATCGAAAAAATTGTTTTGGTTTATTTGGCGTGAAGCACTCTACTTATACACTTTGTCGAATTGTCATAGCGTGGAAGTGCATGTATAGGAAAAGTTCGACTAAGGAAAGATTTGGTATTTAAGTGTGTCCTTTTGTGACTCACCTCTCTTTCCTTTAACTTACCTGTCTGTTGTTCACATACCTGCATTATTCGATATACGCTTATAATTCTTGGTGAATAAGTGAAAGTTTGATGGAAATCGGAATGATTAGTAACGGGACCAACTATCACATATGGAAGGGAAAAATGAAAGATCTTCTTTAAAGAGTTGGCATCTACCTTGTTTGCTAACTAAAGCGGAATCAAAAACCGACGAAGAATGGGAATTTGAGCATGCCCAAGTATGTGGTTTTATTCGGCAATGGGTGGATGACAATGTGCTTCATATTTGTGATGAGACACATGCAAGATCGTTGTAGAAACTTGAATCTCTATATGCTAGGAAGACCTTAAGAACAACAAACTCTTCTTGATCAAGAAGATGATGAATTTACAATACAAAGAGGATAGACTATCTCGATCACTTAAGTGATTTTCAAGGAGTTTTGCAGCAAGCCTATCCTCTATGGGTGTAAAGTTTGATGATGAGATTCAAGCACTTTGGCTACTTGGAACTCTACCGGACTCTTGGGAGACATTCGAATGTCCTTTGCAACTCCGCTCCTAATGGTGTGGTGACAATGGAACTTGTCAAAGGAGTGTTTTGAATGAAGAGATGAGGAGAAGATCTCAAGCCTCGTCTCCACAATCCAAGTTCTTGTTGCGAAAAATAGGGGAGAAGTAAAAATAAAGGTTCGAGAGGTAGAAGTAAAAGCCGAAGCAAGTCAAAGTCCAATTATAAAGACGTGGAGTGTCACTATTGTGGCAAGTCGGGACACATTCAAAAGAAGTGCTTCCTCTTTAAGAAAGATAAGAAAAAGGGCAAAGTTAAAGACAATCGAAAGACAATGATCACAATGATACAATTCTTTGCGATCGACCTTGTCATTGTTTGTGATGAGAGGTAATTAATTTTGCCTGTCAAGAGACAAGTTGGGTCATTGACAGTGGAGCTTCCTTACATGTTACATCAAGGAAGGAATTATTCTCATCTTATACACCCGAAAATTTTGGGGTGTTGAAGATGGGTAATGATGGTTTTTCAAAGGTTGCTGGCATGGGAGACATCCACTTGGAAACTAATACTGGAACACAACTGTTTCTTAAGGATGTTAGGCATGTGCCTGATATTCGCTTTAATTTGATCTCGGTGAAGAAGCTTGACGATGAGGGCTATTGTAACACCTTTGGTAATGGACAGTGGAAGCTTACTAAAGGTTCATTGATTGTGGCCCGAGGAGAGAAGAATCTTAGCTTGTATTTGACACAAGCTAAGATTGTTGGTGACTCCGTCAATGCGGTGGATGATGAAAAGACAACCGAGTTATGGCACAAGAGACTTAGCCACATAAGTGAGAAGGGACTAAACTGCTTGGCCAAGAAGAAACTATTGTCAGGTATAAAGAACGCAAATTTGAAGAAATGTGCGCATTGTATGGCTGGAAAGCAGAACAGAGTTGTCTTCAAAAGTCACTCTCCTTCAAGGAAGTCAGATTTGCTAGAGCTAGTGCATTCTGATGTTTGCGGTCCCTTGAAGGTAAAGTCTTTTAGTGGTGGACTTTACTTTGTGACGTTTATTGATGATCATTCAACGAAACTTTGGGTTTATGTTCTGAAGACCAAAGATCAAGTGCTTGATGTTTTCAAGCAATTTCATGCATCTGTTGAAAGGGAAACTGGTAAGAAGTTGAAGTGTATTCGCACTGATAATGGTGGTGAATACAGTGGTCCTTTTGATGAATACTGCAGAATGATGGGTATTAGACATCAGAAGACACCTCCAAAGACTCCACAATTAAATGGTCTGGCTGAAAGGATGAATCGAACTTTAATTGAAAGAGTCAGATGTTTGCTTTCAGAAGCAAAATTGTCAAAATCCTTTTGGGGGGAGGCATTGCTCACAGCAGTACATGTTATCAATTTATCTCCAGCAGTGGCTCTGAATGGTGATGTCCCTGACAAAGTTTGGTATGACAGAGAAGTTTCTTATGATCACTTACGGGTTTTTGGATATAAAGCTTTTGTTCACATTCCAAAAGATGAGAGATCAAAGCTTGATGCTAAGACACGACAATGTATCTTTATTGGGTACGGTCTTGATGAATTTGGCTACAGACTGTATGATCCGATTGAGAAGAAACTCATTCGAAGTCGCGATGTGGTATTCATTGAAGATCAAACCATTGATGATATTGAGAAAGTTAAAAAGGAAGTGTCTAGTAGCAGTGAAGGCTTGGTTGATCTAGATTCAGTTCCTATGCTGAATTTTCCTGAAGCAGTTGATTATGGTACTCAAGGTGATGACCAAATTGCTGACCAACCAAGGGCAGATGATGCTTTTGCAAATGACGTTGGAGATGATGATGAGGTTATTGAGCAAGGGGAGCAACCCCCTTCACCTCTGCTCAGAAGATCAGAGAGAGAGCGACAACCTTCTACCAGGTACTCCAGTTCAGAGTATATCCTTTTTACTGATGAGGGGGAGCCAGAAAATTTTGTTGAAGTTCAAACTCATAAGGATAAAGCCCAGTGGATAAGAGCCATGCAAGATGAGATCAATTCCTTACAGAAAAATGACACTTATGAGCTTGTGGAACTTCTCGAAGGCAAGAAGGCTTTGAAAAACAAATGGGTGTTCAAGCTTAAAAGAGATTGTAACAAGCTAGTAAAATATAAAGCTCGCTTAGTTGTGAAAGGCTTTGGACAAAAGCGAGGGATTGATTTTGACGAGATTTTCTCCCCGGTTGTCAAAATCAAATTAGAACCATACTGGGTTTAACAGCTAGCTTGGATCTAGAGCTTGAGCAACTTGATGTGAAGACTGCATTTCTCCATGGTGATTTGGAGGAAGAAATCTACATGGTTCAACCAGAAGGGTTTGAGAAGAATGGGAAGGAACATATGGTTTGCAAATTGAAGAAGAGCTTATATGGGCTGAAGCAAGCTCCGAGACAAGTGGTATAAAAATTTTGACACTTTCATGATAAGTCACGAATATACCAGAACTAATGCAGATCATTGTGTGTATTTCAAAACTTTCCCGATGGCAGATTCATTATTCTTCTGCTATACGTAGATGATATGTTGATAGTGGGGCAAGACAAGGTGATGATTGGCAATTTGAAAAAGGAGTTGTCAAAAGCATTTGATATGAAAGATCTAGGACCTGCAAGGCAAATTCTGGGAATGCAGATTTTGCGAGAGACCGAAAAGCAAAGAAGCTTTGGTTATCACAAGAAAAATATGTGGAACGAGTCTTAGAAAGATTCAACATGCAGAGTCTAAACCGGTTAGCACACCGTTGGCTAGTCACTTTAAACTCAGAAGGAGTTGTCCCACAAGTCAAAAAGAAAAAGAAGACATGGCTAGAATTCCTTACTCATCTGCAATCGGAAGTCTGATGTACGCCATGGTTTGTACACGTCCGATATCGCTTATGTTTGTAGGAGTTGTCGACAAGTTTCTTTCCAACCCAGGTAAAGACCATTGGGAAGGCATGTGAAGTGGATCTTGAGATATCTCGGAGGCGGTACAAAAATGTGTCTCGTGCTTTGATGAGTCTAAACCAATTTTGAAGGGATACACCGATGCGGATATGGCGGGTGATCTTGACACAAAAAAAATCCACTTCAGGATTTTTATTCACTTTTGCGGGGAGTCAGTATCATGGCGATCTAAACTGCAAATGTTGCTTTATCTACAACCGAAGCGAGTATATTGCTCTAACCGAAGCAGGTAAAGAAATGCTTTGGCTAACTAGATTCCTTCAACAATTGGGAGTGAAGCAAGAAAATACAATATGTGCGATAGTGCTCTAGATTTGAGCAAAAATACTATGTATCACTTGCACGAAGCACATTGATGTGAGATATCATTGGTTGCGATTGGCGTGGGAGAAAAACAATTTCTATTAGAGAAGATCCACACCGATAAAAATCCTGGCGATATGATGACAAAAGTTGTAGGCTCGGGAGAAGCTTCAACTATGTGCTTATTATAGCAAGATGCACTCCATTTGATCATTCTCTTTCCTCTTGGGCTGGAGGGGAGAATTGTTGGGTCCACCCATTTGGCCAAGAATTATGTGGCCATAAATGCTTGATGGTGTGGCAAAATATTAGCCAAGTGTTCAATACTTGGCTATGGTTCTTTGGTGATTTCTAGCCATAGAAATTGAATGGTATAATTCATTCTTGGGCTATATAATGGAGGCTTGAATGAAGGTTAAATCATCCAAGGTTTAGGCATCCAAGAAGCAATTCAAGAAGATAGAGAGTGAAGAGCAAGTTGTTTGAGTTTTTCTCCGAGTGAGAAATAGAGAGTTTGAGTAATTCCTATTTGTTTGTGAATGTGGGTATACACTTTGGGAAATACTTGGGTTTCATCTCTAAAGGTCTCATTGAGTCCACTATAATTTTTGTATCACTTAAAAGAGAGTAGAGAGTGTGTGTGAGATACTTGTAATTATCCTTATTATAGTGGAATATTTCTAACTTGTCTGCGTGGTTTTCCCTCAAACATTAGAGGGTTTTCCACGTTAAAATTCTTGTCTCTTGTATTTATTCTTTCTCGCTTATAATTTCATAGTACGTATTTATTACGTGGTGGGAAAAGGTGATCCTGAGAAGCATCCGCTGCATATCAAATCTCTGATCAATTTTCCCAACAAAACAAGTTTTCTTTCGGTGTTCATCTGGTTTTTGGTTCTATTCTTCTACCTTGCATATGAATTCCCTCAAATGTAATAATCATCCCCAACACCTCTTCTGTTTTTGCCAGCACAATATATCAATTTTGTTAATGAATGCATGCTTGATGGCATAATAATGTACTCCGTCCGTTATTTTTTATTCTTATTTTTAAAAATTTGTTTTGTTTATTTTTATTTATCATTTTAGAAAGTATTAATTATTTATTTTTAACTTTACGTTTAGTATTAATAAATGAGAAAAATAATAATAAAATAATAATATATTTTAAGTATTTTAATAAATGATAATTCAGTCAAATAAAGTTAATTTTATTTATAATCAAAACTATTTAATAACTTTCTTAACTTTTTACAATAATTTTAAAAGAAATAAATAAAAAAGAATGAAGGGAGCTTGAAGCAACTTCTATTCTGTGTGACAATTATTTCTAGTTGTAGCGTGTGGTCTAAATTATTCTGTTTAAATTTTTTTTTTTGTATGCAGGTAAATTCTAATTAGAAATTAAGCACCAATATTATAGTCGTTTGACCAATAGAGTTAGACAATTTTAGCAAGAATTATAGATGTTTGGATCACTCCTTTCTAACATCCATTTTGACAAAAGTAAATGTGCACTGAATAATTTTAAGAAATTCTGCACCAATCCGCAAAGAACTCCTCGTTAAGTGCATCAAGGATGGATCTACAGGAGGATAAAATGATGTTATTTTCACTTCAACATTTATATAATTTTTTTATGTTACATTTAGTATTAGCATGATAAAAAATAAAATCTTTAATTTTATTTTATATTGACTCATGTAGTGAATGGTTTAAATAATTTTAAAAGAGTTATTGAACTTGTTTACTTGTAAGTTGATTTAATTATTAAAATTGATTTTTTATTCAAGTAAAAAGTATACTATATTTTAAAGCAAGATATAAAAAGAAGTTGCAGCTTTTCTAACATGTATCCAATAAAAAAAATAATTTAATATATTTTTACAGTAATAATAAAGACGTTTTGACAGTTGCTTCAATATTCTTTTTGTTTCTTTGGAATAAATTAGGAAAAGTGAAAAATCAACTTTGATGATTTAGATGTTGAAGCAAGAAGTCGCATAAGTTAAAGACAAATTAATTTTGTGATTGTTTAGAATTGTTGTACCCTGCATATAGTAGGATTTTTTGTTTAAATATTTTGATTATTGCTTTTTATAATTTTAGCCTCCTTATTAGTTGATTCCCTAGATCTGTCATGTTTATAATAATGGATAGGATAAATTCTTATATAAACATATAGCATCTAAGTTAGGTGTTATTACCAATTATATTATTAATTATAATATGTTATGATAATTAATTATAGTAATTATATATTAATTAATGATATGATTGGTTAAGTACACTAAACTTAAATACTCCAAGTTTATATAAGAATTTCTTAATAGAGAGAGGCAAAAAAATGTATTTAATTTTTGAGAAATAATTGCATAAACCTTGAACATTTAAATTGGATGTACTTGATCAGTCACATCATTAATTATGATTGATTATGATAACTAATTATTAATTAATTAATAATAATTAATAATATAATTGGTCAAGTGCACCTAATTTAGATATTTCAAGTTTACAAAAGAATATCTCTTTTAATTTTTTGAGTTTACCAGAATGAAGGAGTTGACTACCTGAGAATTAGTTCCACATGTTACCATAACAATTAACAAACCTCAAATTCTTCATTGCACATGCATTTGCAGGCTGCAAGCAACAACTTTCATGTATCAGATGCTGGGCCAAATTTAAAATTTTAGTGCATTATTATCCTGCTTTTTGAACATCTTTCATAAGCTGAAAACCTTAACTTTGCTGCGACAATTGCATTCTTAGCAACTTAATATGTTTAAAAAAAACCATAAACAATATACTAAGTATATTCAGTTACATTAAAGGGGCTTGAGAAGCATAATATGCATGAAGTAAAATTTCCTAACATTGTTCCTTATTGTAAAATTTTTATTGATATACAATTAAAGTATTGCTCCAATCTTCCTTAATATAACAAGGGTCTCAAAGTAATACATTAGAGACATTGGCCGTTGTTCGACATGAGATAGTTCACATGGTAACTCAGCAAATGAACACAATCCTCACTCTGTTGATTGAGTCGACTAGTAATGCATGCAACACATTGGCCTAGCAAGTAGAGAGGCTTAGTAGCCTTCTGAGGGGATAACATTATCTGGAAAACACTTAAGCCTCCATTGGCCAAGCAATTCCAAAGGCCACAAGCATTGCACAATAGCCTGCTTAACCATATCCTCTAAAGTATGGAACCACATCTATGCTGACTAGGACTAGAGAAGTGTTGCATCCTCATCATTATACAAAAAATGCAGGGCATCAAGTTCCTTTGTATCAAAATTAGATTCAAACTCAGACACAACCTGCTACAGGAGTAGGTGATAGTGTTTATAATAATCTCGGTTACCAATATTAACCACTTTACGGTGCTGGTCTAAGGCAATCTTTGTGGGTTAATCCCCTTGAACCACAAGTGAACAAGGCTGTTGAATAGGCCCTTGTCAGATTTGGCTTTAATGATGGATCGACATTTCATCCTCAATTTGTGTTTGCTTTTCCAAAGTAGATAAACTAACTGAAACTTCCTAGAGGACAAAAGATCCCCAAATTTTCTAAATTCCTCGGAAAAACTAACTTGAACTTCCTAGAGGACAACAATCCCTAAATTTTCTAAGTTCTTGGGAGAAGGAGACAAGTCTTCTGTCGAGCACATAGCTAGATTTATGACAAAGTGTGGTGATTTAGCTACTGATAAGTACATAAAAATGAAGTCGTTCCCTAACTCTTTAACACATGCATAACACTTTTACCTGATACTCGACATTGCCTCCCCATTTTGTACACTCTTGGGAACAACTCGAGAGATTGTTCCATGAGTAATTCTTTATGTCCAAAATGAAAGTAAGATTAACTGAACTATTTAATATTAAGAGAAGGCCTAATGAAAGCATAGATGATTATTTCAGTCGTTTTACACAGATGCGAGGTAGATGCTTATCCAAATCCCTAAGTTGAAAGTGATTAAAATAGCTACTGAAGGATTAGACTTTGTCATCCGTAAAAAGCAAGTGAATCAACAATTTGTTGATATGTCTCAATTGGCTACTAGAGTGCGTCAAATTGAGTAACTCTAGCAAGAAAAAACTCAATTGAAAGGATGGGGAAAGTGGGAGATAGTGCACATTGTAGAATATGTTAGTGATAGTGAGATCGAATCAGAAGAAATTTTGGTCGTTGAATTACAAAAAAAGCCACCATATACTTGTCATGCACTGAAACCCAATAAAGAAAAAGAAATAATGGAAACCCCTAAATGTCGCACTTACTAATAGCTATCCACATAGTATGACTCATTAGCTTTTTCACGAAGTTTAAGATGATTCTTATTTTCTAATAAAGAACATCACATATTTCTACAGAGTTCTATTTAGAAGTTTAATATATCAAATCAAGAGTGTTATTTTGAATACTACCCCTACCTTTTTTGAATTCAAAAGAAAACGTAAGGACAAATAAGGTAAGTATTTATAATTTACTTCTTCTCTTTCAAAATGAGAAACACATTTTCAGACTTCCCAAAATGGAAAGTTTGCCTTAAAAATTGGGACAGAGGAAGCGTTCTGCATTTCAACTTCTATAACATGGTCAAACAGGTTATGTATTTATACTTTGACAATCTCTATCTCAAATATATATGTCACCGATAACCTTTAAGTCTGCTTCTACCTCCTCCTTTACAAAAATAGGAATGGCAGATGAGTCACAGTTACATATTATAGACCTGTTTGTAGGGGTGTCAAAACGGGTCGGGCCAGCTCATTCGGGTTTGGACCATTTTCGGGCCGCCCCATTCGAGCCACATAAATTTCGGGCTAGTATTTTGCTAGCCTAGCCTAACCTATTTAGCCTTATGTAGTGTAAAAAGAGCGAGTTGACCTGACCCATTCGGGCTCAGCCCATTCCGACCATGTAAGGTTCGGGCTAGCATTTTTGCTAAATTTTTGTGATTTTATCTATTTTGTTCTTCTGTTATCGGGCCCATTATCTGGACCGATCCATTTTGACACCCCTACCTGTTTGCTAATAGTCTACAATCCACTAATACAAAGAACGAAAGGACTAATGACTTTTTTAAGATGTATTAATATTTATCAAGCTCTGTACTAAAAAAAACCACATATGTTAGGATCAACCATAAGTAATCATTGAATTGTTTACTATTATTTTTGTCATGTTAATATACTAGCATAGTTACCCGTGCAATGCACATGATAACTTTGTTTATTCTATTGTTTAACTAAATTAAGATAAAAGAATTATTTACTTAATATCAAATATATATATATATATATATATATATATATATATATATATATATATATATATATATATATATATATATATATTTACTCGATATTTATTGTAAGAGGTTAAATGAGTAAATATTGACCATTTTCTTACATGAATAGTCAAGATTAGAACATAAATGCATGTGATTTTTTAAGTGGTCATTATGACCTTTAAAATAACTTTTAATCTTAACCATCTATGTATGGTTGTATTTTGGTCAAGATTTACTCATTCACCTCTCACAATAAAAAACGCATCTCACTAGATATGTCCCATATATATATATATATAAGCATGATGTTTTTATTAGTTCATTTTATATAATATTTTATTGATAATAATATGTAATTTGATAAATCGTTTCATACATTTAATTTTTATTGTGTGACTTTTTTTTTTCGTGAATGAGAAAGCACAATAAATGAGGATTTTAAGAATAAGAAAGTTAAAATTTTAGAAATTATAATTTGTAATATTAAAAAGTCAAGTTAAACTTAAAATTAAAGAAAATAAAAGTAAAATATAAAGTTATTCGATAAATGAGTACAAATGACACATTTTGATTTGAAGGTTATTGATACTATTAAAAAAATAAGGATATCGAAGAGAGACTCATATATATATATATATATATATATATATATATATATATATATATATATATATAAATAAATAAATTTTAAATATAATATTAAGATTTATAGTATTGTTGTTTAATACAAAAAAAAGTAGACATACAAATAAAATGTGACTAATCAGGTGATTGATATCCATAAATCGGTTGTAAAAATGTTTAAACTAACTTTAACGGAGAAGAAAATATGTGAGCAACAAGTCATTCATACTTACTTTTAAATGATATATACAAAGGGATAAAGGGTACTTACCTGTACAACACAGGGGATAATTACATTTCATCACCTTATTTAATGATTATTTTCATTAACAATTACTCACATCTTAACTGAATTTGAGTGGAGCATTGTTTTTTACTTTTCTCAAAATTACTTACTTTTTTGAGTTATACAAACTCTATGATTTATGCAATCCTTAAAATCTAAACGAAGGTCTATTCCTATCAGTTTAATCTCACCCCAAATCATTTTACTACTCCTCTACGTTACTTGAACATTGTATACGCTACGTTCATTTCTTATACGTACACATGATGCTAAGACTCTTAACTTCATTTTCCAAGCATGTCATATGAGTGCCAAAGAGTTTTCCATTAAAAACACAGTTGCAATTCATAACTATTGCTCCAAAACACAGATAAGACAATGAAATATATATACACCATATATTACCAATATCTCAAAACACACATTAAGACAACCATATATAAACGACACACTTACCAATAAAAAATGTTCAAATTTGAAACATAATCTTAATTTTTATTACAATTCAGTTTTATTGGTAGGCAATAATGACATAGTTTAGCCACGGGTATATGTGTGTTTTGATGTGAGATAAATTTTGTATTATAGAATGTTCCATCACATAAAATCAGTCAAATTTTGTATCACAGAAATATATTTGGTGTTCTGTGTAGAGGTGGAGCTGATTCCAAGATGAATGTATAGACCAAATCAAAAAACCATTAACTTGTGAAACTAATTTTCATCAAACTCCAAATTCACTTCCATTGGTGTTTGGTACACCAATTGCTTTATAATTTATCAAATTCCTAGCATAGGCAATAAAAATAAATCTCCCACAAATATGAATGTCCAATTCTTATTAATATTAATAAGCATGAGACTGCTACAATTTATATAAATCTTACAAATGTTTTTCTTTTTCTTTTTTTTTTAAAAAAATTCAAGTTCATGAAGGAAATGTCCCAAGCTCACTTGTAAAAGACTTAAACTTGCAAATTTCTTCTGTTATGAGTGCACACAATAAGAACCCTTAAACCATGGGATCTAAAACAATTTCAAAAAAGAAAAAAAAAAGTGAAATACATACAAATTTTGGGGATGCAAAAATTATGTGGTAAAGAAGAGAAGGAGAAAAATGAGTGATGAAGGGAAATAACCTAAATTAGGTCCTTTTCCGGCTTTGTCGATATCCATTACGCAAGGTAACAACCTAAAATAGGTCCTTTTGCAGCTTCATAGATCCCCATTATGCAAGGGCTAGATGCCCACTTGTTCAAGGAGCTAAATATTTACCCCTTAGCCTACCATGCTCCAAAGCAAGTGAAGCAAACTACATAGTGGTGATCATGATTTTTGACCCATTCCTTATATGTCTAGTAAGGTCCTAATCCATATATATTTCAACCACAAAAAAAAAAAAATATAGCACAGAAAACAAAAAGACAATCATTTATATAAAGACTACAACGTCAGACTGTATTTCAGATCAAGAAACTAACTTTTTACATGTTCACAACCCTCATTGATTTTTCACCTACTCAATAAAGTTCAAGGCAGCAATGCTCAAATTAAAGAATGCAGCTTTATTGTTAAGAGGACTTTGGCAAGTATACCAAGTCATGCAAGTAATAAAGAGATGAGTGGGTTGTCGTTCCCAACGAGGATCGTGACAAATACTAGCACATAACACAACAATCACTATCTAAACGATGAGTTTGGAAAGAAGGGAGCTCAAACAATAAATGATGAAATCAGAAATTAAAAGAATAAAGTCTTTTTGTAATTTTCTCAAACACTTGGTGAGCACAAATGAAATTGAATTCGATTAAGATGAAATGCTGGGGTTAGACTCACTAATCTTTTCCCAAATACAATGATATGAAAAACAATATAATCTCTAACTTCAATTATGAAAATCAATCCACTATTTACTCAAATCCTAATTCCTTAGATGAAAAGAGCCTAAATCTCCTAATTAAGTCTTAATTCCTTAGGTGACTTAAGAAGTGAATTTGCATTAAGGTTAAGGAATTCTTAAGAATTTGCATTAAGGTTAAGGATTAAAAGAATACCAATAAATCAAGACCCATTCCTAGATTCAAGACCTATTAAGTGATTAATTTCAGATCTAGACCTAGCATCAACTTTCCAATTGTTTACCAAATCAAACATCAAGCCATGGATAATCAAGCCACAATAATCACTAAGCATAGAAATTAAGCACTCATAAAGAAGTAGAGAAATATATTGAATGATCAAATCAAATACATAAGAGATTCAGAAATAGATACATCTAACCCCAACAAGTGGATGATTAGCTAGACATGATCAAGGTGATAAAATAAAAAGAAATGGGGGTGAGAGATGATGAAAACTCCATGGATGCTCTTCCTTTTTCCTAGCTTTCTCTCTTCGTTTCCAGCCACCTCCAAAAACCAATTGAATTTTTTTTTTCATTATGCGCAATATCCTAATTTTAGGATTGCTTCCAGAAGCATTAGCACTTAGCGCAGCATTATTCACGCTGAGCGCGAATTAATTGACTCTGTTGTTGCAACATAAGTAGTTGCGCTAAGTGCTAGATTAATAGCGCTAAGCGCGACATGTACTGAAATGCATCACGCATCAGTCAATCTTCTGGCTTCTTCAGGCTAAGCGCCACAACCTTGGGGCTAAGCGTTGGATTCCATATGTGGACTTAAGCTTCAGCTTCCAGTTGGGCTTCAATGGGCTTCAATGGCTTGTACCCAAACTATATAAAACACATCAAAACATCATTAACTAATCTAAAAACATCAATTAAGAAAATATTTTTAAAGACTCAATAAAACACATAAAACATGGACTAAAACGACCTCTCAAGTCTTAAAAGAAAGATAAACAACCTCAATGTACACCTATAAAGGTATGCATATTAGACATTTATAAAAAAAAAACCCATTCCTTATATGTCTAGTAAGGTCCTAATCCACATATATTTCAACCACACAAAAAAATATAGCACAGAAAACAAAAAGACAATCATTTATATAAAGACTATAATGTCAGACTGTATTTCAGATCAAGAAACTAACTCTTTACACGTTCACAGCCCTCAATGATTTTTCACCAACTCAATAAAGTTCAAGGCAGCAATGCTCAAATTAAAGAATGCAGCTTTATTTGAGTTGATATACCACAAACAGCCAATGGACATACTATAAAATAATTTTATGATACTAATTTTTAGTGCACTGGTAAAAATAGGAAATGCGAGAGAACACTGTGCCAAGGAAAAACAACAAAAATAAAAAAAGAAAAGAATCAATGTTATCAAGTTATACCTATAAAAAAATTCCCTAAAATCTATTATAAGAAGGCACTATACTTTTTAAAGGGTAACTGTCAATGTTCAAGTGAGAGGGCTAAAATTATACCTGAAACACAATGTTGCTACCATTACAATGATGGATTCATTCTTCAATAGAATTGATCCTAATTATTGGCAAAACTGGTCCAAATGGCTCCACCTATGCAATTCACATATTAGGCCAAAACATTATCCGGTACAAATTAGCTCCTGCAAAGTTCCAGCGTCAATGTCTGATTCAAAACCTCCAAAAGGATCAACATGAACCAACACACAAAAATGGCTCAATTAAAGGGAAAAAAAATCTTAGGAAGTGATTAAATGCCTTCTCTGAAACTGCCATTGAATATGGGAGAAATGTGACGCAATTACCTCATCCTACCAATCCCAATGGTCATTCTCCAAATCACCTTCACACTCTACTTATCTGAAAAAAGTTAAACACCATAAATAAATAAAAAAAATTACAAAATAAAAATTGAATTTTGCGATAGAAAACAGAATCAACAACCATTTCATTTTTGCTTTGAAGAAAGATCATTGCTTCTAATAAGCAACATTACATTTCCTCTTGGAAGTAGCAGAGAAAGCGCAGACAGTGCAATGACTTTCCCAGAGGTGAAAGTTGTGGTGGGTGCACCTCACACAAAGAGTGTGGGTCATCTTCCTCCTCTTACCAAACACCTTGTCCCCTTCCCTTGCATTCAAAATTAGCATATGAAAAATATTACCACCACCTCTAAGCATGGATTAGGTTCATTCAGATCCAGATGTTGAAACATACCCTCCTCACCCTAAAACACCCTAACCTTTGTGGCAGTCTCATTATCACATACCTTCCTCACCCTAGAAGACCCATCATACTGAGATGTTGAAACAATCTTTGACTCAACTTTAAAGAGAAATTTCTTCCCAATCAACTTATCAAAGGCTGGTGAATAAAAACCTCCATGTGTAGACTGCCACAATAAAAAAAAATAAGAGACACGCTTCAACTAACAAACCTGATTAAGAAAAACAATAAGCAACCAAAACCATAAATTTATAACAGAAAACAATAAAGGATAAAATTGAATTTATACCTTCTAGCTATTAGCAACCAATTCAGCATATCCCCGCTTCAGGAGATACTGTCTATCCCGATCAAAAAGGACAAATACAGCAGCACCACTTTCACCCCCAACCTTGAGTTTTATTTTGTACCTTTTCACAACACACCACACATCATACTCAATATAGCTAGAAATAGTAAAGACAAACAGAACATTTTAACCGAAAAAAATGGGAACAATCATATCATATATACTTAAGGGTCACATTGACAATGTGACAAACACGAGTCACAGTAATAGAGGCTAGAGTCAGGGATTATAGCCCTGTGGCATCAACATGCAGGATACCACCAATCTCTATCTTCCACAAAGCTATCATTAGTGGCCTTCACAATGAAGATACCATCCTTCAATTATCATTAACACCATTAAACAAATTAAACAAATATAGTCAAATTAAAGATGAAAATCTAAGCATAAATCAGATCACATACCACACATATCAAATGAGTGTATTTATAAAACAACCTCTTTGTTGTTAATTAGGAGCTCACAGTTTTGTAGCACCTCCTCCAAAGTCTCTTCATCTAATGCATTGTTGTCACTACTCAAGATGTTTTGAGTCTTCACTTTTTGCTCTCTGTCTTCTTACAGAAACCAGAAACATGATTGGACCAAAATGAAGATGAAAGACTGGCCACCAATTGTTATGCTCATTGACTAAAGAAGAATCATAATATTATCCAAAAAATAAGTCCAAGTATGAATTCTAAGGTTTTAAGCAAATATATTTATTGAATCTTCCCATTTTCAAATTTTGACATTGACCAAGCAAAAGACACAATTGGTTTCCTCTACCAAAACTTTTGCCCAAAATTAACCTATTTGGAGTAAAGGAAGGCAGACAAACATTATGGATCCAATCAAACACTGAACCATAATCAATTTGAAGGTCGTAATTGACTCACAGGGTTTTACACATAAAACTACATCTCTTGAAAGATATTTTATTAAAAATCCAATAAAATTAAAGACATCCTAAGTATCCAAGAATCACAAACACGTTGAAGCAACCTACCCGACAAACTTGAGGATCGGAGAGGATGTAGCAAATAAGTTCTGAGCCTGCGAATACAATTATCTTTAAAAAAAATTATACAAACCCCATAATTTAGCACATCAGCACTCAATCTTTTCTAATGATTATATTTCTTGCTCAATAGCAGTTTGCTTCAAGTCTTCTACCAATTTAAGTTTTTTAAAATTTGTTAATTCTATTTAAACACCTTAACTAATCCTCATCTTCATTTAGCTTGCAAGACAATGGACGTAAAGGACAGCAACACCATTCCTTATCACCATAATGCATTAATGTTTGGATATTTAGTAAGTGATGGAATTGAATGAAATGAGATGAGATGGAATGGGATGGAATGAGAAAAAAGTACCATTCCATTGTTTGGATATTTTAGGATGGAATGGAGTAAAGTTACCATTCCATTGTTTGGGAAGTGGATGATTTTTGGTGGGATGGGATGATATTTATACTAAAAAAGATGATTCCATCTCATACCCCCCAAATTGGGTGGGAAGAAAATTGATGGTTTCTGGTGGAATGAGATGGAATCCATTTCACTCACTTCCATCTCATCTCATCCTTTTTTAACATAACCAAACAATGGAACCTGTCTTTATTCCATTCCATTCCTTTCCATTCCACTCAATACCACCAATCCAAACGAACCTGGGTTTCCAAATGACACGTTCCGAAATCTGAATCTAACTATAAAGTGCACCTGAATCACAAATATTATGTGTCTAATTTCTCCAAATAATTTGCAAGCATCAGGACATGTCTAAAAACTCATTTTGGTTCCACTTTAAATTAATGCACACCATGACATATATGGATCCAAAATATTGGAGACTGAGGGTAGGATACTACTGAGGAGCCTAGTGCCAATATCAAATTATAGGATATGATACTAATGAATAGCCTACTCCCAATATCATTGTAACTCATTTTGCGTGTAGTGTTTATGAAGCAGCTTCTTCAATGTTGTTTCCGTGCAAAACTAACCAAACATTAAATAAAACACAACAGAAGATAAAATAACCTCTTTTTTTCAACTGCAATATAAAATCACTTTTACTTATTAATATATAAAAACATTACATGAGAAGTTTTTAAATAAAGACTTACATAACTTCAGTACCATATAATCATAATCTACACTAAGAAAAGATTGAATCCTTCTTTGTGACATAAAGAAAGAGCAAAATTTTGAAAACATTTTCCTGCCCTTCAACCTTTTTGAAGAGAATAACGTCTCTGGCCTTCACCTTATAGTCAGTGCATATAATTGTATGCACATGGGACCAAGTATGGAAATGGGATTATAGAACCACATTCAATATGAACATTCATAGCGTATTCAATTGGTAAGCCTTTGTTGTATATGAATTTTGGAATGCAACAATTTAATGCAAATCATGGTGCAAAACCATTGCTTACTCCTTGAAATCTTGATAAAGGATTTATGCCAAGTGTCAATGTGAGTAGTAATTCTGAGATGATATTTCTTCCTCCAATAAATACTTATCAATTATCACAATTAATTGGATAGTTAAAATTTCTTAAATCCAAGTCAAAACGTGAATGATGCATTTTATGGTTTTCAGAACAACATTGAAGTCCTATATGATTTATCACATGCTGGAAATCATATATGTGTTGTACTACTTAATTCCTTATTTTCTGTACATAAACATAATTCTAAATAAACAGATATATACTCGATCATATTTAGTGGTTGGTTGATACTAACTGAAATTTAGTCTTTTGCATTGAAAAGATCAAATATAAACACCGTATAAAAGTCATACCAACTTGAGTTAGCTACAATGTCAGTCGTGGACCACCGTATAACATACACAGGCTCACAAAGCACCATCCCCTACAACTGAAAAACGTTTCTCGTCCAACCAAATATTCTATCTTTCTTCCACTATATGCTTCCGTACGTATGTTTGTTGACTTTTTCGTATGCCAATATTTTCATTTCAAGCTTCTCATTTCCTGTTTCTTAGATTCACCAGAAACTGATATAGATTAACCACTTATTTCTAATGTATTAACCATTTAATTTCCCGCTTCTCATTTCTCGCTTCTTAGATTCACCAGAAACTGATACTGATTAACCAGTTATTCCTAACGTATTAACCACTTACTCATTATTGTGAACTCTTTCTTGGATTCACTAGAAACTGATATAAATTAACCACTTATTTCAAATGTATTAACTAGTTAATTTGGATTCACCAATTAATGAGATTCACCATAAATCTATACTAATTAACTACTTATTCCTAACGTATTAACCACTTATTCATTATTGGGAACTCTTTCTCAGATTCACCAGAAACTGATATAGATTAATAACTTATTTCAAATGTATTAACTAGTTAATTTAGATTTATCAATTAATGAGATTCACCATAAACTTGTACTGATTAATTACTTATTTCTAATGTATTAACCACTTATTTATTATTGAGAACTCTTTCTCAGATTCACCAGAAATTAATATAGATTAACCACTTATTTTAAATATATTAATACACGAAACTTATCTTGATATCACTTATTCCTAACAGGTTATCTTTCATGTTTCAAATTTCAAATTGTGACACATGACATACAATGGACAAAAGTTGAAGTTTTTTATATGGACGAATAGCGCGATCGCCCTACAACTCCTTGCTACACCATCAAGTGATTCCCCTTAAAACAACGAGACCCCTTATCTCCCACATCAAGCCACCGTGAGTTAGGGGTTTCCAGAAACAGAGCATTGGAAGACCAATCAAAACCAAAATTATTAGGAGAAACAAAATCGGAGAAGTAAAAAAATAATCTTCAGAGAAAAAAAAACCTGAGAATGAGAATAGAATATGAGTATTATTTCATGCAATCACCATTAGTTCTAGTTCTAATGCCTCCATCCTCAGCATGGGTTCCTTCCCCTCACTGTGCCATTTGAGAAGCACGTCTCAAAGCTTCCACAATGCAAATGCAGAATGCAAAATTCCACTATGTTTTCCCTGTTCATTTCCACGAGTAACATTTACATTTCTCACACGCTTGGCTCGTGTGAAGGAATTGAATGGAGAGAAGAAGGACAATGCATATGAAAGAAGCATTGTTAACCCTCACGTTTACCCAAAGTCAGAGTAATCAGATACAATAGACTGGAGAATGCTACCTACACGCATAAGCTTACTTATCTTTATTTTGGTTTTCATTTCTCTCTCATTTCTTCCTCTCTCTGTGAGGCTATCCATCTTTCCTATTTCATGTCTCAAATTCTTCCTTCCTTCATTTTCTTTTTCTCTTCCTTTCCTTTACTTCTCGACCCAGAGCGCGTCAGCAGCTGTGGAGACCTAAGAGCGAGTTGATAATAATTTAAGCATGTCATGGGAATTGTGGAAGGTGTTGCCTATGTCAAGAAACAAAATATCAAGTTTGAGTATTTTTAGTTATCACGATTATCCTATTCTGATCTCACTTCATTTCACATATTTTTCTGTTTATTGTTTGGTATTTATATATTTCACAAACTTGCAGGAAATGTATGTTCTAAATCGATAAGGCTTCTATTTCTAAAATTAAGTGGTGTTTTCTAAAACTAAGTGGTGTTTCTTATTCATCAAATAAAATTTAAGTGGTGTTTTTTTAATGGTATTGCACCGTCTCATTTTCAGGGAGGTGGTGGTGGGGCTAATGGAGTATGAACTAGATATTATAATCAGTGCCAATCCTTTTATGTAGCATATTCCAATGTGGGTCCTAAAATGTCAAATATTGGAGAAGAACGTGATTTTTGTCACTGTGATCATAGACCTTAATGCCTGCCATCCTACTTGGTAAGTTCTCTGCATTTTGATTTTCTTTCTATCAAGTGATGTTCTTAATTAATATTTATGTGCTTTAATCTTTACGTCGTTTCCATGTATTCATCCTTGGGTCAATAGATGTAATTGGCTTTTACAGGAGGTGGCTGAGAGTCCATACAAGATGAGGATCTCAAACCCACATTTATGGCTTGTTCTTCAATATCTTCTTTTGTTTGTGCATTTTTATAGAAGGTATAACTGTAGCTTTGTTTACATTGATGGAACTCTTAAGCTGAGTTTTATCCGCTTCGTATTTGTTATAGGATCAAGAGTAAAACTTAAGATGGACCACAATTTTTTGCAGTTTTGCTGATAGGGGTGGCAAAGGAATGGGTTTTTATTTGAGTTTCACATTGCTATGCTATTTTTCCCCACTTTGCTGCACCTTGTGATTTTTTGGTCTTTGAATTGGTGCTTTCTTTGGATTTTGAATGGAATAACTGTTAAATAAGTATGTTGTTTACATTGATTTCGTTTTAATAATTGGACGTTGTTTTTCCAACTTCCAGTCTTATTTATCAACTGGTGGAACAAGACTATGAAGGACAGGTGTATTTTTCACTTGCTTACACTTACATATTATTTCTGTTATTGCTTAAGTGTATTTATTTGTCTTTTTGACTAATTCATATTGTCAAATCGGTTGACACTTGGGTGGTTGTAGGGACAGTGCAGAAATTGCTCACAAATTGTGATTGGTGCTACTTGGGATGTTCAATATGCGCAAAGAAGGTTTATTTTGAGAGGGATGTAGCCAAATGCAAGTTCTGCCGTGACAAAGGACCAATATTTGCTATTCCAGGTAAATAAAGCTAATGGCATTTATTTTAAAGGTGTTACTATATGTAAAATTGTTAAAAACGAAGCATTTATATAAGTTGGCTCTAAGGACAGATTTAATCATTACAAATCTACAGGTATTGTGTACAGGTTGAGGTTAAAGATCACACTGACATAACTGAGTTTGTTGTGTGGGATCATGAAGCTTTTCGATGGATTAACAAGTCTGCAGCAGATGTTAAACAAGAGGCAGAACAGGTATACAACTCTTTAAGCAGCATAGAATATGTATTGACATTATTTTCGAATACAGTATTGTGTCTTGAGTTACTTCAAAGTGAATCTGTAACGCATCTGTTATAAGTGCTCAACTGCTTCACTTTAATTTGTATAATGGTAAAGACTATAAAATAAAAAGTAAATACATTGAAAAGATTATTTGAAGAAACAGGATAATAAATAAACAGATATTAAATTATTACATTGGCAAACTTTTATAGGCTGGAGAGTTGCCTGGTATACCCCCTGCTGCCCTTGACATCTTCTTGGGTAAAACTTTCCTCTTCAAGATTAAGACTGAGTTGAGCCACAATGCTAGGATCTCTTAGAGCTTTACAGTCCAGAAAATGAATGACAATGAGCAATTGATCAAGAACTTTAAGGCAAATCTTGAAACGCCTCAAGTATTTGAAATTATTTTGTTTGTCTTATTGTCTACACATGATTATTCCACCAAGTTGTTATAAGTCTTATGACTTACACCTTAAATTTAAGGATTCTGTTGAGATGCCCAACTATGATTTAGAGGTCAACGAAAATTGAAAAGTCCAGCTTTTGAGAATGTAAGTTTTTTTCTTTACCTTGAGCTGATTGTCGTCATACAAGAAATATGTTTCATGAACCTGAACTTGAGGGAACTTAAATAATAAATGGTGAGCCTATTATGATTTCAGGATTCTGTATCAATGATGAGTGAAATTGATCCTGATACCATGCTGACAATAGATGAAACTCCAGTCAAGAGGTCTATGTTTTCTCATGATTTGGAACATATAGACTTAGCTGACCTCATTCCACCACAGGTCTCTTCTTCCAAGGAACTCAAACGTGTCAAGATAGAATGATCATTGGAGTCTAACAATTCTTTGGAATTGTAATAAGTGATATAACTGCTGAAGCATCTTCAACCAATGAGCTTTATTTTCAGAGTGTTGTATTTTGTTGATTTTGGTGTGATTTTGCATGTTCCACCCATTGAAGAGCATGGTGCACCATATATCACTAGAAACTATTAGCATTTTGGAGTTTAGTACTAGACACAATGTACTATTAAACCATCGGCTATTATGTCCTTTTGATGCCATCATTTTACTTTTATGCTCTTATGACATTGTTGAATGTATGATGTTTGTGAGTTATATACTTTCATTTGATGGTGGTATTTTAACATTATCTATATATATTCTATATAAGTTAGTAACTACATACTCACTTTGTTAATTTCCAGTTGTTGCATACTCTGTTGTTATTAATTTTTTTTAAATATTTGTAGAGTAGCTTAAGCGATGGAGCAAAGAGATGGATCAGGCAGAACAAAGACTATGTCCACTCCTTGGGGTCTTTGGCCAATGTAAAGTACTGATTTTTTTTTTTTTAAGTAAAGTAATGGTATGTGTTGCTTGATTCGGTGGTATTTGTGTTGTGCCTAATTATAATTTACATATTTTTCACAAAAAATTGGGAGAAAAGGGTGGTTTGATATGAGTTTTATGATATATTATGCTGTAGTTTTACATATTGTTTTGGCTTCAATCATTGTTTCTGAATCACAAACACTAGGTATAGGAGCTTTGGGCTAAAACTTGGCATTTATTTTACTTGCCTTTGTTAACAACAAAACTGCATGTTACATGTTTGATGTAATGCTTAAAGATTTGGTTTTTAAGGTACCCATGTCTATATTGAAAGGTTTGAGTTGTGTTCATCACTTGGCATCTATTTTTTTTTTGCCTTTGCCTAAACACAGAAATGAATGTTACATGATTGATGTAATGCTAAAAAGGTTTACTTTGTATTGACTTTCAATGATTGAATGTCTCGTAAATAAGAGCTTTGTCTTCTTGCACTGTCTGTCTACAATTGTAAGATTAGAAAATTTTCATGAAAGGCAATGGTTGGTGTAGAAATTGCAAATTAATTTGGTGAATGATACTGATACTATAATGTTAATGCTTACCTATTTAAACAAATGAACTAGCATAGTAAAAGGTCATAAAATTTGGATAACGAATTTAAATATTTTTTTTATTAGTACAAGTAAATTGTGTTTCTCAACCTCCATTTTATTTTTCTCATAAATAACCATTTTTAAGTTTGTTCATGCCACTGAGTAAATTTTTTTGGCAAATATAGATTTTAGATAAGGCGTGCTATCTAATTATATGTTACTTCTGAAGATAAGTTTTCTATTTAGAGAGTATTTGAAGGATGAGCCTTGGTTGTTGCTTTTGTGTAACAATCTTAAGTATGGCCTTTCAAAATGGCATATTATAATGATTTGACTTTTATACATTCCTCATACTTTTATTGCTTAGTAACTGTTTTTATTTTCTGTGAAAAAGATTTTTTCACCTGCATGCTTGATTTATATTCATCCTACCCTGCTTCAAAAACTGAAATTGAACAAGATGTTGTAGACTATGCATCAATGCAAGTTCTTCTGCTTTAGACCAGAGGAAGCAATTTTTCAAAGTGCACCTCAAAGTACGTTCTTCCTTGCTGGCAAAGATTTATCATCTATGGCAAAGAGATCTTCATAATCTGCTCGAGAATTGCGTGTAAAATCAGGAAAGTATACTGTAGTTTTATGATTTTGAATCTTGAACAGAGTATTATTGTTACCTGTGTTCTAAACCTTTGGTAAAATACTTTGGGACTGATACAATATCATTTTTTCAAGCAATTGTTGAGGAGGTGCTATGTGATAACGTGGTGTTAAGTTCTAAAACTTTTATTCCAGTCGCTGCTAATAGTTTTAATCATTGGTTTGTTTGAAGGGATCTCAGACTGATAGAAAGGGAATATGTTCAATTGCTTTTGGATTTGGACATCAGAACGTAGATTGATATAGCAAGGGAATTTGTAAACTTTTGTTTGATTACTTTTGGGTTTTGAATTTGTTTGATTGTTTCATTTGCTTCCCAAGTTGTTTGATGCAGTTGGATTTTTGAGTATTGATTCTTCGTGTCTGTGCCTGTTCTGCATTAGAGTTACTTTTATCTCTTACTATTTCATTCTAAATCTCTCTTCATCTTCTTTGTGGTGTAAGGATGAAGGTGCAGATAGTAAATTCCTAGTTAAGCTCCCCTAGCCAGCCATATTCTTCGAGAGAAGCTCTTACTCAAGCACAGCCTTCTATGATTTCCCAAGTACTTCCTGCGGATATGGGAACTGGGAAGACAAGTTTGATTCTTACATTTGTCAAAGGCCAATTTTCTGAGCACCGAGTTATTGCTATTGTTTTTTCTTACTTTGTTATTTTGATTTTCCTTATGCCTCCTCACATCATCGTAGTGTATTATGTTTAATGTATGTGTAATTTGCAGGAATCAACAATTGGAGCAGCATTCCTCGAGAGAAGCCCTGACACAAGCGCAGTCTTCTATGATTTCCCAGGTACTTCCTGGGGATATGGGAACAGGGAAGACAAGTTTGATTCTTACATTTGTCAAAGGCCAATTTTCTGAGCACCGAGTTACTGCTATTGTTTTTTCTTACTTTGTTATTTTGATTTTTCTTTATGCCTCCTCACATCATGGTAGTGTATTATTATCTTTAACATATGTGTAATTTGCAGGAATCAACAATTGGTGCAGCATTCTTCACTCAGGTTTTGCCTTTTATTTTGTTATGAATATCTTAGAAGTGTTTTCTGCTGTGAGTTGAAGCTCAAAATTAAAGGTATTCATAAGAAGTAGTTAATGATTAACATGTATTAAAGACTATGTACTTGAGTTGTTATCTGGTTTGACTTTAAAAATGACTTTTCAATGAAAACTCAGGCTACAATAAGTGATTGCTTAAATGGAAACGCACAAGTCATGCAGTTAAGTTGTGTTTGGTGCCTTATAATGATGCTCCAATATGTATACACAACAATCTCTTTGATTTGTTTCATGCAATTTTAATTTTGAGACTAGAGACTTCTCCATCTCTACTAGCCTATAGGTCTCTTTTGTTCTTCTACTAGACCAGAGGCCATAAATCTCGTGTTCTCTTCTGTGCTCTTTTTTAAATAGTCGATTATATTGCTGATGGTGCTCTTTGGATTGAAGGCTGACACATTTCTGCTAGGACCATTCTTTGCTATGTTATTTGTCTTTCAAAGCTTAGTAAGAAAATAATGGAAATGAGTTATAGGAAAAAAAAATTGGGTTGTCTATATACAAGTCCAGGCGATTGTGATCTTATATTGATACTCTCATACCTATATGTTTGCTTTTTACATTAGAAAAGTTCAAGTGCTGATGTGCTAAGTTATGGGGTCTGTATAATTTTATTTTTTTTAAAGAAATTTGTATTCGCAGGCTGAGAACTTATTTGTTACATCCTCTCCAATCCTCAGCTTTGTCAGGTAGGTTGCTTCAACATGTTTGTGATTCTTGGATCTATGGATACTTAGGATGTAATAACAATACTAATAACATGTTGACTGCATAGTTGAGATGTACTGACTGTTTAAAATGATGGTCATTGTGCTTGGGTAATTCCTCTTCCCTCCATTTGAGCTTCATTTTCCAAACTAAAAGTTCCTATGTTTGATTACCAAAGATTATTTTTTTCCCTTAACTTGAATTATGAAATTCTGAATCTCATACAAAAATGAAATTCTTTGTGACAAAGCATATATCTTTCGTGAATTATGAAGTTCTCTCCCCTCCTCATATTCATAGATTAACAGATTAATTTTTTTTGTGACAAAGCATATATCTTTCGTGAATTATGAAGTTCTCTCCCCTCCTCATATTCATATATCCATATCTTAATAAGTCTATTCATATCTGCTCATAAAAATGTACTTATAAGCTTACATATCTTAATGTTTCTCCTTTGCCTTCTATTGGTTGGGCACATCTTTTGTGATGGATATGCATGTTCATGTCAGCTGCATCTCATATGTGTATATGAGTTTGAGGCACTCTTTTGTATTGGAATGACGTACTCTTTTGTATTGGAATGAGGCACTCTTGACTGTAATTTTTTGCAACATGTCTAAAGAACACCTGTTTCTCCATCCATGATTAGGCAAAGATTTGCAGAAGTCTCTTTGTTTCTAAGGTTTTGCTTCAATTATGACTAATATAGTAAACTCCCTCATGAAGGTAGATGCAACAATAGTCACAGGATCATGGCAAATTAACTTGGAGAGCAGTACCAACACGAGGACAATTTTGCTTGAAAGGAGTAAGCATATTTTTTGGCGCATTGAGCATTTTATAGTGATAAATAAGAGTTTGTATTGTAGTTGAATATGACAGTCCACATAAGTTGAAAACAATGCCAATGAGTACAGCCAATAACTAGAAAAGTGCCCCTCTATTTGCCAGTTTGCCTTTACCTATCCACCATTTTTTTCTCTCTTTTCCCCGCTAATTTAATCTAGGCCTTCTACAATCAGCTACAGGAGCCTGTGATACAGCTGAAGTGATAGGCTGTTTACATATCCCACAATCTCAAACATCATATAGTAGTGGAAAATCTGTCGTGTTTGTCCAATGATAGCTCTGGCATTTTAATATTTGTATATTATATACAAGCTTTACCAGAGTTTTTCAAGGATTGGTTGATGTGACCAGGGTTGTGACAGCAGAACGTACATATCTAATGTGTCCAAGGTGTGTAAAAAACAACACCTTTTAAAATAAGGAAAGCAACACTTAATGTTTGGGTAAATGATAAGAAAAACACATGCAAGAAAACAAACTTCATATTTTGACAAACACCAGGTAAGTAATGTTGATTTTCAGATTTCTCAGAATTGAGCTGTTTGTCTCTCTCTCTCTTAGCCTCATCCAATTACCCTTATTATTAGATCTCACCAGGTATTGTCCTAATTTTTACCCTGTTATCTTATGTGTTTGGATGGCTTTCACAACTTCGGCCTTGTTGCAGGATGATGGGGTGGTGAGCAACAAAGAGAAATAAAGTAGAATCTAACACATGAAGGAAACAATCTCGATAGTATTCATAGGTAGGATGCATTCTTCTTTTCCAATCCTTCATTCTTTTGGTGGTGGATATGTTATTAACTATTGGCACGCACAATTTCTGAGCATCAAATCTTGTTGGCCAGTTCATTATCCTTTTTCACAGCCATGTAAACTGCCAAACTGCCAAACTCATAGATTGGATGTTTTTATACATGCCTGCATGTTTCTTTATTGATTTGCACATGTTTTTTTATATCAGGTTCTTGGATTTGGCGAGTACATTTGAAGAAGTTTATGCAGCATACAAACAACACAAGCTGGAGACCAAGGTAATTTTTAATGTTAATGCCCCATGTGCATGTTGAATTAATTGGACGGTAAACTTTATGAGTTCTAACAAAAGTATGGTAAACTTTGTTTTTCGTTAGTATCACTAATGCCCCTAGCATGATGCAAGTGCTATCTGAGTCAAGCTTTGAGAAAAGTGTTTTTTTTTTGGATGGTAAACTAATACAAGTGCTGGTCTTTAGTGCTATTTGTGTTTTTATTTAGTACCACTAACTGCTAGAATTTTTTTTTTTTTTGCAATTGATCATTAGTCTTTGACTTCCAATTCTAAATAATCAGATATAGAGCTGTCTGAATCTATTGTCTTTAGCACTGCAAACTGCCTTATTGAAATGATTTTAATAAATAATTGGTGGATTTCCCAGTCCTTCTCTCAACCATGTCACTATTTATGTTTTTAACTGCTAGAACGATGATTTGATTTCCTTTTATGATTATATGAATTCCAATGAACACTTTATTTCCCCAATACACTGGACAAACAAGCATTAGAAAATGACCATCGCCTGTACACTACTTGGTGCTTACTAATATATCTATAATACCACTCAAGGTCATCGCCAATGCCTTACCAGCATTAACCAACCCACTGTGGCATGGTATTTGTTGCTCGAGTGGCTGGTCTTCTAAAACTACTGAGTATTTCACTGAAAACATTGATACCAGCCAACAAATAAAAAGGAATAATTAGAATGGGGGTAAAAAAACCCAAATAAAATGCAAGCACAATACTCTGAATTATCTAAGTAACATAACTTGTATCATACCTGCCTACTTAGTCGAAGTGAAGGCCCTGTTACTGCAGACCTTTTTGTTTCCTTTTAAATTTAGTACAGCTTAAGTTTTCATGTGGCTTATGCATTAATAAAATATGAAATGAAATAGGCAGAATACTCCCACTTGGAAAAAAAGATTAGCCTATACATTGGAAGACGGATACATCTACAAAGCCACTTATGGTGACATCTGAAATGATCGCTGGTGTGTGACTATAACTTTCTGTTCATGTTACCACTGCGATGAACCGCTTTCTTAACTGGCAACGTTATCCTTATCATTTTTGCAAATTTTAAACCTTTCTCCTTTTCTACCACTGCAACGGACGAGGGAAGGTGTTAGATGGTTTTGTTTTATTTTAATAATATTTCCAGTCCGTTTTCAGTTTTCTCTAAACCACTTTGTTATCAGGTCAGATGTTTTCCTTCATTGTAGGACATTATTATTTTATTTTATTTCTTTCTTCAATCCTTCCTCCTCCTTAAACGACTCTTTACCTCTTTCAATTTTCTCTCTATTTTGGTTATTTTTTATTTGGGTGGCGAACAAGCCTTGCTGTGAATATGGGTTTTTTTTCCATGGAGGTTTCGATGATTTGGAGGTCATAAAGGGTTTAAAATAGACTAAAAGTTCCACCCCCATGAATCTCTGTCAGAATTGTTTCAACTTTCAAGCAATTGTCTAGGACCATTATATGAATAAATCTAACATTAGAGAAAATTGAGCAATACAGTATTGGATTGAAACTGGAGTAAGCCACTTCCTCCAACACCCCCCTCTAACAATCAAAGAAATAAAGGTTTTCTACTTTGTAATTTTTTTTACAAGCACTTATTGCTCTGCATAGTTAAGTTATCCCCTTTTTTATTGGGTTGCCCCCCTTACCATTTATTTGCATTTATAAATGCATGAAAAATTATGTTCTTTCTCCATTTGTAGGGGAAGCTGTACATGATAATATAAATCTGTCAAACTTTTGATCAGATATTTAAAGATCATCTTGATGGCATGTATGTCCTTTCCCCTGTTATTTAGTCTATATAATGAGTTAACATGTAATTCTTTCATCTAAGACATCCAATTTGAACTTGGAAATGATTGAATGTCTACAAATGGCCTGGTGGTGAGAAAATTTACCAAGTATTTGATAATGAATTTCTAGCAGCTCTAAAAAGGCTGCAGTTTGACAAACATCTATTGATCACTGTGTGAAAGCTAATAAAATGAAGCAAATGAATATCAACCTCATCTCATTGCTCTTGAGCAAGGATACTGCCATCTTATTGAATCGTTCATAGTATCAATTACAGGCCTTTTTAAAGCAGCTGCTGATGCGGTATATATTTATATACAAAAATAGTAAATACTTTTCCATTAGTTACAATTTGTAACATGTTCTTTTAAAGAAATTATGTTTGAGAAATTTGTAACTGACTACTTCCTCCATGTTTTTTTGACATGAGTAACTGAAAAATCAAATTGACACTGACATTACTTAGGCTTAAGGAAAATTTGCATTTCTTTGCCTGACAAAGTTTACGTCTCTGAAATTTTAGTTTGGACTGCTTTATTATAAGGCAAATACGAAGTCAATTTTGAAAAATTATCTTGATATGCATTTCTCTTGTGTTATGAGTTATTCACTTAATATCTTACTTTTATAATGTTTCAGATTCATGGAATTTTGAAGGATTTGATTATCAAGTCTATGAGGGAGACGATGGCAAGTAGCAAATTGCTTATTTTATCTTTTGTGTATATAGTTCTATACATGTTTAAGCCTGCAAATGAGTAGACAATATGGGTTGCAAACAAAGTATTTTTATGTGGATTCCACCTCACGGCACTGCAAACGATGTATTTTTATGTGGATTCCACCTTATCACAGCTTATTTTATTTTATGTGGATTCCACCTCATGGCACTGTAGACAATGTATTTTTCTCTGCTGTGCTCTCTCTCTCTCTCTCTCTCTCTCTCTCTCTCTCTCTTTTTTTTTGCTTTCTGTTGTTCCAAATGGATTTCTTATCTCATTTGTACTTCTCATATTTCATAAAAAAATTACACGAGTTATTCCATATTTGATAGACGGGCGTTATTATTTCATTAAAAAAATCAACATGAGTTATTTGTTATTTTTACTACTGTATTTGTGATGAATGAAGGGCGATGCTCAGCAAATGACTGTAATATGGGCTGTTTCTATATTTGATATTCAGAAAGAATGCAGAGTTAGTGTATTGAGTTCTTTGACTGTTATATTCTGTATTTGATTTAGAGGATGTCCTGTTCTATTTTTTTTATACAACTTCTTGTCTGTGTGTGTATATAACTTGCAGAATTTTGGAACAATTTTGGTATATTTGTTTTCTAATATTAAGTTGCTTGAGTTTTGTCATCTCTAAAGGTAGTTCCCTATAAAGGCTATTGTTGTACACAAGGATATGGTCAAGACTCAGATCTTCCAAATGCTAAGTACTGGCATTTTCTTGTCAAATGATTAGAAAACCATACAAGATCGTATAAGTCATTGAGCATTCCCAATTCACTAGGAAGTTGACATCAAGTTTCAGGATATTAAACAGTAGAAGTTTACCTAAACTTAATAAGATAATGTGGACTAGGAAATTGCCTAAAGTTCTCAATTCACTAGAATCATAAAGTTGAGGCTTTTATATCCTAAAGTAGGCCTCTGAATGATTATTCATTTCTCAGATCTTTTGTCAATGTTTTTCATGGTGATGGATTTCTTTGGCATCTATGAGTATGCTTAGTCATATTAGCTTGCCCATATAGAAGAAGATAGAAAGCAGGTGATCAAAAAATGATGCTAATCTTTATTGAGATAATAATTCTATACTATGGAGCTGTGTTTTAAAGGTTCATTTTCCTGTTGAACCTGTTCCACTATGTGCTATTAATGAATGTGGATAGCATTAGAGGTGTCATATATGACTTCAATGTTGTTTTGAAAAACATAAAAGGCACCATTCACGTCTAGACTTAGATTTAAGCAACTTCAACTATCCAATTAATTGTGATAACTGATAAGTATTGACTGGAGGAAGAAAGATCCTCTTATAATTGTCATTCACATTGACTCTTGGCATAAATCATTTATCAAGATTTCATGGAGTAAGATTTCATGGAGTAAGCAATGGCTCTGTACCATGATTTGCATTAAATTGTTGCATTCCAAAATTCATATATAGCAAAGGCTTACCAATTGAATATGCTATGAATGTCCAACCTACAAAAAAAGGAGTTTAGAGATGGTTTTGGGTCTTAGCTCAACCTACAAAAAAGAGTTTGGAGATGGCTTTGAGTGACTTTGATGGGATGGAAATAAATGATGCTTCTATGAAACAAAAGTTGAAGTTGAACGTGGAAGTTGAACCTGTTGGGTGAAAGAAATTCGAGCAAGGAGCTAACATAGAAGAAATCTTACTGTTTTGAACAGACGTGGATGCGGGTTGAAAGATGTGAGGAGATAATTCGTAATAATTGGGAAAACTTAGAAGCAAATGGTACCATTGGTATTGTTATTTCCAAAATTTCCTTGGTGGAACGTAAACTAAAAACTTGAAATAGCACACCAGTTTCACATTTGAGAAAAAAAGGCCAAAGTACTTTAGCGCATTATTCAAGAGAGTTATTCGAAAAGGTCATTTCAGTGTGACATGTTTTTCAAGACCCATTGAATAGACTAAAGAGGATTATTCGTATGTGACGATTTCGATTATAATAAAAAAAGGTTCAGAATGTCATTTTTTCGATTATAATCGAAACGGTCCAGAACGTCATGTTTTCGATTCTAATCGAAAAAGGTGAAAAATGACATGTTTTCTATTTTAATTGAAAAATCTCATAATGATATATTTTTTATTCTAATTGAAAAGGTTCAAAATAACATGTATTCTGATATGGAATCGAAAGTATTATTTTTTATATCAAATCAAAACAATCATTTCCATGACTTCAAGTTTATTACAATTTTGATTTTAATAAAATTAGAGAATGTGCATGAATAAATTTATATTATATATAAAAAAATCAAACAATACTTAACTATTTTAAAATAATCTTAATTATTTAATAACTAAAATACACACAAAGTAAATTAAATACATTCGTACATTACACGAGTCTCTTACTAGTAAAAATACATAAAAGGAAGAGACATTGAAAATCAGTATGAGATAGCTCCAAATCAACCACCACTTTCAAAAAATCGTACACGACACCCATACCACTCTCTGTTACATTCTCTAACCCACTTACTCAACAGAATGATACACAATTTTATTGTGCAAAAACCATTTCACAAATCGTTATATGGTGGTAGAACGTTTAGAATGACTTGTTGTAATAGCCTTTGTCCTACGCTTCATAGACTCTGCTCCCTCCCCTCTATCCTACGCTTCATTGACTTGTCACTTAGCAGCAGAGTGTCTCAGTATATTTTCAAGGTTGGAGACACAACTTCCTGCAAAACTCACCAACCCTCAAATCTATACCTAAGACCTATTTTTAACTTTTTAAGTAACACAAATGCAATATATATAAACGGGATTTGTGTTCATCTACTGCTGCCACTTACACATTGGAACAAACCAACAACTACACGTGGGACATTCCATCTTACACATGTGGGAAAAGAATGCCCCATATATAGTGAACTAAAAAGGAGCGAAATGAATGAGAAGTCTCCATGTGTATATGAATAGAATGTTGCAAAGTAGAATTTAACGTTCTGTAGTTGTATAGTTTATAAATATTAAAATTTTAATTTATTAAATAATTTAGAAATAAATATATTTTTATTTATGTATTTAAAATATAAATTTATTCTAAAAAAATTGATATACACAGTAAAGGAGAAAAAAAAATTATTCAATATAAATGAAATCGGTTAACACGTGACAACTTTACAATAGAGGAAAAGTATATGCCTAAAAAAAACTGAAAAAGCATGGAAGCATACAGTAAATAAACAGTACAAATTCACTCTCTCTATAAATGCAAGCAATGAAGTTTCACTTCCCCCTATAACCAAAAAAAAAAGTTTCACTTCCCCCAACGCGCGTGTACTTCCAAACACTCGAAGCCTATAACACGACCAAATAATAGCAACGCCCCAATCGTATTAACTCCACAGTCTCCACCTAATTTAGAGTGTCAAACGCAACAACAGTTTCTCAATTTCTTTTTTTTTTTTATTTAAGAGCTTGTAATTAAAGGAGTCAACTTTTATGGGTGGATAAAAAAGACCGAATGACAATAGGAAAAAATGAAAACCTCTTGCAATTAATGAGGATACGACACGTGTTTATAATAAATAGTAAAAGAAACAAGAAAAGTAAAGGGTCCTTAGTTGTATTGTTTTTTTTTTTATCAACCCTTAATTGTATTGTTTATAGATAGATAGATAGATAGATTGCTAAAATGCTGATTAACACTATATTTTACTCCTTTTAATATCATTTAGGTAATCACCATGCTAGTTTCACTTTTCACATAGCATAATTGGACTGTTAATTTTTCTTGTGATTCCCTTGTTGCCAAGCCTAGCGGAAAGGTACAAGTGGCTTGATCCAGGCTTGAGCTTTCGTGTTAACTAAAACTAGAACTAGAATAAAACGCTGTGGGATGTATGAAATTATTAAAAATATAATATATAATAATTATGTTTTCATTATATAAAAATATATTTATAATTTTCATAAGTGATTATGAGTGATGTATATGTAATTTTTGTTTTTATATTTTTTAAACTTTTGTTAATATGATAATAATATCAAAATTCAAATAATATTGATAATACAATTTAAAATTATCACATGACAAAATTTTATAAAACAATACTTTTTTATATATATTATTATTACATTAATTAATTGATTGATTTAAGATGAAAAACTAACTAAAAAATAACAAAATAAAATTCCTCGATTCCTAAAGAATATAAGAAACACATAATTGGATAGAAAATGTTACTCACATATCAATATCATCAGCATCTATTTCACATTTAATTATGTGATAAAATTAAAATATAAGTGTATAAAAAATAAAGTGAGTTAAATTATAACAAAATGATAAAAGTTATAAAAATGTGAGGTAATGCAAATGAAAGTATATGAAAATAACATTATATGGCTTGTGACTTGTGAGTGCGTTCATCTTCTTTGATCACAAATTATGATTGGATATAACTTGTGACTTGGGAGTGTGACAATTTTTTTTTAATTGAATGAACTTTCATTGTAAATATATTTTATATTATCATTTAATTATAAATTATTACATCATAAAATATTTTTAACTTTTATAATAATTAATTATGATAATATATAATTAATTAATAATGTAAAATTTTTATATTAATAATATATTAAAATTACTTTTTTATATTATTATAAAAGATAATTTGTAATGAAAATATTCATCATCAAATTATATCAAAAAAATTTAATATTATATTTAAAAAGCCCATGAAAAATTCACGTTTGCAGCCTCACAGTTAATAGTATTTTACTCTGATTGATAAAATTTTCATGATCTTGTTTGTTTGATAAAATCCAATTTACTCCGTCCTTCAATTAAATTTGTTGATCTAACTAATCAATTAAACACATACAACATCAGAGCTTCTTTGGCTAAATCAACTGATTGATCTTGTGGAAATTTTTATTCTAATTCTGATTGAGATATTGATAATTGGCTGCTATCTAATTGCTTCTCGGTTTGATACGTAGTACACGAGTTCTGTATCGAGTTCAGTTTTCTTTTTTCTTTTCTTAAATGCTAATAAATATTGCTCTTTGCAAGTAAGTTGTTGTAATTATTATAAAAAAAACATGACATGAAAGGTGTTGGAATATGCCACAGCATATTCTTAGTCTAAATCACTGTCCTAGAGACTATTCAGTACGTCATACGAAAGTCCAAAAACTTTTCACCAATTCTCTAATTTATGTGGGAGCATCTTTCATGTGGGAGCATCTTTCAAACAGCAATTATAAGCATCTGAATTATTGGTGCAGAGCCAGCTAAGAATTCCACCAATACGAATTTTCCAAGTTATTTCCAAGACCATGTGAGCATGTCAAGTCAAGTCAATTTCTATTGCTAATAAATTATGAGCGCCTCACCATATATACTTAATAGAAGAACCGAGTTCAGTACAAAATCTGCAACCATTTTCTCTCCTCAAATCTGATCACATATTCCTCTGCTAGCATTTTCTCTCCTCTAATCTGATCACGTATTCTTCTTCTTGAGATCATGGCAGAAGCACTTGTGGGTGGAGCTTTTCTCTCTGGTTTTATTAATGTTCTTTTCGACAGGTTCCTCTCACCTGAGGCTGCCAACTTGATCCTAGGCAAGAAACTTGACCAAGAGTTGCTTGAAAGGTTGAAGACTGCTCTGTGTGCCGCCGAAGCTTTGCTTATTGATGCAGAACGGAAACAATTCCATAACCCAAGGGTGAAGAAGTGGATGGATAGTCTCAAAGATGCTGTGTATGAGGCTGATGATTTACTGGACCATGTTTTTACTAAAGCTGCTACTCAAAAGGAGGTAAGTAACTTTTTGCCTCGCTTTCTCAATTTTAAAGATAGGGAGATGGTAAATAAGATGGAAGAGATCGTTAGAAAAATAGAAGCTATTGAACAACGCAAATATATCCTTGATCTCAAAGAGATTCGCATGGAGAGCATGTCATGGAAAACTTCATCAACATCTCTAGTAAAAGGGAATATATATGGCAGGGAAAATGACCAAGATGCCATAATCAAAATATTAAATGACAACAGTGAAGATAAACTATCTGTGATTCCTATTGTGGGCTTAGGTGGGGTTGGGAAAACCACTTTAGCCCAATGGGTGTATAGTAATGAGGATTTGATGAAGGAGTTTGATTTGAAAGCATGGGTTTGTGTTTCTGAAGAATTCGATGTTGTTAAGATTACAAAGACTATAATAGAGGCAGTTACTTCTAGATCTTGTGATATGAAGGATTTAAATTTACTTCAACTTGATTTGAAGGAAAAGCTGAGAGGAAAGAAGTTCTTTATTGTTCTGGATGATGTTTGGAGTGATGATCGTCATAGTTGGGATAATCTTCAAAAACCTTTTCAATACGGGGCTATGGGAAGTAAAATTCTTGTAACAACTCGTATCAAAGATGTCGCTTCTGTAATCCAAACTTGTCTCCCTTACCATCTCAATCTCAGTGAGTTGTCTGATGAATATTGTTGGTCAGTGTTTGCGGACAATGCACGTTTTCCAAAATCTAATGGGGATTCGACTCTAGAAGAAATTGGTAGAAAGATTGTTCAGAAGTGTAAGGGATTACCTTTAGCTGCAGAAACACTTGGAGGACTACTCCAAGGAAAGCAAGATATCGAGGATTGGAATATTATATTGACGAGTGACATTTGGGAGTTTTCTGTAAAAGAAAGTAAAGTTATTCCAGCCTTGTTAATAAGTTATTACCATCTCCCCCCACATTTAAAGCGTTGCTTTATTTATTGTTCATTGTATCCTAAGGATTATGAATTTGATAAAGATGAATTAATCTTATTGTGGATGGCAGAAGATCTTTTACGACCACCAAAGAAAGGAGAAACTTTGGAAAAAGTTGGTTATGAGTGTTTTGATGATTTAGCGTCGAGATTATTTTTTAAACAATGTAGTACTTATAACAAGTCTTTTGTGATGCATGATCTCCTGCATGACTTAGCAATATTCGTTGCTGGTGACTTCTATTTTAGACTAGAAGAACTTGGTAAAGCAGATGAGATTAGTAATCAGACTCGTCATTTGTCATATGGAAGGTTAAGCCATCCGATCTCTAACAGTTTTGATGCCGTTGGTAGAGTAAAATCTTTGAGGACATTGTTGCCAATCGGTTTGTCAACTCCTTCATTCAGCATTGAAAGCATGGCATTTATGATACCATCAAAGTTTAAGTACTTAAGAGTTTTGTCATTTCGTTCCTTTTGGGAACTTGATGCACTACCTGATTCAATAGGTGAATTGATTCATCTGCGTTACTTGAATCTCTCTTATACAAAGATCAAGGCATTACCAGAATCCTTGAGTAACTTGTACAATCTACAAACATTGAAGCTGTGTGATTGTCGTAAGCTGACTATGCTGCCCAATGGCATGCAAAATCTTGTGAATTTGCGACATCTTGATATTAGTGGAACTTTTTTAGAAGAGATGCCTCGAGGAATGAGCAAATTAAAACATTTGCACCTTTTAAGTGACTTTATTGTGGGTGAGCTTGAAGAGAATGGAATCAAGGAATTAGGAGAACTTTCAAATCTTCATCGATCATTTCGGATAAGAAAATTGGAGAATGTTACCAATAGCAGTGAAGCATGGGAAGCGAAGATAATGCACAAGACGCACGTTAAGAAATTGCACGTCGAATGGTCTTCGGGTGATGATATGGTTCCAAACACACAAACTGAAAGAGATATATTTGACAAGTTACAACCTCACAAAGGCTTGAAAGTGCTAAGAATCAATAGGTACAAGGGTACAATATTTCCGGATTGGGTAGGGCAATCTTCCTACCACAATATGACTCGTGTATCTCTAGAGTCTTGCAACAATTGCTGTATGCTTCCTTCACTTGGACAACTACCATCTCTTAATTCCCTGAGGATTGAAGATTTTAAAGGGCTGAAGACTATTGATACCGAGTTTTACAAGAATGATGATGATCATTCTTCTTTGGCAACACCCTTTCCGTCCTTGGAGGATCTGTCATTTCGTAAAATGTCGAGTTGGGAGGTGTGGTGTTCGTCTGAGTCCAATGCTTTTCTTCAACTTAAGAACCTTACAATAAGGGATTGTCCCAGATTAACAGGAAATCTGCCTAATCACCTTCCTGCTTTGGAAACACTTGAAATTTATAGTTGCGATGAGCTTGTTTCTTCTCTCCCAAGGGCTCCCGCAATTCGCGAATTGAGTATATATAAAAGCGATAAAGTAGGGTTGGAAGAGATACCGCTTTCGCTGCAGTCTCTATCGATTGGAGGATGCCAGCTGGTGGAGTCCATGTTTCAGGCAATGACCATCAGCCAGCCAACTTGTCTCCGATCTTTAAATATCTCTAATTGTTCGTCTGCCATATCATTTCCGGGGGGTTGTATACCTGCTTCCATGAAACGACTGACAATCAGGGATTGTAGGAAACTAGAGTTCCCAAGGCAACAAAAACACGAGCTGTTAGAGTCACTTGAAATCTATAACAGCTGTGATTCAGTCACATCCTTCCCACTGGAGATCTTTCCAAATCTCAACTCTCTCAAACTCGGAAATTGTGAAAATCTGGAATCTCTTTCGGTGTCCCAGTCACAGGTTGCTGCTCTTCATTCTCTCGACATCTGTGACTGCCCCAATTTTGTGTCGTTCCCCAGAGAAGGATTGAATGCGCCCAGCATGACTTATTTCTGGCTCGTCCGATGCGACAAGTTGAAGTCATTGCCTTGTCACATGAATACTCTTTTCCCAAAGTTAGAGTCTCTTTGTATATCCAATTTCCCAGAAATTGAATTGTTTCCTGATGGGGGTTTGCCGCCTAACTTGTACTATCTTAATATCTGGGATTGCGAGAAACTATTGAGCAGCCTATCATCCATTGGCAAGCATGAGTGTCTCTCCATTCTTGAAATTGAAGGTCCATGTGATAATGTCAAGTCATTCCCGAAGGAGGGTTTGCTGCCTCAGCTTCCCTCCCTTACGACTCTGCATCTGTCTAAATTTTCAAGTCTGGAGACGTTGGAGTGCAAGGAGCTTCTCCACCTCACCTCCCTCGAAAATTTAACAATTTCAAGATGTCCGAAGCTGGAGAATATGACAGGAGAAAGGCTGCCTGCCTCTCTAATACAACTCTCCATCTCTGAAAGTCCTTTGCTGGAAGAACGGTGCAAGATGAAGCACCCACAAATTTGGCCCAAAATTTCCCACATCCGCGGCATTAATGTTTATGATAGATGGGTTTCGTGACCTATGATTCTCTCAACAGGTAATTGTCATGCATATGTCTTGCACATCATGTTATGATGATACCTCAATTTCATTCTGCTGCTCTATATACATCATTTGGTTGCTTGAGATTTTCCAGTGGATTTGTCTATTTGTTTTCTCTCTCTATTTCATTATGAGCATCTTATTCATGCCCATCAGATTTAGTTATAATGTTCAGATAGATGCCATGAGCTGCTTCTTACTATTTCTTTTTCTATCTTCTTAGGAAATCAGAGCACTCACCCAGCTGGACATTCCAACATTGTAGACTTTTATGGTAGTAAAATGGTAAACATTATCCTAGTTTATGACTTGGCGACCCCTTATGTGTGTGTGTGCCCATCTCGCTTCAATTAATAGATAGACTAAAATCTTATTTGGGTACCAAAATTTCTCACTCTAGTCCCTAAAAAATAATACGTTAATCCACCAGTCAATAACATGATAGAATTGTCCATGTGGGCTGTGAATTGTAACCTGGAACTGTTAACTGAAACAATGGATTGTGTATGGTACAAGTTTCCCATAATAGGCACAAAATGGTGTAGTTTTATTTTATTTTTTTTGTTTGCTTCACATAATACGAAACAGTTTAAGTCACAAGCACAAAGAAAAATTGAACTGTTTTGTATCTTTGATGGAGAAGTTGTTCTAGAACATAGTCCGTCGAGTTAGTTGATGGTGTCACATCACATTTAACTACCCATGTGGACAAATCTATTATGTTACTAAACTATATTTTGATGGAGGGATGAATAAAAAGTGAGTTTATTTTTCAAGGACTAGATTGGAGAATTTCGACTGTTAAGACTAATTGATAGAGTTCATTAGGTAGGGACAAAATAGGTTTTTAGTTTAAGAAATGCATTCACAAACTTACTGGTGCTTTAACCGAATCTGGTCATCCTGGTTTAATAAAGCAAGACTCCATGAAGGTTATGTTGTTTTAACAAAATCAACAAAATTTATTGTAAAAAATCTACTTTTCCATATTTTATTTGAGTTGGCTTATTTGAATAAAACAACTTCTGTTCCGAAAGGAATAGTCATATGCTTGCATAAGGTGAGCTCGAGAGCAAAATAGGATATAAAACCTATGGTAGATGGATGGTCATTCAAGTACTACTGTTTTTAACTGTTAAATGGCTTGATTAATTTTTTATTTTTCTCTTTTTTGTATGTAGGGACATCAAAGTGGCTAACTTGCTTGTTGATTTTGCTGGGATTGGGAATGTCAAGCTTGCTGGCTTTGGTTTGGTCAATCATGTTAGTTCTTAAACTTCCCCTTTAGTCCAACAGATAGTTTTTCTGTTCATACTCCTTCATGGAGATGATGGTGCTTTGAGTAAACTGATTATTTGCATTTTACATTTTGTTGTCATATCTTTTGTTGTAATTGAAAGATTCCTGGCAAAGGAATCTTTTGTTGTAATTGAAAGATTCGTCAGAAGAACTGCTAGCTTTAAATTATATTTGATATGGTGCTAAAATTTTGTAAACATTATATTTGATTAGAGATGTTCTTTTCTTTACCATTGGCATGACTTTCAGCCTGTTGGAAAAGATCTATTCACAGCACTTGTTGAAGGTCACTATAAGGTGAACACATTCATGTTGTTGTCCTTGTCTAGTATGTTATCTATCTGCAATGTTTTATTCACACCAAATGACTAATTGAATTTATGCAAACTGCAGAGTGTAATTATGTCTAAGGTTTGTGGAGCCTGATCTGGAACTATCTTTGGCACTTTTGGATCTAGAGGTATTGCCTGTAATGTGTTGTCATTGGATAGCACGCGATGTGCTTCTACACCATACTTAGTTGTCTTCATGAAACAGGCTGGCAAAAAACTTCTGCTTATTACCAACTCGGATTGTCATTATACACACAAAATGATGCAGCATTCATTTAATAGATTCCTTCCTTCCCAATGATATGGGGTGACGAGGTCTATTCGACATTGTACGTTCTCGTAAATTATTTCTACAATATATTTATTCTTGAAGAATTTTTTTTTAAAAATAAGTTATCCTCTTGACATTGGAGGAATGAAATATACTCAATAAACTCTTTATTATCATGCCCGAAATCAATAACCGCATCTTATTGTGAAATAAACCTTGTGTAAATCAATGTGGCTCTTGTTCGTGGGTAGGTAATTGTCTCAGATGAGAATTCTTCCAAACGTCACACCCCATGTATGAAGTGGCGACAGGCGAGGGTCATGTGTCCATGCTTCAAGGCTCAAACTGGTAATTGGTACTCCCTGTCCACATAGTATGACTCATTAGCTTTTTCACGAAGTTTAAGATGATTCTTATTTTCTAATAAAGAGCATCACATATTTCTACAAAGTTCTATTTAGAAGTTTAATATATTTTGAATACTACCCCTAACTTTTTTGAATTCAAAAGAAAACGTAAGGACAAATGGGAAAAATATTTATAATTTACTTCTTGTCTTTCAAAATGAGAAACACATTTTCAGACTTCCCAAAATGGAAAGTTCGCCTTAAAAATTGGGATAGAGGAAGCATTCTGCATTTCAACTCCTTTAACGTGGTCAAACAGGTTATGTATTTATATTTTGACATTCTCTATCTCAAATACATGTGTCACTGATAACCTTTATGTCTGCTTCTACCTCCTCCTTTACAAAATTAGGAATGGCGGATGAGTCACAGTCACATATTATAGACATGTTTGCTAATAGTTTGCAATTCACTAATCCAAAGTACGAAAGGACTAATAACTTTTTTAAGATGTATTAATATTTATCAAGCTCTGTACTGAGAAAAAAAAATTATCAAGCTCTTAGTTCCACATATGTTAGGATCAACCAGAAGTAATCATTGATTGTTTTCTATTGTTTTTGTCATGTTAATATATTGCTAAAATGCTGATTGACACTATCTTTTATTCCTTTTAATACCACTTAGGTAACCACGATGTTAGTTTCACTTTTCACATAGCATAATTGGGCTGCTAATTTTACTTGTGATTTCTACTGGCTTTATGCTGTGCTATACTTAGATTATCTTTTTAGATGATTTAAATACCTTGTATTGTACTTTTTTTTCCATCTTTTGCAGGCGGTTTGTTCTTAGGGAGAAGTGCTGGTTGAGAATTCCATAAATATGTATGGACATGAGATATTATACCTTGGTGACCATATTTACACTGACGTCAGTCAATCCAAAGTCCATTTGCGATGGCAAACAACATTCATGTGTTGGGAACTGGAAGAAGAGTTTTCTGATTTTGGCTTCAAGTTAGTATAATCAGTTTATGCTTCACTCAATTTTCTGATAATAGAAAGTTCAACTATGACCTCTCTAGAATTTCATTTTTTCTATTTAGTTAGAAAAAATTATATGGTCACTTGTTTTGAGAAAGAAAAAATTATATGTCTGCTTTTTAACTTGAAGCCAAAATGGCGTTTCTGCCTTCAGCAATTCTTTATGTTGAACCATATGTACTATACAGCAAATATGGTGCTTCAACTGGTTTACAGAGTTGAAAATGTCCTTGTGCTTTGTACAGTGTTAAAACTGTGGTACGGTGCCTTGATTCATAGCAGGAGTCACACAATCATTGGTGGAGCTTGTAAATTAGAAGGAGGTTGTAGGGGGGGGGGGGGGGGGTCTCTTTAACCTACTTCAGCTCGCTCTTCAGATAAGCACATGAAAATCTGGCCGAAGTTTTTCCATAAATGCAGCATTCGAATTAATAACTGATGCATTTTGAAATACATTAATGATTCATGAACACACTGGTGCATTAACAGAATGTGTCCATTCTGAACAAGGTAAGAAATCCATGAAGGTTCTGTTGCTTTAACAAAATCCGTTGTCAAATACTACTTTGTGGACATTTTTTTTGGGGGGAGGGGGGTGGGAATTGTTGATTCAGTATGGTTTTTGACTGTTTGGTGGTTTGTTTATTTCTTCCTTTTCTTGTTTGTATATAGGGATATCAAAGTGGCTAACTTGCTTGTCGATTCTGGTGGGAAGGTCAAGCTTCCTAGCTTTGGTTTCGCAAATCTTGTGAGATTTTAAACTTCAAGTCTAGTCTAATAGATAGTTTAACTGTTCACACTCCATGAAGAGGATAGTGATTTCACTGATTATTTGAATTTTACATTTTTGTTGTCATATCTTTTGCTGTTAGTGTTGAAAGATTCATGGAGAAGGAATCAGCATAGAAGTACAAGACTACAAGCTTCCAAAACAAAAGGCTCAAATTATTGTTCTGTAAATTCCTTTCTACTGGTTGAAATTTGCAATTGTTAGGCACTCATCAGAGAAAATTTAATTGTGCATGCCTATAGAAAGTTCTTTAAGAACAATTGATTAATTTGTTTCATTTTTTTTTACTAAAAAATCATTTCAATTTCTCTAGTTAGAAAACTTTTACGGCTTGAGCATGTAATTTATGTTGTGATGCGTTTACTTTAGACTCTAGCTGATGAAATAAGGTGTTCCTTGCAAGCCTAATTTGGATATTCCTTTTTGAATCTTGGTAACATTTTATACTCTTATTGGTTATTGCTGGCTCATTATAATATTCTTGGATTTGATATGAGTATCTATCTATCCTTATATTCAGCTAGAGTAACTTGGGATTTCTTTGTTCAACTGCTAGCTGGATTTGTAGCTGAACTCTACATGAAGGTAACTCCAAACTGGATGGCTCCAGAGGTATATTCTTATTCTACATTACTCTGATTTCTCATAGCATTTCTTATGGATACCTTCTCAATCAGCTTTTCCAGGAGAGCTCAAGAGATAACTGTTGTGGTCAAGAATTTGCGTTTGATATAGCAATTTGGGTTGCACAGTCATTAAAATGTGCATAGGGCAGCCTCTTTGGTGAGCTCATGAACAAGTAAGCACCTGCAGAATATTTTCTTTTGTCTTTTTACATTTTGTCCTGCAGAGCAGACCACTTGTGCAGTGTGCACTATTGGTATGGATTAACCCTGAATTAGATGATCTGATTGGTATTGGCCCCAATTTTCATTACAATAATTATTGGGAAGGAAATTTTATTCTGGGCTGATTTTTGTCACGTTAAAGATGAGATGGTAAAATTTGATCATGAGGGGTATTCTAATGTCCACTGTGGAGGTAGAAAGGAAGGCAATGATGCTGAACATGTGTGGTTCCTCCATTTATTAAATTACTCATATCCTCTTGTATTTATAATACAGGCTGCAATATTTTTTAAAGTTGGTACAAATGACACTCCAATACCTGAGACATTGTCATCAGAGGGTGAAGGTATCGAGATGCGATCAGACAAAAGCTTCATTTGTTTCAACCTTTCTTTATAGTGAGCTTTTTTTTTCGGTAAATTAGAGATCATTTTTTTTTGGGTGTTTTTTAAGCTAAACAGACTTACTATGACTATAAGTATATAACTAATGGTTTTTATCCTGTTGTATGCAGTTTGTACATATGGGCACAGCATTGAACTGCACAGTCAGAGCAAATATTTTGTTTAGCATCTGGCAGTAATGATTATCCGAGAAGAGATCTCATTGCAAAATATTAATCTTTCAGGACAAAAAGAGGATGGTTACAACTTACAATTATGATGAGGTTGTTGTCTTGTAAAGTCAGTGTTTTCTGTTTTGGAAAGTCTATTTGGGAAAATTTTGCTTTCTAACTTGGAATATTTAGGTCATCAAATATATATCTAATCGCTTGGTTCTATCTAACTGCCATTTTTTTACCTTCCTTTTCTCTAGAAATTTTTAAGGTTGCATTTCTGTTAATTAAATAACTTTTTTAACTTCTGATTCTAAAATCAAACAACGATCAGGCATTTATGTTCTTGAGATTCCATATGAATAACCACTTGTCATTGCTCATTTGTTTTCTGTTTTGTTTTCTGGTGGGTAAAAATTCAAGTGCTGTGTTCTATGTTCTCTGCTTTCTTGTAATCACTTGTATACAGAGTAAGAAATAAGAAAAACTTCATGTCATGATGATTCCAAACCTATTGGGAAATGTCATGCTTGTTGTGTCGTGATGATTCCAAACTTACTGGTGCTTTAACAAACCCATTTATCCTGGTTCAATAAAACAAGACATCCATGAAGGTTCTGTTGCTTTAGAAAACTCTTGTCAAAAACTTTTAACTGCCAAGTCTTCTGTTTCAAATATAGTCAAAGATATGTTTCTTGTCTTTTTCTTTTTACATAGTTATTGAGTTCATACGTGTCTAAGATTTGTTGATCTATTGATAATTAGTTGAAAGTGTAAGTAACAGCACATTCATTTGCATCAGCTATTCTTTACAGTGAACATTTTTGTGTTGTTTAAGCAAAGGGACATGAATATAACTAATGGTTTTTATCCTGTTGTACGCAGTTTTGTACATATGGGCCATATGGTCATGGGCACACCATTGAACTTCACAGTCAGAGCAAAGACTGCCTAGCATTTTGAGGAAAAGATTGCCCATGAAGAGATCATATTGCAAAAGATTAATCTTTTGGGACGAAAGAGGATGCTTACAAGTATGACGAGGAAGTTGTCTCGTAAAATCAGTGTTTTCTGTTTCCATAAGTCTATAAGGAAAAATTTTGCTTTCTAGCTTTGAATATTTTGGTCATCAAATATATTTCTGATCACTTATTTATCACTAACCTCCTTTCTTTTTACTTTCCTTTTCTCTAGATTTTTTTAATGTGACTTTTGTATTTCTCACAGAGCTCTTTTAATATCAGATTTTTATCAATGTGACATTTGTATTTTGCTTATTTCATTGGTTAACAAGAATGACATTCAGTGGTGTCTGTGTAAGTAAATGACAGTTGTCGAGTTTTTTTAATTCTCTAGACTTACTTTTTCTTTATAGCGAACATTTGTTTGTTTTCAAGCAAAACTATGAAAATGATTAAAAAAATAATTAATGGTCTTTATAAAGCACACAGAAGTCTCTTGTAGTGCGAGAGTGGTTATAAGTATGATGAGGAAGTTGGCTTATTAAATTAGTAATTGAATTTGCATTTTAACTTTTTAACATATATCAAATTCTATAGTCAAACAACCATCAAGTATTTATATTCTTGATAAACCATATGAATAATAATTAAGCAGTATCAAATCTATCATGTCTAGCTTATCATTAGCATCTCTCTTTTAACTTGAATTGGTTTATAGAAAAATAGGAACTAAACATGTAAATTTAACTTGTATCGCTAATGGGATGAAGAGTCCATTCTCAATTTACATTTTAATTAGAGTTTTTAAACTCAACGTCTTTAGGGTATTAGTGGCTTTTGAACCGTAACAAGAATTGGAATGAGGACTCTTCATGGTCTTGGATTTGGCAGCTAAACATGCTTGAGAAGGTGTATTTTTTTATATGGCTTGCCATGCACATTGCCATCCCAATGCAGTTCGGTTTTACAGAGGCCTTGCCACTTCCCCTCTCCGTAGCAGATGCCAGGATGAGGTTGAAGACGTGTTGCACTGTCTTCATGATTGTGTTCGCTCCGGAACTGTTTGGCACTAGTTGGGCTTTGTTCATGATCACCAATTCTTCTCACAGGATGCTAATCTTTGGTTACTGACATATGGTAAAAATTCTGGAGGGCTCTTTCTCAGCGTCGTTTGGTGGCTGTGGAGATGGCATAATAATGATATCATGGGTGAAGAAGAGCAATGATCTTCAAGCAATGTAATTCACAGGATCTTTAGTTTCAAAAACGATAAGGTTCATTACCTTGGCCACACCGCTTCTCACAGTTCGGTGAGGGAAGTTAAATGGGAAAAACCAACTAGTGGTGGTATCAAGATCAACGTTGATGGGACTTGCATGGGTTCTCCCATACATGTTGGTTTTGAGGGAATTTTATGTGATTCATTTGGTGATTAGGTTGCTGATTTCTTTGGCTTTCTTGGTAACAGAGATATTCTCTTGGTTGAACTTCTTGTCATCAAACAGAGCCTCTTATATGCTTGGGATCTTGGGTTTAGAGAGATCCACTGTGAAACTTGATTCTATGGAAGCTATAAGGCTTGCTTCTGCCTTGGCTCCTCCTCCTTACCATACCTACATTTCAGTCATTGGAGATATCCACTCTTTGCTTCGTCACCAGTCCAATGTTAAGCTAAATCATGTTCTTCGTGTGGTGAACTTCTCAATATTTCCTAACTAAGTTTGGAACCAACTCTATGGAAAGTATAACTCTCTAGACATGGATTTGAATTGCGAGTCGTAATCCATGCAATTTTAAATAATATTGTGGTTTTAGGTGATCTTCGCTAAAACAAACAACCATAAATACGATCGCAAATGCTCTTATTAACTACATTTTTCTACAATTTTTCATAATTGTGGTAAATACAAATTAAAACTCTTGCTATATGGGTTTCTCCTCCAATTTATGATTCTCTCATTATGGTGATAGTCTTGGCGTCTCCCTGTATTGTGCTTAATTTGGTTCCTTTCCCCAATGCGTTAAAAAAAACTGATAAATGATAAAATAATGCCCAAAGCAATTTCATTACAAGTTATTAATTGTAGAAATGAGTTTCATACTTTGATTTAGTAGCAAAATAAAAGCAAGTGGTAAGCTAAGAATAAGAAAATTGAGCTTCTCAATATTATAGAAGGGACACATTAACAAGCAACAACCAATTATTCAAAATTCGGAGAGATCGAGACTAGAATAAAATTAATAATAAAAGTAATAATCTATGAAATTTCATGAACCGAACAAGTTAACAAGTCATAATGCTAAAATAGTCAAATGAATAAATATGAAAAATCTCTTTCTTATTCATTTTTTGACTTTTTTTTTGGAGTCCATTAGATGGATAAAATTACAGGTCAACTCATTGAGGAATCCGTACTAATAGCCAATAGCCAATAACAACCCAATCCAATTCACACAATTTTTTATTTGGTTAATTGGCATGATGTGCACCTCTTTTTATTGAAGTATTTTTTTTTAATTTCTCAAAAGTTAAACTAAACAATTAGTCTCTATAATTTCACCCAATTTAAATTTTGATTCTTGTAATTTATTTTTTAGAATATTGATTTCTACACTTTCACTTATTTAAATTTTAATATCTACTATTATAGTATTAGTCTTTATATTTTTACTTTTTTAAGTGAAATTATAAAGACTAGTTTAATTTGGTCCTTAAGGGATTAAAAATCAAAATTAATAAAATTATAGGGACCAAAATCTAAAAAAATAAATTACAAAGACCAAAACTCAAATTAAGTGAAATTATAAAGACTAGTTCTTTAATTTAACCTTCTTAAATTATCAGGTGAATATGATATGAATTGGTTTATTTTTAGTTAGAAAATAAAATTTTTAAGTCAAAGTATGAGAAGTTTCATGTCAAATAGTCCTTCATAATTAGTAAACTAAAATAACAATAAAATCTCAATGAAAGAATTAATACCAAAAAATATGTTATATCATAGACATCGATGGTTGAACTATCATAAATCTAATAGTTTAGCAAAGTGAGGTATATGTGTTTTTTTCTTCTATTTTTTTTTATAACAGGATAATGAAATTCAAACTTATGACTTCATGAAAACTACTCATATATGTTTTCTATGAATTGAATGTGATAGTAGATTTATTCAATAAAAACATTTTTTTCTGTTTATCAATATGCATTTTATACTTGTAGAACCCAATGTTCTCCCCCTTCACAGCTTCATCTACATAGAAAAAAAATATTTTTCCGGTTTTCATTTCATCTTGTAATTTGTAAAATTAGTGTTAAAAAATATTGAAAAGTTACTTCTATTTCAAAATAGTTGCGAAGTTGATTAACATATTTACATAAGTTCTTAATTGTAAGACTAAAATAGGACATGTAAATGCAAGAAGTTATAACAAACATATTTCAATGACATTATGTTGTAATTTTATTATATGTACTTAGATAACTATGGTAAGAAATAAATAAATAAAAGAACAAATAAGTAATGGTAACTTTCAAAATATCTCTTAAGATACTTACAAAATAAAGTCATAAAAAGTATCAGTAATTTCTAATGACATGAAATACTACTCACAAAATCAAGATTTTTTTTTAAAAAAAAGGATAAGGCACAATTTTGTCCACCCTTGAGTCAACGGTTGCTTGTTTATCATATCAACAAAAATAGCTAGGAATATCATATCGACACTCTCTTAATTTATACACGTATTGATTATGTAAGTAGCATCGCTCTACAAAAATAACTTTTGAAAAAAAAATTACGAGTAAAAACCACTAGCCGTTAACAATCTTATAAAGATCACAACTCAGAAACATATAGGCTAGATAACTAGGAATATCTCTAACTAGAAAGGGCTGAACTATACTTATTGCCGCCATTTAGTTGTAAATGTAAGAGCTGAGTGTTCTTGTACTCCTGTTTCTGTATCTCAGAGTCAAGACTATTCATGTTAATTAGGATGCAGGCAAAGTCTGAATCAAGAGTACAACCCCCTATGAGGTCTCTTGGGACACAAAAAGTTGCATCCCAAACATGAATCATCATTGTCATGATTGAAAAGTTTATTAGGTCAATATGAAATTGAAAACTTCGAAAGATAAGGTGGGGGAGGGGAATCAAAGGGAGAGACAAAAGAAAATGCTAAAAAATAAAAATTGGTTCTGTTGCTTTCTCCTCTGAAGATCTAAGCATAGCCAACCATAACAATCCCCCTAAGAGCCACCTTTACTTTCAATAGTACTTAAGGAACTTTTAGATTTATTATTACTTAAAGGGTATCTCAACCACTCCTTATATCAACTTTGCTAGCATATATATAATAGAAAAATGCAAGAGAGTTAAGATTTTTATCTAATTTTTTTGTTAGAATAATGATATACTTGTTGACTTTTAGATAGATAAGTGGTCTCTATCACTTTATTTCATCTAACAATCATTTTTTTATTATGTTGACTATTTTTTTCTCCTTGTGTAACAATACTCTATATAATATTGTAAACTAGCTTACACCAAGAGCATACATTCGTAATGAATTATAAATCACTAAAAAATAATATCATCTATTATAAAGACAAAATTAACTAATGAGAAGTACATCATAATATCCATGGTAATTTTATTGAATTTGCTCAGATTATAACATACTCATGAACAACAGATTCACATAACTTTTTGTTTGTCTACTTGTTCAAATCCAACATAATTAAGCTGATAAAATCACCCACCTTATAACTTTATTGTGCCCATTATCAATTCCTAAAAAACTTCATTGTGTCCTCTTCTCATACAACATAAAACATTGATCTCATAAAATTATGATCTAGTTAATTAGTTATAAGACAGAAATATCATAAATCTAAGTAACGATCTGAGGAAAAGCCATGAAGTAGGCCATAAGATAAAGCCATGAGAAGGATTGCAGCCTCCTTCTCATCCTGAGGGAAAACTTTTTGGACAGCCAAGTTCTTACTCAAACTTATTGCCAAATCCTCAAAACCAAACTTCTTTCTACCTCGACATAGTTTGGCACCAAGTTTGTGCTTCTTTTTCAACTGTGTTGCACACTCAATTTTTGACGTCTTCTTCTCTTTTCTGTGCAACTTGTTTCCCATCACATGAGATGGCTCAGCCGCCACGAGAATTGTGCCATTAGCTGCAGCAGCGGCCATGGCACGTCTCGCCTTCCTTTGTCGAATCCCACAAGCGTTGCAAAGTGACTGTTATACACCAAAATGATTGTTCAACATCGTTTGGTTAGTTTAAATAAAATAATTCAATTATTCAAAATTCTACTTGCATTTTTAGTGTCAAATTCATTGTGTTTCTAAGCCTCACAACTAAAGAGCCTCTAGAGCTTAGTTATGAGGACAAAAAATAAAAAACGTAGAGCTAATTATTTATCATGAAAAATAAAAATTGTTAGAGAATGAATACATAGAGGAAAGTAAACTTAAAAAAGGGGAAAAAAAAGATGTACCTTGGGGCCTCTTGGTCCACTCCTCCATAGAGGGGTCTTGGTAGTGTGGCAATCAGCACAAACCCTAACAGTGATATTGTGTGATTTGAAGAATTGTTGCAGCTATTATCAGTTCTTAGAGGTGATAATGGTTGCTTTGGCTTTTCAAACTTGTGCTTAGAGTTGCCTGCTATATTAGAACCCGTTTGATCCAATACCATCATCCTCCGCATCATTCTCATCTTTGAAGACATCCACTTCACTGAACCATCCTCATCAGCTTGAAGATTTTCAGTCCCATCTTTCTTCCAAATTGTCAGCTTGAGGTCACTATTATTTTCAACCTTTTCTACTGTTGGATGATCACGTGATCCTCTAGAAGGAATAATCTTCTCGGCCTAAACATCACATGATCAAATGGATCAAAACAAATATATATAATATCATAATTAAATAATAGTTAAGATTTTTGTAATACTATATCTATATGTAATACTAATTATGTTATATGCGTCACCTCTTCATCACTTTGTAAGTGCTTTGGTTCCACCAAGTAGTAAGATCCTGATTGATCTTGATCTGGGTTGAAGAGTATAGGATATGAATATGATAGAGAAGAAGATGAAGAAGAGGCTTGATGGTTTGTGCTGAAGAGCTGGTGGCTTTGATCTTCATTAAGATCTGAAGGCATAGGAGAAGATACTGAATAACGATAAGTTGGTATCATGGACGCATACACATAACACAAGCACACAAACCAAGCCGAGAGAGAGAGAAGGGTGTGGAATGGATCAGTGCTACCGCAACGGCCTACCTTTTGTCCAGTAATAAAGGTAGAAAAAGGTTGGGAGCGAGATGAGAAGATAGAGAAGCAATACAAGACAAAAAGGTTCTGTGCATTACTGATACAGTTTTGATATTCACACCAATTTTACATCACTTATCATATGATATTCGCTGATCAACACATAATGTATACACCAAAATCATATATTAGTATCAATTACCATCCTCATTTATTATATAATATTAGTTAATAACTAATTATTTATTGATATTAAAGTAATATATAAAATTTGATGTATAAATATTTTTCCTTACTTGTATACAAGCTATAGTAAAACTCATTGGAGAGTCTTACGAACACACTCTTTGTCACACTCCTTTTAACACATTTTCTTTTATTGAGTCACATCATACACTAAAGTACACACTTAACTTGATTAATATATAATTAATTCGATTAGTGAGTAATTAACTCGATTAGTATGTAATCAAGTTAGAGTGTGTGCTTTAGTGTGTGATGTGACCCAACAAAGGAGAATGTGTTGAAAGGAGTGTGATAAAGAGTGTATTCCCAACACTCCTCAAACTCATTTAAGAAAAATATTTTCTAAATATTCTATTATATAATATATTATATAAATATCATATATCCATATAAATGTAAATAAGTACTAAAATTTATTATATTTTAAAATAAAATAAATGTATCAAATATTAATAAAAGAGGAATATTAATTAAGCAATATATTCTAAATATTTAAATAAAATAACTCTTCATTTAAATGGGAGAGAGATTACAGCCTGACACATAGCAAAATTCAAGCATGTTTGGTTTAGCTTTTTTAGCTGAATCAACAGTTTTTTTTTTCAACATTTAAGTTGTTACATGCTTTATCAATGTGTTTGGGTTGTTTGAAAGAAAAAATCAATAGTTTTTATCTTGAGAAAAAAAGCATTATAATAGGATAAAGTTTATTAGGATAGGATATTTAAATCTGTTATCTAAAAAATTGTTTATAATTTTAGATGATTTTAAAATTTTTCTTTTTTATTCGGAATGTTTTCATATTTTATTTGATTTTATTTTTTTATAATTTTAATTTTTTTTAAATTATATAAAAAGATAAATTTATCCTTATGATAAAATTACATATAATTTTTATAATTTTAAATATTCATTTTTAGTTTTTACTTTACATATAGTTAAATTATTAGAATAATTTTATATTTTTCAGTTTTTAAAATAATATAAATAACAAAATTAGCCTTGAGACAAAATAAAAATAATTTTTAAAATTAATTATTAGTATTTTATTATTTTAAATATTTTATATTTATTATATATTTTTTTTTAACAAAATATTTTATTATACTTTAATTATTTTATATTTAAAATATTTTTTATATCATTTTTCACCTTATCCTAATCGTATTTTTAAATTAGTAAATTTAACTAAATAGTCGGGATAGGATAAGTACATTAATTTATCATATCATATTTTTCTTAAAACAATAGTTTCAAATAGGATATGATAGTTTATCCTATCCTGTCTCTCTTATCCTGACCACCAAACGAGTCCTTATAGTAAAAGCTTATGATTGATCATTTTTATAAAAAAAATTGTTGAGATCATTTCACACTTTGAGATGTAAATACTATTTTGTCCTCAATTAAATAATTTTTTAATTAATCAAATAATTTTTTAATTATTTTATACCTATTTTAGTAATTTAATGCAAAAAAAATAATTTTTTTTATACTATCCAAATGAAACAGATTAGTTTAAAATCATTTTTCAACTAACTTATACAAACATAAAACTTTTTTCTTATAATCAATTATAACAAAAAAAATTTATACAATAATCAATTATTGATATAATCTAATTTTCAAAGTTATCCCAAACACGCACTTCATCACTATAAGACATTCACGTGACTTCAAGACACCTAAAGCAGGCAAATTAAAAAGACAAACTGATTCATCGGGAGTGTGTGGAATGCTACTACACAGACCCAATATGTATGACAAAAACCCAAAATTCTCAACTTAGATGTTGGGTGCATTATTGGAAAAACTTCCTTTCATGTGTTTATAAATCATAATGTTCTTTACTAACAATTCCATTAAGGTCACTTTAATTTGTGAAAAAATTAGTGCGATTGATTATGATTAATCACGATTGGTTTTAAGAATGATTGTAATTGATTTAGTACATAATTATATTTTATTATTTTTCTTTCATGTACAGTAGTTTTCTTGTATAAATAGATATTAGTCTTTCTGTATTCATTCATTCATTCATTCATTCATTCATAAATATATATAGATTTATCAATATTTGTCTCCCTGTTTTTGTTTCTAACTTGGTATCAGAACGTCTAGACTCTTGATCCAATCCTAGATTCCAAACTCCAAACTCTAGACTTCGAAATAGATTTCAGATTCTTGATTCTAGACTTCGATCTAGATTTCAGACTTCAGACTCCAAACCTCAAACCTACCAGATCTTCCACATCACTAGACTTTCCCCTGTTCATCCACTAGATTTGCTCATGTTTGCAAACCCATATTTGCCCCTGTTCACGTCACTAGATCTGCACCAGTCTGAGCACCACTCTGAGACCACCACCAACTGGCGATGCCATCATCACCGGATCTGTGCAACGTCATCACCCAAATCACAAGATCTGCCAGATCCATCATACGAGCCACCAGACCCGACCTCGAGCTTTCCAAATCCGTGTGGGCCACCAACTAGATCAGCACCATTCGCGAACCGCTATCCCGAGCTGTGCAGTGCCACCAATAATTCTCGATTCTATTGTTTCCGCCATGAACCCGCAACCTATGTCAGTGACCCATGATCCATGTTGCTAACATAGACCCGCAATCCATGTGCTAAATCTGTGACCCGTGTTGTTGAACCCACGACCCGTGTTGTTGACGTGGACAGTGGCATCATCAAAGCACCTAAGTTGCCTATGTGCCCTTGTGCTGACATGGCAGTGCTAACATTACACCAGACTTTTCCTAAGGTTTTTCGGTGAGATCTTTTCATTTTTGATGTTCTTTTATGTCAATTCAACTCTGAAGGTTCAGTTTTTTGCATTCTTCCTTAGTATAATGGAGAAACTAGATATTGCTCAATCTCATTCATTTGTGCTTACTGCCCCCAGATGTTGCAGATATTGTAAAGACCCACCAATTCTTCTAAGTTTGTGCTTGTTACTACTATTGCTAAAGAATCCTCAAGTAATTCTTAAGCCACACCCTATGCTGTCTTTTCTACTAATGATCTTATGTCTCTCCTTAAGCGTCTATTATCCACTTCTGGTAATACCTCTTCTGCTTTATCAACCACATCAGATAATACTAAATGGTACTTTGACTTTGCTTGCTGTAACCATATAACATCCACATCTTAGTCTTTTTCATCACTGTCTGTTAATAACACTGCACATTCTATACATACAGTCGATGGATCTCTTATGAATGTTAGTCATAAGGGTTTTGTCTCATTGCCCACTCTTAGCTTACCTGATTCATATCTCATTCCCAAATTAAACTTTAATCTCATTTCTGTTGGTCAACTATGTGACCTTAGTTATGAAGTCATATTTTCTTCTTATGGCTGTCGTGTGCAAGATCCACGAACAGGATAAGTCATAGGGACTGGATATAAAGTTGGAAGGTTGTTTGAGCTCACCAACCTTGATGTTCCTCCTGCCTCAAATCTTTGTGCAACAATCACCTCCATCCAACTGTGACACCAACGTCTTGCTCATAGTTCTTTAGGGAAGTTGTGTCCCTTCTTATCTCAAGGGACTCTAGATTCAGTCAATAATGAGTCTTTTCACTGCACTTCTTATCAAATTACTAAACAACATGCACTTTCCTTAAATAAAAGTACCTATATTTCTAAATCTCCTTTTGACTTTGTGCACTTTGATGTCTAAGTGCCTGCCCCCACCCTAACTATGGGAGGTAATCTATATTTTGTAATATTTATTGATGATTTTTGTAACACCCTAATGAGGAAGTCACATTTTCGATATAATAATAAAACCTTACCCAAGTTATAAAACGTTTAGTACATAAATAATATGAGTTGTAAAATTTTTCTTTTTATATATAATAGCACTAAATAAAATAAAACGAAACATAAAATAAAACAAACTATTATTACATACCATAATATACATATGATTTTGTCTTGAGTATACAAATAATTTACAAACTACAAATATTTAATAAAGCATTAAAAAGTTAACATGACACTAAAACATAAACATACCCAAGTGCACATCGAAGATTTCTAATCCTCCTCCGATGGATCGTCGGATGACAGAAATCCTGGATGTCTCGCAGCTCTACGGACAGGAGTCTGTGCTGTCGATACACTACTGATCTCACTGGGTGCATGAAAACGTCCTCCCCAGTAACGCCTAAGAGTCAAAGGCATCTCAAGATGTAAATACACAGTAGTAGTAAACATTGGTGCTCCTTCAAACTCCCTACGCAGGGACACAGTCAGACGCCCCACATAAAACTACCGATCCTCTATCTTCATGTAATCGTCAGGCCTTAGAACCTCCGTGAAACTCAAGTCTCATAAAACCTAGAAACTCAGGCAAAGTCATAACCACAAGATCAATCCAAATAATATGGGTGATCTAACGGCTCGCCTTCCTTGAACTGATTGCTCGGTTGCTGGTTCTCCAGGTATTGAATATCTAGAGGCTGCTCCTTTTCCTCTTCCTCAAACTCTTTACAAGACATAAATAATAATACAGAGAAATACATACAAAGAGGTGAGACAACCTACATCACTACTAGCATGACAGTACAAAAAATGACAATACATACAGATATCACAATTTAATATAATTATGCATACCATCACATCATATACAATATATCACTTCAAATATAAATAATCACATCATATACAATATATCACTTCAAATATAAATAATCACATCATATACAATATATCACTTCAAATATAAATAATCACATCATGATGCAGACCACTTATGCAAATATACATCGACTCATTCCTACTCCATAGAGCTAAACATAGACATCAGAGAGAATGATCCGGAAGATTTGTCCGTACCTCAGGTTGCCCCAACCAACTATTACATTGTCAAATGTGTGTAAATAGCCCACAGTCAAAACGTCGTGTAAGTAGTACACAATCAAAATGTCGTGCACAACAGGCATTGTACCAGACAATCTTCACAAGATCTTGATTAAGAATAGTGCTTGTCAAGATCATTAGTGTGTTGCCCGTTACCACGGTTCAGAGGAGCTACCAACTGTCCACATGTGGAATCCTCCGCACACTAACGCCTCCAAGTTCACTTAATGAACCACACTACGCCTATCACACCCACAACACGGTGTAATTCATCTCGTCAGCCAATTGCCAATTTCAACCAAATTGACACATCCTTCAATATATGCATATGAACCATAATTACATAAATACCCTTATTATCACAATGAACTATAATTACGCAAATACCCTCAGTGTTAATATTTCCAAAATATAGTATGTCTCCACTTGACAGTACTATTTCTTCACATGTTCGGGTCCACCACTTTGGCTCGACAGTAAAACTCATTGTTCCTTTTAGTCGCGTAAAGATTTTATTACGTTTTTACAATCGCATCACCTTTTTCAAACGTTTTTAAATCGCATAAATATTTTTTGATGTTTTTAAAATCGCGTAGTATTTTTAAATCGTTTTCTCAATTGCGTAGCTTAAAAATCATTATTTTAAATATGCGTAAGCTATTTCTAGTATTTTTCAATTACGTATAATATTTTCTTTGCGTTCTAATTATATTTTGAAACTTTCTCTATTATTTATCTATTTTTAATTAATTTTGACAGTATTTTGTCTAGAAAATTTATTAAATGATATTTTCTATGTTTTTCTTTAAAAATTACTTTGTTTTAGTCATAACCATTGTTTACACTTTGAAATTTGCTAACGCGCTTCAAAACCCAAAGGTGAGCTCTACGTTAGTATTTTTCAAGTGTTCAATTTATTTCTTATTTATACTTAATTTCTCTAATTAGGTTTCTAAAATTAAGTCCATTTATTTTGTTGTCCAAAAATTCATTGAAATTGAATTATCTAAGTTAACTACTTAGTCCACCTTTAGAAAATAATTTTGGGAATCAAATATATATTGAATGGCATGTTGGCCGCATTCAACATATTCTTTACAATTCATCTTTAAATTATTTTCCATCTCTTAAATCATTGTAAAATTCACTAAGTCAATTAAATCAATTAAGTCATTCTTTTAAAAAATGGTTGAGAACATTTTGGTTCTCTTTTTCTTGGTGAAGTCGTGAGCTTCCTTGTGTTCTTTGGAACACTCATACAAAACCTCACATGTTATTCACATCCTACAATATTTATCATACATTTATGAACACATACCATATATTTTAAAGCTATAAACATGCTTGCAAATAAAATCAACAACAAATAGAAAAGACATTAAACAACCAAGTCAATGAATCCTTATGGATTCTTCACCACAAATACATCCATTTTCTCACCACCACACAAGGTTGATGAAATTAAATCTCCCTCTTACCTTAAAGGAAGACAAACTCCTTCTATACTCCTCCTAGCAATTTTCGTGTGACCTCCAAAAGATCCCTAACAAGCTCAAACAAATTTTAAAGAGTCATAACTATAGGTGAAAAATATAAATCATGGATCAATTATGACTTAGAACCTAAGAAATCAAGTTAGAAATAAGAAACAAGGATTTTCACCTTGTAGGAAAAATCTTTAAGGTGGTTTTCCAAGCTCAAGATGGATGATTTTAAATGAACTCTCAACTAGAGAAGTTCTTAGAATGATGTTTGGATTTGAGAAGTGGTGTTAGGTGAAAATTTAGAAGAGTGGAGGTGTTGATTTAGGGTGTTGGCCGAATAGCTCAAGAAGAAAAGCTATGGAGTTTTTCTTGGTGTTCTTGAAGAGAGAGAAGTGAAAGCTTAGACGATAGCAAAGATGAAAATGAAGAGAAATGTCCTCCTCTCCTATGCATGGTCGTGGAGCTCAAAGGAGGTGACCTCCTTTGTTGACCATCCAAGACCTCTTAATGGCCCTAGATATGAGCAAGGGTGGATATCTAAGGCTTTGCTCCTAAGCTAGCTTCATATTGGTGTAGGAAATCAAGTCACCAAGCTTCTTGATCCTTTTTTAATATGCTTGGCCGAATTGCTCCAAAGGAGAGCAAACCAAGTTAGGTTCACTTATGCAATCTAGTTAGACTTATGTACATTTGGTTAGGTTGCTTAGTTACTTGTCTAACTTATCTAGTTACTTAAGGCTGCTAGCCATTATCTAACTTTACTAGAACCTTCTCTAACTAGAATTCTAATGAGTAGCTAGTTAGGTTTACTTCATTTAATTACTACTTAGATACATTAGATTAACTTAATTAAGTTTATGTTAACTTAGTTAGGTTTTTCTAGTTTCTTACTAACTAGTCTAACTACTTTTGTGGACTAAAATCCTATTGGCTTAGAAACTTTCAAGTCACTATTGTTGACTAGCTCTCATTGGCTTAAAATAATTCAAGCTCATTTCGTTGACTAGTTTTTCAAATGTGGGTCCCACAGACTTTTCTTGGTCCATGGTCTGTTCTGAAGCAGATTTCTACTATTTTTGAGACAGTAGGTATTGTCCAATAAAATAATATTATAATAATATAAAATATTTTTATCTTACAGATAAATTCTAAAAATTAAAAGATCGATACACGTATCACTCATAATTGGGTTTAGTAAGATCCCCTAACTCCAAATAATTAAATTAAGATTTCTCCGGCCTAAAAATTATTATTTTCTTAACTCGGAGTAAATCACACACAACAGTCAAATACAATCACGAAATAGTCAAATTCATTTTATAACACACAGAAAACATAAAACAGTACATTTAAGACATTATCATAATTTAACCAAAAGTTTGGGTGTTACAATTTTTCTCGTTTTACTTGGATATATTTAATAAAAAATCGTTCAGAACTTCTTCAAAATTACATTAATTTTGCTACTATATATGATCAAAACTCATTTCTAAAAAATAATTAAAGTTTTTCTTCTTGATAATGCTTCTGAATATCGTGATTGAAAACTTTTCACCTTTCTTGTTGAACAAGGTACACTCTCTGAGTTTTCTTGTCATGATACCTCTCAGCAAAATGGTCATACTGAAACAAAACACTGTCATATCCTTGAACACAAGAATTAATAGGAACATGATATTATTAATAGGAAAATGATTTTTGAACACAAAATCTTTTACACAATTTTTATACCTTAACGATGACTCTATTATTAGTTAATGATAAACTAAGAACAAACTACTTCAATAATCTATCTATATAACTTGTTAATCAATAATTGAGTTTTTTTTTTAAACGATAATAATTGAGTAGTTAACTGATGTAAATATAATATAATAAGTTTACTGTGAAAAAGCATGGCAATTATTTTAGGATAAATAACACTAATTTTTTCTGAGGTTTAGCGAAATTACACCCGTCACCCCTCTTGTTTGTACTTTTATATTGACCTCCTCTAAAACATATGGATAGGTGAGGTAAGTATTATGACAATATAAATTTAAATGGGAGGTTAGTGTGATGACAATGTAAATCTCAAGGAAAGCTGGTATAATTTCTGAATAAGATGTGTGTAGTGTAATTAGGTCAAACCTGAAGAGATGTCAGTATAATTTACCTATTATTTTATTTTATTTTCGTTTTTGACTTAATTAATACTCATGTAGTATCTCCTTGTATTTAAATTAAGACCTAATAAAAAGGTTGAACTTGTCTCACTGAAAAAAGGAATGTAAAAAGCAATATTTTAAAAATTGGATCGGTCAGTTAAAGCAGTTGGAATGTGAACTGGTTATATTTTTAGTTCGAACATCATCCAATTTAACCATAGTTTAATTACAGTTTAACCATAAATTTAACCAATTAAACTAATGAAATCATATCTCGGAAGTCTTACTAATTCAGTCTCTAATTTGATTTTTAAAACATTAGTAAAAGGGAATACCAAACCAAATAGTTAAGATAAAATCTCTTTATTTTTGCATAAAATTCATTGACCTCAATATATATATATATATATATATATATATATATATATATATATATATATATATTAGTTATATAGAATTCTTATGAGAATTTTATATTTCAACATGTAAATCAATTTTTGACATATGTAAAGTTGTGTAAGTCATGTTAAAAGTATATATTTTCTCTATCAACACAACTACACATATATAAAAAATTAATTTACATGCCTAAAATAGAAAGTTCTCACCCAAAAATTTCTTTCTACTTAATTATAAACGTAGTTTCAACCCATTTTAATTTTGCATAAAATCCTTGACCTCATATAAATTCAGTGCAACTAATATGTGTCGGTCCTAGTAGAAATAGTTTAGATCTCTTAAGTATATGATCTTGAGTTCGATAATGAGATTTATATGTATAGAAATAATATTATTAGAAGGGTTTTTGCTTAGACACTTAATTGTACTCCAAGAGATTAGTATCTCATTTATCGAGTAGAGATACTATGAGAAATCAAAATATAAATTATGCATAATTTTTTTTATTTAAAAAAATTGCCCTTTGCCATGTGGATTCTGGTTGCTGATTCTTAGTCAACAATTTCAAACGGTTAAATAATTAAATATTAAAACCCAAAAATAAAATGAAGAAGCTTGATGCTGAGTCATTGACTGTGCTAATAATAGGTACAACTCATCTGGGTGACGTACAAACGTGGACCATTTAAGGAGGAAATTTTATTTGGTGGATCTTGATTATCACGTTATTATTTAGATATTTAAATTATTATTTGATATATATAAAAATATTAATAATAATTGATATAATTTTATAATAATTTTTATTATTTTATATATATTAAATAATAATTTAAATATTTATAATAAATCATACCTACTTAAAAATTCTCATTTCAGACGATGCATGGAATGTGACAAGAGTAGCGGAACCAAAATCCACCCTAGTATTATTATGTCATTCCCACATGTAGAAGTGGAACGAGAGCCAAAACCTCAAAATGAAACAAAGCCAAAGGGCAGGGGAAAGGGATGTGTTTATTAGAGGAATTTTGGGGGCTTGTGTCTTGGTGGAATGTACCAAAATGAGACGCCTGGCACCTCCATCAACAGACGTCTTATGGGTTTAGGTCCTTATATGCTTCGTCAGCATATATATATATCTACATCTATTCACATTAATATTTTGTGTCTGTGTTTGCGGCTGACCGTGGCTCTTTCTGCACCGTAGAGCCTCAATAAATAGACTTCAAAGATGAATTGGTGGCATAAGATTAGAGCTTGGACTTCACTCCCTAACCGTTTCAAGCTTCGCAAATCTAGTGCCACTTCTATCCTACTCTAAACCATTTTCAGTGATCATATATATTCTTAAATTCATATATTATTATTAATTTCTTTTCTATACCCATTCAACCAATTTGATCATTTTTTTTTGGTAATGCTAATTTGACCAATTTTTGAGCAGGTGGAGTTGGAGGATGCCGAAGTGGTGGTGGTGGTGGTGGTGGGGGTGAGTACGGTGGCCATTGCGACGGCGCTGGTGGGCTGCTGAAGCTTCGAGATGATGTACAAATGTGTGGATACAAAGATGTGGAGGTGATGTGGAACATTTTGAGCATAAGCATGCAGCCTGAACCATTGGAAGCCGCAGCAGGAAGCACCAACGTTAAACTTCCCAAGCGTGGCTTCAAGCAGAGATCCCTTTGGAGGCTTTTCTTTTGGACTTCCCATAACCCATAACTTGGAAGTTCAGTATATATATAATTATGTATAGTTGATGATGTTGTATATAATAATGTGGTTATGTTGATGGTTTTGTACATGGATAGTTTCTGAGAATGGATTTTAATTTCTTAGAGTATGTGAATAAGAGAAGTTGATGATGAGTTTATTTGCACCGCGCATTGCTGTTGCTACTTGCTATTATTCAAAGTAATTGGTTCTCTTTTGTCTGTCTGTACACAGGTACTATAAAGGGCAAGTAGAATCTCCCCTGTACTTTCTTGTCGAAAAGATGCTTATAAGTAATTGCTATTAACACACATTTATACATTAACTTATATTCTAAGAGAAATATTAATAATATACATTTTTAGATATTTTTTTTAGTATTTATTTTATTATTAGTTCATCTCATATATTTAAAAGAATTATTAGAGAAGAAATGTTAATAATACTTTACTTTTAAACAATAATAAAATAAAAAAAATTTTAAAAAAATATATTACTAACATTTTTTATACTCTAATTCTACTATATAAGTAAATGTGAGTTATAAAGTTACGTGTGAAAAATATTTTCAACTGTAAAAGAGGTGTTTGGGCCCACATTATTACCTATAAGTAATAGGGAAAATTCTTTTTATAAACCATTTTTCATACCATTTGGACATGGATGACTCAAGTGTAAATAGTTAGTAATTATTATGTATTATGTGGTGATTAAAAATATTAATTGACATGCAAATAACTAGTAATTGATGTGTAAATAAATGATAATAAACATATATTATGTAGCGACTTTTCATGTATAACAGTTATGATAGATTAATGTTTCCAATTGTCACACAATACCTGTCAATCATCAATTATTTACACGTCAACTATTAATTATTTGCATATCAAGTAATATTTTTACTCACCATATAATATACTTTGATCAATAATTATTTACATGTGAATCACCAGGATGATTAGTTAAAATAAGTGTGCAAATAACAAAACTCAAGTAATTAAGATAAAACAACTAGCCTATATATAGATCCATCATTTTTTGGCATTTTTACCAAACTACCCTTAATGAAAAAATTATTTATCAAAATGTCACTTTTTCTAAATTATTTATCGAAATATCACTCTTTTGAAACTATATATCAAACTGTCAGTCTTATATTTAATGTGATATTTTTTATTATTTTTTTGTCCATATAGAAAATGCTAAATTATTTGGCATTTTTACACTAAAAACATTGCCCTCTTTGACCTTTTTCACGTGCACACACCATCCACTTTGAAGTTTTAAGTGTAAAAATGTCATCTTCTTTGGCGTTTTCCACGTGGATACACCAAAGTGGATGACGTTTTCCATGTAGACAAAAACATAATAAAAAAATGTTACGTTGTGTGTACTTCTAGGATACTTGCGTGGATCTCTTAAGAAATGAGCAAAAAAATAAAAATAAAAAAATGTCATGTTGTGTGCACTTCTATGACGCTTACGTTGATCTCTTGAGAAATGACGCCCACACATACATTTCACATGCCTACTAAAGAGTGCATCATAATGTTAAAAAATATCAGTATCAATTAACTTATTTATAAGTCAAGTATTTATTTCTGATCCATAAAGTAATCGATGTGGAATTTTGGTATTAGTAAGACAAAGCAACTAAGTAAGGTAACAATGTATTTTTGTTTGATATGGGACTTTGTTGTTGGTAAGGCAAAACAACTAAGTAAAGCAACACCAAAGTCCCACATTGAACAAAAGTACCTTGTTGTCTTACTTAGTTGCTTTGTATTGCCAACAACAAAGTCTCACATAGACTACTTTACAGATCATAAACAAATACTTGACTTATAAAGCATTGGTTCAATCAAGAAAAATTCACCGCGAATTAGTTTATTTGTAAATCCGCAATTAATGGCTGGAAAAATTCGGGCCGCAATTACTCTTTTCCTACATATAAAGCGTTAAAATAAGTTTCCAAAACCATTTTCAATTGATATTGATATCTTCTAATATTATGGTACACTCTTTAGTAGGTATGTGAAATGTATGTGTCTCTAAGCACCATTTCTCAAGAGATCAACATAAGAGCCCTAGAAACACATGCAACGTGACATTTTTTTTATTTGTTTTTGTCCACGTGGAAAACGTCATATACTTTGGCGTATCCACGTGGAAATGTCAAAAAGAGTGGCGTTTTTATACTTAAAACGACAAAGTAGATGACATGTCCATGTAGAAAACGTTAAAAAGGGTGACACTTTCAGTGTAAAAACGCTAAATAATTTGACGTTTTTCACTTGGATACGTTAAACTCTTTCGCATTTTTCACGTAGACAAAAAAATAATAAAAAACATCATGTTAGACAAAAGAATAACAGTTTGATATATAATTTTAAAAAAATAATATTTTGATAAATACTTTTAAAAAAATAACATTTTGATAAATAATTTTTCTAAAAATGCCTTTTTTTCATCTTTTCCTCTTCAATATTTTACGTTTTTCTTTTTCTCTGTTCGGTACGAAAGTTCTGCATTGGCCCTGAAGTTCACTATTTTCTGTGGCTTTTACTTCCCGAAGATTTCAGATTCATCATCTGAACTGAAATTCAGTGTGGTAAGCAACGCCACGAGTGTGATGCGACCTGAAATTGATAAATAGGGCGACAATGTAACCGTGCATGAATGTAACGGGTCTTCAATAGTAAATACCCAATGGAACATGTGGCGGGGTTGTCTTTAATATTTTGTTACACAATACATGCATTTCATTCCTTGAAGGAAAATGCTATTTATCACGAATGGGATTCTTGAAAACGACACACGAACCATTGCAACACCACTACTTCAAATACCGTTTTGACTATTTTTTTGTTCTTTTTTTTTAAAAAAAAGGCAAAACAATAGTCCTTTTATGTCACATAATTTGTAAAATGATTCGTGAGTTGCATTTCGCAGGAAATAGCGGTGCTCTTCCTTGAATTTGTGTGCATTACTCTATATACAGAGGTGCTGAGACCCACAGAAACATCGCTAATAAAGTAAGAATAATTTCTCTATGATTCTTAACAAACAAGAGGAGTAGGAACCGTTTCAATTTCTGTCATACTGTTTTTTTGACAGATTATAGTTTCAACCGGTCATATATATAGATATAGGCTTTGACTTTGATGGCACAAGCATCCATTCAAACTTAATGAAAGTCTTGCAATCTTGTATTCCAACCAACTATTTGGCGAGGACTGTAGCCTTCATCTCATTTACATGGAATATTTGTTGAAGATATGCATGACCATTAAAGAGTTGGTGTTACATTGACTTCAATTGAAAATGAGCATCATTGTGCTCTACAACTGGTCCATCTCTTCACATCTCATCATCAGTTTAATCTTTGTTCTCTAAACATGTAATATCTTTGTTGGTTGTGTAACTTGCTGAATGAGGGACATGCCATTCTAGTGAGTAACTTGTACATAGGAAATAAGTAGGAGATAGACACACGAACATAATTGGCAAAAAGTACATAAGATACGATAGTGGTATGAACTGCACAATCACAAACGACGTGTGGGTATGTACTACAGTTATGTTATTTGTGCAAACTTCTTGTTAATGACTACACCTGAGGGGTGATTTTGGAACAACATTATGTTGTCAGAGGGCTTTGCGTCAATCGACAATGGTAGTTCATTGGTCAGAAGCAGGTAAGGTAACTATAAAAACACTCTAATGTTTAAAGAGATATAACTCTTATATTATTATTATAAATAATGTATATAATTATTTTTATATTTCTTTTAATATTATTTATTATACATACTTTTTTCTATTTATTTTTTTCATTTAATCAATATCCTTAAAAAAGATGTTAATAGTTCTTATACTCCTAAAAGCGATATAAGATGATTATTTTTCAAAGAGATAATGGTAAAAGTAAAGAAAGTAAACATACTTGAGATACTCCTAAATATATACTTATATAGAAGGTGAGACTTCTGGAGTCTTAAGTGGCATTAATGTGTGTTTGGAACCTGTTAGGTATCCTAAACGTAAGTTGAAATGCATTGAATGAAGAGTCAAGTTTGTTTGGCTAATATTTGAGAAAAGTCAATTTGTACTATTTGAACGTAAATTTTGCTTCCAACTGACGTTGGAGTGAAAGCAAAAAAAATTTGCTTTTGTATTTTAGATTACAATTTTATTACTATCATTTATTTTATCAAATTTACTTTTAAAATAAAAATTACTAAATATAAATTATATTAATATAAATTTATTTTTAACTAAATTTAAATTTATAAATATCTTTTAACTAAATTTAAATTTATCAACTATAATCTAAACACTTTAATCATATATGGGTTACAACCTTAAATAATATGAGTGATGTGTAAATTATTAGGTTTGAGTCAAGTAAGACACATCGATTTATATCCTCTCATATTGGTAATCGATTAGTGAAACATATTGAGTGTTGAAATATATAAGCTGTAATATCTAATTAAGATTTATTAACTAAAAAATTTAATTATATTTGACTTTATTATTGTAACCGACATTAGACTAAAATAAGCTGAGTGGCTCGGACCCAAAAAGAATATACTGGTACACCTGTCATGTGAAAGTGGTGAATACATCACTCTTTAAAGTGGATCAGGGTGCACAGCCGAAGTGCCGTTTTGTAGCTACTTGCTTCATTTACTTGAATTTTGGTTCCAAACTGCTTACCATCAACAGTGACCTATACCCATTGAACTGTTTCAGCAATAATTGTCCTTCAACAATTTACCACCAGTCACTTCTAATTTTGAACAGTAAGGAACATTTATCTATCACACGGTGACACGGACTTACAAATGAGACAAAACAGAAATTTTGCTATCAAGCTTTTATGGCTAATAAATGGTTTGAAGGTAGCAAGGACCACAACAGCTGATTTCATTGGATTCTAACCATATCCATTTTTTCCTATCCCATCCACGTTTCCAAGTTTACATCTTTCCATCACTTAACCAACAGAGAAAAGAACTCTATGCTATGCTAGTTTTGCTTGAGCACTCGTCCTAGATCAGAATCTAGAGTTGAGGATAGTAACTGTCTAACAAATCTCTCTCTCTCTCTCTCTCTCTCTCTTGTTTGGCCAACTTATTCAGTTCTTGTCTTTATTGAATTCTTCTCCCTGCAATGCCAGGAACCATCCTGGTTTCAGGTAGTAAACTGTCATGTAGCAGTAATTCAAGCACCTCAGCCACCAGGTGGTTTTTCTTACTTCTCTTCTCTATTCATTTTACAGTACTGGAATTCATGGATCTTCCATTATCTTCATCAACATCCATAAGGGGTATGCAATTGATCTTTCTTTAAATTTTATCCCTTCCTTTCCCATCCACCACCTTCAAATGCCAGTTATAACAAAGTTAGTGATAAATGCATGCAGTTTCCATGGGAAAAATGGAGTACCAAATCAGTGACAAAGGAAATTTTTCTTTGTAAGATTAACATAGATTCTACCATTATTTTTGTGGTATCTGGTTACAACAATTTCTGGGTTATAATCTGTTTGTTCTGTTGTCTTATTCAGCCCATTAACTAGCCTCCGTGATGATTTGATTGTTAGAATTCAGGATGCTGATGGGAATGAAATATCACGTACAGGTTGCTTTTGATACACATCCCATTTGAAAAATGAATTTAATTTTGATGTATTCTCAATATAAAAAGATTTACACTTACTTCTAATAATATATTGTCACATTATTTAATGAATTTGACGTGTCAAGTAATTTTTAACATAATCAAACTCATTAAATGAGGTGTCAACACATTATTAGATAACAATGTAAATAGTTTTATACTTACAGTGAATCAAAATGAAACTCTTGAAAAATTGGCCTTTTCTAAAGTTAGTCATAGAGTAAGCCTGTCTAACAAGAAGTACTAAATAACTGGCAGGTGTTCATGTCAGGTTGATATTAGAGAAAGGTGTTTGGGAAGACATTTTTCCCCTAGGGGGCGGGCACCTGCATTTGAAGTTGCAATTCATCCTTAATGATGAGGAGCGTGACAGAATTCGTATAATGGTATCGATTTCTTTTCCTTATTTATAAAATTTGTATTGCACTTACGCTTATGAACTTTCTTGAACATTTCAAATTAAATGCCTCAGTCAATTATTGTCTTGATACTGAGCTAATAGTAGATGAATGAAATGCATACACCTAGAACTAGAAGCAGTGAAGCACCATTGGATAATACATAGAAATAGTAACCTTGGAATGTCATTGAGAGTCAGCATTTGAAGTCGCGGTTAGTAGTGTCTTGACATGAAATTTTCATCTATGATTTTGCAGAGACAATCTGCATTAAAGAAGAAACAGGACGAGCTTCTTAGTAGCAGTCGAAGAGGTGCAGAAAGTGACAGTAGTACTATTATTGGCAATGTTGCATTACCCTTGTGCACAAATGATGAGGTCTCAGGTTTGATCTTACTTAACTGATTAAAAAAACAATGAAACTTAAAGCAGAAATACAATTATAAGAGGAGTAAATAGTTACAAAACTTTTATAGTTATGAATGCGGTCCTACATTTCCTCAGAGGCTTTTTCCTGATGGTTTAAGTGCTCCATCTTCTGAAGAATCACCAAAGAAACACCCTCAATATGAAGCAGTTTCCCAATTACAAAGTCCTGTTGGTTTCTGCGATGACAAAGAATCTGGTGCTAGAAATGTAGTGGGGTCTCAGCCTGACCAGAAACAGCTAAACCCAGTTAAGGATTAATTAATTTGCAGTGTAGTTCCTTTTGTCCAGAAGAGAAGACATTGGAAAATGTACTATTGTTTTTTTAATGGTCATTTTACATGTTTTAGAACATTGCAGATCAATACAAAGAGACCTCATCAACAAAACCTGTGACACAAGCGGTTACTCTCACTCAATTACAACACACAGGTAAGAAGCCTGCGAATCAGTCACCATCTGTGAAGCATCCTCAGAGAATTACTGGTTCAGAAGAAATGGCAATTTTGTTAAGAAGCTCAGAACAAATTGATGTGACAAATAATCAGATACCACCTAATCTGGAGGGAGATGGTCTGCAATATTCTGAGAAGAAGAACCCTCCAGGTAGAACTCCCAGTAACGTGAGGAAAATGGTAAGTGCTTTTGAAAGTGGTCTGACCCAGGTATAGTAAGTGTTGAACTTTACAATATCATCAACATATTATTGCAAGTACTTCAACAAATGGATTTCACATGGGATTTTTCTTAAAACAGGATTTGAGATCTCATATTAAACCACCTCCAAAAAAATATCAATCGTGTAAAATTGAAACAAAAGATTCTTCCAAGACTCAGCACTTGGAGCAAGATAAGTCATGGAATACAGTGCCAGGAGGCTTCTTAAAGAAAGGGTGAAAAGTGCCTCTCTGGTAAGAGACTTGCAACAGGCCCAAGTATATATTGGAGAAAGTAGAGAGCAAATAAACCTGCTTAATCATGTATCACCTAAGGACACCAGGCAGTTGAAGGAGTTGAGCACCATAAATATACTGAACAAACAAACAGATTCAAATGCCAGAAATAAACTCAAAGTAGCACATAAAACAGACATAGAGGAAGAGAAATATAACAAAGATCTGAAGAGAACATCCACATTTGAAACAGTTACAGTTTCACGAAAGATGCCTGAGAAGCATTCAGATAGAAACCATCCATGCAAACTATTCGGTTCCAAGCAAGATTATGGAAGCATCCCAAAAAAAGAAGAGGAAAGAAGGGGTAATGCCTCAGAAAGCTCATATGAATTATGTATTCAGAGGGATTCACCACAAAAACTGGATTCAGTGGTGCACTTCCATGACAAGTATTACTCTTTTGAAAGTTCTGGGGTCTGGATTTTCCCAGATGAACAAAGAAAGATTTGTATAACAACTAGTGGTAAAAGGGTAATGGGTATAGTGGAAAGTCAGGATACAAAGCGCATAAGCCATCAAAGAAGTTTGGATTACTCAAAATTAGAAAATGTGGAGAAGGTATATAAATATTTTTAGACACCTTTTCGTTAACTATTGTCTTTCAATAAGATTTGAGTATCAATTATCATTGGTGAAGATGAAATCTCTCATATATTGAGAAAAGGAGAGAAAAGAAAGAAAGAAACAAGGAAGACTTTAGAGATACTATTTCTGTGTTGTATGTGGCAGAGGACTGGGGCTCCGGTATTCTTCCTACAGTTAAGAAACTTAACAAGATTTCTCTTTGGCATTATTTTACATGTTGGGTGAAGCTTCCTTATAGATTAGCATACCTGAAGTGTTTAAGTTTGTGTCAATTACCAAAATTAAGCTATTTATGAGTAATATATTCACTACCATTATATTTGTATGTGCCAGATTTACTACCATATATTGAGCTGGTCCCTTCTGACAGAAACATTTAAGCGGAAAAGTGGATTTCAAACATTTAAATTGACAATTTGATTAATAGAATCAAATCATGTATTTCCTTCTTATTTCATGTATTTTTTTTTGTCTGACAGAATGCAGCATATGTTGGAACTGGAACTGAGGGGAGCAAGTATGAAAAGATACAGGAAATTGAAGAATCAAAGACCAAGAGTTCTGATGATAATGGAGATGAAAATTCTGGAGGACCAATTAATCAGGTTACAGTCAATATTCAATTTAGAAAATTTCGCTTGTTTAACTTCAAAATTTAATGTCTTAATTTTGGTTAGCTCTTGGCAGTGGTACTTTGGGAAAAAGAATCACTGTTTTGCTATTTGCACCACTGGCAACAAGTTAATCAATGAGTTTGTATCGACAATGTTGCATTTATCTATCTTTTGTCTTTCGATATAGTATTTCAATCTTAAATAGAAGTAAAGCAGGTTGCAATTTCTCTTCTCTTTAGTAACATCCTGCTCTCAAGCTATTTTTGAAGAATGCTTATATGCCCTTTCCCACACCTTTACCTCTCAGGTAAAAAAAGTTGCAATCGTTATTGGGTTTGGAATACTTGTTCTCCTTACCAGACAAAGAAAAAGAAGGTATGAAAATTAGACGATTTCCTTGTTAAATTTCTTTACTTTGTTCCTGTTAATTCCATCATGCATTGACCATCTTTTGAAGGATTAACATGCACTTCAAGATTGAAATAATGTAAATCTTGTGTAATTGTTTGTTTATCTATTGCCTTCCTATATCCTTGTAGGTTCATTTTATTTGCAATGTTTCACATATGCTGATTTCCATTATTTATTCCTAAAATTTAAAAACCTGCACGGGGTGGGGCAGTGGAAGCGAATTGTGTCTCTCACCCACGTATGTGACCACACCGCACCAACTACTTTTGTTATAAACATAATAGAATATTAAAAAATAAAACAAAAGAAGTATATAAAAAAAAACACTCCTGAAATTTAAAATTAATGCTAGGAGAATTTTTTTTCTGATCTATTGCAACATGCATAATTCCTCTACCGTATAAAATAACTATAAGAAATCGTACAGAAGAAGAATATAACATTTTCACCCCTGCATTTCTGGCTGTAAGAGAAAGTGCACATATAATTCTACAACAACAATGATTCTATGGACACAACCTCTTAGTGAACAAATGACAAAACCCTAAAAGCCCTTACATCCTCATAGATTCCAAAATTTTTGGTATATATATATGTGCAAAAAATTTATTTGACGAAATTCAAACTGTTATTTATATGATCTGTGTGCAAAGACGTTACAATGAATTTGAAGAAAAAGCAAAAGGATGTAATTTTTTTTAAAAAAAAAATTGTATGCTCCATCATTCCTTCGAATGTGATACATGCACTGTGAAAGTATGCCTTGTATCAATCACATAGGCTAGATGCTGAAAACTGTTGTCAATTTATTGTATTGCAGATAGGACCTTTTGGTGGGAAGTCTACTTCTGGCATCATTTGAAGGGATCCAAAACTTTCCTGGGTTTTTGGTTCTATTCTTCTACCTTGCGTGTGAATTCCCTCAAATGTAATAATCATCCCCAACACCTCTTCTGTTTTTGCCAGCACAATTTATCAATTTTGTTAATAAATGCATGCTTGATGGCATAATAATGTACTTCGTCCGTTATTTTTTATTCGTATTTTTAAAAATTTGTTTTGTTCATTTTTATTTATCATTTTAGAAAATATTAATTATTTATTTTTAACTTTACGTTTAGTATTAATAAATGAGAAAATAATAATAAAATAATAATAATAATAATTTTTAAGTATTTTAATAGATGATAATTCAGTCAAATAAAGTTAATTTTATTTATAATCAAAACTATTTAATAACTTTCTTATTTTTTTACAATAATTTTAAAAGAAATAAATAAAAAAGAATGAAGGGAGCTTGAAGCAACTTCTATTCTATGTGACAATTATTTCTAGTTGTAGCAGTGTGGTCTAAATTATTCTGTATGCAGGTAAATTCTAATTAGAAATTAAGCACCAATATTATAGACGTTTGGCCAATAGAGTTAGACAATTTTAGTAAGAATTATGCATGTTTGTATCACTCCTTTCTAACATCCATTTTGACAAAAGTAAATGTGCACTGAATAGTTTAAAGAAATTCTGCACCAATCCCAAAAAACTCCTCGTTAAGTGCATCAAGGATGGATCTACAGGAGGATAAGATGATGTTGTTTTCACTTCAGCATTTATATAATTTTTTTATGGTACATTTAGTATTAGCATGATAAAAAATAAAATCTTTAATTTTATTTTATATTGACTCATGTAGTGAATGATTTAAATAATTTTAAAAGAGTTATTGAACTTGTTTACTTGTAAGTTGATTTAATTATTAAAATTAATTTTTTATTCAAATATAAAGTATACTAAATTTTAAAGTAAGATATAAAAAGAAATTGCAACTTTTCTAACATGTATCCAATAAAAAAATTATTTAATATATTTTCATAGTAATGATAAAGACGTTTTGACAGTTGCTTCAATATTCTTTTTGTTTCTTTGATATAAAATAGGAAAAGTGAAAAATCAATGTAAGGAGTAAGAGTTAGAAGTAAGTTAACGGTTATAACAGTTGTACAATTAGTTAAAATCTTCTGTTTAGTTTTGTTATTTCTATTATTGAAAGCATCTGAAAGTAACCATGTATAAATAGATCAATGCTATCAGTACTCAATGTTAAGCACGATTTCATTCAGTCCATCTCAACTGACTCATCTGTTTCTTTCTCTCTTGGTTTCTCTCTTCTCAATCTTTCTTGCTTGAGCTCAGATACCTTTATGGTATCAGAGCTATAACATTCATCAATGAAGGGAAGCTCTGTTACTTCTTCTTTTTCACGCTTCACGGTACACACTTGCTCAAATCCAATATCTGTCAAACTAGATGAGGGTAATTTTTTTACCCTGGAAGCAATAAGCACTTGCAACCATCAAGAGTTTCAAGTTGCAGAAGTATATTGAAGGATCTGGAGGTATGCCACCCAGGTTTACCAATGCAGAAGATGAAGCTCAAGCTGTAATCAGTGATGATTTCACGAATTGGAAACAACAAGATCAGTTATTATTGTCTTGGCTACTCTCTTCTATGTCAGAAACTTTAACCATTTGAATCGTTGGTTGTATTCATTCTTATCAAGTATGGAAGAATCTTGAAGTATTTTTTGGTTCACAAACAAGAGCAAAGGTGAAGCAATTGAAGTTGCAGCTTAAAAGTATCAAGAAAGTAGCTAGAATTGGTGACTATTTGCTTTCAATCAAGAAGATTACAGATACCCTTGCAGCTGTCGGTTCCCCAATAGGTACAAAAGATTATATTGATGTAGTGTTTGATGGATTACCTGATGAATATGATGGTTTTATTACTTCTGCTGTGACTCGTTCTGAACCCTTTACAATCCCTGAACTTGAGGCACAATTAATGGCTCAAGAAGAAAGGTTAGAGAAGAACAAGAAACCTATAGCTGATGTATTCTCAATGCAAGCAGTGCAAGTTAATGTTGCACAACACCAGCAGTCTCAAGATCAAAGAGGTCCTGGACCTAACAGATATCAATCATTTATTCCTAACCAAGGCAGATTCTATGGAAATTATAGAGGTAGAGGTCGTTTTCAAATAGGAGGTTTTGGAAGTTTTGGAGGTAGACAAACTAAAACTCAGTGTTAGTTATGCAGAAAATATGGTCATCAAGCTATGAACTACTTTTACAGATTTAATGAGCAATTCACAAGACCAAGTTTCAATCATATACAGTATTCTGGTGGTTCTGGTTCTTCACAGTTCAATGGTTCATTTCCACAATCCACGAGTTCAAGATTTTCAGGGAATCAAAATTCATCCATGACTGCAATGATGGCAACCCTATAAACTCTCTATGATCCTACCTGGTACCCTGACTCAGGGGCAACAAATCATCTGACACCAGTTTTTGATAACCTAATGACTAGTTCAAGCTACATTGGTGACAACATAATCAAAATGGCCAATTGAGCAACAGTTAACATTCAAAACATTGGTAATTCCTTTTCTTCTCCCCAAATTCTGCAAAACCACTTTTCTTACATAATCTGTTGCATGTCCCTCATATTTCCAAAAATTTGTTAAGTGTTTCTCAGTTTGCTAAAGACCTTAAAGTCTATTTTGAGTTTTATTCTGATCATTGTTATATCAAATCTCAGGCCACCAACCAGATTCTCTTGGAAGGGAAGCTTAGAAATGGTCTTTATGCATTTGACAATGTTCAGATAGCCTCTTCACTTTTTAAACAATTCTCATCATGTAATTCTGTTCTAAATTCATGTATTTTGAATTCTCAGTCATGTAATTCAATTTCTGTTGATTCAAATTTGTCACTTTGGTATGCTAGATTAGGTCATGCCTCACCAAAGATTATACATTTTGTTTTGAGATATTGTAATATTCCTATTAGTTCAAATAAAATTCTTTTTGTGTGTGAATCTTGTTGTATGGGTAAATCTCATAAACGACCATTTATCTCTTTTGATTTTGTATATACTCAGCCTTTAGAACTTGTCTATTCTGATATATGGGGTCCTTCACCTATTCCATCATCCAATGGTAGTCGTTATTATATTCACTTTATAGATGCCTATTCCAAATTTACTTGGATATACTTGTTACATAATAAATCTGAGGCACTTGCCACATTTGTTCAATTTAAGGCTATGATTGAGTTACAACTTGGTGTTAAAATCAAAGCTTTTTAGTCCGATGGTGGTAAGGAGTATACTGTTTTCTTAAAATTTCTTCAATCTCATGGCATTATGCATAGAATAAGTTGTCCTTACACTCATGAGTAGAATGGTTCTGCCAAGAGGAAGCATAGACATATCACAGAGATAGCATCACTTTTGGAAAATGCATCCATGCCTCAGTCCTACTGGGGTGAAGCATTTCTTGTTGCAGTCTACCTCATAAACAGATTACTTACACCTACTCTTGGCCATAAGACCCCACTTGAAATTTTGTTTCATCATCCACCCAATTATTGATTTCTTAGGATTTTTGGATGTGCTTGTTATCCATATCTAAGACCTTATAATCAATTCAAAATTGATTTCAGATCCCAACAGTGTGTCTTTATTGGTTATAGTGGCAAACATAAAGGATATTTGTGCATGGCATCTAGTGGAAATTTTTTTGTATTTAGGCATGTTATATTTGATGAGTTCTTGTTCCTTTTAAAAATTCAGCATCTGCATTTTCTCATTCCAAGTCATTAGTGTCTTGTACTTCTACACCTTGTGTTCTTCCTTCTATTCCTCTTGTCTCTGTTGATTCTAATTCATCTCATGACCAATCTGTCATTCCTGTTACTACTGCTCATGATCAAACTGTGACACCTCTTACTGCTGAATCATCACCTACTGTGCAACCTACTGGTCAAGTGTCATCACAACCTTTACCTTCACCACGTTCAGTTCAGAATCAACACCCTATGGTTACTAGAGCTAAGGCTGGTATTACAAAACCTAAAGTTTTTCTTGTTGCTGCCAGTCTTGATACAGAATCACATACAGTTTCTTCTACTCTATCCTATCCCTCATGGAAATCAGCCATGCATCAGGAATATCAAGCTCGCATGCACAATAATACTTGGTCACTAGTTCCTCTGCCTCCTGACAGAACAACTATTGGCTGTAAATGGGTTTTCGCACTAAAAAGGAATCCAAATGGCAGTGTAAACACAAGGCTAGACTTGTTGCAAAGGAGTTTCACCAGCAAGAGGGTTTTGATTTTTTTGAGAGATTCATCCCAGTTGTGAAGCCTACTACAATTCGAACAGTGCTCATTATTGTTCTTTCCAGAGGATGGTCACTAAGGCAGATTGATATCAACAATGCATTTCTAAATGAGGATTTGACAAAGGAAGTGTATATGTCTCAGCCACAAGGTTATGTGTAGGGGGATAACTCATTGGTTTATAAGTTACATAAAGCTCTTTATGGCATCAAGCAAGCCCCTCGGGCTTGGTTTGAAAAGCTTCACTCTACCTTCCTTCATCTAAGTTTTAATTATGCAAAATGTGATAGATCCCTCTTTACGAAATTTGCTGTTGATTATACTATTATAGTTCTAGTGTATGTTAATGATATTATCATCACTAGCAACTCCTCTCAAGCCATTACTGATCTCATTGCCATTCTTGACACACACTTTCCTCTCAAATATCTTGGCAATCTCAATTTTTTCTTGGGAATTGAAGTTCAATCTACTGCCACTGGGGCTATTCACCTCTCACAGTCTAAATACATTAAAGATCAACTCACTAAGGCAAACATGGCTGCTACTAAACCTATGTTAACTCCTATGGTTTCTGGCCTGAAGCTTACAATAATAGACAATGATCCTACTCCAAATCCCTCTATATATAGGTCCATTGTAGGTGGACTTCAGTATGTGACCGTCACTAGACCCAAGCTTGTATACTTAGTGAATAAAAAGGATTCTGAGGTATCTCAGTGGCACGATGCACTATGGTTTAACTCTATCCAAGTCAAATAATCTGCATATTTCTGTTTTCTGTCATTCTAATTGGGGATCAGATGTTGATGATAGAAGACCAACATCTGGTTACTGTGTCTACCTTGGCAATAACCTAATTTCGTGGTCCTTCAACTTCGATGATTTAGATGTTGAAGCAAGAAGTTACATAAGTTAAAGACAAAAATTAATTTTGTGATTGTTTAGAATTGTTGTACCCTGCATATAGTAAGATTTTTTGTTTAAATATTTTGATTATTGCCTTGTATAATTTTAGCTTCCTTATTAGTTGATTCCCTAGATTTGTCATGTTTATAATAATGGAGAGGATAAATTCTTATATAAACATATAGCATCTAAGTTAGGTGTTATTACCAATTACATTATTAATTATAATATGTTATGATAATTAATTATAGTAATTATATATTAATTAATGATGTAATTGGTCAAGTACATTAAACTTAAGTACTTCGAATTTATGTAAGAATTTCTCAATGGAGAGAGGCAAAAAAATGTATTTAATTTTTGAGAAATTATTGCATAAATCTTGAACATTTAAATTGGGTGTACTTGATCAATCATATCATTAATTATGATTGATTATGATAACTAATTATTAATTAATTATCTACTAATTAATAATATAATTGGTCAAGTGCACCTAATTTAGATATTTCAAGTTTATAAAAGAATCTCTCTTTTAATTTTCTAAGTTTACCAGAATAAAGGAGTTGATTGCTTGAGAATCAGTTCCACATGTTACCATAACAATTAACAAACCTCAAATTCTTCATTGCACATGCATCTGTAGGCTGCAAGCAACAACTTTCATGTATCAGATGTTGAGCCAAATTTAAAATTTTAGTGCATTGTTATCTTGCTTTTTGAACATCTTTCATAAGTTGAAACCTTAGCTTTGCTGCGACAATTGCATTCTTAGCAACTTAATATGTTTAAAAAAAACCACAAACAATATACTAAGTATATTCAGTTACATTGAAGGGGCTTGAGAAGCATAATATGCATAGAGTAAAGTTTCCTAACATTGTTCCTTATTGTAAAATTTTCATTGATATACAATTAAAGTATTGCTCCAATCTTCCTTAATATAACAAGGGTCATACCTCAAGGGTTTCAAAGTAATACATTAGAGACATTGGCCGTTCGACAGCAAATGGATGACAGTAACCATGAGATGGTTCACATGGTAACTTAGCAAATGAACATAGTCCTCACTCCATTGATTGAGTCGACTAGTAATGCATGTAACACATTGGCCCAACAAGTAGAGAGGCTTAGTAGTCTTTTGTGGGGAGAACATCATCCGAAAAACACTTAAGCCTCCACTGGCTAAGCGATTCCAAAGGCTACAAGCATTGCACAATAGCCTGCTTAGCCATATCCTCTAAAGTATGGAACCACGTCCATGCTGACTAGGACTAGAGAAGTGTTGCATCCTCATCATTATACAAAAAATGCAGGGCATCAAGTTCCTTTGTATCAAAATTAGATTCAAACTCAGACACAACCAGCTACAAGAGTAGGTGATCATGTCTATAATAATCCCGGCTACCAGTATTAGTTGCTTTACAGTGCTGGTCCAAGGCAATATTTGTGGGTCAATCCCCTTGAACCACAAGTGAACAAGGCTGTCGAACAGGCCATTGTTAGATTTGGCTTTAATGATAGATCAACATTTCATCCTCAATTTGTGTTTGCTTTTCCGAAGTAGATAAACTAACTTGAACTTCCTAGAGGACGAAAGATCCCCAAATTTTCTAAGTTCCTCGGAAAAACCAATTTGAACTTCCCAGAGGATGAAAGATCCCTAAATTTTCTAAGTTCTTGGGAGAAGGAGACAAGTCTTCTATAGAGCACATAGCTAGATTTATGACAAAGTATGGCGATTTAGCTACTGATAAGTACATAAAAATGAAGCCATTCCCTAACTCTAACACAACACTTTTACCTGACACTCGACATTGCCTCCCCATTCTGTACACTCTTGGGAACAACTCGAGAGATTGTTCCATGAGCAATTCTTTATGCCCAAAATGAAAGTAAGATTAACTGAACTATTTAATATTAAGAGAAGGCCTAATGAAAACATAGATGATTATTTCAACCGTTTTACACAGATGCAAGGTAGATGCTTCATCCAAATCTCTAAGTTGGAAGTGGTTAAAATAGCCACTGAAGGATTAGACTTTGTCATCTGCAAAAAGCTAGTGAATCAACAATTTGTTTATATGTCTCAATTGGCTACTAGAATGCGTCAAATTGAGCAACTCCAGCAAGAAAAAACTTGATTGAAAGGATGGGGAAAGCAGTAGATAGTGCACATGGTAGAATATGGTAGTGATAGCGAGATCGAATCAGAAGAAATTTTGGTCGTTGAATTACAAAAAGAGCCACCATATACTTGTCATGCACTGAAACCTAATAAAGGAAAAGATATAATGGAAACCCCTAAACGTCGCACTTACTAATAGCTATCCACATAGTATGACTCATTAGCTTTTTCACGAAGTTTAAGATGATTCTTATTTTCTAATAAAGAACATCACATATTTCTACAAAGCTCTATTTAGAAGTTTAATATATCAAATCAAGAGTGTTAGTTTGAATACTACCCCTACTTTTTTTGAATTCAAAAGAAAACGTAAGGATAAATAGGAAAAGTATTTATAATTTACTTCTTGTCTTTCAAAATGAGAAACACATTTTTAGACTTCCCAAAAGGGAAAGTTTGCCTTAAAAATTAGGATAGAGGAAGCATTCTGCATTTCAACTTCTTTAACGTGGTCAAACAGGTTATGTATTTATATTTTTGACAATCTCTATCTCAAATACATGTGTCACTGATAATGTTTAAGCCTACTTCTACCTCCTCCTTTACAAAAATAAGAATGGCGGATGAGTCACAGTCACATATTATAGACATGTTTGTTAATAATATGCAATCCACTAATACAAAGAACGAAAGGACTAATGACTTTTTTAAGATGTATTAATATTTATCAAGCTCTGTACGAAGAAAAAAAATATTTATCAAGCTCTTAGCTCCACAAATGTTAGGATCAACCAGAAGTAATCATTGAATTATTTTTTATTGTTTTTGTCATGTTAATATACTAGCATAGTTACCCATGCAATGCACGAGATAACTTTGTTTATCCTATTGTTTAACTAAATTAAGATAAAAGAATTATTTAATTAATGTCAAATATTATGTATTTTTAATATATATATATATATATATATATATATATATATATATATATATATATATAAAAAGCATGATGTTTTGTTAATTGTAGTTCATTTTACATAATATTTTATTGATAATAATATGTAATTTGATAAATTGTTTCATACATATAATTTTTATTATGTGACTTGTGTGACTTATTTTTTTTTTCTCGTGAATGAGAAAGCACAATGAATGAGGATTTTAAGAATAAGAAATATAAAATAGAAAGTTAAAATTTTAGAAATTATAATTTGTAATATTAAAAAGTCAAGTCAAACTTAAAATTAAAGAAAATTAAAATAAAATATAAAGTTATTTGATAAATGAGTACAAGTGGCACATGTTGATTTAAAGGTTATTGATACTATTAAAAGAATAAGGATACCGAAGAAAGACTCTCTCTCTCTCTCACACACACACATATATATATAATAATAAATTTTAAATATAATATTAAGATTTATAGTATTGTTGTTTAATACAAAAAAAAAGTAGACATAATTGTTACAAATAAAACATGACTAATCAGGTGATTGATATCCATAAATTGGTTGTAAAAATTTTAAACTAACTTTAACGGAGAAGAAAATATGTGAGCGACAAGTCATTCATACTTACTTTTGAATGATACATACAAAGGGATAAAGGGTAGTTACCCGTACAACACACTGGATAATTACATTCCATCACATTATTTAATGATTATTTTCATTAACAAGTACTCACATCTTAACTGAATTTGAGTGGAGCATTGTTATTGACTTTTCTCAAAATTACTTACTTTTTTTAGTTATACAAACTCTATGATTTATGCAATTCTTAAAATCTAAATGGAGGTCTATTCATGTTAGTTTAATCTCATACCTCATAGGTATGAATAAACTCACCCCAAATCATTTTACCACTCCTCTATGTTACTTAAACCTCGTATACGTTACATTCATTTCTTTTACACATGACGCTAAGACTCTTAACTCTATTTTCCAGGCATGCCATATAAGTGCCAAAGAGTTTTCCATTAAAAACACAGTTGCAATTCATAACTATTGCTCCAAAGCATAGATAAGACAATGAAATATATATACACTATATATAACCAGTATCTCAAAACACACATTAAGCAACCATATATAAACAACACACTTACCACAAAAAATTGTTCAAATTTGAAACATGATCTTAATTTTTATTACAATTCAGTTTTGTTGGTAGGCAATAATGACATAGTTTAGCCACGAGTATATGTGTGTTTTGATGTGAGATAAATTTTGTATTATAAAATGTTCCATCACATAAAATCAGTCAAATTTTGCATCACAAAAATATATTTGGTGTTCTGTGTAGAGGTGGAGCTGATTCCAAGATGAATGCATAGACCAAATAAAAAAACCATTAACTTGTGAAACTAATTTTCATCAAACTCCAAATTCACTTCCGTTGGTATTTGGTACACCAATCGTTATATAATTTCTGAAATTCCTAGCATAGGCAATAAAAATAAATCTCCCACGAATATGAATGTCCAATTCTTATTAATATTAATAAGCATGGGATTGCCACAATTTATATAAATCTTACAAATGCTTTTCTTGTTAATTTTTTTTTAAAAAAATCAAGTTTATGAAGGAAATGTCCCAAGCTCACTTGTAAAAGACTTAAACTTGCAAGTTTCTTCTGGTATGAGTGCACACAATAAGCACCCTTAAACCATGGGACCTGAAACAATTTCAAAAAGGAAAAAAAAGTGAAATACATACAAATTTTGGGGATGCACAAATTATGTGGTAAAGAAGAAAAAGAGAAAAATGAGTGATGAAGGAAAAGAACCTAAAACAGGTCCTTTTCCGGCTTCGTCGATATCCATTACGCAAGGCAGCAACCTAAAACAGGTCCTTTTGCAGCTTCATAGATCCCCATTAAGCAAGGGTTAGATGCCCACTTGTTCAAGGAGCTATATATTTACCCCTTAGCCCACCATTCTCCAAAGCAAGTGAAGCAAACTATAGAGTGGTGATCATGATTTTTGACTCATTCCGTATATGTCTAGTAAGGTCCTAATCCACATATATTTCAACCACACAAAAAAATATAGCACACAAAACAAAAAAGCAGTCATTTATATAAAGACTATAATGTCAGACTGTATTTCAGATCAAGAAACTAACTCTTTACATGTTCACAGCCCTCAATGATTTTTCACCAACTTAATAAAGTTTAGGGCAACAATGCTCAAATTAAAGAATGCAACTTTTATTTGAGTTGATCTACCACAAACAACCAATGGACATACTATAAAATAATTTTATGATACTAATTTTTAGTGCACTAGTAAAAATAGGAAATGCGAGAGATCACTGTGCCAAGGAAAAACATCAAAAAGAAAAAAAAGAAAAGAATCAATGTTATCAAGTTATACCTATAAAAAAATTCCCTAAAATCTATTATAAGAAGGCACTATACTCTTTAAAGGGTAACTGTTAATGTTCAAGTGAGAGGGCTAAAATTATACCTGAAACACAATGTTGCTACCATTACAATGGTGGATTCATTCTTCAATAGAATTGATCCTAATTATTGGCAAAATTAGTCCAAATGGCTCCACCCATGCAATTCACATATTAGGCCAAAACATTATCCGGTACAAATTAGCTCCTGCAAAGTTTCAGCTTCAATGTCTGATTCTAAACCCCCAAAAGAATCAACATGAACCAACACACAAAAATGGCTCAATTGAAGGGAAAAAAAATCTTAGGAAGTGATTAAATGCCTTCTTTGAAACTGCTATTGAATATGGGAGAAATGTGACGCAATTACCTCATCCTACCAATCCTAGTGGTCATTCTCCGAATCACCTTCACACTCTACTTATCTAAAAAAAGTTAAACACCATAAATAAATAAGAAAACATTACAAAATAAAAATTGAATTTTGTGATAGAAAACAGAATCAACAGCTATTTCATTTTTGCTTTGAAGAAAGATCGTTGCTTCTAATAAGCAACATTACATTTCCTCTTGGGAGTGGCAAAGAAAGCGCATACAGTGCAACGACTCTTCCAGAGGTGAAAGTTGTGGCGACTGCACCTCACACAAAGAGTGTGGGTCTTCTTCCTCCTCTTACCAAACACCTTGTCCCCTTCCCTTGCATTCAAAATTAGCATATGAAAAATATTACCACCACCTCTAAGCATGGATTAGGTTCATTCAGATCCAGATGTTGAAACATACCCTCCTCACCCTAAAACACCTTAACCTTTGTGGCAGTCTCATTATCACATACCCTCCTCACCCTAAAAGACCCATCATACTGAGATGTTGAAACAGTCTTTGACTAAACTTTAAAGAGCAATTTCTTCCCAATCAACTTATCAAAGGCTGGTGGATAAACACCTCCATGTGTAGATTGCCACAATAATAAAAAAAAAAGACACACTTCAACTAACAAACCTGATTAAGAAAAACAATAAGCAACCAAAACCATAAATTTATAACAGAAAACAATAAAAGGATAAAATTGAATTTATACCTTCTGGCTATTAGCAACAAATTCAGCACATCCCCGCTTCAGGAGATATTGTCCATCCCGATCAAAAAGGTCAAATACAGCAGCACCACTTTCACCCCCAACCTTGAGTTTTATTTTGTACCTTTTCACAGCACACCACACATCATACTCAATATAGCTAGAAATAGTAAAGACAAACAGAACCTTTTAACTGAAAAAAAGTGAATAATCATATCATATATACTTAAGGGTCACATTGACAATGTGACAAACACGAGTCATAGTAATAGAGGCTAGAGTCAGGAATTATAGCCCTGTGGCATCAACATGCAGGATACCACCAATCTTCATCTTCCACAAAGCTATCATTAGTGGCCATCACAATGAAGATACCATCCTTCAGTTATCATTAACACCATTAAACAAATTAAACAAATATAGTCAAATTAAAGATGAAAGATCTAAGCATAAATCGGATCACATACCACACATATAAAATGAGTGTATTTTTAAAACAACCTCTTTGTTGTTAACTAGGAGCTCACTGTTTTGTAGCTCCTCCTCCAAAGTCTCTTCATCCAATGCAATGTTGTCACTACTCAAGATGTTTTGAGTCTTCACTTTTTGCTCTCTGTCTTCTCACAGAAATCAAAAACAAGATTGGACCAAAATGAAGATGAAAGACTGGCCACCAATTGTTATGCTCACTGACTAAAGACAAATCATAATATTATCCAAAAAGTAAGTCCCAGTATGAATTCTAAGGTTTTAAGCAAATATATTTATTGAATCTTCCCATTTTTTTAATTTTGACATTGACCAAACAAAGGACACAGTTGGTTTCCTCTACGAAAACTTTTGCCCAAAATTAACATGTTTGGAGTAAAGGAAGGCAGACAAACAATATGGATCCAATCAAACACAGAACCATAATCAATTTGAAGGTCGTAATTGACTCACAGGGTTTTACATATAAAACTACATCTCTTGAAATATATTTTATTAAAAATCCAATAAAATTAAAGACATCCTAAGTATCCATAGATCCAAGAATCACAATCATGTTGACCTAACCTACCTGACAAACTTGAGGATCGGAGAGGATGTAACAAATAAATTCTGAGCCTACGAATACAATTATCTTTAAAAAATATTATACAAACCCCATAATTTAGCACATCAGCACTTAATCTTTTCTAATGATTATATTTCTTGCTCAATAGCAGTTTGCTTCAAGTCTTCTACCAATTTAAGTTTTTTAAATTTGTTAATTATATTTAAACACCTTAACTAATCCTTATCTTCATTTAGCTTGCTAGACAATGGACGTAAAGGACAACAACACCATTCCTTATCACCATAATGCATTAAGTGTCACCTATATGGGTTTCCAAATGACACGTTCCAACATCTGAATCTAAACGTTCCAACATCTGAATCTAACTATAAAGTGCACCTCAAGCACAAATATTATGTGTCTAATTTCTCCAAATAATTTGCATGCATCAGGACATGTCTAAAAGCCCATTTTAGTTCCACTTTAAATTAATGCACACCATGACATATATGGATCCAAAATATTGGAGACTCGAGGGTAGGATACTACTGAGGAGCCTAGTGCCAATATCAAATTATAGGATATGATACTAATGAATAGCCTACTCCCAATATCATTGTAACTCATTTTGCGTGTAGTGTTTATGAAGCAGCTTCTTCAATGTTGTTTCCGTGCAAAACTAACCAAACATTAAATAAAACACAACAAAAGATAAAATAACCTCTTTTTTAAAACTGCAATATAAAAACACTTTTACTTATTAATATATAAAAACATTACATGAGAAGTTTTTAAAAAAAGACTAACATAACTTCAGTATCATATAATCATAATCTACACTAAGAAAAGATTGAATCTTTCTCTCTGACATAAGGAAATAGCAAAAATTTGAAAACATTTTCCTGCCCTTCAACCTTTTTGAAAAGAATAACGTGTCTGACCTTCACTTTATAGTCAGTGCATATAATTGTATGCACATGGAACCAAGTATGAAAATGGGATTATAGAACCACATTCAATACGAACATTCATAGCATATTCAATTGGTAAGCCTTTATTGTATATGAATTTTGAAATACAATAATTTAATGCAAATTATGGTGCAGAACCATTGTTTATTCTATGAAATCTTGATAAAGAATTTATGCCAAAAGTTAATGTGAGTGGTAATTCCGAAAAGATATTTCTTCCTTCAATCAATACTTATTAATTATCACAATTAATTAGATAATTGAAATTTCTTAAATTCAAGTTTAGACTTGAATGATGCAGTTTTTGATTTTTAGAATAACATTGAAATCATATATGATTTATCACATGCTGACAATCAAATAAGTGTTGTACTACTTAATTCTTTATTTTTTGTACATAAACATAATTCTAAATAAGCAGATATATATTCGATTATATTTTGTGGTTTGTTTATACTAAATGAAATTTAGTCTTTTGCATTGAAAAAGATCAAATATAAACACCGTATAAAAGTCATACCAACTTGAGTTAGCCACAATGTCAGTCCTGGACCACCGTATAACATACACAGGCTCACCAAGCACCATCCCCTACAACTCCTTGCTACACCATTAACTCATTCCCCTTAGAACAACCCGACCCCTTATCTACCACATCAAGCCATCGTGAGTTAGGGGTTTCCAGAAACAGAGCATTAGAAGACCAATCGAAACCAAAATTATTAGGAGAAACAAAATCGGAGAAGAAAAAAAAAATCTTCAGAGAAAAAAAAACCTGAGAATGAGAATACAATGTGAGTATTATTTCATGCAATCACCATTAGTTCTAGTTCTAATACCTCCATCCTCAGCATGGGCTCCTTCCCCTCACTGTGCCGTTTGAGAAGCACGTCACAAAGCTTCCACAACTAAAACGCAGAACCAGTGGTCAGGATTTAACACATAGCAAATAAAAGCAAGAGGAAGGAAGGGGAAAAAACCAACCTGCACGAAGGGGCTCAAGGCCATCGTTCAACCACTTCTACAACGACCTTGACCTCTCCCAGCTTCGGGTTCCAATCTAGTTCCACCAGGGGCAGGGGGCACAAAATGGAAAAAAAAAAACTCTAAAGCAAAAAAAAGAGAGGAAATCAGACTAAGAGAGATATCTAAAACCGATACAAATGCAGAATGCAAAATTCCACTGTGCTTTCCTTGTCCATTTCCACGTTCAACATTTACATTTCTCACACGCTTGGCTCGTGTGAAGGATTTGAATGGAGATAAGAAGGACAATGCGTGTGAAAGAAGCATTGTTAATGGAGAGAAGAAGCACTGTGGTGTCTCGATGTTATAGCCAACGCCCATGTCAGGTTTGTTCTTCCAAACCAATACACCACCACCAATGGCTATGAACATTCCTTTTGGGGTGATTTTTTTTGAGGGGATGATTATCTATATGTTAGATTATTGCCCAGATGTACATCATATTATTGAGTTGAAGCTCAAAATTAAAGGTATTCATAAGTAGTAGTTAATGATTAACATGTATTAAAGACTATGTACTTGAGTTGTTATCTGCTTTGACTTTAAAAATGACTTTTCAATGAAAACTCACGCTACAATAAGTGATTGCTTAAATGGAAACGCACAAGTCATGCAGTTAAGTTGTGTTTGGTGTCTTATAATGATGCTCCAATTTGTATACACAGCAATCTCTTTGATTTGTTTCATGCAATTTTAATTTTGAGACTAGAGACTTCTCCATCTCTACTAGCCTATAGGTCTCTTTTGTTCTTCTACTAAACCAGAGGCCATAAATCTCGTGTTCTCTTCTGTGCTCTTTTTTAAATAGTCGATTGCTGATGGTGCTCTTTGGATTGAAGGCTGACACATTTCTGCTAGGACCATTCTTTGCTATGTTATTTGTCTTTCAAAGCTTAGTAAGAAAATAATGGAAATGAGTTATAGGAAAAAAAATTGGGTTGTCTATATACAAGTCCTGGCGATTGTGATCTTATATTGATACTCTCATACCTATATGTTTGCTTTTTACATTAGAAAAGTTCAAGTGCTGATGTGCTAAGTTATGGGGTCTGTATAATTTTATTTTTTTTAAAGAAATTTGTATTCGCAGGCTGAGAACTTATTTGCTACATCCTCTCCAATCCTCAGCTTTGTCAGGTAGGTTGCTTCAACATGTTTGTGATTCTTGGATCTATGGATACTTAGGATGTAATAACAATACTAATAACGTGTTGACTGCATAGTTGAGATCTACTGACTGTTTAAAATGATGGTCATTGTGCTTGGGTAATTCCTCTTCCCTCCATTTGAGTTTCATTTTCCAAACTAAAAGTTCTTATGTTTGATTACCAAAGATTATTTTTTTTCCCTTAACTTGAATTATGAAATTCTGAATCTCATACAAAAATGAAATTCTTTGTGATAAAACATATATCTTTCGTGAATTATGAAGTTCTCTCCCCTCCTCATATTCATAGATTAACAGATTATTATTTTTTTGTGACAAAGCATATATCTTTTGTGAATTATGAAGTTCTTTCCCCTCCTCATATTCATATATCCATATCTTAATAAGTCTATTCATATCTGCTCATAAAAATGTACTTATAAGCTTACATATCTTAATGTTTCTTCTTTACCTTCTATTGGTTGGGCACTTCTTTTGTGATGGATATGCATGTTCATGTCGGATGCATCTCATATGTGTATATGAGTTTGAGGCACTCTTTTGTATTGGAATGACGTACTCTTTTGTATTGGAATGAGGCACTCTTGACTGTAATTTTTTGCAACATTTGTAAAGAACACCTGTTTCTCCATCCATGATTAGGCAAAGATTTGCAGAAGTCTCTTTTTTTCTAAGGTTTTGCTTCAATTATGACTAATATAGTAAACTCCCTCATGAAGGTAGATGCAACAATAGTCACAAGATCATGGCAAATTAACTTGGAGAGCAGTACCAACACATGAGGACAATTTTACTTGAAAGGAGTAAGCATATTTTTTGGCGCATTGAGCATTTTATAGTGATAAATAAGAGTTTTTATTGTAGTTGAATATGACACAGTCCACATAAGTTGAAAACAATGCCAATGAGTACAGCCAATAACTAGAAAAGTGCCCCTCTATTTGCCAGTTTGCCTTTACCTATCCACTATTTTTTTCTCTCTTTTCCCCGCTAATTTAATCTAGGCCTTCTACAATCAGCTACAGGAGCCTGTGATACAGCTGAAGTGATAGGCTGTCTACATATCCCACAATCTCAAACATCATATAGTAGTGGAAAATCTGTCGTGTTTGTCCAATGATAGCTCTGGCATTTAAATATTTGTATATTATATACAAGCTTTACCAGAGATTTTCAAGGATTGGCTGATGTGACCTGGGTTGTGACAGCAGAACGTACATATCTAATGTGTCCAAGGTGTGTAAAAAACAACACCTTTTAAAATAAGGAAAGTAACACTTAATGTTTGGGTAAATGATAAGAAAAATACATGCAAGAAAACATTCATATTTTGACAAACACCTGGTAAGTAATGTTGATTTTCAGATTTCTCAGAATTGAGCTGTTTGTCTCTCTCTTTCTTAGCCTCATCCAATTACCCTTATTATTAGATCTCACCAGGTATTGTCCTAATTTTTACCCTGTTATCTTATGTGTTTGGATGGCTTTTACAACTTCGGTTAATTTTTGTTGCAGGATGATGGGGTGGTGAGAAACAAAGAGAAAGAAAGTAGAATCTAACGCATGAAGGAAACAATCTTGATAGTATTCATAGGTAGGTATGCATTCTTCTTTTCCAATCCTTCATTCTTTTGGTGGTGGATATGTTATCAACTATTGGCATGCACAATTTCTAAGCATCAAATCCTGTTGGCCAGTTCATTTCCCTTTATCACAGCCATGTAAACTGCCAAACTCATAGATTGGATGTTTTTATACATGCCTGCATGTTTCTTTATTGATTTGCACATGTTATTTTATATCAGGTTCTTGGATTTGGCAAGTACATTGAAGATGTTTATGCATCATACACACAGCACAAGCTGGAGACCAAGGTAATTTTTAATGTTAATGCCCCATGTGCATGTTGAATTGATTGGATGGTAAACTTTATGAGTTCTAACAAAAGTATGGTAAACTTTGTGTTTTTGGTTGGTATCACTAATGCCCCTAGCATGATGCAAGTGCTATCTGAGTCAAGCTTTGAGAAAAGTGTTAATACAAGTGCTGGTCTTTAGTGCTATTTGTGTTTTTATTTAGTACCACTTAACTGCTAGAATTTTGTTTTTTTGTTTTTTTTGCAATTGATCATTAGTCTTTGACTTCCAATTCTAAATGATCAGATATAGACCTGTCTGAATCTATTGTCTTTAGCACTGCAAACTGCCTTATTGAAATGATTTCAATAAATAATTGGTGGATTTCCCAGTCCTTCTCTCAACCATGTCACTATTTATGTCTTTAACTGCTAGAACGATGATTTGATTTCCTTTTATGATTATATGAATTCCAATGAACACTTTATTTCCCCCATACGCTGGACAAACAAGCATTAGACAATGACCATCGCCCATACACTGCTTGGTGCTTACTAATATATCTATAATAACACTCAAGGTCATCCCCAATGCCTTACCAGCATTAACCAACCCACTGTGGCATGGTATTTGTTGCTCGAGTGGCTGGTCTTCTAGAATTACTGAGTATTTCACTGAAAACATTGATACCAGCCAACAAATAAAAAGGAATAATTAGAATGGGGGTAAAAAAAACAACCAAATAAAATGCAAGCACAATACTCTGAATTATCTAATTAACATAACTTATATCATACTTGCCTACTTAGTCAAAGTGACTGAATTATCTTATTTTACCTTAAATCTTCTGGACAGCATAGGCCCTGTTACCGCAGGCCTTTTTGTTTCCTTTTAAATTTAGTACAGCTTAAGTTTTCATGTGGCTTATGCATTAACAAAATATGAAATGAAATAGGCAGAATACTCCCACTTGGAAAAAAAGATTAGCCTATACATTGGAAGACATACATCTACAAAGCTACTTATGGTGACATCTGAAATGGTCGCTGGTGTGTGACTATAACTTTCTGTTCATGTTACCACTGCGATGAACCGCTTTCTTAACTGGCAACGCTATCCTTATCTTTTTTTGAAAATTTTAAACCTTTCTCCTTTTCTACCACTGCGACGGATGAGGGCAGGAGTTAGATGGTTTTGTTTTATTTTAATAATATTTCCAGTCCGTTTTCAGTTTTCTCTAAACCACTTTGTTATCAGGTGAGATGTTTTCCTTCAATGTAGGACATTATTATTTTATTTTTTTTATTTCTTCAATCCTTCCTCCTCCTTAAACGACTCTTTACCTCTTTCAATTTTCTCTCTATTTTAGTTATTTTTTATTTGGGTGGCGAACAAGCCTTGCTGTGAATATGGGGTTTTTTTTCCTTGGAGGTTTCGGTGATTTGGAGGTCATAAAGGTTTTAAAATAGACTAAAAGTTCCACCCCATGAATCTGTCAGAATTGTTTCAAGCAATTGTTTAGGACCATTATATGAATAAATCTAACATTAGAGAAAATTGAGTAACACAGTATTGAACTGAAACTGGAGTAAGCCAATTCCTCCAACACCCCCCTCTAACAATCAAAGAAATAAAGGTTTTCTAATTTGTAATTTTTTTACAAGTACGTATTGCTCTGCATAGTTAAGTTATCCCCTTTTTTATTGGGTTGTCCCCCTTCCCATTTATTTGCATTTATAAATGCATGAAAAATTATGTTCTTTCTCCATTTGTAGGGGAAGCTGTACATGATAATAGAAATCTGTCAAACTTTTGATCAGATATTTAAAGATCATCTTGATGGTATGTATGTCCTTTTCCCCTGTTATTTAGTCTATATAATGAGTTAACATGTAATTCTTTCATCTAAGACATCCAATTTGACCTTGGAAATGATTGAATGTCTACAAATGGCCTGGTGGTGAGAAATTTTACCAAGTATTTGATAATGAATTTCTAGCAGCTCTAAAAAGGCTGCAGTTTGACAAACATTTATCAATGATCACTGTGTGAAAGCTAATAAAATGAAGCAAATGGATATCAACCTCATCTCATTGCTCTTGAGCAAGGATACTGCCATCTTGTTGAATCGTTCTTAGTAACAATTACAGGCCCTGCTAAAGCAGCTGCTGATGCTGTATATATTTATATACAAAAATAGTAAATACTTTTCCATTAGTTGCAATTTGTAACATGTTCTTTTAAAGAAATTATGTTTGAGAAATTTGTAACTGACTACTTCCTCCATGTTTTTTTGACATGAGTAACTGAAAAATCAAATTGAGCTTAAGGAAAATTTGCATTTCTTTGCCTGGCAATGTTTACGTCTCTGAAATTTTAGTTTAGACTACTTTATTATAAGGCAAATACGAAGTCAATTTTGGAAAATTATCTTGATATGCATTTCTCTTTTGTGTTATAAGTTATTCACTTAATATCTTACTTTTATAATGTTTCAGATTCATGGAATTTTGAAGGATTTGATTATGAAGTCTATGAGGGAGACGATGGCAAGTAGCAAATTGCTTATTTTATCTTTTGTGTATATAGTTCTATACATGTTTAGCCTGCAAATGAGTAGACAATATGGGTTGCAAACAATGTATTATTTCATTAAAAAAATCAACATGAGTTATTTGTTATTTTTACTACTGTATTTGTGATGAATGAAGGGCGATGCTCAGCAAATGACTGTAATATGGGCTGTTTCTATATTTGATATTCAGAAAGAATGCAGAGTTAGTGTATTGAGTTCCTTGACTGTTATATTTCGTATTTGATTTAGAGGATGTCCTGTTCTATTTTCTGATACGACTTCTTGTTTGTGTGTGTATATAACTTGCAGAATTCTGGAATAATTTTGGTATATTTGTTTTCTAATATTTTTAAGTTGCTTGAGCTTTGTCATCTCTAAAGGTAGTTCCCTATAAATGCTATTGTTGTACACAAGGATATGGTCAAGACTCAGATCTTCCAAATGCCAAGTACTGGCATTTTCCTGTTAAATGATTAGAAAATCATACAAGATCCTATAAGTCATTGAGCATTCCCAATTCACTAGGAAGTTGACATCAAGTTTCAGGATATTAAACAGTAGAAGTTTACCTAAACTTATTAAGATAACGTGGACTAGGAAATTGCCTAAAGTTCTCAATTCACTAGAATAATAAAGTTTAGGCTTTTATATCCTAAATTAGGCCTCTGAATGATTATTCATGTGTCAGATCTTTTGTCAATGCTTTTCGTGGTGATGGATTTCTTTGGCATCTATGTGTATGCTTAGTCATATTAGCTTGCCCATATAGAAGAAGATAGAAAGCAGGTGATCAAAAAATGATGCTTATCTTTATTGACATCATAATTCTATGCTATGGAACTGTCTTTCAAAGGTTCATTTCCTTGTTGAACCTATTTCACTATGTGCTATTAATGAATGTGGATAGCATTAGAGATGTCATATATAACTTCAATGTTGTTCTGAAAAACATAGAAGGCACCATTCACGTCTAGACTTGGATTTAAGCAACTTTAGCTATCCAATTAATTGTGATAACTGCTAAGTATTGATTGGAGGAAGAAATATCCTCTTAGAATTACCATTCACATTGACTCTTGGCATAAATCCTTTATCAAGATTTCATGGAATAAACAATAGTTCTGCACCATGATTTGCAGTAAATTGTTGCATTCTAAAATTCATATATAGCAAAGGCTTACTAATTGAATATGCTATGAATGTCCAACCTACAAAAAAAGAGTTTAGAGATGTCTTTGGGTCTTAGTTCAACCTACAAAAAAGAGTTTGGAGATGACTTTGGGTGACTCTGATGGGATGGAAATAGATGGTGCTTCTATGAAACAAAAGTTGAAGTTGAACGTGGAAGTTGGACCTGTTGGGTGAAAGAAATTCGAGTAAGGAGCCAACACAAAAGAAACCTTACCGTTTTGAACAGATGTGGATGCGAGTTGAAAGATGTGAGGAGATAATTTGTAATAATTGGGAAAACTTAGAAGCAAATGGCATCTTTGTATTTCTACTTCCAAAAACACTAGTTTCACATTTGGGAAAAAAAAAGCCAAAGTCCTTTAGCACACTATTCAAGAGAGCTAGAGAAGGTCATTTTAGTGTGACATGTTTTTCAAGACCTATCGAATAGACTAAGAGGGTTATTTGTATGCGACGATTTTGATTATAATAAAAAAAGGCTCAAAATGTCATCTTTTCGATTATAATTGAAACAGTCTAGAATGACATGTTTTCAATTCTAATCGAAAAGACCCAGAATGACATGTATTCTGATATGGAATTAAAAGTATCATTTTTGATATCAAATCGAAACAATCATTTCGATGACTTCAAGTTTATTACAATTTTGTCTTTAATAAAGCTAAAGAATGTGCATGAACAAATTCATATTATATATAAAAAAATCAAACAATATTTTACTGTTTTAAAATAATCTTAATTATTTAATAACCAAAACACACACAAAGTAAATTAAATATATCGGTGCATTGCACGGGTCTCTTACTAGTAAAAAATACATAAAGAGACACTGAAATTCAGTATGAGATAGCCCCAAATCAACCACCCCTTTCGGAAAATTGTACACGACGTCCATACCACTCTTTGTTACATTCTCTAACCCACTTACTCAGTATAGTGATACACAATTCTATTTTGCAAAAACTATTTCACAAATCACTATACGGGGGTGGAAAGTTTAGAATGACCTGTTGTAATAACCTTTGTCCTACGCTTCATGACTTCGCTTCCTTCCCGCTTCTTTTCCTCTATCCTACGCTTCATTGACTTGTCACTTAGTAGGCAAAGTGTCTCAGTATATTATCAAGGTTGGAGACACAACCTCCTGCAAAACTCATCAACCTTCAAATATACAACTAAGACTATTTTTAACTTTTTAAGTAACACAAATGCAATATATATAAATGGGATTTGGATTTATCTACTACTGTCACTTATACATTGGAACAAATCAACAATCACACGTGGAACATTACATTTCACACGTGAGAAAAGAATGCCCCATATATAGTGAAAAGGAACAAAATGAATGAGAAGCCTCCATGTGTATATGAATAAAATGTTACACAATAAAATTTTAACGTTTTGCAGTTGTATAGTTTATAAATATTAAAATTTTAATTTATTAAATAATTTAAAAATAAATATACTTTTATTTATGCATTTAAAAAATAAATTTACTCTAAAAAATTTGATATACAAAGTAAGGGAGAAAAAATTTATTCAATATAAATGAGACCGGTTAACACGTGACAACTTTACAATAGAGGTGAAAAAGTGTATGCCTAAAAAAAATTGAAAAAGCATGGAAGCAGACAATAAATAAATAGTATAAATTCACTTTCTCTGAATGCAAGCAACAAAGTTTTACTTCCCCCGATTAACCAAAAAAAAAGTTTCACTTCCCCCAACGCGCATGTACTTCCAAACACTCAGCCTATAACACGGCCAAATAATAGCACCACCCAACAACAGTTTCTCAATTTCATTTTTTTTTATTTAAGAGCTTGAAATTAAAGAAGTCAACTTTCACGGACGGATAAAAAAGACCGAATGACAATAGGAAAGAATGAAAACCTCTTGCAATTGATGAAACTACGACACATGTTTATAAATAGTAAAAGAAACAGGAAAGGTTAAGGGTCCTTAGCTGTATTGTTTATAGATAGATAGATAGATTGCTAAAATGCTGATTAACACTATCTTTTATTCTTTTTAATGCCACTTAGGTAAACACCATGCTAGTTTCAGTTTTCACATAGCATAATTGGGTTGCTAATTTCACTTGTGGTTCCCTTGTGGCCAAGCCTAGCAGAAAGGTACAAGTGGCTTGATCTAGGCTTGAGTTTTCGTGTTAACTAGAACTAGAACTAGAATAACACGTGTGTGGGATGTATGAAATTATTAAAAATATAATATATAATAATTATGTTTTCATTATATAAAAATATATTTATAATTTTCATAAGTGATTATGAGTGATGTATATGTAATTTTGTTTTTATATTTTTTAAATTTTTGTTAATATGATAATAATATCAAAATTCAAATAATATTGATAATACAATTTAAAATTATCACATGACAAAATTTTATAAAACAATACTTTTTTATATATATTATTATTACATTAATTAATTGATTGATTTAAGATGAAAAACTAACTAAAAAATAACAAAATAAAATTCCTCATTCCTAAAGAATATAAGAAACACATAATTGGATAGAAAATGTTACTCACATATCAATATCATCAGCATCTATTTCACATTTAATTATGTGATAAAATTAAAATATAAGTGTATAAAAAATAAAGTGAGTTAAATTATAACAAAATGATAAAAGTTGTAAAAATGTGAGGTAATGCAAATGAAAGTATATGAAAATAACATTATATGGCTTGTGACTTGTGAGTGCGTTCATCTTCTTTGATCACAAATTATGATTGGATATAACTTGTGACTTGGGAGTGTGACAATTTTTTTATTTAATTGAATGAACTTTCATTGTAAATATATTTTATATTATCATTTAATTATAAATTATTACATCATAAAATATTTTTAACTTTTATAATAATTAATTATGATAATATATAATTAATTAATAATGTAAAATTTTTTATATTAATAATATATTAAAATTACTTTTTTATATTATTATAAAAGATAATTTGTAATGAAAATATTCATCATCAAATTATATCAAAAAATTTAATATTATATTTAAAAAGCCCATGAAAAATTCACGTTTGCAGCCTCACAGTTAATAGTATTTTACTCTGATTGATAAAATTTTCATGATCTTGTTTGTTTGATAAAATCCAATTTGCTCCGTCCTTCAATTAAATTTGTTGATCTAACTAAACAATTAAACACATACAACATCAGAGCTTCTTTGGCTAAATCAACTGATTGATCTTGTGGAAATTTTTATTCTAATCTGATTGAGATATTGATAATTAGCTGCTGTCTAATTGCTTCTCGGTTTGATACGTAGAGTTCAGCTTTTTTCTTTTCTTAAATGCTAATAAATATTGCTCTTTGTAAGTAGCGTGGACATAGGTCCTACACGAGTTCTGTATCGAGTTCAGTTTTCTTTTTTCTTTTCTTAAATGCTAATAAATATTGCTCTTTGCAAGTAAGTTGTTGCAATTATTATAAAAAAAACATGACATGAAAGGTGTTGGAATATGCCACAGCATATTCTTAGTCTAAATCACTGTCCTAGAGACTATTCAGTACGTCATACGAAAGTCCAAAAACTTTCCACCAATTCTTTAATTTATGTGGGAGCATCTTTCAAACAGCAATTATAAGCATCTGAATTATTGGTGCAGAGCCAGCTAAGAATTCCACCAATACGAATTTTCCAAGTTATTTCCAAGACCATGTGAGCATGTCAAGTCAAGTCAATTTCTATTGCTAATAAATTATGAGCGCCTCACCATATATACTTAATAGAAGAACCGAGTTCAGTACAAAATCTGCAACCATTTTCTCTCCTCAAATCTGATCACATATTCCTCTGCTAGCATTTTCTCTCCTCTAATCTGATCACGTATTCTTCTTCTTGAGATCATGGCAGAAGCACTTGTGGGTGGAGCTTTTCTCTCTGGTTTTATTAATGTTCTTTTCGACAGGTTCCTCTCACCTGAGGCTGCCAACTTGATCCTAGGCAAGAAGCTTGACCAAGAGTTGCTTGAAAGGTTGAAGACTGCTCTGTGTGCCGCCGAAGCTTTGCTTATTGATGCAGAACGGAAACAATTCCATAACCCAAGGGTGAAGAAGTGGATGGATAGTCTCAAAGATGCTGTGTATGAGGCTGATGATTTACTGGACCATGTTTTTACTAAAGCTGCTACTCAAAAGGAGGTAAGTAACTTTTTGCCTCGCTTTCTCAATTTTAAAGATAGGGAGATGGTAAATAAGATGGAAGAGATCGTTAGAAAAATAGAAGCTATTGAACAACGCAAATATATCCTTGATCTCAAAGAGATTCGCATGGAGAGCATGTCATGGAAAACTTCATCAACATCTCTAGTAAAAGGGAATATATATGGCAGGGAAAATGACCAAGATGCCATAATCAAAATATTAAATGACAACAGTGAAGATAAACTATCTGTGATTCCTATTGTGGGCTTAGGTGGGGTTGGGAAAACCACTTTAGCCCAATGGGTGTATAGTAATGAGGATTTGATGAAGGAGTTTGATTTGAAAGCATGGGTTTGTGTTTCTGAAGAATTCGATGTTGTTAAGATTACAAAGACTATAATAGAGGCAGTTACTTCTAGATCTTGTGATATGAAGGATTTAAATTTACTTCAACTTGATTTGAAGGAAAAGCTGAGAGGAAAGAAGTTCTTTATTGTTCTGGATGATGTTTGGAGTGATGATCGTCATAGTTGGGATAATCTTCAAAAACCTTTTCAATACGGGGCTATGGGAAGTAAAATTCTTGTAACAACTCGTATCAAAGATGTCGCTTCTGTAATCCAAACTTGTCTCCCTTACCATCTTAATCTCAGTGAGTTGTCTGATGAATATTGTTGGTCAGTGTTTGCGGACAATGCACGTTTTCCAAAATCTAATGGGGATTCGACTCTAGAAGAAATTGGTAGAAAGATTGTTCAGAAGTGTAAGGGATTACCTTTAGCTGCAGAAACACTTGGAGGACTACTGCAAGGAAAGCAAGATATCGAGGATTGGAATATTATATTGACGAGTGACATTTGGGAGTTTTCTGTAAAAGAAAGTAAGGTTATTCCAGCCTTGTTAATAAGTTATTACCATCTCCCCCCACATTTAAAGCGTTGCTTTATTTATTGTTCATTGTATCCCAAGGATTATAGATTTGATAAAGATGAATTAATCTTATTGTGGATGGCAGAAGATCTTTTACGGCCACCAAAGAGAGGAGAAACTTTGGAAGAAGTTGGTTATGAGTGTTTTGATGATTTAGCGTCGAGATTATTTTTTAAACAATTTAGTACTAATGACAAGTCTTTTGTGATGCATGATCTCCTGCATGACTTAGCAATATTCGTTGCTGGTGACTTCTATTTTAGACTAGAAGAACTTGGTAAAGCAGATGAGATTAGTAATCAGACTCGTCATTTGTCATATGGAAGGTTAAGCCATCCGATCTCTAAAAGTTTTGATGCCGTTGGTAGAGTAAAATCTTTGAGGACATTGTTGCCAATCAATTTGTCAACTCCTTCATTCAGCATTGAAAGCATGGCATTTATCATAACAACAAAGTTTAAGTACTTGAGAGTTTTGTCATTTCGTTCCTTTTGGGAACTTGATGCACTACCTGATTCAATAGGTGAATTGATTCATCTGCGTTACTTGAATCTCTCTAAGACAAGGATCAAGACATTGCCAGAATCCTTGAGTAACTTGTACAATCTACGAACATTGAAGCTGTCTAATTGTCATAACCTGACTATGCTGCCCAATGGCATGCAAAATCTTGTGAATTTGCGACATCTTGATATTAGTGCAACTGCTTTAGAAGAGATGCCTCGAGGAATGAGCAAATTAAAACATTTGCACCTTTTAAGTGACTTTATTGTGGGTGAGCATGAAGAGAATGGAATCAAGGAATTAGGAGAACTTTCAAATCTTCATGGATCATTTTCGATAACAAAATTGGAGAATGTTACCAATAGCAGTGAAGCATTGGAAGCAAAGATAATGCACAAGACGCACATTGAGGAATTGTACGTCGAATGGTCTTCGGATGATGATATGGTTCCAAACACACAAACTGAAAGAGATATATTTGACAAGTTACAACCTCACAAAGGCCTGAAAGTGCTAACAATCAATAGGTACAAGGGTACAGTATTTCCGGATTGGGTAGGGCAATCTTCCTACCACAATATGACTCGTGTATCTCTAGAGTCTTGCAACAATTGCTGTATGCTTCCTTCACTTGGACAACTACCATCTCTTAATTCCCTGGAGATTGGAGATTTTAAAGGGCTGAAGACTATTGGTGCAGAGTTTTACAAGAATGATGATGATCATTCTTCTTTGGCAACACCCTTTCCGTCCTTGGAGGATCTGTCATTTCGTAAAATGTCGAGTTGGGAGGTGTGGTGTTCGTCTGAGTCCAATGCTTTTCTTCAACTTAAGAACCTTACAATAAGGGATTGTCCCAGATTAACAGGAGATCTGCCTAATCACCTTCCTGCTTTGGAAACACTTGAAATTGATAGTTGCGATGAGCTTGTTTCTTCTCTCCCAAGGGCTCCCGCAATTCGCGAATTGAGTATATATAAAAGCGATAAAGTAGGGTTGGAAGAGATACCGCTTTCGCTGCAGTCTCTATCGATTGGAGGATGCCAGCTGGTGGAGTCCATGTTTCAGGCAATGACCATCAGCCAGCTAACTTGTCTCCAATCTTTAAAGATCTCTAATTGTTCGTCTGCCATATCATTTCCTGGGGGTTGTATACCTGCTTCCATGAAACGACTGGAAATCTGGGATTGTAGGAAACTAGAGTTCCCAAGGCAACAACAACACGAGCTGCTAGAGTCACTTTATATCTATAACAGCTGTGACTCAGTCACATCCTTCCCACTGGAGATCTTTCCAAATCTCAACTATCTCCAACTCGGAAATTGTGAAAATCTGGAATCTCTTTCGGTGTCCCAGTCACAGGTTGCTGCTCTTCTCGATGTCGGCATCTTTAACTGCCCCAATTTTGTGTCGTTCCCCAGAGAAGGATTGAATGCGCCCAGCATGACTTATTTCTGGCTCATCGGATGCGACAAGTTGAAGTCATTGCCTTGTCACATGAATACTCTTCTCCCAAAGTTAGAGTCTCTTTGGATATCCAATTGCCCAGAAATTGATTCGTTTCCTGATGGGGGTTTGCCGCCTAACTTGAACGACCTTCTTATCTTGGATTGCGAGAAACTATTGAGCAGCCTATCATCCATTGGCAAGCATGAGGGTCTCTCCAGTCTTGTAATTGAAGGTCCATGTGATAATGTCAAGTCATTCCCGAAGGAGGGTTTGCTGCCTCAGCTTCCCTCCCTTACGACTCTGCATCTGTGTAACTTTTCAAGTCTGGAGACGTTAAAGTGCAAGGAGCTTCTCCACCTCACCTCCCTCGAAAAATTAACAATTTCAAGATGTCCGAAGCTGGAGAATATGACAGGAGAAAGGCTGCCTGCCTCTCTAATAAAACTCTCCATCGATAGAAGTCCTTTGCTGGAAGAACGGTGCAAGATGAAGCACCCACAAATTTGGCCCAAAATTTCCCACATCCGCGGCATTTGGGTTTATGATAGATGGGTTTCGTGACCTATGATTCTCTCAACAGGTAATTGTCATGCACATGTCTTGCACATCATGTTATGATGATACCTCAATTTCATTCTGCTACTCTATATACATCATGTGGTTGCTTGAGATTTTCCAATGGATTTGTCTATTTATTTTCTCTCTCTATTTCATTATGAGCATTTTATTCATACCCGTCAAATTTAGTTATAGTGTTCAGATAGATACCATGAGCGGCGTCTTACTATTTCTTTTTCTATCTTCTTAGGAAATCAGAGCACTCACCCAGCTGGACATTCCAACATTGTAGACTTTTATGGTAGTAAAATGGTAAACATTATCCTAGTTTATGACTTGGCAACCCCATATGTGTGTGTGTGCCCATCTCGCTTCAATTAATAGATAGACTAAAATCTTATTTGGGTACCAAAATTTCTCACTCTAGTCCCTAAAAAATAATACGTTAATCCACCAGTCAATAACATGATAGAATTGTTCATGTGGGCTGTGAATTGTAACCTGGAACTGTTAACTGAAACAATGGATTGTGTATGGTACAAGTTTCCCATAATAGGCACAAAATGGTGTAGTTTTATTTTATTTTTTTTGTTTGCTTCACATAATACGAAACAGTTTAAGTCACAAGCACAAAGAAAAATTGAACTGTTTTGTATCTTTGATGGAGAAGTTGTTCTAGAACATAGTCCGTCGAGTTAGTTAATGTTGTCACATCACATTTAACTACCCATGTGGACAAATCTGTTATGTTACTAAACAATATTTTGATGGAGGGACGAATAAAAAGTGAGTTTATTTTTCAAGGACTAGATTGGAGAATTTTGACTGTTAAGACTAATTGATAGAGCTCATTAGGTAGGGACAAAATAGGTTTTTAGTTTAAGAAATGCATTCACAAACTTACTGGTGCTTTAACCGAATCTGGTCATCCTGGTTTAATAAAGCAAGACTCCATGAAGGTTATGTTGTTTTAACAAAATCAACAAAATTTATTGTAATAAAACTACTTTTCCATATTTTATTTGAGTTGGCTTATTTGAATAAAACAACTTCTGTTCGGAAAGGAAAACTCATATGCTTGCATAACGTGAGCTCTAGAGCAAAATAGGATAGAAAACCTATGGTAGATGGACGGTCATTCAAGTACTACTGTTTTTAACTGTTAAATGGCTTGATAAATTTTTTTCTTTTCTCTTTTTTGTATGTAGGGACATCAAAGTGGCTAACTTGCTTGTTGATTCTGCTGGGATTGGGAATGTCAAGCTTGCTGGCTTTGGTTTGGTCAATCATGTTAGTTCTTAAACTTCCCCTTTAGTCCAACAGATAGTGTTTCTGTTCATATTCCTTCGTGGAGATGATGGTGCGTTGAGTAAACTGATTATTTGCATTTTACATTTTGTTGTCATATCTTTTGTTGTAATTGAAAGATTCCTGGCAAAGGAATCAGCGTCAGAACTGCTAGCTTTAAATTATATTTGATATGGTGCTAAAATTTTGTAAACATTATATTTGATTAGAGATGTTCTTTTCTTTACCATTGGCATGACTTTCAGCCTGTTGGAAAAGATCTATTCACAGCACATGTTGAAGATCACCATAAGGTGAACACATTCATGTTGTTGTCATTGTCCAGTATGTTATCTATCTGCAATGTTTATTTCACACCAAATGACTAATTGAATTTATGCAAACTGCAGAGTGTAATTATGTCTAAGGTTTGTGGAGCCTGATCTGGAACTATCTTTGGCACCTTTGGATCTAGAGGTAATTCCTGTAATGTGTTGTCATTGGATAGTACGCAATGTGCTTCTACACCATACTTAGTTGTCTTCATGAAACAGGCTGGCAAAAAACTTCTGCTTATTACCAACTCAGATTGTCATTATACACACAAAATGATGCAGCATTCATTTAATAGATTCCTTTCTTCCCAATGATATGGGGTGGCAAGGTCTATTTGACATTGTACATTCTCGTAAATTATTTCTACAATATATTTATTCTTGAAGATTTTTTTTTTTTAAAATGTAAGTTATCCTCTTGAAATTGGAGGAATGAAATATACTCAATAAACTCTTCATTATCATGCCTAAAATCAATAACCGCATCTTATTGTGAAATAAACCTTGTGTAAATCGATGTGGCTCTTGTTCATGGGTAGGTTATTGTCTCAGACGAGAATTCTTCCAAACATCACACCCCATGTATGAAGTGGCGACAGGCGAGGGTCATGCGTCCATGCTTCAAGGCTCAAACTGGTAATTGGTACTCCCTCTGTCCACATAGTATGACTCATTAGCTTTTTCACGAAGTTTAAGATGATTCTTATTTTCTAATAGAGAACATCACATATTTCTACAAAGTTCTATTTAGAAGTTTAATTGTCAAATCAAGAGTGTTATTTTGAATACTACCCCTAACTTTTTTTAATTCAAAAGAAAACGTAAGGACAAATGGGGAAACTATTTATAATTTACTTCTAGTCTTGCAAAATGAGAAACACATTTTCAGACTTCCCAAAATGGAAAATTCGCCTTAAAAATTGTGATAGAGGAAGCATTCTGCATTTCAACTCCTTTAACGTGGTCTAACAGGTTATGTATTTATATTTTGACATTCTCTATCTCAAATACATGTATCACTGATAACCTTTAAGTCTGCTTCTACCTCCTCCTTTACAAAAATAGGAATGGCGGATGAGTCACAGTCACATATTATAGACATGTTTGCTAATAGTCTGCAATTCACTAATCCAAAGTACGAAAGGACTAATAACTTTTTTAAGATGTATTAATATTTATCAAGCTCTGTACTGAGAAATTTTTTTTTTATCAAGCTCTTAGTTCCACATATGTTAGGATCAACCAGAAGTAATCATTGATTGTTTTCTATTGTTTTTGTCATGTTAATATATTGCTAAAATGCTGATTGACACTATCTTTTATTCCTTTTAATACCACTTAGGTAACCACGATGTTAGTTTCACTTTTCACATAGCATAATTGGGCTGCTAATTTTACTTGTGATTTCCACTGGATTTATGCTGTGCTATACTTAGATTATATTTTTAGATGATTTAAATACCTTGTATTGTACTTTTTTTCCATCTTTTGCAGGCGGTTTGTTCTCAGGGAGAAGTGCTGGTTGAGAATTCTATAAATATGTATGGACATGAGATATTATACCTTGGTGACCATATGTACACTGACGTCAGTCAATCCAAAGTCCATTTGCGATGGCAAACAACATTCATGTGTTGGGAACTGGAAGAAGAGTTTTCTGATTTTGGCTTCAAGTTAGTATAATCAGTTTATTCTTCACTCAATTTTCTGATAATAGAAAGTTCAACTATGACCTCTCTAGAATTTCATTTTTTCTATTTAGTTAGAAAAAATTATATGGTCACTTGTTTTGAGAAAGAAAAAATTATATGTCTGCTTTTTAACTTGAAGCCAAAATGGCGTTTCTGCCTTCAGCAATTCTTTATGTTGAACCATATGTACTATACAGCAAATATGGTGCTTCAACTGGTTTACAGAGTTGAAAATGTCCTTGTGCTTTGTACAGTGTTAAAACTGTGGTACGGTGCCTTGATTCATAGCAGGAGTCACAGAATCATTGGTGGAGGTTGTAAATTAGAAGCAGGTTGTTGGGTGGGGTCTCTTTAACCAACTTCAGCTCGCTCTTCAGGTAAGCACATGAAAATCTGGCCAAAGTTTTTCCATAAATGCAGCATTCGAATTAATAACAGATGCATTTTGAAATACATTAATGATTCGTGAACATACTGGTGCATTAACAGAATGTGTCCATCCTGGTTCAACAAGGTAAGAAATCCATGAAGATTCTGTTGCTTTAACAAAATCTGTTGTCAAAAACTACTTTGTGAACTTCTGTTTTTTTTTTGGGGGGGAGGTGGGAATTGTTGATTCAGTATGGGGTTTTTGACTGTTTGGTGGCTTGTTTATTTCTTCCTTTTCTTGTTCGAATATAGGGATATCAAAGTGACTAACTTGCTTGTTGATTCTGCTGGGGAAGGTCAAGCTTCCTAGCTTTGGTTTCGCAAATCTTGTGAGTTCTAAAACTTCACGTCTAGTCTAATAGATAGTTTTACTGTTCACACTCCATGAAGAGGATAGTGTTTTCATTTAACTGATTATTTCAATTTTACATTTTTGTTGTCATATCTTTTGTTGTTAGTGTTGAAAGATTCATGGAGAAGGAATCGGCATAAAAGTACAAGACTACAAGCTTCCAAAACAAAAGGCTCAAGTTATTGTTCTGTAAATTCCTTTCTACTGGTTGAAATATGCAATTGTTAGGCACTCATCAGAGAAAATTTAATTGTGCATGCCTATAGAAAGTTCTTTCTGAACAATTGATTAATTTGTTTCATTTTTTTTACTAAAAATTATTTCAATTTCTCTTAGAAAACTTTTACGGCTTGAGCATGTAATTTATGTAGTGATGTGTTTACTTTAGACTCTAGCTAATGACATAAGGTGTTACTTGCAAGCCTAATTTGGATATTCCTTTTTGAATCTTGGTAACATTTTATACTCTTATTGGTTATTTCTGGCTCATTATAATATTCTTGGATTTGATATGAGTATCTATCTATCCTTATATTCAGCTAGAGTAACTTGGGATTTCTATGTTCAACTGCTAGCTGGATTTGTAGCTGAACTCTACATGAAGGTAACTCCAAACTGGATGGGTCCAGAGGTATATTTTTATTCTACATTACTCTAATTTCTCATAACATTTCTTATGGATACCTTCTCAAACAGCTTTTCCAGGAGAGCTGAAGAGATAACTGTTGTGGTCAAGAATTTACGTTTGATATAGCAATTTGGGTTGCACAGTCATTAAAATGTGCATGGGGCAGCCTCTTTGGTGGGCTCATGAACAAGTAAGCACCTGCAGAAAATTTTCTTTTGTCTTTTTACATTTTGTCCTGCAGAGCAGACCACTTGTGCAGTGTGCACTATTGGTATGGATTAACCCTGAATTAGATGATCTGATTGGTATTGGACCGCAATTTTCCTTACAATAATTATTGGGAAGGAAATTTTATTCTGGGCTGATTTTTGTCACGTTAAAGATGAGATGGTAAAATTTGATCATGAGGGGTATTCTAATGTCCAGTGTGGTGGTAGAAAGGAAGGCAATGATGCTGAACATGTGTGGTTCCTCCATTTATTAAATTACTCATATCCTCTTGTATTTATAATACAGGCTGCAATATTTTTTAAAGTTGGTACAAATGACACTCCAATACCTGAAACGTTGTCATCAGAGGGTGAAGGTTTCAAGATGCGATCAGACAAAAACTTCATTTGTATCAACCTTTCTTTATAGTAAGCATTTTTTTTTTGATAAATTAGTGAGCATTTTTTTTTTTTGTGTTGTTTAAGCTAAACAGACTTACTATGACTATAAGTATATAACTAATGGTTTTTATCCTGTTGTATGCAGTTTGTACATATGGGCACAGCATTGAACTGCACAGTCAGAGCAAATATTTTGTTTAGCATCTGGCAGTAATGATTATCCGAGAAGAGATCTCATTGCAAAATATTAATCTTTTAGGACAAAAAGAGGATGGTTACAACTTACAATTATGATGAGGTTGTTGTCTTGTAAAGTCAGTGTTTTCTGTTTTGGAAAGTCTATTTGGGAAAATTTTGCTTTCTAACTTGGAATATTTAGGTCATCAAATATATATCTAATCGCTTGGTTCTATCTAACTGCCATTTTTTTTACCTTCCTTTTCTCTAGAAATTTTTAAGGTTGCATTTCTGTTAATTAAATAACTTTTTTAACTTCTGATTCTAAAATCAAACAACGATCAGGCATTTATGTTCTTGAGATTCCATATGAATAACCACTTGTCATTGCTCATTTGTTGTTTGTTGTGTAAAACTGTGTTCTCTGCTTTCTTGTAATCACTTGTATACAGAGTAAGAAATAAGAAAAACTTCATGTCATGATGATTCCAAACCTATTGGGAAATGTCATGCTTGTTGTGTCGTGATGATTCCAAACTTACTGGTGCTTTAACAAAACCCATTTATCCTGGTTCAATAAAACAAGACATCCATGAAGGTTCTGTTGCTTTAGAAAACTCTAGTCAAAAACTTTAACTGCCAAGTCTTCTGTTTCAAATATAGTCAAGGATATGTTTCATGTCTTTTTCTTTTTACATATTTATTGAGTTCATGCGTGTCTAAGATTTGTTGACATATTGATAATTGGTTGGTAACAACATATTCATATGTATCTAATGGTCTTTACAGTGAACATTTTTGTGTTGTTTAAGCAAAACGGACATGAACATAACTAATGGTCTTTATCCTGTTGTACGCAGTTTTGTACATATGGCCATGGGCACACCATTGAACTTCACAGTCAGAGCAAAGATTTCCTAGCATTTTGAGGAAAAGATTACCCATGGAGAGACCATATTGCAAAAGATTTAATCTTTTGGGACGAAAGAGGATGGTTACAAGTATGATGAGGAAGTTGTCTCGTAAAATCAGTGTTTTCTGTTTTGATAAGTCTATAAGGAAAAATTTTGCTTTCTAGCTTTAAATATTTTGGTCATCAAATATATTTCTGATCACTTAGTTATCACTAACTTCTTTTCCTTTTACCTTCCTTTTCTCTAGATTTTTTTAATGTGACATTTGTACTTCTCACATAGCTCTTTTAGATTTTTTTAATGTGACATTTGTATTTCTCACATTGGTTAAGAAGAATGACATTTAGTGGTGTATGTGTAAGTAAATGGCAGTTGCTGAGTTTCTTTAATTCTTTGGACTGACTTTTTTTTTATAGTGAACATTTGTGTGTTTTCAAGCAAAATAGACTTATTATGAAAATGATTAAAAAAATGAATAATGGTCTTTATAAAGCACATAAAAGTTTCTTGCAGTGTGAGGGTGGTTATAAGTATGATGAGGAAGTTGGCTTATAAAATCAGTAACTGAATTTCCTTTTTAACTTTTTAACATATATCAGTTTCTATAATCAAATAACCATCAAGCATTTATATTCTGGATAAACCATATGAATAATGATTAAGCAGTACCAAATATATCATATCCAGCATTTCATTAGCATTTCTCTTTTAACTTGAATTGGTTTGTGGAAAAGCGGCTGCAAGTTCACAGAAACTAGACATGTAAATTTAACTTGTATGTCTAATGGGATGGAGAGCTCATTCTCAAGCTAGTTTTCATACTCAGTGTCTTTAGAGTATAAAAGTGGACTTTGAACCGTAATAGGAACTAGAATGAGGACTCTTCTTGGTCTTGGATTTGGCAACTATACATACCTGAGAAGGTGCATTTCTTTATATGGCTTGCCATGCACATTGCCATCCCAATGCAGTTCGGTTTTACAGAGGCCTTGCCACTTCTCCTCTCCGTAGCAGATGTCAGGATGAGGTTGAAGACGTGTTGCACTGTCTTCATGATTGTGTTCGCTCCAGAACTGTTTGGCACTAGTTGGGCTTTGGTCATGATCACCAATTCTTCTCACAGGTTGCTAATCTTTGGTTACTGACATATGGTAAAAATTCTGGAGGGCTGTTTCTCAGCGTCATTTGGTGGCTGTGGAGATGGCATAATAATGATATCATGGGTGAAGAGGAGCAATGATCTTCAAGCAATGTAATTCACAGGATCTTTAGCTTCAAAAACGATAAGGTTCATTACCTTGGCCACACCGCTTCTCACAGTTCGGTGAGGGAAGTTAAATGGGAAAAACCAACTAGTGGTGGTATCAAGATCAACGTTGATAGGACTTGCATGGGTTCTCCCATACATGTTGGTTTTGAGGGAATTTTATGTGATTCATTTGGTGATTAGGTTGCTGATTTCTCTGGCTTTCTTGGTAACAGAGATATTCTCTTAGTTGAACTTCTTGCCATCAAATACAGCCTCTTATATGCTTGGGATCTTGGGTTTAGAGAGATCCACTGTGAAACTGATTCTATGGAAGCTATAAGGCTTGCTTCTGCCTTGGCTCCTCCTCCTTACCATACCTACATTTCAGTCATTGGAGATATCCACTCTTTGCTTCGTCACGAGTCCAATGTTAAGCTAACTCATGTTCTTCGTGTGGTGAACTTCTCTGATGATTTCCTAACTAAGTTTGGAACCAACTCTATGGAAAGTATAACTCTCTGACATGGTTTTGAATTGCAGTTTGTAATCGCAATTACTGTCATAATATTGTGGTTTTTGTGATCTTCGCAACCATATTACGATCGCAAATGCAGCTGTATTAACTACATTTTTCTATAATTTTTCGTAATTATGGTAAATGCAAATTAAAACCTTGCTATATGGGTTTCTCCTCCAACTGGTATGAGCTCTCTCATTATGGCTGATAGTCTTGGCGTCTCCCTCTATTGCGCTTAATTTGGTTCCTTTTCCCAATGCGTTAAAAAAAAATTGATAAATGATAAAATAATGCCCCAAGCAATTTCATTACAAGTTATCAATTGTAGAAATGAGTTTCATACTTTGATTTAGTAGCAAAATAAAAGCAAGTGATAAGCCAAGAATAAGAAAATTGAGCTTCTCAATATTATAGAAGGGACACATTAACAAGCAACAACCAGTTATTCAAAATTTAGAAAGATCGAGACTAGAATAAGATTAATAATAAAAGTAATAATCTATGAAATTTCATGAACCGAACAAGTTAACAAGTCATAATGCTGAAATAGTCAAACGAATAAATATGAAAAATCTCTTTCTTATTCATTTTTTGACTTTTTTTTTGGAGTCCATTAGATGGATAAAATTACAGGTCAACTCATTGAGGAATCCGTACTAATGGCCAATAGCCAGTCACAACCCAATCCAATTCACACAATTTTTTATTTGGTTAATTGGCATGATGTGCACCTCTTTTTATTGAAGTATTTTTTTTTTAATTTCTCAAAGGTTAAACTAAACAATTAGTCTCTATAATTTCACCCAATTTAAATGTTGATTCTTGTAATTTATTTTTTAGAATATTGATTTCTACACTTTCACTTATTTAAATTTTTGATATCTACTATTATAGTATTAGTCTTTATATTTTCACTTTTTTAAGTTTTAATTTCTATAATTTACACTTGTTAAGGAACTTATCTTTATTTTTTATTAAGAATTGATTCTTAGAGTTTCAAATTGTTAAGGTATTAGTCCTTAAGAGATTAAAATCAAAATTAATGAAATTATAAGGACCAAAATTTTAAAAAATAAATTACAAAGACCAAAATTCAAATTAAGTGAAATTATAAAGACTAGTTGTTTAATTTAACCTTCTCAAATTATCAGTTTATTTTTAATATGTGAATATGATATGAATTGGTTCTTTTTTAGTTAGAAAATAAAATTCTTAAGTCAAAGTATGAGAAGTTCCATATCAAATAGTCCTTCATAATTCGTAAACTAAAATAACATTAAAATCTCAATTGAAGAATTAACACCAAAAAATATGCTATATCATAGACATCGATCGTTGAACTATCATAAATCTAATAGTTTAGCAAAGTGAGGTATATGTGTGTTTTTCTTCCTTTTTTTTTTTTTTACAAAGGTGACAATCGTATTCAAACTTCTGACTTCATGCAAATTGCTCATATATGTTTTCTATGAATTGAATGTGATAGTATATTTATTCAATAAAAACATTTTTTTCTGTTTATCAATATGCTTCTTTATACTTGTAGCCCCCTTCACAGCTTCGTCTACATAGAGAAAAATATTTTTCTGTTTTTCATTTCATCTTGTAATTTGTAAAATTAGTGTTAAAAAAATTATTGAGAAGTTACTTATATTTCAAAATAGTTGCGAAGTTGATTAACATATTGACATAAGTTCTTAATTTTAAGACTAAAACAGGACATGCAAATGCAAGAAGTTATAACAAACATATTTCAATGACATTATGTTGTAGTTTTATTAAATGTACTTAGCTAACTATGGTAAAAAATAAATAAATAAAAGAACAAATAAGTAATAGTAACTTTCAAAATATCGCTTAAGATACTTACAAAATAAAGTCATAAAAAAGTATCAGTAATTTCTAATGAAATGAAATACTACTCACAAAATCAAGTTTTTTTTAAAAAAAAAAGGATAAGGCACAACTTTGTCCACCCTTGAGTCAACGGTTGCTTGTTTATCATACTAACAAAAATAGCTAGGAATATCTAAGGGTGTAAATTGATTCAGATAACTCGATCAATCCGATTAACTCGAACCGAACTAATTAAGTTGATTTGGTTTAATTTGAGTATTTAGATTGATTTGGGTAAAATCCGAACCAATGAGAACTTAATTGGTTCGGTTCTTTGGATTTGGTTCTCAAATTGAGAATTTCAAATCCAAAGAACTACCCGAACCAACCACTATTGCACATATAGAGACATTAGACATGTGCGTTTTCATCTTGTTTACCTTTTATGTTTGAATTTTTAGAATTGTCAGGATTATCTTCAAATCTTGAAGTTGAGCTTTAATAAGTTTTTGACAAGTTTTTAAGGTAACATTTATAAGTACATTAATTATGATTGATTGTTAAAATCTACTATATATAAATTCTAACATTTTGTTTGTCTTTATTGCATGATGTAGATGAAGTTGAAAGATAAATTCGATTTGATGAATCATGTTTAATGAATCATTTTTTTTTATGTTTGGATTGAATTTTGACTGAGTTTGGATTAACTTTGGGTGATGCCCATTATTATGTTTGTATTGACTATATATTGATATTGGATAAAAGTCATGTATATCATATGACTAGTGATTTTGCTTTGGTTATCCTCTTAGTTATTTTCTATCGTCTATTTATGAAACCACAAAAATTATATGTCATATTTGATCTTTACCAAGATTATGCTTCTGACTGCTGTCTAATTATTGCCTGAACTTTTTTATTATGTATTATATTTTTTCATCACCTACTAGGAAGTTTTTTTTTCTCACTATTTTAACATTTTGGATTTGATATAAATATGAAATCTCAAAGACTAATGATTGTATGACTCAACTTGAAATTGAATGTTCATTGTCTGATGGAAGGGCAAGGGTTAGTCTATGTTCTAATATTATTTAAAATTTTAGATACATTATATACACTTTACTGTATTACATGTATAGTTGTTTAACTAATTTTTATGTTAAAAAAAATAATGGTCAACTCGATCACCCGAACCAAATCAAACCATAGATGTTTAGTTCGATTCGGTTCGAATTTGATTATCAAAAAATAAGAAAACTGAACCAATTGATTTTGATTCGTTCGGATTTATTTTTTCTCAAAACTCGAATCAAACCACTCACTTACACCCCCTAAAAATATCATATCAACACGCTCTTAATTTATACACGTATTGATTATGTAAGTAGCATCGCTCTACAAAAATAGCTTTTTGAAAAAAAATTTACGAGTAAAAACTACAAGCAGAGAACAATCTTATAAAGATCTCAACTCAGAAACATAAAGGCTAGATAACTAGGAATATCTCCAACTAAAAAGGGTTGAACTATACTTATTGCCGCCATATGTTTTTCAGTTATAAATGTAAGAGAGTGTTCTTGTACTACTGTTTCTGTATCTTAGAGTCCAGACTACGTGATAAAAACCATGTAGCTTCTATTAATTACGAATGCACTTACTCATGTTAATTAGGATGCAGACAAAGTCTGAATCAAGAGTACAACCCTCTATGAGGTCTCTTGAGACACAAAAGCTGCATCCCAAACATGAGTCATCACTGTCATGATTGAAAAGTTTATTAGGTCAATATGAAATTGAAAACTTCAAAAGATAAGGTGGGGAAGGGGAATCAAAGGGAGAGACGAAAGAAAATGTTAAAAAATAAAAATTGGTTCTGTTGTTTTCTCCTCTGAAAATCTAAGCACAGCCAGCCATAACAATCCCCCTTAAGGCTACCTTTACTTTCAATAGTGCTTAAGGAACTTTTAGACTTGCTATTACTTAAAGGGAATCTCAACGACTCTTCATAGTTACTTTGCTAGCATATATATATATATATATATATATATATATATATATATATATATATATACAAATATATATAACAATCCCCTTAAGGCTACCTTTACTTTCAATAGTGCTTAAGGAACTTTTAGACTTGCTATTACTTAAAGGGAATCTCAACGACTCTTCATAGTTACTTTGCTAGCATATATATATATATATATATATATATATATATATATATATATATAATAGAAAAATGCTGGAGAGTAAGGATTTTCATCTAATTTTTTTTGTTAGAATAATATGACATACTTGTTGACTTTTATATGAGTGAGTAGTCTTTATTACTTTATTGCATTATTCTTTTTTTTTTTACTATTTTTTGTCCTCCTTGTGTAACAATACTCTATATAATTTTGTAAACTAGCTTACACCAAGAGCATGCATTCGTAAATGAACAGATCACTCAAATAATCACACCTATCATGAAGACAAAATTAAGCAATGAGAAGTACTACATCATAAAATCCTTGGTAATTTTATTGAATTTGCTCAGATTATAACAAACTCATGAACAACAGACTCATAACTTTTTGTTTGTCTACTTGTTCAAATCCAATATAATTAAACTGATAAAATCACCCACCTGATAACTTTATTGTATTTGTCCCCATTATCAATTCCTACCAAACTTCATTGTGTACTCTTCTCATACAGCACAAAACATTGATCTCATAAAATTATGATCTAGTTAACTAGTTATAAGACAGAAATATCATAAATCTAAGTAACGATCTGAGGGAAAGCCATGAAGTAGGCCATATCAAAAAATGATGCTTATCTTTATTGACATCATAATTCTATACTATGGAACTGTCTTTCAAAGGTTCATTTCCCTGTTGAACCTATTCCACTATGTGCTATTAATGAATGTGGATAGCATTAGAGATGTCATATATAACTTCAATGTTGTTCTGAAAAACATAAAAGGCACCATTCACGTCTAGACTTGGATTTAAGCAACTTTAGCTATCCAATTAATTGTGATAATTGCTAAGTATTGATTGGAGGAAGAAATATCCTCTTAGAATTACCATTCACATTGACTCTTGGCATAAATCCTTTATCAAGATTTCATGGAGTAAACAATAGTTTTGCACCATGATTTGCAGTAAATTGTTGCATTCTAAAATTCATATATAGCAAAGGCTTACTAATTGAATATGCTATGAATGTCCAACCTACAAAAAAAGAGTTTAGAGATGTCTTTGGATCTTAGTTCAACCTACGAAAAAGAGTTTGGAGATGACTTTGGGTGACTCTGATGGGATGAAAATAGATGGTGTTTCTATGAAACAAAAGTTGAAGTTGAACGTGGAAGTTGGACCTGTTGGGTGAAAGAAATTCGAGTAAGGAGCCAACACAAAAGAAACCTTACCGTTTGGAACAGATATGAATGCGAGTTGAAAGATGTGAGGAGATAATTTGTAATAATTGGGAAAACTTAGAAGCAAATGGCATCTTTGTATTTCTACTTCCAAAAACACTAGTTTCACATTTGGGAAAAAAAGCCAAAGTCCTTTAGCACACTATTCAAGAGAGCTAGAGAAGGTCATTTCAGTGTGACATGTTTTTCAAGACCCATCGAATAGACTAAGAGGATTATTTGTATGTAACGATTTTGATTATAATAAAAATAGGCTCAAAATGTCATCTTTTCGATTATAATCGAAAAAGTCTAGAATGACATGTTTTCAATTCTAATCGAAAAGACCCAGAATGACATGTATTCTGATATGGAATTAAAAGTATCATTTTTTATATCAAATCGAAACAATCATTTCGATGACTTCAAGTTTATTACAATTTCGTCTTTAATAAAGCTAGCGAATGTGCATGAACAAATTCATATAATATAAAAAAAATCAAACAATATTTTACTGTTTTAAAATAATCTTAATTATTTAATAACCAAAACGCACACAAAGTAAATTAAATATATTCGTGCATTGCACGGGTCTCTTACTAGTAAAAAATATATAAAGAGACACTGAAAATCAGTATGAGATAACCCCAAATCAACCACCACTTTCGGAAAATCGTACACGACGCCCATACCACTCTTTGTTACATTCTCTAACCCACTTACTCATTATAGTGATACACAATTCTATTTTGCAAAAACTATTTCACAAATCGCTATAGGGGGTGGAAAGTTTAGAATGACCTGTTGTAATAGCCTTTGTCCTACGCTTCATGACTTCACTTCCTCCCCGATTCCTTTCCTCTATCCTACGCTTCATTGACTTGTCACTTAGTAGGCAAAGTGTCTCAGTATATTATCAAGGTTGGAGACACAACCTCCTGCAAAACTCACCAACCTTCAAATATACAACTAAGACTATTTTTAACTTTTTAAGTAACACAAATGCAATATATATAAATGGGATTTGGATTTATCTACTACTGCCACTTATACATTGGAACAAATCAACAATCACACGTGGAACATTACATCTCACACGTGAGAAAAGAATGCCCTATATATAGTGAAAAGGAACAAAATGAATGAGAAGCCTCCATGTGTATATGAATAAAATGTTGCACAGTAAAATTTTAACGTTCTGCAGTTGTATAGTTTATAAATATTAAAATTTTAATTTATTAAATAATTTAAAAATAAATATACTTTTATTTATGCATTTAAAAAATAAATTTACTCTAAAAAATTTGATATACAAAGTAAGGGAGAAAAAATTTATTCAATATAAATGAGACCGGTTAACACGTGACAACTTTACAATAGAGGTGAAAAAGTGTATGCCTAAAAAAAATTGAAAAAGCATGGAAGCAGACAATAAATAAATAGTATAAATTTACTCTATCTGTGAATACAAGCAACAAAGTTTCACTTTCCCCGATAACCCAAAAAGAAGTTTCACTTCCGCCAACGCGCATGTACTTCCAAACACTCAGCCTATAACACGGCCAAATAATAGCAACACCCAACAACAGTTTCTCAATTTTTTTTTATTTAAGAGCTTGAAATTAAAGAAGTCAACTTTCACGGACGGATAAAAAAGACCGAATGACAATAGGAAAGAATGAAAACCTCTTGCAATTGATGAAACTACGACACATGTTTATAAATAGTAAAAGAAACAGGTAAGGTTAAGGGTCCTTAGCTGTATTGTTTATAGATAGATAGATAGATTGCTAAAATGCTGATTAACACTATCTTTTATTCCTTTTAATACCACTTAAGTAAACACCATGCTAGTTTCAGTTTTCACATAGCATAATTGGGTTGCTAATTTTACTTGTGGTTCCCTTGTGGCCAAGCCTAGCAGAAAAGTACAAGTGGCTTGATCCAGGCTTGAATTTTCGTGTTAACTAGAACTAGAATAACACGTGTGTAGGATGTATGGAGTTATTAAAAATATAATATATAATAATTATGTTTTCATTATATAAAAATATATTTATAATTTTCATAAGTGATTATGAGTGATGTATATGTAATTTTTGTTTTTATATTTTTTAAATTTTGTTAATATGATAATAATATCAAAATTCAAATAATATTGATAATACAATTTAAAATTATCACATGACAAAATTTTATAAAACAATACTTTTTTATATATATTATTATTACATTAATTAATTGATTGATTTAAGATGAAAAACTAACTAAAAAATAACAAAATAAAATTCCTCATTCCTAAAGAATATAAGAAACACATAATTGGATAAAAAATGTTACTCACATATCAATATCATCAGCATCTATTTCACATTTAATTATGTGATAAAATTAAAATATAAGTGTATAAAAAAAAAATAAAGTGAGTTAAATTATAACAAAATGATAAAAGTTGTAAAAATGTGAGGTAATGCAAATGAAAATATATGAAAATAACATTATATGGCTTGTGACTTGTGAGTGCGTTCATCTTTCTTTGGCCACAAATTATGATTGGATATAACTTGTGATTGAGAGTGTGATTTTTTTTTTATTTAATTGAATGAACTTTCATTGTAAATATATTTTATATTATCATTTAATTATAAATTATTACATCATAAAATATTTTTAACTTTTATAATAATTAATTATGATAATATATAATTAATTATAATGTAAAATTTTTTATATTAATAATATATTAAAATTACTTTTTTATATTATTATAAAAGATAATTTGTAATGAAAATATTCATCATCAAATTATATCAAAAAAATTTAATATTATATTTAAAAAGCCCATGAAAAATTCACGTTTGCAGCCTCACAGTTAATAGTATTTTACTCTGATTGATAAAATTTTCTTGATCTTGTTTGTTTGATAAAATTCAATTTGCTCCGTCCTTCAATTAAATTTGTTGATCTAACTAATCAATTAAACACATACAACATCAGAGCTTCTTTGGCTAAATCAACTGATTGATCTTGTGGAAATTTTTATTCTAATTCTGATTGAGATATTGATAATTGGCTGCTATCTAATTGCTTCTTGGTTTGATACGTAGTACACGAGTTCTGTATCGAGTTCAATTTTCTTTTTTCTTTTCTTAAATGCTAATAAATATTGCTCTTTGCAAGTAAGTTGTTGCAATTATTATAAAAAAAACATGACATGAAAGGTGTTGGAATATGCCACAGCATATTCTTAGTCTAAATCACTGTCCTAGAGACTATTCAGTACGTCATACGAAAGTCCAAAAACTTTCCACCAATTCTCTAATTTATGTGGGAGCATCTTTCAGACAGCAATTATAAGCATCTGAATTATTGGTGCAGGGCCAGCTAAGAATTCCACCAATACGAATTTTCCAAGTCAAGTCAATTTCTATTACTAATAAAGTATGAGCGCCTCACCATATACCAGATAGAAGAACCGAGTTCAGTACAAAATCTGCAACTATTTTCTCTCCTTAAATCTGATCACATATTCCTCTGCAAGCATTTTCTCTCCTCTAATCTGATCACGTATTCTTCGTCTTGAGATCATGGCAGAAGCACTTGTGGGTGGAGCTTTTCTCTCTGGTTTTATTAATGTTCTTTTCGACAGGTTCCTCTCACCTGAGGCTGCCAACTTGATCCTAGGCAAGAAGCTTGACCAAGAGTTGCTTGAAAGGTTGAAGACTGCTCTGTGTGCCGCTAAAGCTCTGCTTACTGATGCAGAGCGGAAACAATTTCATAGCCCAGATGTGAAGAAGTGGATGGATAGTCTTAAAGATGCTGTGTACGAGGCTGATGACTTACTGGACCATGTTTTTACTAAAGCTGCTACTCAAAAGGAGGTAAGTAACTTTTTGCCTCGCTTTCTCAATTTTAAAGATAGGGAGATGGTAAATAAGATGGAAGAGATCGTTAGAAAAATAGAAGCTATTGAAAAACGCAAATATATCCTTGATCTCAAAGAGATTCCCATGGAGAGCATGTCATGGAAAACTCCATCAACATCTCTAGTAAAAGGGAATATATATGGCAGGGAAAGTGACCAAGATGCCATAATCAAAATATTAAATGACAACAGTGAAGATGAACTATCTGTGATTCCTATTGTGGGCTTAGGTGGGGTTGGGAAAACCACTTTAGCCCAATGGGTGTATAGTAATGAGGATTTGATGAAGGAGTTTGATTTGAAAGCATGGGTTTGTGTTTCTGAAGAATTCGATGTTGTGAAGATTACAAAGACTATAATAGAGGCAGTTACTTCTAAATCTTGTGATATGAAGGATTTAAATTTACTTCAACTTGATTTGAAGGAAAAGCTGAGAGGAAAGAAGTTCTTTATTGTTCTGGATGATGTTTGGAGTAATGATCGTCATAGTTGGGATAATCTTCAAAAACCTTTTCAATACGGGGCTATAGGAAGTAAAATTCTTGTAACAACTCGTATCAAAGATGTCGCTTCAGTAGTCCAAACTTGTCTCCCTTACCATCTCAGTGAGTTGTCTGATGAATATTGTTGGTCAGTGTTTGCGGACAATGCATGTTTTCCAAAATCTAATGGGGATTCAACTCTAGAAGAAATTGGTAGAAAGATTGTTCAGAAGTGTAAGGGATTACCTTTAGCTGCAGAAACACTTGGAGGACTACTGCGAACAAAGCATGATATCAAGGGCTGGAATACTATATTGAGGAGTGACATTTGGGAGTTTTCTGCAGAAGACAGTAAGATTATTCCAGCCTTATTAATAAGTTATTACCATCTCCCTCCACATTTAAAGCGTTGCTTTATTTATAGTTCATTGTATCCCAAGGATTTTAGATTTTATAAAGATGAATTAATCTTATTGTGGATGGCAGAAGATCTTTTACGACCACCAAAGAAAGGAGAAACTTTGGAAGAAGTTGGTTATGAGTGTTTTGATAATTTAGCATCGAGATCATTTTTTAAACTATTTAGAACTTATGACAAGTCTTTTGTGATGCATGATCTCCTGCATGACTTAGCAATATTCGTTGCTGGTGACTTCTATTTTAGACTAGAAGAACTTGGTAAAGCAGATGAGATTAGTAATCAGACTCGTCATTTGTCATATGGAAGGTTAAGTCATCCGATCTCAAAAAATTTCGATGCCATTGGTAGAGTAAAATCTTTGAGGACATTGTTGCCAATCAGTTTGTCAACTCCTTCATTCAGCATTGAAAGCATGGCATTTATGATACCATCAAAGTTTAAGTACTTAAGAGTTTTGTCATTTTGTTTCTTTTGGGAACTAGATGTGCTGCCTGATTCAATAGGTGAATTGATCCATCTGCGTTACTTGAATCTCTCTTATACAAATATCAAGGCATTGCCAGAATCCTTGAGTAACTTGTACAATCTACAAACATTGAAGCTGTGTGATTGTCGTAAGCTGACTATGCTGCCCAATGGCATGCAAAATCTTGTGAATTTGCGACATCTTGATATTAGTGGAACTGCTTTAAAAGAGATGCCTCGAGGAATGAGCAAATTAAAACATTTGCACCTTTTAAGTGACTTTATTGTGGGTGAGCATGAAGAGAATGGAATCAAGGAATTAGGAGAACTTTCAAATCTTCATGGATCATTTTCGATAAGAAAATTGGAGAATGTTACCAATAGCAGTGAAGCATTGGAAGCAAAGATAATGCACAAGACGCACATTGAGAATTTGTACGTCGAATGGTCTTCGGGTGATGATATGGTTCCAAACACACAAACTGAAAGAGATATATTTGACAAGTTACAACCTCACAAAGGCCTGAAAGTGCTAAGAATCAATAGGTACAAGGGTACAATACTTCCGGATTGGGTAGGGCAATCTTCCTACCAAAATATGACTTGTGTATCTCTTGAGTCTTGCAACAATTGCTGTATGCTTCCTTCACTTGGACAACTACCATCTCTTAATTCCCTGAATATTGAAGATTTTAAAGGGCTGAAGACTATTGGTGCCGAGTTTTACAAGAATGTTGATGATAATTCTTCTTTGGCAACACCCTTTCCGTCGTTGAAGTATCTGTCATTTCATAAAATGTCGAGTTGGGAGGTGTGGTGTTCGTCTGAGTCCAATGCTTTTCTTCAACTTAAGAACCTTACAATAAGGGATTGTCCCAGATTAACAGGAGATCTGCCTAATCACCTTCCTGCTTTGGAAACACTTAAAATTGATAGTTGCGATGAGCTTGTTTCTTCTCTCCCAAGGGCTCCCGCAATTCGCCAATTGAGTATATATAAAAGCGATAAAGTAGGGTTGGAAGAGATACCGCTTTCGCTGCAGTCTCTATCGATTGGAGGATGCCAGCTGGTGGAGTCCATGTTTCAGGCAATGAACATCAGCCAGCTAACTTGTCTCCAATCTTTAAAGATCTCTAATTGTTCGTCTGCCATATCATTTCCTGGGGGTTGTATACCTGCTTCCATGAAACGACTGGAAATCAGGGATTGTAGGAAACTAGAGTTCCCAAGGCAACAACAACACGAGCTGCTAGAGTCACTTTATATCTATAACAGCTGTGACTCAGTCACATCCTTCCCACTGGAGATCTTTCCAAATCTCAACTCTCTCGTACTCCGAAATTGTGAAAATCTGGAATCTCTTTCGGTGTCCCAGTCACAGGTTGCTGCTCTTCATTCTCTCGACATCTGTGACTGCCCCAATTTTGTGTCGTTCCCCAGAGAAGGATTGAATGCGCCCAGCATGACTGATTTCTGGCTCGTCCGATGCGACAAGTTGAAGTCATTGCCTTGTCACATGAATACTCTTCTCCCAAAGTTAGATTATCTTTGTATATCCAATTGCCCAGAAATTGAATCGTTTCCTGATGGGGGTTTGCCGCCTAACTTGAACGATCTTGTTATCTCGAATTGCGAGAAACTATTGAGCAGCCTATCATCCATTGGCAAGCATGAGTGTCTCTCCATTCTCTCCATTAAAGGTCCATGTGATAATGTCAAGTCATTCCCGAAGGAGGGTTTGCTGCCTCAGCTTCCCTCCCTTACGACTCTGTATCTGTACGAATTTTCAAGTCTGGAGACGTTGGAGTGCAAGGAGCTTCTCCACCTCACCTCCCTCGAAAAATTACAAATTTCAAGATGTCGGAAGCTGGAGAATATGACAGGAGAAAGGCTGCCTGCCTCTCTAATAGAACTCTCCATCTCTGAAAGTCCTTTGCTGGAAGAACGGTGCAAGATGAAGCACCCACAAATTTGGCCCAAAATTTCCCACATCCGCGGCATTTGGGTTTATGATAGATGGGTTTCGTGACCTATGATTCTCTCAACAGGTAATTGTCATGCACATGTCTTGCACATCATGTTATGATGATACCTCAATTTCATTCTACTGCTCTTTATACATCATGTGGTTGCTTGAGATTTTCTAATGGTTGTCTATTTGTTTTCTCTCTCTATTTCATTATGAGCATCTTATTCATGCCCGTCAACTTTAGTTATAGTGTTCAGTTAGATGCCATGAGCTATTTCTTATTCTTACTGTTTCTTTTTCTATCTTCTTAGGAAATCAGAGCACTCACCCAACTGGACATTCCAACATTGTAGACTCTTATGGTAGTAAAATGGTAAACATTGTCCTAGTTTATCACTTGGCAACCCCATATGTGTGTGTGTGTGCCCATCTCGCTTCAATTAATAGATAGACTAAAATCTTATTTGGGTACCAAAAATTCTCAGTCTAGTCCCTGAAAAAATAATACGTTAATCCACCAGTCAATAACATGATGGAATTGTCCATGTGGGCTGCGAACTGTAACCTGCAACTGTTAACTGAAACAATGGATTGTGTATGGTACAACTTTCCCATAATAGGCTCAAAATGGTGTAGTTTTATTTTATTTTTTGGTTTGCTTCACATAATACAAAATAGTTTGAGTCACAAGCACAATGAAAAATTGAACTGTTTTGTATCTTTGATGGGGAAGTTGTTCTAGAACATAGTCCGTCGAGTTAGTTAATGGTGTCACATCACATTTAATTTAACTACCCATGTGGACAAATCTGTTATGTTACTAAACAATATATTGATGGAGGGATGAATATAAAGCGACTTTATTTTTCAAGGACTAGATTGGAAAATTTTGACTGTCAAGACTAATTGAGAGAGCTCTATTAGGTAGGGACAAAATTGGTTTTTAGTCTAAGAAATGCATTCACAAACTTACTGGTGTTTTAACTGAATCTATTCATCCTGGTTTAATAAAGCAAGACTCCATGAAGGTTCTGTTGTTTTAACAAAATCAACAAAATTTATTGTAAAAAAATTGCTTTTCCATATTTTATTTGAGTTGGCTTATTTGCATAAAACAAATTCTGTTCCGAAAGGAATACTCATATGCTTGCATAGCGTGAGCTCTAGAGCAAAATAGGATATAAAACCTATAGTAGATGGATGGTCATTCAAGTACTACTGTTTTTAACTGTTAAATGGCTTGATTAATTTTTTCTTTTTCTCTTTTTTGTATATAGGGACATCAAAGTGGCTAACTTGCTTGTTGATTCTGCTGGGATTGGGAATGTCAAGCTTGCTGGCTTTGGTTTGGTCAATCATGTTAGTTCTTAAACTTCCCCTTTAGTCCAACAGATAGTTTTTCTGTTCATACTCCTTCGTGGAGATGATGGTGCTTTGAGTAAACTGATTATGTGCATTTTACATTTTGTTGTCATATCTTTTGTTGTAGTTTTGAAAGACTAACATATAGTTTTACTATTCTCACTCCTTCATGGAGAGGATGGTGCTTTAACTAAACTGATTATTTGCATTTTATATTTTGTTGTCATATCTTTTGTTGTAATTGAAAGATTCCTGGCAAAGGAATCAGCATCAGAACTGCTAGCTTTGAATTATATTTGATATGGTGCTAAATTTTGTAAACATTATATTTGATTAGAGATGTTCTTTTCTTTACCATTGGCATGACTTTCAGCCTGTTGGAAAAGATCTATTCACAGCACTTGTTGAAGGTCACCATAAGGTGAACACATTCATGTTGTTGTCATTGTCCAGTATGTTATCTATCTGCGATGTTTTATTCGCACCAAATGGCTAATTGAATTTATGCAAACTGCAGAGTGTAATTATGTCTAAGGTTTGTGGAGCCTGATCTGGAACTATCTTTGGCACTTTTGGATCTAGAGGTATTGCCTGTAATGTGTTGTCATTGGATAGCATGCGATGTGCTTCGAACACCATACTTAGTTGTCTTCATGAAACAGGCTGGCAAAAAACTTCTGCTTATTACCAACTCAGATTGTCATTATACACAAAATGATACAGCATTCATTTAATAGATTCCTTCCTTCCCAATGATATGGGGTGGCGAGGTCTATTTGACTTTGTACGCTCTCGTAAATTATTTCTACAATATGTTTATTCTTAAAAGAATTTTTTTTTATAAAAAAAATTAGTTATCCTCTTGACATTGGAGGAATGAAATATACTCAATAAACTCTTTATTATCATGCCCGAAATCAGTAACCGCATCTTATTGTGAAATAAACCTTGTGTAAATCAATGTAGCTCTTGTTTGTGGGCAGGTAATTGTCTCAGACGAGAATTCTTCCATACGTCAGACCCCATGTATGAAGTGGCAACAGGCAAGGGTCATATGTCCATGCTTCAAGGCTCAAACTGGTAATTGTTACTCCCTGTCCACATAGTATGACTCATTAGCTTTTTCACGAAGTTTAAGATGATTCTTATTTTCTAATAAAGAACATCACATATTTCTACAAAGTTCTATTTAGAAGTTTAATATATCAAAATCAAGAGTGTTATTTTGAATACTACCCGTAACTTTTTCGAATTCAAAAGAAAACGTAAGGACAAATGGGAAAAGTATTTATAATTTACTCCTTGTCTTTCAAAATGAGAAACACATTTTCAGACTTCCCAAAATGGAAAGTTCGCCTTAAAAATTGTGACACAGGGAGCATTCTGCATCTCAACTCGTTTAACATGGTCAAACAGGTTATGTATTTATATTTTCACATTCTCTATCTCAAATACATGTATCACTGATAACCTTTAAGTCTGCTTCTACCTCCTCCTTTACAAAAATAGAAATGGCAGATGAGTCACATATTATAAACATGTTTGCTAATAGTCTGCAATCCACTAATCCAAAGAACGAAAGGACTAATGACTTTTTTAAGATGTATTAATATTTATCAAGCTCTGTACTGAGAAAAAAAATATTTATCAAGCTCTTAGTTCCACATATGTTAGGATTGACCAGAAGTAATCATTGAATTGTTTTCTATTATTTTTGTCATGTTAATATATTGCTAAAATGCTGATTGACACTTTCTTTTATTCCTTTTAATACCACTTAGGTAAACACCATGTTAGTTTCACTTTTCACATAGCATAATTGGGCTGCTAATTTTACTTGTGATTTCCATAGACTTTATGGTGTGCTATACTTAGATTATCTTTTTAGATGATTTAAATACCTTGTATTGTACTTTTTTTTACCATCTTTTGCTGGTGGTTTGTTCTCAGGGAGAAGTACTGGTTGAGAATTCCATAAATATGTATGGACATGAGATATTATATATTGGTGACCATATTTACACTGACGTCGGTAAATCCAAAGTCCATTGGCGATGGGAAACAACATTCATGTGTTGGGAACTGGAAGAAGAGTTTTCTGATTTTGGCTTCAAGTTAGTATAATCAGTTTATGCTTCACTCAATTTCCTGATAATAGGAAGTTCAACTATGACCTCTCTAGAATTTCATTTTTTCTATTTAGTTAGAAAAAATTATATGGTCACTTGTTTTGAGAAAGAAAAAATTATGTCTGCTTTTTAACTTGAAGCCAAAATGGCGTTTCTGCCTTCAACAATTCTTTATGTTGAACCGTATGTACTATACACAAATATGGTCCTTCAACTGGTTTACAGAGTTGAAAATGTCCTTGTGCTTTGTACAGTGTTAAAACTGCGGTACAGTGCCTTGATTCATAGCAGGAGTTACACAATCATTGGTGGAGCTTGTAAATTAGAAGGAGGTTGTAGGGGGGTCTCTTTAACCAACTTCAGCTCGCTCCTTAGATCAGCACATGAAAATCTGGCCAAAGTTTTTCCATAAATGCAGCATTCGAATTAATAACAGATGATTGGAAATACATTCATGAATGAAGGTTCTGTTGCTTTAACAAAATCTGTTGTCAAATACTACTTTGTGGACATATTTTTTTGTGGGAGGGGGGTGGAATTGTTGATACAGTATGGTTTTTGACTGTTTGGTGGCTTGTTTATTTCTTCCTTTTCTTGTTTGTATATAGGGATATCAAAGTGGCTAACTTGCTTGTCGATTCTGCTGGGAAGGTCAAGCTTCCTAGCTTTGGTTTTGCAAATCTTGTGAGTTCTTAAACTTCACGTCTAGTCTAATAGATAGTTTTACTGTTCACACTCCATGAAGAGGATAGTGATTTCACTGATTATTTGAATTTTACATTTTTGTTGTCATATCTTTTGCTGTTAGTGTTGGAAGATTCATGGAGAAGGAATCAGCATAGAAGTACAAGACTACAAGCTTCCAAAACAAAATGCTCAAATTATTGTTCTGTAAATTCCTTTCTACTGGTTGAAATTTGCAATTGTTAGGCACTCATCAGAGAAAATTTAGTTGTGCATGCCTATAGAAAGTTCTTTCAGAACAATTGATTAATTTGTTTCTTTTTTTTATTAAAAAATTATTTCAATTACTCTTAGAAAACTTTTACGGCTTGAGCATGTAATTTATGTTGTGTTGCGTTTACTTTAGACTCTAGCTGATGAAATAAGGTGTTCCTTGCAAGCCTAATTTGGATATTCCTTTTTGAATCTTTGTAACACTTTATACTCTTATTGGTTATTTCTGGCTCATTATAATATTCTTGGATTTGATATGAGTATCTATCTATCCTTATATTCAGCTAGAGTAACTTGGGATTTCTATGTTCAACTGCTAGCTGGATTTGTAGCTGAACTCTACATGAAGGTAACTCCAAACTGGATGGGTCCAGAGGTATATTCTTATTCTACATTACTCTGATTTCTCATAGCATTTCTTATGGATACCTTCTCAAACAGCTTTTCCAGGAGAGCTGAAGAGATAACTGTTGTGGTCAAGAATTTGCGTTTGATATAGCAATTTGGGTTGCACAGTCATTAAAATGTGCATGGGGCAGCCTCTTTGGTGGGCTCATGAACAAGTAAGCACCTGCAGAAAATTTTCTTGTGTCTTTTTACATTTTGTCCTGCAGAGCAGACCACTTGTGCAGTGTGCACTATTGGTATGGATTAACCCTGAATTAGATTATTTGATTGATATTGGGCCCCAATTTTCATTACAATAATTATTGGGAAGGAAATTTTATTCTGGGCTGATTTTTGTCACGTTAAAGATGAGATGGTAAAATTTGATCATGAGGGGTATTCTAATGTCCACTGTGGAGGTAGAAAGGAAGGCAATGATGCTGAATATGTGTGGTTCCTCTGTTTATTAAATTACTCATATCCTCTTGTATTTATAATACAGGCTGCAATAATTTTTAAAGTCGGTACAAATGACACTCCAATACCTGAAACATTGTCATCAGAGGGTGAAGGTGTTGAGATGAGATCAGACAAAAACTTAGTTTGTATCAACCTTTCTTTATAGTGAGCATTTTTTTTTTGATACATTAGTGAGCATTTTTTTTTGTGTTTTTTAAGCTAAACAGACTTACTATGACTATAAGTATATAACTAATGGTTTTTATCCTGTTGTATGCAGTTTGTACATATGGGCACAGCATTGAACTGCACAGTCAGAGCAAATATTTTGTTTAGCATCTGGAAGTCATGATTATCCGAGAAAAGATCTCATTGCAAAATATTAATCTTTCAGGACAAAAAGAGGATGGTTACAACTTACAAGTATGATGAGGTTGTTGTCTTGTAAAATTAGTGTTTTCTGTTTTGAAAAGTATATTTGGGAAAATTTTGCTTTCTAACTTGGAATATTTTGGTCATCAAATATATATCTAATCGCTTAGTTCTATCTAACTGTCATTGCTTTTACCTTCCTTTACACTAGAAGTTTTTAAGGTTGCATTTCTGTTAATTAAATAACTTTTTTAACTTCTGATTCTAAAATCAAACAACGATCAGCATTTATGTTCTTGAGATTCCATATGAATAAACACTTGTCATTGCTCATTTGTTTTCTGTTTAACAAGATTGACATTTTCTGGTGGGTGGGTATGAATTCAAGTGCCTTATTTGTTGTGTAAAACTATGTTCTCTGCTTTCTTGTAATCACTTGTATACAGAGTAAGAAATAAGAAAGTCTTCATGTCATGATGATTCCAAACCTTTTGGCGAATGTCATGCTTGTCGTGTCTTGATGATTCCATTTAACAGAACCAATTTATCCTGGTTCAATAAAACAAGACATCCATGAAGGTTCTGTTGCTTTAGAAAACTCTTGTCAAAAACTTTTAACTGCCAAGTCTTCTGTTTCAAATATAGTCAAAGATATGTTTCTTGTCTTTTTCTTTTTACATAGTTATTGAGTTCATACGTGTCTAAGATTTGTTGATCTATTGATAATTAGTTGAAAGTGTAAGTAACAGCACATTCATTTGCATCAGCTATTCTTTACAGTGAACATTTTTGTGTTGTTTAAGCAAAACGGACATGAACATAACTAATGGTCTTTATCCTGTTGTACGCGGTTTTGTACATATGGCCATGGGCACACCATTGAACTTCACAGTCAGAGCAAAGATTGCCTAGCATTTTGAGGAAAAGATTACCCATGAAGAGATCATATTGCAAAAGATTAATCTTTTGGAATGAAAGAGGATGGTTACAAGTATGATGAGGAAGTTGTCTTGTAAAATCAGTGTTTTCTGTTTTGATAAGTCTATAATTTGCTTTCTAGCTTTGAATATTTTGGTCATCAAATATATTACTGATCACTTAGTTATCACTAACTTCCTTTCCTTTTACGTTCTTTTCTCTAGATTTTTTTAATGTGACATTTGTATTTCTCACATAGCTCTTTTAATATTAGATTCTAGAATCAAACAGCTATCAATCATTTGTGCTCTTGAGAAATCATAAGAATAAATGCTAGTTGTCGAGTTTCTTTAATTCGCAGGATTGACTTTTTCTTTATCGTGAACATTTGTGTGTTTTCAAGCAAAATAGACTTACTATGAAAATTATTTAAAAAAATGATTAATGGTCTTTATAAAGCACATAGAAGTCTCTTGCAGTGTGAGGGTGGTTATAAGTATGATGAGGAAGTTGTCTTATAAAATCTGTAACTGAATTTGCTTTATAACTTCTTAACATATATCAGATTCTATAATCAAACAACCATCAAGCATTTATATTTTTGATAAATCATATGAATAATAATTAAGCAACACCAAAAACATCTTGTCTAGCTTGTCATTAGCATCTTTCTTTTAACTTGAATTAGTTTGTAGAAAAGCGACCGTGAGTTCATAGAAACTAGACATATAAATTTAACTTGTATCGCTATGTAAATTTAACTTGTATCGCTAATGGGATGGAGAGCCTATTCTCAAGCTACATTTCGATTAGAGTTTTTATACTCAACGTCTTTAGGGTATAAGTGGCTTTTGAACCGTAACGGGAATTGGAATGAGAACTCTTATTGGCCTTGGATTTGGTAGCTGGACATGCCTGAGAAGGTGCATTTCTTTATGTTACTTCCCATGCACAATGTCATCCCAATGCAGTTCGGTTTTACATAGGCCTTGCCACTTCCCCTCTCTGTAGCAGATGTCAGGATGAGGTTGAAGACGTGTTGCACTGTCTTCATGATTGTGTTCGCTCCAAAATCGTTTGGTACTAGTTGGGCTTTGGCCATGATCACCACTTCTTCTCACAGGATGCTAATATTTGGTTAATGACATATGCTAAAAATGCTGGAGGGCTGTTTCTCAGCGTCGTTTGGTGGCTGTGGAGATGGCACAATAATGATATCATGGGTGAAGAGCAATGGTCTTCAAGCAATGTAATTCACAGGATCTTTAGCTTCAGAAACGACATGGTTCGTTACCTTGGCCACACCACTTCTCACACTTCATTGAGGAAAGTTAAATGGTAAAAGCCAACTAGTTGTGGTATCAAGATCAACATTGATGGGAGTTGCATGGGTTCTCCCATACATGTTGGTTTTGGAGGAATTTTACGTGATTCATACTTTGATTTAGTAGCAAAATAAAAGTAAGTGACGAGCCAAGAATAAGAAAATTGAGCTTCTCATTATTATAGAAGGGACACATTAACAAACAACAACTCGTTATTCAGAATTTTAAGAAACCGAGACTAAAATAAGATTAATAATAAAAGTAATAATCTATGAAATTTCTTGAACCAAACAAGGTAACAAGTCATAACGCTGAAACAGACAAACGAATAAAGATGAAGATTCTCTTTCTTATTCGTTTTCAATTTTTCTTTGGAGCCCCCATTGGATGGACAAATTTATAGCTCAACTCATTGGAAAATCCGTACTAATGGCCCATAGCCAGCCACACCCCAATCCAATTCACACAATTTTTTATTTGGTTAATTGGCAATGATGTGCACCTCTTTTTATTGAGTATTTTTTTTTTAATTTCTCAAAGGTTAAACTAAACAATTAGACACTATAGTTTTACCTTATTTGAATTTTGGTTCATGTAATTTATTTTTTAGAATATTGGTTCCTACACTTTCACTTATTTGGATTTTAGTATCTACTATTATGGTATTAGTTCTTGTATTTTTACTTTTTTAAGTTTTAGTTTCTATAGTTTGCACTTGCTAAGGTATTGGTCCTTATTTTTTATTTTATTAAGAATTGGTTCTTAGAGTTTCAAATTATTAAGGTATTGGTCTTTAAGGACTAAAATCAAAATTAATAAAACTATAGGAATCAAAATCTAAAAACATAAATTACAAGGACTAAAATCTAAATTAGGTGAAACTATAAAGACTAGTTGTTTAATTTAACCTTCTCAAATTATCAATTTTTTTTAATATGTGAATATGATATGAATTGGTTCGTTCTTAGTTAGAAAATAAAATTCTTAAGTCAAAGTATGAGAAGTGCCATGTCAAATAGTCCTTCATAATTAGTAAACTAAAATAACAACAAAATCTCAATGAAAGAATTAACACAAGAAAATATGCTATGTCATAGACATGATCGTTGAACTATCATAAATCTAATAGTTTAGCAAAGTGAGGTATATATGTGTTTTTTCTTTTTTCTTTTTTTTTTTTACAATGATAGCAATGAAATTTAAACTTATGACTTTTTGCAAACTACTCATATATGTTTTTTATGAAATGAATGTGATAGTAGATTTATTCAATAAAAACATTTTTTTTCTGTTTATCAATATGTGTTTTTATACTAGCAATGTTCTCCCCCTTCACAGCTTCATCTACATAGAGAAAAATATTTTTCAGTTTTTCATTTCATCTTGTAATTTGTAAATAGTGTTAAAAAAATATTGAAAAGTTACTTATATTTCAAAATAGTTACTTATATTTAACAGAGTATCAATTATCATTGGTGAAGATGAAATCTCTCATACATTGAGAAAAGGAGAGAAAAGAAAGAAAGAAACAAGGAAGACTTTAGAGATACTATTTCTGTGTTGTATGTGGCAGAGGACTGGGGCTCCGGTATTCTTCCTACTGTTAACAAACTTAACAAGATTTCTCTTTGGCATTATTTTACATGTTGGGTGAAGCTTCCTTATAGATTAGCATACCTGAAGTGTAAAAGTTTGTGTCAATTACCAAAATTAAGCTATTTATGAGTAATATATTCACTACCATTATATTTGTATGTGCCAGATTTACTACCATATATTGAGTTGTTCCCTTCTGACAGAAACATTTAAGCGGAAAAGTGGATTTCAAACATTTAAATTGACAATTTGATTAATAGAATCAAATCATGTATTTCCTTCTTATTTCATGTATTTTTTTTGTCTGACAGAATGCAGCATATGTTGGAACTGGAACTGAGGGGAGCAAGTATGAAAAGATACAGGAAATTGAAGAATCAAAGACCAAGAGTTCTGATGATAATGGAGATGAAAATTCTGGAGGACCAATTAATCAGGTTACAGTCAATATTCAATTTAGAAAACTTTGCTTGTTTAACTTCAAAATTTAATGTCTTAATTTTGGTTAGCTCTTGGCAGTGGTACTTTGGTAAAAAGAATCACTGTTTTGCTATTTGCACCACTGGCCCCGAGTTAATCAATGAGTTTGTATCGATAATGTTGCATTTATCTATCTTTTGTCTTTCGATATAGTATTTCAATCTTAAATAGAAGTAAAGCAGGTTGCAATTTCTCTTCTCTTTAGTAACATCCTGCTCTCAAGCTATTTTTGAAGAATGCTTATATGCCCTTTCCCACACCTTTACCTCTCAGGTGATAAAAGTTGCAATCGTTATAGGGTTTGGAATACTTGTTCTCCTTACCAGACAAAGAAAAAGAAGATATGAAAATTAGACGATTTCCTTGTTAAATTTCTTTACTTTGTTCCTGTTAATTCCATCATGCATTGACCATCTTTTGAAGGATTAACATGCACTTCAAGATTGAAATAATGTAAATCTTGTGTAATTGTTTGTTTATCTATTGCCTTACTATATCCTTGTAGGTTCATTTTATTTGCAATGTTTCATGATTTTCTTTCTTTATTCCTGAAATTTAAAAACCCGCACATGGTGGGGCAGTGGAAGCGAACTGTGTCTTTCACCCATGTCGTACGTTTGTGACCACACCGCACCAACTTCTTTTGTTATAAACATAATAGAATATTAAAAAAAATTCCTGAAATTTAAAATTAATGGTAGGAGAATTTTATTTCAGATCTATTGCAACATGCATAATTCCTCTACCGTATAAAATAACTATAAGAAATCGTACAGAAGAAGAATGCAACATTTTCACCCCTGCATTTCTGGCTGTAAGAGAAAGTGCACATATAATTCTACAACAGCAATGATTCTATGGACACAACCTCTTAGTGAACAAATGACAAAACCCTAAAAGCCCTTACATCCTCATGGATTCCAAAACTTTTGGTATATATATATATATATATATATATATATATATATATATATATATATATATATATATATATATATATATATATATATATATATATATATATATATATATATATATATATGCAAAAAAAAATTATTTGACGAAATTCAAACTGTTATTTATATGATCTGTGTGCAAAGACGTTACAATAAATTTGAAGAAAAAGCAAAAGGATGTAACAAAAAAGAAAGAAATTGTATGCTTCATCATTCCTTCGAATGTGATACATGCACTGTGAAAGTATGCCTTGTATCACATAGGCTAGATGCTGAAAACTGTTGTCAATTTATTGTATTGCAGATAGGACCTTTTGGTGGGAAGTCTACTACTGGCATCATTTGAAGGGATCCAAAACTTCCCTGGGTTTTCTGTGACATCCAGATTCTTTCTGTCAAATGCAATAACACGTTTACAAAATACAAACAAGCTTTCTTTCGGTGTTCATCTGGTTTTTGGTTCTATTCTTCTACCTTGCGTGTGAATTCCCTCAAATGTAATAATCATCCCCAACACCTCTTCTGTTTTTGCCAGCACAATTTATCAATTTTGTTAATGAATGCATGCTTGATGGCATAATAATGTACTCCGTCCGTTATTTTTTATTCTTATTTTTAAAAATTTGTTTTGTTTATTTTTATTTATCATTTTAGAAAGTATTAATTATTTATTTTTAACTTTACGTTTAGTATTAATAAATGAGAAAAAAATAATAAAATAATAATAATATTTTAAGTATTTTAATAAATGATAATTCAGTCAAATAAAGTTAATTTTATTTATAATCAAAACTATTTAATAACTTTCTTATTTTTTTACAATAATTTTAAAAGAAATAAATAAAAAAGAATGAAGGGAGCTTGAAGCAACTTCTATTCTATGTGACAATTATTTCTAGTTGTAGCAGTGTGGTCTAAATTATTCTGTTTATTTTTTTTTTGTATGCAGGGAAATTCTAATTAGAAATTAAGCACCAATATTATAGACGTTTGGCCAATAGAGTTAGACAATTTTAGCAAGAATTATAGATGTTTGGATCACTCCTTTCTAACATCCATTTTAACAAAAGTAAATGTGCATTGAATAGTTTTAAGAAATTTAAGAAATTCTGCACCAATCTGCAAAGAACTCCTCCTTAAGTGTGTCAATGACGGATTTACAGGAGGATAAGATGATGTTGTTTTCACTTCAGCATTTATATAATTTTTTATGGTACATTTAATATTAGCATGATAAAAAATAAAATCTTTAATTTATTTTATATTGACTCATGTAGTGAATGGTTTAAATAATTTTAAAAGAGCTATTGAACTTGTTTATTTGTAAGTTGATTTAATTATTAAAATTAATTTTTATTCAAGTAAAAAGTATACTAAATTTTAAAGTAAGATATAAAAAGAAGTTGCAACTTTTTTAACGTGTATCCAATAAAAAAATTATTTAATATATTTTCACATTACTGATAAAAACGTTTTGACAGTTGCTTCAATATTATTGTTGTTTCTTTGGAATAAATTAGGAATAGTGAAAAATCAACTTTGATGATTTAGATGTTGAAGCAAGAAGTCACATAAGTTAAAGACAAAAATTAATTTTGTGATTGTTTAGAATTGTTGTACCCTGCATATAGTAGGTTTTTTTGTTTAAATATTTTGATTATTGTTTTTTATAATTTAGCCTCCTCATTAGTTGATTCCCTAGACCTTCATGTTTATAATAATGGAGAGGATAAATTATTATATAAACATATAGCATCTAAGTTAGGTGCTATTACCAATTATATTATTAATTATAATATGTTATGATAATTAATTATTAATTAATTATACTAATTATATATTAATTAATGATATAATCGGTCAAAAGTACACTAAAATTCAAGTACTTTGAGTTTATATAAGAATTTCTCAATAGAGAGAGGCAAAAAAATGTATTTAATTTTTGAAAAATTATTGCATAAACCTTGAACATTTAAATTGGGTGTACTTGATCAATCACATCATTAATTATAATTAATTATGATAACTAATTATTAATTAATTAATTAATTAATAATATAATTGGTCAAGTGCAATTAATTTAGATATTTCAAGTTTACAAAAGAATCTCTCTTTTAATTTTTTGAGTTTACCAGAATGAAGGAGTTGACTGTCTGAGAATCAGTTCCATATGTTACCATAACAATTAACAAATCTCAAATTCTTCATTGCACATGCATCTGCAGGCTGCATGCAACAACTTTCATGTATCAGATGCTGGGCCAAATTTAAAATTTTGGTGCATTGTTATCCTGCTTTTTGAACATCTTTCGTAAGCTGAAACCTTAGCTTTGTTGCGACAATTGCATTCATAGCAACTTAATATGTTTGAAAAAAACCACAAACAATATACTAAGTATATTCAATTACATTGAAGGGGCTTGAGAAGCATAATATGCATGGAGTAAAATTTCTTAACATTGTTCCTTATTGTAAAATTTTCATTGATATACAATTAAAGTATTGCTCCAATCTTCCTTAATATAACAAGGGTCATACCTCAAGGGTCTCAAAGTAATACATTAGAGACATTGGCCGTTGTTCGACAGCAAATGGATGACAGTAATCATGAGATGGTTCACATGGTAACTCAGCAAATGAACACAGTCCTTACTCCGTTGATTGAGTCGACTAATAATGCATGCAACACATTAGCCCAACAACTAGAGAGGCTTAGTAGCCTTATGAGGGGAGACCATTATCCGGAAAACACTTAAGCCTCCACTGGCCAAGCGATTCCAAAGGCCACAAGCATTGCACAATAGCTTGCTTAGTCATATCCTCTAAAGTATGGAACCACATCCATGCTAACTAGGACTAGAGAAGTGTTGCATCCTCGTCATTATACAAAAAATGCAGGGCATCAAGTTCCTTTGTATCAAAATTAGATTCAAACTCAGACACAACCTGTTACAGGAGTAGGTGATCGTGTCTATAATAATCTATGTTACCAGTATTAGCCGCTTTACGGTACTAGTCCAAGGCAATCTTTGTGGGTCAATCCCCTTGAACCACAAGTGAACAAGGTTGTCGAACAGGCCCTTGTCAAATTTGGCTTTAATGATGGATCGACATTTCATCCTCAATTTGTGTTTGCTTTTCTGAAGTAGATAAACCAGCTTGAACTTCCTAGAGGATAAAAAGGTCCCTAACTTTTCTAAGTTCCTTGAAAAAACTAACGTGAACTTCCTAGAGGACGAAAGATCCCCAAATTTTCTAAGTTCTTGGGAGAAGGAGACAAGTCTTCTGTTGAGCACAGAGCTAGATTTATGACAAAGTGTGGCAATTTAACTACTGATAAGTACATAAAAAATGAAGTTGTTCCCTAACTCTTTAACACATAACACTTTTACCTGATACTCGACACTGTCTCCCTATTCTGTACACTCTTGGGAACAACTCGAGAGATTGTTCCATGAGCAATTCTTTATGCCCAAAGTGAAAGTAAGATTAATTGAACTATTTAATATTAAGAGAAGGCTTAATGAAAGCATAAATGATTATTTCAACCGTTTTACACAGATGCGGGGTAGATGCTTCATCCAAATCCCTAAGCTGAAAGTAGTTAAAATAGCCACTGAAGGATTAGACTTTGTTATCCGCAAAAAGCAAGTGAATTAACAATTTGTTGATATGTCTCAATTGGCTACTAGAGCGCGTCAAATTGAGCAACTCCAACAAGAAAAAACTCAATTGAAAGGATGGGGAAAGTGAGAGATAGTTTACATGGTAGAATATGATAGTGATAGTGAGATCGAATCAGAAGAAATTTTGGTTGTTGAGTTACAAAAAGAGCCACCATATACTTGTCATGCACTGAAACCTAGTAAAAGAAAAGAAATAATGGAAACCCTTAAATGTCGCACTTACTAATAGCTATCCACATAGTATGACTCATTAGCTTTTTCACGAAGTTTAAGATGATTCTTATTTTTCTAATAAAGAACATCACATATTTCTACAAAGTTCTATTTAGAAGTTTAATATATCAAATCAAGAGTGTTATTTTGAATACTACCCCTACCTTTTTTGAATTCAAAAGAAAACGTAAGGACAAATAGGAAAAATATTTATAATTTACTTCTTGTCTTCCAAAATGAGAAACACATTTTCAGACTACCCAAAATGGAAAGTTCGCCTTAAAAATTGAGAGAGAGGAAGCGTTCTGCATTTCAACTTCTTTAACGTGGTCAAACAAGTTATGTATTTATATTTTGACAATCTCTATCTCAAATACATGTATTACCGATAACCTTTAAATCTGCTTCTACCTCCTCCTTTACAAAAATAGGAATGGCAGATGAGTCACAGTCACATATTATAGACATGTTTGCTAATAAGTAATAATATGCAATCCACTAATACAAAGAACGAAAAGACTAATGACTTTTTTAAGATGTATTAATATTTATCAAGCTCTGTACTGAGAAAAAAAAATTTTCAAGCTCTTAGTTCCAGATATGTTAGGATCAACCAAAAGTAATCATTGAATTATTTACTATTGTTTTTGTCATGTTAATATACTAGCATAGTTACCCGTGTAATGCACAGGAAAACTTTGTTTATTATATTGTTTAACTAAATTAAGATAAAAGAATTATTTAATTAATATCAAATATTATGTATTTTTAAGATATATATATATATATATATATATATATATATATATATATATATATATATATATGATATATTATTTTTATTAATTGTAGTTCATTTTATATAATATTTTATTGATAATCATATGTAATTTGATAAATCGTTTCATACATATATAATTTTTATTGTGTGACTTGTTTTTATTTTTTTCTCGTGAATGAGAAAGCACAATAAATGAGGATTTTAAGAATAAGAGATATAAAATAGAAAGTTAAAATGTTAAAAATTATAATTTGTAATATTTAAAAGTCAAGTCAAACTTAAAATTAAAGAAAATTAAAATAAAATATAAAGTTATTCGATAAATGAGTACAAATGACACATTTTGATTTAAAGGTTATTGATATTATTAAAAAAATAAGGATACTAAAGAAAGACTCATATATATATATATAAAATAAATTTAAATATAATATTAGGATTTATAGTATTGTTGTTTAATACAAAAAAAGTAGATATAATTGTTACAAATAAAATGTGACTAATCAGGTGATGGATATCCATAAATTGGTTATAAAAATGTTTAAACTAACTTTAACAAAGAAGAAAATATGTGAGCGACAAGTCATTCATACTTACTTTTGAATGATACATAACCCGTACAACACATGGGATAATTACATTCCATCACATTCTTTAATGATTATTTTCATTAACAATTACTCACATCTTAACTGAATTTGAGTGGAGCATTGTTATTGACTTTTCTCAAAATTACTTACTTTTTTGAGTTATACAAACTCTATGATTTATGCAATCTTTAAAATCTAAATGGTGGTCTATTTATGTCAGTTTAATCTCATACCTCATAGCTATGAATAAACTCACCCCAAATCATTTTACCACTCCTCTATGTTACTTGAACCTTGTAAACGCTACGTTCATTTCTTATACACATGATGTTAAGACTCTTAACTTCATTTTCCAAGCATGTCGTATGAGTGTCAAAGAATTTTCCATTAAAAACACAGTTACAATTCATAACTATTGCTCCAAAGCATAGATAAGACCATGAAATATATATACACCATATATAACTAGTATCTCAAAACACACATTAAGACAACCATATATAAACAACACACTTACCACTAAAAATTGTTCAAATTTGAAACATAATCTTAATTTTTGTTACAATTCAGTTTTGTTAGTAGGTAATAATGACATAGTTTAGCCACGGGTATATGTGTGTTTTGATATGAGATAAATTTTGTATTATAGAATGTTCCATCACATAAAATTAGTCAAATTTTGTATCCCAAATATATATTTGGTGTTATGTGTAGATGTGGAGCTGATTCCAAGATGAATGTATAGACCAAATCAAAAAACCATTAACTTGTGAAACTAATTTTCATCAAACTCCAAATTCACTTCCATTGGTGTTTGGTACACCAATCACTATATAATTTTCTGAAATTCCTAGCATAGGCAATAAAAATAAATCTCCCACGAATATGAATGTCCAATTCTTATTAATATTAATAAGCATGAGACTGCCACAATTTATATAAATCTTACAAATGCTTTTCTTTTTTATTTTTTTTTAAATCAAGTTCATGAAGGAAATGTCCCAAGCTCACTTGTAAAAGACTTAAACTTGCAAGTTTCTTTTGGTATGAGTGCACACAATAAGAACCCTTAAACCATGGGACCTGAAACAATTTCAAAAAGGAAAAAAAAAGTGAAATACACACAAATTTTAGGGATGCAAAAATTATGTGGTAAAGAAGAAAAGGAGAAAAATGAGTGATAAAGGGAAAGAACCTAAAACAGGTCCTTTTTCGGCTTTGTCGATATCCATTATGCAAGCAACAACCTAAAACAGGTCCTTTTGCAGCTTCATAAATCCCCATTATGCAAGGGTTACATGCCCACTTGTTCAAGGAGATATATATTTACCCCTTAGCCCACCATGCTCCAAAGCAAGTGAAGCAAACTACAGAGTGGTGATCTTGATTTTTGACCCATTCCTTATATGTCTAGTAAGGTCCTAATCCATATATATTTCAACCACACACAAAAATATAGCACACAAAACAAAAAGACAATCATTTATATAAAGACTATAGCGTCAGACTATATTTCAGATCAAGACACTAACTCTTTACACGTTCACAGCCCTCAATGATTTTTCACCAACTCAATAAAGTTCAGGGCAACAATGCTTAAATTAAAGAATGCAGCTTTATTTGAGTTGATATACCACAAACAGCTAATGAACATACTATAACATAATTTTATGATACTAATATTTAGTGCACTGGTAAAAATAGGAAATGCGAGAGAACACTGTGCCACGGAAAAGCAACAAAAAGAAAAAAGAAAAGAATCAATGTTATCAAGTTATACCTATAAATTTTTTTCCCTAAAATCTATTATAAGAAGGCACTATACTTTTTAAAGAGTATACTGTTAATGTTCAAGTGAGAGGGCTAAAATTATACCTGAAACACAATGTTGCTACCATTACAATGGTGGATTCATTCTTCAATAGAATTGATCCTAATTATTGGCAAAACTGGTCCAAATGGCTCCACCCATGCAATTCACATATTAGGCCAAAACATTATCTGGTACAAATTAGCTCCTGCAAAGTTCCAGCTTCAATGTCTGATTCAAAACCCCCAAAAGGATCAACATGAACCAACACACAAAAATGGCTCAATTGAAGGGGAAAAAAAATCTTAAGAAGTGATTAAATGCCTTCTCTGAAATTGCTCTTGAATATGGGAGAAATGTGACGCAATTACCTCATCCTACCAATCCCAATGGTCATTCTCCAAATCACCTTCACACTCTACTTATCTGAAAAAAGTTAAACACCATAAATAAATAAGAAAACATTACAAAATAAAAATTGAATTTTGCGACAGAAAACAGAATCAACAACCATTTTCATTTTTGCTTTGAAGAAAGATCATTGCTTCTAATAAGCAACATTACATTTCCTCTTGGGAGTAGTAGAGAAAGCGCAGATAGTGCAACGACTCTTCCAGAGGTGAAAGTTGTGGTGGCTGCACCTCACACAAAGAGTGTGGGTCTTCTTCCTCCGCTTACCAAACACCTTGTCCCCTTCCCTTGCATTCAAAATTAGCATATGAAAAATATTACCACCACCTCCAAGCATGGATTAGGTTCATTCAGATCCAGATGTTGAAACATACCTTCCTCACCCTAAAACACCCTAACCTTTGTGGCAGTCTCATTATCACATACCATTATCATCCTAGAAGACCCATCATACTGAGATGTTGAAACAGTCTTTGACTCAACTTTAAAGAGCAATTTCTTCCCAATCAACTTATCAAAGGCTGGTGGATAAACACCTCCATGCGTAGACTGCCATAATAAAAAAAAATAAGAGATACACTTCAACTAACAAACCTAATTAAGAAAAACAATAAGCAACCAAAACTATAAATTTATAATAGAAAACAATAAAGGATAAAATTGAATTTATACCTTCTGGCTATTAGCAACCAATTCAACACATCCCAGCTTCAGGAGATACTGTCCATCCCGATCAAAAAGGACAAATACAGCAGCACTACTTTCACCCCTAACCTTGAGTTTTATTTTGTACCTTTTCACAACACACCACACATCATACTCAATACAACTAGAAATAGTAAAGACAAACAAAACCTTTTAACCGAAAAAATGGGAACAATCATATCATATATACTTAAGGGTCACATTGACACTGTGACAAACAAAGTCACATTAATAGGGCTAGAGTCAACTTTTGGTGTGATAATTGGATTGGTCAACCTCTTGGCCACCTGCTTAATATTCCTGTGAATATATGTGATTCTCTAAAAGCTAAGGTTTCTGATTTCATCAACGATGGTGCCTGGAAAATTCCTTCTTCTGTTGCTGATTTTTTCCCTGTGCTGTCCAGAATTCTTAGCAAGCAGGTTATTCCTTTGGTTTCTTGTGAGGATAGGCTTGTCTGGAACCATAATGATTCGGGAACTCTCACTCTTACAGAAGCTTATAACTTCCTGAGAATTCCTTCTCAGGTGCAGCCTTTGGGAAAGCTAATTTGGAATAAATGTATCCCTCCATCTAAATCCTGTCTTCTCTGGAGATTAAGGCAAAACAGAATTCCAACTGATGATCATCTCTGGTCTTGTGGCTTCAATATAGTTTCGGTTTGTTCCCTTTGTGGATCTGATTATGAGACATCCCAGCACTTGTTTCTGCAATGCAGTTTTGCAACGAAATTCTGGATTTGGCTTAGCAATTTGATAGGCATCCACATTGATACATCCTCCATTGATTCTATCCTGCAGGTTTGCTTAAAGAATTGGAGCTCTCAAGTTAAAGATGTTATATTAGTTGCTATTGCTTACATCATTTGGGCTGTTTGGCTTTGTAGAAATAATCTAAGGTTTGAGAATAGAAGAATCCCTTTTGAGCATGCTTTAAACTTAATCAAAGCTAATATTTCTCTTTTGGGTTCCTTGTCTGCTAGCTCTATGTCTGCCAGTATTACTGATCTCATGATTCTTAGAAATTTGTCTGTGAAGGGTAAGCCTCCCAAGCCTACTCTAATTAAGGAAGTTATTTGGTATCCTCCAAAGTGTTATTGGATAAAGTGTAATACTGATGGTGCTGCTAAAGGCTCTCCTGGATTAACAGCTTGTGGTGGTAGTTTCAGAGATAAAAGTGCAGCTATTCTTGGTTGTTTCACTCATAATCTTGGTATCTCTTTTGCTCTTCATGCTGAGCTTTATGGTGCCATTTTTGCTATTGAAATTGCTTTTAGGCAAGGTTGGAGGAATTTTTGGTTAGAGTGTGACTCGGTTTTGATGATTGAGGCTTTTAAGTCTATTTCTGTGGTTCCTTGGCGCTTAAGAAATAGGTGGCTTAATTGTATGACTTTGGTCAAACAAATGAACTTTGCCTGCTCTCATATTTATAGAGAGGGTAATGTTTGTGCTGATAAACTTGCTTCTTTTGGAACTAGCATACAAGGGTTAATTTGGTGGGACTTAGTTCCAAGATTCATTAGTGAGGATTTTATCCGTAATAGGATTGGTTTACCTAATTATAGATTTAAATGAGTTCTCTATGGGTAAGGTTGATGTCCCCCCATTTTCTTTGTATTTTTTATTTTCTTTTAATAATATTATGGGTACTCTTTTTCCTTCATGATGCTTTTATCCCTAAGGAGGGTTTTGCATCATAAGGTTTTAATGAGGCCCTTTTTGCTTTAAAAAAAAAAAAAGAGTCAAGGATTATAGCCCTGTGGCATCAACATGCAAGATACCACCAGTCTCCATCTTCCACAAAGCTATCATTAGTGGCCATCACAATGAAGATACCATCCTTCAATTATCATTATCACCATTAAACAAATTAAACAAATATAGTCAAATTAAAGATGAAAGATCTAAGCAAAAATCAGATCACATACCACATATATCAAATGAGTCTATTTATAAAACAACCTCTTTGTTGTTAATTAAGAGCTCACTATTTTGTAGCTCCTCCTCCAAAGTCTCTTCATCCAATGCAATGTTGTCACTACTCAAGATGTTTTGAATCTTCACTTTTTGCTCTGTCTTCTCATAGAAACCAGAAACAGGATTGGACCAAAATGAAGATGGAAGACTGGCCACCAATTGTTATGCTCACTAACTAAAGACAAATCATAATATTATCCAAAAAGTAAGTCCTAGAATGAATTCTAAGGTTTTAAGCAAATATGTTTATTGAATCTTCCCATTTGCAAATTTTGACATTGACCAGGCAAAAGACACAGTTGGTTTCCTTTACCAAAACTTTTGCCCAAAATTAACCTGTTTGGAGTAAAGGAAGGCAGACAAACATTATGGATCCAATCAAACACTGAACCATAATCAATTTGAAGGTCGTAATTGACTCACAGGGTTTTACACATAAAACTACATCTCTTGATAGATATTTTATTAAAAATCCAATAAAATTAAAGACATCCTAAGTATCCATAGATCCAAGAATCACGAACATGTTGAAGCAACCTACCCGACAAACTTGAGGATCGGAAAGGATGTAGCAAATAAGTTCTGAGCCTGCGAATACAATTATCTTTAAAAAAAAAATTATACAAACCCCATAATTTAGCACATCAGCACTCAATCTTTTCTAATGATTATATTTCTTGCTCAATAGCTGTTTCTTCAAGTCTTCTACCAATTTAAGTTTTTTAAAATTTGTTAAACACCTTAACTAATCCTTATCTTCATTTAGCTTGCTAGACAATGGATGTAAAGGACAACAACACCATTCCTTATCACCATAATGCATTAAGTGTCACCTATATGGGTTTCCAAATGACACGTTCCAAAATCTGAATCTAACTATAAAGTGCACCTTAAGCACAAATATTATGTGTCTAATTTCTCCAAATAATTTGCATGCATCAGGACATGTCTAAAAACCCATTTTGGTTCCACTTTAAATTAATGCACACCATGATATATATGGATCCAAAATATTGGAGACTGAGGGTAGGATACTACTGAGGAGCCTAGTGCTAATATCAAATTATAGGATATGATACTAATGAATAGCCTACTCCCAATATCATTGTAACTCATTTTGCGTGTAGTGTTTATGAAGCAACTTCTTCAATGTTGTTTCCGTGCAAAACTAACCAAATATTAAATAAAACACGACAGAAGATAAAATAAACTCTTTTTTTTCAACTGCAATATAAAATCACTTTTACTTATTAATATATCAAAACATTACATGAGAAGTTTTTTAAAAAGACTTACATAACTTCAGTACCATATAATCATATTCTACACTAAGAAAAGATTGAATCCTTCTCTGTTACATAAGGAAAGAGCAAAAATTTGAAAACATTTTCCAACACTTCAACCTTTTTGAAGAGAATAACGTCTCTGGCCTTCACCTTATGATCAGTGCATATAATTATATGCACATAGGACCAAGTATGGAAATGGGATTAGAGAACCACATTCAATATGAACATTCATAGCATATTCAATTAGTAAGCCTCTACTGTATATGAATTTTGGAATACAATAATTTAATATAAATCATGGTGCAGAACCATTGTTTACTCCCTGAAATCTTGATAAAAGATTTATGCCAAGAGTCTATGTGAATGGTAATTCTGAGAGGATATTTCTTCCTCCAATCAATACTTATCAGTTATCACAATTAACTAGATAGCTGAAGTTTCTTAAATCAAAATCTAGACGTGAATGATGCATTTTATGATTTTCAGAACAACATTGAAGTCATATATGATTTATCACATGTTGGCAATCATGTATGTGTTGTACTACTTAATTCCTTATTTTCTATACATAAACATAATTCTAAATAAGCAGATATATACTCGACCATATTTAGTGATTTGTTGATACTAAATGAAATTTTGTCTTTTGCATTAAAAAGATCAAATATAAACACTGTATAAAAGTCATATAAAAGTAATACCAACTTGATTCAGCCACAATGTCAGTTGTGGACCACCGTATAACATACACAGGCTCACCAAGCACCATCCCCTACAACTCCTTGCTACACCATCAACTCTTTCCCCTTAAAACAACCAGACCCCTTATCTCCCACATCAAGCCACCGTGAGTTAGGGGTTTCCAGAAACAGAGCATTGGAAGACCAATCAAAACCAAAATTATTAGGAGAAACAAAATCGGAGAAGAAAAAAAAATCTTCAGAGAAAAAAAAAACCTGAGAATGAGAATAGAATATGAGTGTCATTTCATGCAATCACCATTAGTTCTAGTTCTAATACCTCCATCCTCAGCATGGGTTCCTTCCCCTCACTGTGCCATTTGAGAAGCACGTCTCAAAGTTTCCACTACGCAAATGCAGAATGCAAAATTCCACTATGTTTTCCCTGTTCATTTCCACGTGTAACATTTACATTTCTCACACGCTTGGCTCGTGTGAAGGATTTGAATGGAGAGAAGAAGGACAATGCATGTTGTAAAAAAAGAATAAGCTGGATTTCTGTTTTGTATTGAATGAATGAATGAATTTTACATCAAGGTAAGCTATGCTATTTATAGATAGCAATAGTAACTAACATAACAGACTTCTATTCTCTAGATAGAAATACTTAACAACTAACTGAATATATACTTTGGGAATATTCCTTCACTCCCCCTCAAGTTGGAGCATGTAAGTTCTTAATGTTCAACTTGTTTAACAGGAATTCAAATCTTTCTTTGCCTAATGGCTTAGTGAAGATGTCTGCCACTTGGTCATTAGTATCAATCTTCATGGGCTGAATTTCCTTTGACTGAATTCTCTCTCGAACAAAATAGCAATCCATCTCAACATGCTTTGTCCTCTCATGAAAGACTGGATTCATTGCAATATGGATGGCTGCTTGGTTGTCACAATGCAGCTCAGTTGGTTTCTGTTGTGGTGCTTCAAGTTCTGTTAAGAGCCATCTGAGCCAAATGACTTCACTAACAGTTGCAGCCATGCTTCTATATTCTGCTTCGGCTGATGATTTTGCCACAACAGTTTGCCTCTTGGTCCTCCACGATATTGGTGACTATCCCAGCATTACAAGATAGCAAGTGCAAGACTTTCTAGTTAATGGGCACCCTCCCCAATCTGCATCACAATAAGCTTGCAGGTTGAGACCTCCTTTTACTGGTATGAAAATTCCTTGACCAGGGGTAGTTTTGAGATATCTCAAGACCCTATCCACTGCATCCATGTGAATCTGTTTAGGATTAGTCATGAACTGACACAAAGTGTTCATAGCATAGGTGATGTCTGGCCTTGTTATGGTTAGATACAGTAGTTTCCCTAGCAGTTTCCTATATCTGGTTGCATCAGTGTCGGGCTCATCCTTGTTGAACCTGAGATTGCAATTCTGTACCATAGGGAACTTACTAGGTCTGCTGTTTTGCATCCTTGTTTCTTAAAGGATATCTAGAGTGTACTTTCTCTGGCTCAAGACAATTCCATCAGGTGATCTTGCCACTTTCACTCCTAGGAAGTATTTCAAGGTTCCCAAGTCTTTGATGCTGAAAGTTTTGTCCAAGTATTCCTTAATCTTCTTCATAAACTCTGGACTATTTCCTGTTAAAACCACATCATCCACATAGATGAGTGCAGCAAGAAACACCCCTTCAGCTTTGTAGATAAATAAGGAATGATCTACCTTAGACTGATTAAAACCAACATCATTTAAAGCCTTGGTGAACTTCTGATACCAATTTCTGGATGCTTGCTTGAGTCCATAGATTGACTTCTTCAACTTGCACACCCTAGTTTCTCCCCTCTTTGCAAAGCCTTCTGGAATTTTCATATATATGTCTTCTGCCAAATCACCATGCAAGAATGCATTATTCACATCTAATTGGTGAATAATCCATCCCTTCTTTACTGCTACAGTTAGTAAGCATCTGATGGTAACAAGTTTGGCCACAGGAGCAAATGTCTCATGAAAGTCTTCTCATTCTACTTGAGTGAAACCTCTTGCAACTAGCCGAGCCATGTACCTTTCAATGTCTCCATTAGGTTTGTACTTTATTTTGTAAATCCACTTTGAATCAACTGTGTTTCTGCCTGGTGGAAGTTCCTCCAAGGACCATGTCTCATTGCTTTCAAGTGCTGCAATTTCCTTTCTCATTGCTTCCCTCCAATGTTCATGTGTTACTGCCTGCTTGAAATTCTTTGGCTCATCTCTAGAGGAAATGGCCACTAGGAAAGCCTTGTGTGATTGTGAAAAATTATCGTAAGATATGAAATTTGAAATAGGATAAAGTACAATGTTACCTGAAGTTGTGTTAGGAGTAAAATCAGTAATGGATGGTGGTAAGTCAACTTCATAGTCTATTAAGTGCCTGGGAAGAGATCTTATTCTTTGACTGTGTCTGTGATCAGTCTGTATCCTAGATTGATCATGAATTATGTCCTGATCATGTTCTGCTTCTGATTCCTGTGTCAAGTCTGTCATCTGCATATCCTGATTATGTAGATCTGTTCCTTTCATCTTATTATCATTCAATGGTGAATGAAGTTGGATATCTTCATCATAGTTTTCAGATATTGTGCATTCTTTCTTAGAAGTTTTGTCATGAGATTTGCACACATTTTTGTAAGGGAAATCATTTTCACAGAAAATTACATCTCTAGACACAAAAAATTCTTTGTTAGATATATCAAACAATTTGTAACCTTTCTGTCCAGTAGGATAGCCTACAAAAATGCAAGCTCTTCCCCTTTCATCAAACTTGCCTTCTTTTCTAGTTTTTAAAGCATACACAAGACAACCAAAGACTCTTAGATAATTATAATCAGGTTTCTTTCCTAACATAATCTCATAGGGTGTCTTGTTGTTGATAGCCTTTGAAGGTAGTCTATTGATCAAGTAAACAGCTGTAAGAATGCATTCCCCCCAAAATTGTATTGGAAGACCAGAATGAAATCTTATAGCTCTAGCTATTTCAAGAATATGTCTATGTTTTCTTTCCACTACCCCATTCTGTTGGGGAGCGTAGACACATGTTAATTCCATGGTAATCCCCTTCTCTTTGTTAAAATTTTGCATATTAGTTGAAGTGAATTCTAAACCATTGTCACGTCTGACTCTTTTGATTCTCTTTTGAAATTGAGTTTCTATCATGTATATAAAAGATTGTAAATAGTGTTCTACTTCTGATTTGTATTTCATCAAATACACCCAAACTCCCCTACTATAGTCATCAACTATGGTAAGAAAGTAATAGGCTCCAGTGTTTGATTCAGTATTATATCTACCCCATATATCACAATGAATAAGATCAAAACAGGCATTAGATTTTATTGAACTTAATGAAAAAGGCAATCTAGTTTGCTTAGCCCTTATACAAGAGTCACAAACTTTGCTATTCTGATTTTTATTCATAGGATAAGATATGCCTATGTAAGACAATTTTGCATCAGAAGTGTGGCCTAGCCTAGAGTGCCACAAATTAACATCTACTGTTTTTCCTACCTTCATAGCTATTCCTCCATCATGTGTTGGTTCAAGGAGGTATAAACCATCTTGACATTTACCCTTTCCAATCAGGTTCGTCGAGGGTAAGTCCTGCACAACACATGAGTTGGCTACAAAAGTTATGGAACAATTGTTTTCCTTAGTTAATCTACTGACAGAGAGGAGATTACAATGGAAATCAGGAACATACAACACTTTATTGATTGTTAATCCATTTGGCAGATTAACAGTTCCTATTCCCTTGACTGGCACACTTGTGCCATTGGGAATTTTCACAGATTGTTCATTAGAAAGAAAACTTTCTTGAAAATTATTTTGGTCACATGTGATGTGTTCAGTGGCCCCGGTATCAATTATCTAGGGCTTGTTAAAGAATTTTATACCTGCTAGAGTTTTACCTGCCATGTTTACACTTGGTTTTGATGATTGTGCTATCATGGTTGGCTCTACATCCATCTGTAGTTGCTTGCATTAACTTCTTATACTGTTGAATTGACAGTCCAGGAATAGGGCTTTCATCAGTGCTAACTTGATTCACCTTGAAACCTCCTTTCTTGTCCCAAGATCCTGTCTTTTCTTTCCTTTCTTTGTATGGCTTCCTCCAGTCTTGTGGATAGCCAACTATCTCCCAACATTCTTCCTTAACATGACCAATTTTCTGACAATGATCACACTTTGGTCTGTCTTTCTTGGTTCCTCTCTTATCACCTTGAGTTTGGAAGGCTGAGGTTTCTGCAACAGGTCTGCTCATTGCCGAAATCATCCTTTGTTGTTCATCCTCTGCCACTAGATGATAAGCTTGACCAAGATTTAACTTTGGAGCCATGCTGAGAATTTGTGTTTTCATTGTACTGAAAACATCATCTAGGCCCATAAGGAAGTCATATAACTGGTCTCTTTCTCGCATTTGCTCCAATTGTTTCTGCATATCACATGTGCAGTTTCCACAATTGCATTTTGGCCAAGGTGTTATGGATTGAACTTCATCCCATAACCCCTTTAATTTGGTGTAATAGGCTGGGACTGATAATTTTTCTTGCCTGAGGAGACTTATGGCTCGCCTTAGTTCATACACCCTAGGTGCACTCCCTTTTGCAAACCTGTCTTCAAGATCCACCCAAATCTCTCGCGCGGTTCCTGCATACCTGACACTGCTCCTCACTTCTTTATCCATTCCATTCCTCAGCCAACCTTTCACCATTGCATTACAACGCATCCAATGGCTAAGATTTGGTGAATCAGCCTGTGGCATGGAGATGGTGCCATCCACAAAGCCAATTTTGTTCTTGGCATATAATGCATTGCTCATGTCTTCAATCCATTCGCCATAATTTCCATTGTTGAGTAGCTCACTCACAAATAATTGACCAGGTTGATCAGAAGGATGGAGATAGTATGGGGACATATGATCGATGGTTTCTTCACTGCAAGATTTGTTCTTTTCTTTCTTTGAAGAAAAGAAAGGACATTTTTTCTTTGAATTTTCATCTTCTGTATTTGACATGATTGCAAGGTAGTATCACGATCCAGGATTTTAGCTCTGTGATACCATGTAAAAAAAGAATAAGCTGGATTTCTGTTTTGTATTGAATGAATGAATGAATTTTACATCAAGGTAAGCTATGTTATTTATAGATAGCAATAGTAACTAACATAACAGACTTCTATTCTCTAGATAGAAATACTTAACAACTAACTGAATATATACTTTGGGAATATTCCTTCACATGTGAAAGTAGCATTGTTAACCCTCACGTTTACCCAAAGTCAGAGTAGTCTGATACAATAGACTGGAGTGGAGAATGCTACCTACACGCATAAGCTTACTCATCTTTATTTTGGTTTTCATTTCTCTCTTATTTTCTTCCTCTTTCTGTGAGGCTATCCATCTTTCCTATTTCATGTTTCAAATTCTTCCTTCCTTCATTTTCTTTTTCTCTTCCTTTCCTTTACTTCTCGACCCAGAGCGCGTCAGTAGCTGTGGAGACCTAAGAGCGAGTTGATAATAATTTAAGCATGTCATGGGAATTGTGGAAGGTGTTGCCTATGTCAAGAAACAAAATATCAAGTTTGAGTATTTTTAGTTATTACGATTATCCTATTCTGATCTCACTTCATTTCACATATTTTTCTGTTTATTGTTTAGTATTTATATATTTCACAAAATTGCAGGAAATATATGTTCTAAATCGATAAGGCTTCTATTTCTAAAATTTAGTGGTGTTTTCTAAAACTAAGTGGTGTTTTCTTATTCATCAAATAAAAATTAAGTGGTGTTTTTTTAATGGTATTACACCGTCTCATTTTCAGGGAGGTGGTGGTGGGGCTAATGGAGTATGAACTAGATATTATAATCAATGCCAATCCTTTGATTTAGCATATTCCAATGTGGGTCCTAAAATGTCAAATATTGGAGAAGAACGTCATTTTCGTCACTGTGATCATAGACCTTAATGCCTGCCATCCTACTTGGTAAGTTCTCTGCATTTTGATTTTCTTTCTATCAAGTGATGTTCGTTAATTAATATTTATGTGTTTTAATCTTTACGCCGTTTCCATGTATTCATCCTTGGGTCAATAGATGTAATTGGCTTTTACAGGAGGTGGCTGAGAGTCCATACAAGATGAGGATCTCAAACCCACATTTATGGCTTGTTCTTCAATATCTTCTTTTGTTTGTGCATTTTTATAAAAGGTATAACTGTAGCTTTGTTTACATTGATGGAACTCTTAAGCTGAGTTTTATCCGCTTCGTATTTGTTATAGGATCAAGAGTAAAACTTAAGATGGACCATAATTTTTTGCAGTTTTGCTGATAGGGGTGACAAAGGAATGGGTTTTTATTTGAGTTTCACATTGCTATGCTATTTTTCCCCCCTTTGTTGCACCTTGTAATTTTTTGGTCTTTGAATTGGTGCTTTCTTTGGATTTTGAAGGGAATAACTGTTAAATAAGTATGTTGTTTACATTGACTTCGTTTTAATAATTGGACATTGTTTTTCCAAGTTCCAATCTTATTTATCAGCTGGTGGAACAAGACTCTGAAGGACAGGTGTATTTTTCACTTGCTTACACTTGCATATTATTTCTGTTATTGCTTAAGTGTATTTATTTGTCTTTTTGACTAATTCATATTGTTAAATAGGTTGGCACTTGGGTGGACAGTACAGAAATTGCTCACAAATTATGATTGGTGCTACTTGGGATGTTCAATATGTGCAAAGAAGGTTTACTTTGAGAGGGATGTAGCCAAATGCAAGTTCTGCCGTGACAAAGGACCAATATTCGCTATTCCAGGTAAATAAAGCTAATGGCATTTATTTTAAAGGTGTTACTATATGTAAAATTGTTAAAAACGAAGCATTTATATAAGTTGGCTCTAAGGACAGATTTAATCATCACAAATCTACAGGTATTGTGTACAGGTTGAGGTTAAAGATCACTGACATAACTGAGTTTGTTGTGTGGGATCATGAAGCTTTTCGGTGGATTAACAAGTCTGCAGCAGATGTTAAACAAGAGGCAGAACAGGTATACAACTCTTTAAGCAGCGTAGAATGTGTATTGACATTATTTTCGAATACTGTATTGTGTCTAGAGTTACTTCAAAGTGAATCTGTAACACATCTGTTATAAGTGCTCAACTACTTCACTTTAATTTGTATAATGGCAAAGACTCTAAAATAAAAAGTAAATACATTGAAAAGATTATTTGAAGAAACAGGATAATAAATAAACAGATATTAAATTATTACATTGGCAAACTTTTATAGGCTGGAGAGTTGCCTGGTATACCCCCTGCTGCCCTTGACATCTTCTTGGGTAAAACTTTCCTCTTCAAGATTAAGACTGAGTTGAGCCACAATGCTAGGATCTCTTAGAGCTTTACAGTCCAGAAAATGAATGACAATGAGCAATTGATCAAGAACTTTAAGGCAAATCTTGAAACGCCTCAAGTATTTGAAATTATTTTGTTTGTCTTATTGTTTACACATGATTATTCCACCAAGTTGTTATAAGTCTTATGACTTACACCTTAAATTTAAGGATTCTGTTGAGATGCCCAACTATGATTTAAAGGTCAACGAAAATTGAAAAGTCCAACTTTTGAGAATGTAAGTTTTTTTCTTTACCTTGAGCTGATTGTCGTCATACAAGAAATATGTTTCATGAACCTGAACTTGAGGGAACTTAAATAATAAATGGTAAGCCTATTATGATTTCAGGATTCTGTATCAATGATGAGTGAAACTGATCCTGATACCATGCTGACAATAGATGAAACTCCAGTCAAGAGGTCTATGTTTTCTCATGATTTGGAACATATAGACTTAGCTGGCCTCATTCCACCACAGGTCTCTTCTTCCAAGGAACACAAACGTGTCAAGATAGAATGATCATTGAAGTCTAACAATTCTTTGGAATTGTAATAAGTGATATAACTGCTGAAGCATCTTCAACCAATGAGCTTTATTTTCAGAGTGTTGTATTTTGTTGATTTTGGTGTGATTTTGCATGTTCCACCCATTGAAGAGCATGGTGCACCATATATCACTAGAAGCTATTAGCATTTTGGAGTTTAGTACCAGACACAATGTACTATTAAACCATCGACTATTATGTCCTTTTGATGCCATCATTTTACTTTTATGCTTTTATGACATTGTTGAATGTATGATGTTTGTGAGTTATATACTTTCATTTGATGGTGGTATTTTAACATTATCTATATATATTCTATATAAGTTAGTAACTGCATACTCACTTTGTTAATTTCTAGTTGTTGCATACTCTGTTGTTATTAATTTTTTTTTAAATTTGTAGAGTAGCTGAAGCGATGGAGCAAAGAGATGGATCAGGCAGAACAAAGACTATGTCCACTCCTTGGGGTCTTTGGCCAATGAAAAGTACTGATTTTTTTATTTTTTATTTTTAAGTAAAGTAATGGTATGTGTTGCTTGATTCAGTGGTATTTGTGTTGTGCCTAATTATAATTTATATATTTTTCACAAAAAATTGGGAGAAAATGGTCGTTTGATATGAGTTTTATGCTATATTTTGCTGTAGTTTTACATATTGTTTTGGCTTCAATCATTGTTTCTGAATCACAAACACTAGGTATAGGAGCTTTGGGCTAAAACTTGGCATTTATTTTACTTGCCTTTGTTAACAACAAAACTGCATGTTACATGTTTGATGTAATGCTTAAAAGATTTGGTTTTTAAGGTACCCATGTCTATATTGAAAGGTTTGAGTTGTGTTCATCACTTGGCATCTATTTTTTTTTGCCTTTGCCTAAACACAAAATGAATGTTACATGATTGATGTAATGCTAAAAAAGTTTACTTGTTATTGACTTTCAATGATTGAATGTCTCGTAAATAAGAGCTTTGTAACATGTTCTTTTAAAGAAATTATGTTTGAGAAATTTGTAACTGACTACTTCCTCTATGTTTTTTTTACACGAGTAACTGAAAAATCAAATTGACACTGACATTACTTAGGCTTAAGGAAAATTTGCATTTCTTTGCCTGGCAAAGTTTACATCTCTGAAATTTTAGTTTAGACTACTTTATTATAAGGCAAATACGAAGTCAATTTTGGAAAATTATCTTGATATGCATTTCTCTTTTGTGTTATAAGTTATTCACTTAATATCTTACTTTTATAATGTTTCAGATTCATGGAATTTTGAAGGATTTGATTATGAAGTCCATGAGGGAGACGATGGCAAGTAACAAATTGCTTATTTTATCTTTTGTGTATATAGTTCTATACATGTTTAAGCCTGTAAATGAGTAGACAATATGGGTTGCAAACAATGTATTTTTATGTGGATTCCACCTCACGGCACTGCAAACGATGTATTTTTATGTGGATTCCACCTTATCACAGCTTATTTTATTTTATGTGGATTCCACCTCATGGCACTGTAGACAATGTATTTTTCTCTGCTATGCTCTCTCTCTCTCTCTCTCTCTCTTTTTGCTTTCTATTGTTCTAGGTGGATTTCTTATCTCATTTGTACTTCTCATATTTCATAAAAAAATTACATGAGTTATTCCATATTGGATATTTAGACGGGGGTTATTATTTCAATAAAAAAATCAACATGAGTTATTTGTTATTTTTACTACTATATTTGTGAAGAATGAAGGGCGATGCTCAACAAATGACCGTAATATGGACCTTAGTGTATTGAGTTCTTTGACTGTTATATTTCGTATTTGATTTAGAGGATGTCCTGTTCTATTTTCTAATACGACTTCTTGTCTGTGTGTGTATATAACTTGCAGAATTCTGGAATAATTTTGGTATATTTGTTTTCTAATATTTTTAAGTTGCTTGAGCTTTGTCATCTCTAAAGGTAGTTCCCTATAAATGCTATTTTTGTACACAAGGATATGGTCAAGACTCAGATCTTCCAAATGCCAGGCATTTTCCTGTCAAATGATTAGAAAATCATACAAGATCTTATAAGTCATTGAGCATTCCCAATTCACTAGGAAGTTGACATCAAGTTTCAGGATATTAAACAGTAGAAGTTTACCTAAACTTAATAAGATAACGTGGACTAGGAAATTGCCTAAAGTTCTCAATTCACTATAATCATAAAGTTTTGGCTTTTATATCCTAAATTAGGCCTCTGAATGATTACATGTGTCAGATCTTTTGTCAATGCTTTTTATGGTGATGGATTTCTTTGGCATCTATGTGTATGCTTAGTCATATTAGCTTGCCCATATAGAAGAAGATAGAAAGCGGGTGATCAAAAAATGATGCTAATCTTTATTGAGATCATAATTCTATACTATGGAGCTGTCTTTCAAAGGTTCATTTTCCTGTTGAACTTATTTCACAATGTTCTATTAATGAATGTGAATAGCATTAGAGGTGTCATATATGATTTCAATGTTGTTCTGGAAAATATAAAAGGCACCATTCACGTCTAGACTTGGATTTAAGCAACTTCAGTTATCCAATTAATTGTGATAACTGATAAATATTGATTGGAGGAAGAAATATCCTCTCAGAATTACCATTCACATTGACTCTCGACATAAATCCTTTATCAAGATTTCATGGAGTAAGTAATGGTTCTGCAACATGATTTACATTAAATTGTTCCATTCCAAAATTTTTATATAACAAAGGCTTACCAATTGAATATGCTATGAATGTCCAACCTACAAAAAAAAGAGTTTAGAAATGACTTTGGGTCTCAGTTTAACCTACAAAAAAGGGTTTGGAGATGACTTTGGGTGACTCTGATGAGATGAAAATAGATGGTGCTTCTATGAAACAAAAGTTGAAGTTGAACGTGGAAGTCGGACCTGTTAGGTGAAAGAAATTCAAGCAAGGAGCCAATATAGAAGAAACCTTACCGTTTTAAACAGATGTGGATGCAAGTTGAAAGATGTGAGAAGATAATTCGTAATAATTGAAAAAATTTAGAAGCAAATGACGTCCTTGATATTGCTACTTCCAAAATTTCCTCGGTGAAAAATAAACTAAAAACTTAGAATAGCACACCAATTTTATATTTGGGAAAAAAAACCAAAGTCCTTTTCGGCACTATTCAAGAGAGCTATTCGATAGGCCTGTGCAAAAAAATCAAATGAACCAAACTTATCCATAAACCAAACTAAACCAAATCACTTTTAAAATAACTGAACCAGTTTCATTTTATAAAAATCTGAACCGATTTTTCTCTTAATAAAGGAAAATGCTGTATGACCAGAAAAATTACCCGAATTTTTCCATCCCGACTTATCTGGCATCTCACGTGGATGCTTTTTTTTGCCTTTTCATTTCTCTCTTCTTTCCATCTTAAACCAATCGTCGTACCAACCCAAGGCAGACCCCCATCTCCACTACATGAAACCAGTGTCACAAAGCACCCAGAAGGAGCATCGCCACCATCTGCCATTAGCTCAGCTGTGCCAATGACCATCCCTCTACCACTGCCGCTACCAGCGAAGCAGGTTCGCTCATACATGTACCAATCGTCGTCAGTCAGCCACCAACCCAAGACAGACCCCCCATCTCCTTCACGTGAAACCAGCCTCACAAAGCACTCAGTAGGAGCATCGCCACCCTCTGCCACTAGTCCAGCCTTGCCAACAACCTTCCTCCATTGCTGCAACTGCCAACAAAGCAAGTTCGCTAATACATTTCTTGTAGCCTGCGTCTGAGCCATATTCTTTGCATTTTGCATTATATGGTTTGAAAATATGTTTTGACATCCTGATTGAAATAATTCTAAATTTTGCTTTCTTCTTTTCGGTTTGTTTCTAAGTTGAGAAAAATGAGGTCCCATGGACTTGATTCTAATTCTGAGATTGGTTCAGTGTTTTATGAGATTGCCTTAACAAGGATTAACTGTAGGGTCTAGTGTGTCTAGTGGAATCTGTTTGATTTTAGCATTCTTCGAGTTTTCTTCTGGATTGTTATATTGACTGCCTCCTAGAAATTTAGGATTGTAATTATTTAGTGGGATTGATCTAATTTTTTTATTTTACCTTGTGTATATGTTTTCTTGGTTGAATACTGATACAGGGCTATAGTTATATAGGTCGTATGTTTCTGTTTGAATAGGTTGAAAAACCTTTTAACTCAGCAAGCAATTCTGATTTTTTGGTAGAACGATCTTTCTTTGCATTAGCATCCTTTTAAACTCAAATGTAATCTAGTTGACATTGATATTCTGTTTGCTCGAGATAGATAGTAGTCGGTGTTGAAGACTACTGGAACATTGCATGGACCAATAAGAAGCAAATGGCCTCTGAAGTCTCCTTGTGATTTGTAAGGCAGTTATATCATATAAGTATGCTCTTTATGCGGTATAACAAGGATTAACTATAGGGTCTACTGGAATCTCTTTGATTTTAGTGGTTTATACCGCATAAAGAGCATAATTTCTATATTGATTTGCAGGTTAATAATTAAATACAAAGTGCTGGACATAATATCACTTTTTCGGAACTTCTACAGGTACTTGTAATATCATTGTCAAAATTTTTGTATAAAACTTATTCTATTTATTCTTATACACACTTTTTTTGTAGGCACAATACCAATATCAAGGATCGGCTACTGCTTCACATGATGAATCATCATTACCTAGTGGTGAAATTTCCTAGTTGAACTCAACATGGTTATGCACAATATATACCAATTGCGGCTTTTGGTGGTGTCATTTAAGAATATGATGTCATATAAGTAGTTGAATTATAAGAAGAATGTTTTTATTTTAATGTTGACAATATTCTTTTGACTAATGTTTCAAAATCATAGTTTACTTATTTCATGGTTTTGCTCAATCTACTTGTTGTTTCAGTATTCATATTTTGTTTAATTGGATCATTGGTTTAGTTTAAAGTCTTGTTCAAGTATACAATACAAAATTGCATAAAAGAATAGTTGAAAGATCTCCAACTTGTTTTTCATAAATTCATAAGAATAAATAGTAGAAGGCTCATTCTTACTCAACTTTTCTAGAGTAGGAATATTACAAGTTCAAAACCACCATTTAGTATAAACTCTCTCACTCTAATATATTCCCACCCCTTCATACAGCAAGGAATTTGAGCACAAACAGAATCAACCAATATGATATTTGTTTCTTCACATAAACAGCTGTATCCTGATTTGTTCTACAGTTAGGAACAACTTCGGCTTGATTTGGTGTCTTGCTGAAATGTTGGCTAGAGCTGGGACAAACCAGAATAAGATAGGGAATCCTTTCTGCACATGCCTAGCTCTGCACATGATTGTAATCTCCTCAGAGTTGAATCCTTTACGCATTCCTTCCATTTGTTTAGTATTTGGTTGCCTTCCTATGATGTGTTCCTGCACATTTGGTTATTTGATTTTGACAATGTTATTTTTTTGCATCTTCTCTCTATGCCCACCTCGGATGATATCTGCATTCCAAAATAATCAGACCAACTTGAGATTTGGCAGAACAAACAAATATATAAGTCCTCACAAGCACAGAATACTCCTTGCCATCTGTGGCAATGCACTTTGCATGGAAACAATGATACTCCTTGTCCTTGATTATCTCAAACTGCTGATAATCGTTAAAGGGATCCAAAGGTTCTGGTTTAGCATCTTCGATAAAAGCACAGAATAAACTTGTCACGTTCTCTTCCTCTGAACTTGTAATTTAATTTTTTTTCTTTTGCTGTGACCTTGTTTTTTTGTGGTACAGTTTTGCTGTGATCTTTGTACTTGTAATTGCTAGGCTGAAATCAACAAATTATGTATAAAGCTTTACGAGTTGACCAGAATGTGGAAATCACTATGCACTAAAATAGGATGAAATTAATACTAAAGTTGAGAATTACATACTTGTCAATGTAAACAATAATTTTACTGATCAAAATAACAATTTGGATTACTTGTCAATTATTGAAGGCTACAAATACAAGGATCTAGATAAACTATGTTGTCTTTTAAGAATGGGATTTTGTGGTCCCACGAAATTTTTAAAATTTCTACATATACATTTTTTTGTTATATTTTTATAGAATATAAAGTTAGGATGCATGTATGTGTTTTCTTGTGTGCACTATGCACTAGTGGGATGCATGTGTAAATGCTTGAAATGGGGAAGCAAAAAAGTGACCCTAATATTTTTGTATGGATTGAGTGATGCCCAATGTTAGGTTTTTATGGCATACAGTTCTGTTGCCAGCTTACATGAATGATTTGGTGCTATACAGAGGAGAGGCTATTAATTGTTTTATTTTTGCTTCATTATTGCTTTAGCTTCATATAATTTTTAAAATTTAATGTGGGAGTTTATTTGCTTATTTTTAATTGAGGTCATTGACCAGATAGTTGTTTAATTTTATATAGATGAGTTCTTATCAATGTTTGACTTTTACAAGTTTAGACAGTTGACACTATAAATTATAACATGTTCCAAAATTCAATAACATGAAACATAGTTTTTTCTTAAAAAAAGATCTTTTTATTAACCAGTAAAATATTTTAAATGGATTACATCAGGGGTCAAAATTAAAAGCAGTAATCAAAATGGTTTGTAAAGTACCCAATCAGGATCTGGAAATAACTAGGAAGAACCTCAATATGAATGTAGAATTACATTAGAGAAAGGGAAAACAAGAGACTTAAAAGAATTTCAATCAATTGGAAATAGGACTTCAGATCAGTTCCAAACATAAGAGAAGTAAAAATACTTCGATTGCCACTTGCATAAACCAGAACAAATCCCTCAGACAAACAAAACGATTATTCATTTGAAAATGAAAAAAACTATGAAGCAAGAAGCCAAGGATCATGAATTAAACGACCTAGAACTCTTTTTTTTCCTCTTATTTCCTCCACCTGCTTAAGACTAAGGTTTTTTTAATAGAATATTTTTGCTCAGCAACAATCTGGCAACTAGAAGGAAAGAATTTATCGAAAGCCACTTTTGACAATTAGATAAAAAGTTAGCATGTCCAAACGAACAAAGTTACCATAAAAAATCATGCTTTTAAATATAGCATGGGTTAAGAAGAATATAAGAGTTGAGAAATAGAAAAATTTGGTACTTCTCACTGAATAGCAAACAACAAAGTCCAAAAGAAGAAACTCAGCTACATAGCATCAAAATTTGATTCTTCTCACTCATTCAGGAATTTCATCAAACAGGTTTTGTCCAATCAAAGTAAGTATACATGATTGATATTATGAAAGAGGAACAACTATCTAACATCATCACAGCAACTATCATCACAACAACTACATAATCTGACCATAGTTTACAATAAAGATCAATAACATACCATCTACTTCCCAAACTAAAAGTTTACACGAAGAACTAAAGAAAAAAACTGACTTACCCCTGGCTGAGGTGATACGAATGGAGTTGGTTGAGAACATGCAGCTTCGTTCCTCTTCCCTTAGGATTTCATATTCACAAATTCGAACTACCCTTCCTCTCTTCTTTCAGTCATCAATTCACAGACTCTCCCTAACTTTTTTCTGAAGTTTTTCGCCTCTCTTTACCCCACCTTCTCTGAGATGCTTCATTCCTTTTTATAGAAGAGCTCATGGGCATCAGAGGCAGCATGGCCTCTGACGTGCCACCTCCCACCAGTGAAACAATGCGATCGATAGATATAAGGATAAGCATTCAGAGATGGTGGATCAGAATCGGTCCAAAAACTAAATGAGGAGATAAGAGGATCCCAAGGATTGACGCTGGAGATCAACAGAGATTGACGAGGATCGATGGTCCAAGGCCACGAAGAAACGCTCTTGCTGAATATGAAGGTGCAGCTGGAAGAGACTCGATCACTAGTCTAAACGATGATCCCTGGTCGATGAACACTGAGAGACAGACAGACCGATAGAGAGAGCGACGAGGGGAGGAAGGGAGAGAAGGAAACCAAAAAAAAATGAAAAATAACGACTCTGGCTGACTCATCGTAAAAAGCACGCACGTGGCATGCCAAATTAGTCGGGTTGCAAAAGTCGGGTGACTTCTCTGGTTGTACAGCATCACTCTTACCAAACCGATCCATGATTCCCATCTCACACCGAAGACTTACGAAACCAGATCTGAGGGTCTCATCTCACATTCGGTTTCCATTTCCACTGAAATTTCAGAATCCATCTCCAAACCTTATGAACCCTAACCCCCATATCCAACTCCACTTTCCATTCTTCTGCGTGGTGAGACGAAATCGCTGCGTTGTATGTTACTCCTCGCTTGCGATTGTGACGAAATCGCTGCGTGGTGACTGGTGAGAAAAGTGCTCGTGCCATTGATATGCTTCTGCTGCAGTGCTGCGTCTTCATCTGCTGAGAGCCCTTGATCTACGTTTTCATCGATTTCCTTCTTCAACCTAAACCCTTGATTTTGTTTTTGTTTTTGTTTTTTTTTTAATATCACATTTTCGCTTTTGATTTTCATGGTCACCTGGAGCAGAAGCTGTAATTGTTGTTGAAGCTTGTTCTCTATATCATCAGACATCAGTTCCTAATTCCTACAGATTGTAAGTTGATTTTTTGTATATATATATATATATATATATATTGGGAACTCTTGGGGGTAACCAAATTTGGGATGAGCTCGTGACATTTGATGTTTTGTTATGTTGAATTTTGGTTGTTGTGGATTCTGCATATGATGGAGATTTATGGATTCAACGGGGTACTCTGTTTCTGATTGATTTTATTATCTTTGTTTTTGTGGGTTTGTTTTGTAATGCTCTAGAACTAGGGTTTGTTAATACATATTCTTAGACAACTATATTGAATCATTTTTCTGTTGAACTGTCTGGATCATTTTTCTAGAATTAGATTTTGATCTGTGGATGGCTTAAGCAACTAATTTACTTAATACCAAATAGAATCTGAAAAATTCTCTTGACATTAGGCATTATTGTTTTCAACTCAGCTTTTCTAAACAGTAATCAAATAGGAACAGAATATAGGTTTTTGTTGAAAACAAAAGATGTGTAATAAATGGATCTTTATTAATTATTTATTATTTAAATAATGTGCAAGTATATTAAGGGCTGAGATTTTGCATGGCTGAGATTTGCTTTTGTTCAGTCCTTTCTAGAACTGATATTTAAAAAATCGTTTTTTTTAATCTTCATGCCAAGTACCATGAGGAAGGGAAAAGTGGAGTATTGGAATGACAATATATATATAGTGCTAATTTGATACTTATTTTTGTGTCTCTTGGTTAGCAGTATGCTTTAATTCTACTTTTGATAATATTATTTTCTGTGCATTTGTTTGAGAAGGCAAAAGATGGAGGTTGGTTTTAAAGTTGAGATAGATCAATTGATAGTATAGTGTGAAAGATATGATAACCATCTATTTTTATAGTATAATATCTGTTTTTAAAGACTGTCACTAAATTTGTGAATGAACTTCTGTTTTCTAACAATTGAATTTTGTTACAATGTCCAACGATTTGTGTAAGGCTCCATATACGTGTCTCAAGTCTCAAACATATATTGAAAATGACATCACATATGGCCAACATAGTTTCTTTTGCGGTTAATAATTTCAAGTGTATGTCCATCTGTTTTATTTTGTATAACTAATTGTCACTAAAAAAATTTGTATAACTAATATCCAATTTAAATGACTTTTCATCATTTTTTATCTGTCAAATTGAATATTCTAAAAAAAATTCATAAAAGGAAATTTAAAAAAAAAAAAAAAGAAGAGAAAAGAAAAGAAGAGATGCTAACCATATCTGAAGTGATTGGAGGGAAATGTACCAGGTTTTATATTCTATTTTGCTTTCTTGTTTTTATGACTGAACATCACTGATATGTGGTAGCTGAACATCAGTGTTGAATGAGGGTGCTATGTTTTCTGGTTTTCTGGTTTTAGTGCAATGGTTGTGTGTGGCGTGGGGCTATTATTCATGTTATTGATTATGTTTTCTGGTTTTCTGGTCTCAGCATTTGTCAGCATATGCTATTGAATTTTATCTCAGATTTATAATTAAATATTTATAAATCTATCTAATTTTATAAATGCCTAGTCCCTGAGCTCATTTGATTTAGAAACTGATATGCGTACAAGTCTATTTGATTTAGAAAATGATGATGCATGTTTTTTCCTTGAGTTTCAGGGACATATCATATAATCAGATTACTGGGGAGATTCCCTATAATATGGGATTTCTGCAAGTGGCTACTTTGTGACTACTCTGGCTGTGGATTTGTTATTATTCTAATGTTGTCTTAACTGTGATTCATTTGGTTTGTCTTCTATCTCTTCCTGACAAAGAGCTTATGTTTTTGGTGATCAACCCTGTAATATTGAATGGAGTAGTAGTATCAGGTCATAAATCATTATTTCTTCTGCCTAGGTTGCTATAAGGAAATAGACTAACGGGGAAGATTCCAGAAGTGATTGGTTTAATAAAAGCCCTTGCTATTTTGTAAGTGTACTAATCGAATAATCAGTATAAAGATCATACACACATATTTGGCTTGAGAATGCATTTCCAGAAAAAAAGAAAATTAATCAGCTAGACCCAGGACTCAAGAAAATGGATAGGGGAAATGGGAACAGGGTTATCTCATGGAGAAAAGAGGTATGACTAGGCACAAGTTCCTGGGCTCTGTCCCAGGACTTTGTTAAGTGCCAAGCATCAAGACACAATAGGTGACCACTGGGCTGAATGTCTTCGGTCTAGTGCTTGATTTTTTGGCTGTAAGAAGTTCAGGCTTGTGTCATTATGTGGTGCTTGCACCTTTCTCATGTTACATTCATTTCTTTCAGATAAATATCATATGTAGGAGTTGTTTGAATGGACAATGTCAAGGTATGACTATCTATCTTTGAGACATTGGGCTACTTTAAATTTGTATAATGCCCCAACCCTGACTCCTGCCCCACTCTCTATTGCCTTTTCTTTTGTGGACCATCATTTGATAAATATCATTGAATGATGGATAGAAACTTCTATTGTCTATGTAAAGTGCATTAAGTTTGAAGGCTAGAAACTTTTATTATTATTTATCCTTTATGTTTATTAATTTTGATATTAGAGTTTATTGTTTTTGTTAGTAAAATCTTAATGAAGTAGTATAAGTTGATCTAAAATTTTATTATACCATCATCTATTATGTTTTCTTTTATTTATATTGAATAATTGTTCTTAATTATCATTCACATTATTAATTTTATATAAATTACAAAATTTAAAAATTAGTTATATTTTTAAACGTAGTTTAATAATAAAGATGTTTAAAATAAAATAAAGATTCATTACTCTATACATGGCACGGATTCAAAATATTAGTACAATATATATAAACGAGATTTGGGTTCATCTACGCTGCCACTTACACATTGGAACAAATCAACAACCTCACGTGGGATATTCCATCTCACACAAGTGAGAAAAGAATGCCCTGTATATAGTGAAAAGGAACGAAATGAATGAAAAGCCTCCATGTGTATATGAATAAAATGTTGCACAGTTGAATTTTAACGCTTTGCAGTTGTATAGTTTATAAATATTAAAATTTTAATTTATTAAATAATTTAAAAATAAATATATTTTTATTTATGTATTTAAAAAATAAATTTACTCTAAAAAATTGATATACACAGTAAAAAAAAATTATTCAATATAAATGGGATCGATTAATATGTGACAACTTTTTTTTTTTTTGGTGCAAAATATGTGATAACTTTACAATAGAGGAAATGTGTATGTCTAAAAAAATTGAAAAAGTATTAATTTTAATTTTTTTATAATAAATAATGTATATATATCTTTAATATTTATTTTAATATTATTTATTATATTTATTTATTTATTTATTATTTTTATTTAATCACATTCATTCAAAATAAGTTTGAGATGGAAAATGATGTAAGAACATCATTTTTCAAAAAGCATGGTTGCAGACAATACAAATTCACTCTCTATGAATGCAAGCAACGAAGTTTCACTTCTCCCAACGCCCAATCACATTAACTCCAGTCTCCACCTAATTTAGAGTGCTAGATGCAATAATCGTTTTTCAATTTCTTTTTATTTATTTAAGAGCTTGTAATTGAAGGAATCAACTTTCACGGACGGATAAAAGGGACCGAATGACAATAGAAAAGAATGAAAACCTCTTGCAATTGGTGAAGATAGGACACGTGTTTATAAATAGTAAAGGATACTTAGCTGTATCGTTTATAGATTGCTAAAATGCTTATTAACATTATCTTTTAATTCTTTTAATACCACTTAAGTAACCATCATGCTAGTTTTACTTTTCACATAACATAAATGAGCTGCTAATTTTACTTGTGATTCCCTTGTGACTAAGCCTAGCGGAAAGGTACAAGTGGCTTGATCCAAGCTTAAGCTTTCGTGTTAATTAGAATAAAATGTGTGAGATGTATGCAATTATTAAAAAATATATATATACTAATTATGTTTTCATTATATAAAAATGTATTTATAATTTTTATAAGTGATTATTGGTGATGAATATGCAAATTTTTATTTTATATTTTTTAAATTTTTGTTAATATGATGATAATATAAAAATTCAAATAATATTGATAATATAATTTAGAATTATCACGTGACAAAATTTTATAAACAAGACTTTTTTATATATATTATTATTATATTGATTGATTGATTAATTTAAGATGAAAAACTAACTAAAAACTAACAAAATAAAATTCCTCATTTCTAAAAAATATAAGAAACATGTAATTAAATAGAAAATGTTATTCACACGTCAATATCATATACATCTATCTCATATTTAATTATGTGATAAAATTATAGTGTAAGTGTACAAAAAATAAAGTAAATTAAGATATAACTACATGATAAAAGTTGTGAAAATGTAAAGTGATGTGAATGAAAGTGTATGAGAATAGCATTACTCAACTTGATATGGCTTGTGACTTGTGAGTGTGACAATTTTTTTTTATTTAATTGAATGAACTTTCAGTGTAAATATATTTTATATTATCATTTAATTATAAATTATTATATTATAAAATATTTTTAACTTTTACAATAATTAATTATAATAATATATAATTAATTAATAATATAAAAATATTACATTGATAATATATTAAAATTACTTTTTTATATTATTATAAAAGATGATTTACAATGAAGATATTCATCATAAAATTATATCAAAAAAATTTAATATAATATTTAAAAAGTCCTTGAAAAATTCACGTTTGCAGCCTCACAGTTAATAGTATTTTACTTTGATTGATAAATTTTTCTTGATCTTGTTTATTTGATAAAATCCAATTTGCTTGGTCCTTCAATTAAATTTGTTGATCTAACTAATCAATTAAACACATGCAACATCAGAGCTTCTTTGGCTAAATCAACTGATTGATCTTGTGGAAATTTTTATTCTAATTCTGATTGAGATATTGATAATTGATTGTTGTCTAATTGCTTCTCGGCTTGATACATAGTACCCGAATTCTGTATCGAGTTCAGGTTTTTTTTTTCTTAAATGCTAATAAATATTGCAGTGTTATTTGCAGTGTTATTTGTTCATAAAAAATATTTTAATTTTTTTTAATTCATTCACAAATTTATTTTATATTTTATAAAAATATTATAATTATATATAATTTAATTTATCATTTTTTTATATAAATTTATGATATAAATATAATGTATATATTTTAGGTGTAAAAAAATATTATCCTAATAAATATTGCTCTTTGCAGATATCTTGTAATTATTATAGAAAAATCATGACATGAAAGGTATTGGGATATGCCGCAGCATATTCTGAGTCTAAATCACTTTCCTAGACACTATTCAGTACGTCATACGAAAGTCCAAAAACTTTCCACCAATTCTCTACTTTATTTTTGAGCATCTTTCAAAGAAGAATTAAAAAACCAAAATTTAATTGATTAATGTTATAAAATAATTGATAGTGTATTAAAATAACTTTTTTTTATTGATAGTGTATTAAAATAACTTTTTTTTATTATTATTACAAAAGATAATTTGCAATGAAAATATTCATCATAAAATTATATCAAAAAATGTTAATATTATATTTAAAAAGCCCTTGAAAAATTCACGTTTGCAGCCTCACAGTTAATAGTATTTTACTCTGATTGATAAATTTTTCTTGATCTATGTTTATTTGATAAAATTCAATTGGTTCGGTCCTTCAATTAAATTTGTTGATCTAACTAATCAATTAAACACATACAACATCAGAGCTTCTTTGGCTAAATCAACTAATTGATCTTGTGGAAATTTTTATTCTAATTCTGATCGGGATATTGATAATTAATTGTTGTCTAATTGCTTCTCGGTTTGATACACAGTACCCGAGTTCTGTATCGAGTCCAGTTTTCTTTTTTCTTTTTTCTTTTTTCTTTTCTTAAATGCTAATAAATATTGCTCTTTGCAGGTAACTTATTGTAATTATTATAGAAAAAACATGACATGAAAAGTATTGGGATATGCCTCAGCATATTTTGAGTCTAAATCACTTTCCTAGAGATTATTCAGTACGATATATGAAAGTTCAAAAACTTTCCACCAATTCTCTACTTTATTTTTTAATATTTTTATTACAAATAGTATATATATTTTTTTCACATTTTATTTAATATTATTTATTATATTTATTTTTTTATTTTCTCTTATTTAATCATATATCTTTAAAAAATATATATATAATATCTACACTTTTAAAAGAAGTATAAAAATATCTTTTTTTTATTTTTTAACATCTTTTAAAGAAGAATTAAAAAACCAAAATTAGTGCATAGGCAAGTAAGAATCCAACAACTACGAATTTTCTAAATTATCTCACAGATCGCGTGAACATGTCAAGTCAATTTCTTTTGTTAAGAAATTATGAGTTTCACACTATATACACTTACTAGAAGAACCGAGTTCAGTATAAAGACTACAAGCATTTTCTCTCCTCAAATCTGATCACATATATCACGTATTCTTCTTCTTGAGATCATGACAGAAGCACTTGTGGGTGAAGCTTCTCCTTCTGGTTTTATTAATGTTCTTTTCGACAGGCTCTCTTTTCCTCGGGTTGCTAACTTGATTCGAGGAAAGAAGGTTGACTACAATTGAATAATATTATTTACATTAATTTAAATTATATTTTAAAAATAGATATTAATTTGAATTAGATCAATTTAATTAGTTTTGACTAGAAAAAATTTAAGTTTAGAATATTGTAAGTTAAAAATAATTTAATCTATTAATAAAAAAACAAGAAATCAAAGAAATAAAATATAAAAATAATTCATTTTACATTCTTAAAATAATATTTGATTATATAAAATAATAAAAATATGTGAGAAATTAAAGTTATTATAAATAAAAATTTAAACTCAATAACAAATAAATATATTATATAATGTTAATCAATTTGAATTGAATTAAATCGATTTTAAAAATCGATCAAATTCAATTAATTTTCAAAAAATCAAACTAAAAAGAATCAAATTTATTCAGTTTTGATTGAATTTTTATTTTCAGTTTGATTTTTTATTTAATTATCAGTTTGGATGAGATTTAGACACACTTATCTACAATCTATTATCCACAATTACTATTTATACAATTTAAAGCTTTAGTAATAAGTCAAAAATCACACGTGTCCTTTCTTATTAAATAGGATACTTGTCATTCTTTTCTTTCAAATGATCATATGTCATTTACTTATGCAATTGTCACTACTATTTATTTCATATGTCAAATTCTCATAAAATATTTTTCTTTCACATGTATGGCATTTGTAAGTGAAGAAATAATTTAAAAATATTTTATTATAAACACATTTAATAATTAAAGTACATTATTTTAATAAAATGTTAATTTTAATGATTAGAAAAATATTTTATAATTAATTTTTTTAATAATTAAATACATTATTATTTACATAAAATACTATATTTTAATATTCAAACATTATATATTTTAATATTTATATTCTATTTAGTAAGTACAATTTTGATATTTTTTTATATTGCTATAAACACTTCAATACACTTGGTGTTGGTATTGTTGTTATTGTTTAATATTCAAGATAAATTTATTAATAGAACAAAACATAATGAGTATATACTATTCATTCAATCAGTCCACAAGTAATATTTTGATTTTCATATGATTGCACTTGTGAATGCAAAAAAAAAAAGTGTGGGAGAAGCTTATGACATGGATAGATGATTTCTAACTAGCAATTTTACTGTTAATAATTATTTTATTATTAAATGAAATAGTAGTTCTGTTAATACTTCTAAGGCTTTGTTAAGTGATTAATTGTTAATATTCAAAATATATTGTTATATCTTTAGTTGATATTGTTGTTGGTATATTTTAGACAAAATAAAAAAGAATGTGGTTATAAATGATAATAAATTTTTTATATTAGTGATAAATTTGGTATAACCTTTTAAAAGAATGTGAAAATTTAAAAGATGATTATTTATTTTTGTAACAATATACGTTTCTTATTTGTGGGTATATATATACTTTTTATATATGTACTTTAACTGCTAAATAATTATTTTGTTACCATTGGAAGTAGAGATGCTAAAACAGTTTAACTAGGAAAAAATGGTGGGTTGAGCTGCATTCTGCAAACTATTTTTTAAAAAGGGTAATTTTAACTCGATCTGTATAACCCACATGTTATGACACGATCGGGGCTGGTTGACCTATCAGGTTACTTTTTTTCTCTTTTATTTTATACTTTGGTGTCAGATTAGGTGAGTTAACTTGTTGATCATTGTTGGAAGGGGACCTCGCTTCAGCGTCTAACAGTATCCTGATAGATTAGTCTTTCACCTATCTGGTGAGATGATACTTTTAAAAAAAAAACTTATGTATTAACCCATATAATTCACTTTTTTTCACTTTTTGGCGTGTTGACCTGCTTAGCCGGTCACTCTTTTATTTAATTATTACTGGGTTGACCAGTCTAACCTTCCAACCCATCAATTTTTATTTTTTAGATGAGTTGATCCACCAACCTGCTATAAAACAGGGTGGATACAAAAAAGTAACAAAAAATATTATCCTGTATTTTTTCTAAAATGGTAAAAATATTTTGTATTTAATTGAAAAATAATGTTACTACTTAAATGGTACTAATACAGGAGGTGATAATATTTTTTATTCTATTTTTTAAAGAAAAAATGATTATAACAAATTTAAAGACATATATTGTGTATACTTTTTTTTTTTTTTTAATTAAATAATTAATTGAATTTAAAAAAGTTTAAAATTGAAAAAAACTTTGTTAGTTTTGTCCTTTATTCTTCATTATTGGATAAATGTTAAATTCTATTTTTTATTTTTCATTTGGAGTTGAATTTTTTCAAAAACAAATGAAGCTAAATTAAAAGCTTATTAAATATTTAAATCTTAAATAAATAATTTATAGTTATAAAATTTAAAATAATCATTGGAATGCATGGAAAAGAGAGAGAGAGAGAGAGAGAGATTAAATATTTTTTTAAAATTTCATCTCATTAATTTTTATACTTTATTATTTTTTATTTAGTAGTTTTTTTTAATTTTTAGTAATTAGATATTGTTCAATTAGACGAATAGTTTGTTTGGATAAACTTTGAATAAAAGTGATTTTAAGATAATATAAAAAAGTAACTTTTTTTGGTTACATTTTTTATGAAAATCTCTTTGAATACAATTACAAAAATTACTTTTTTAAGATATAAACAATAACATTTGTTATTTTGAAATGATGTCAAGATATTTTTGATCAAAAAATTTCTTCACCTCCTTAAATGAGTTTTCTCTCTCTACACGTTCTCTATTCTTGAAAGAGAAATATTTTATCCTTCTATCCAATTATTTTATTAATTTTTTAATTATTAAATAAAAAAATTATTGAATATTTTTTATATTTCTAAGATATTAGATATATTTATTTTTTTATTTAATATTTTTTTCATTTAGTATTAGGATGATTATTAAGAAGAACTTGTAGGAGGATATATCATTATTTTTTTAAAAAGCTACTTATTGTAGTTTCTCAACATAATTAGAAATCTAGTATTTTTTATTTTGAATATTTTAAAAAGTTTAACCAAAAGCATTATAATTTTTTAGAAGTTATATTTTTTATTAAAAAAGTACTTTTCAGTGAAAACAAACTTAAAACAATCATACCTTAATTATTTATATAATAATTTAGACTCTAATTAAAGTTTTTATTTTGAGTAAAGTAATAAGTGTGTATAAAAAAATAAATTTATATAATGAAATTAAATTAAATTATTGTATATAAAGATAATAATTTAGTAAAAGTTATTTTGTGGATGCACGGATCAAAAAATGCTAGTAACTCAACCAACCAAAGACTATGCACGTGGATGGGTCATACAAAAGGTGGAAACTTCATGAATTGTCGGTGTAGAATTTAGGGGTAATATTCCTTTAAATTAGTTATATTTTTAAAGTGAATAAATAAAAATATATTTATTATTAAATTTGTGTAAATTAAAATTGTGATATATTTTAGATTAAATTAATAATAAATATATTTTTTATTAAAAATAAATAAATGTTTTTCTTATTAATAAAATAACATGAGAAGATTATGTTAAAAAGACAAAATATCTTTGAAATAAAATTAATGGGCCTATAACTCAACATATGGTAAATTCTTGCATAACAAAATTTGAGTACCAAAAAGTCCAAAGTATTTCTGTACTAATCATACATGTATAAGATGTAAAAGCTACATAGGTTAAATATTAAGGATAGTTTTTTCTTTGAAATAAAATTAAGTGACCTATGTAATACCCTCTCTAGGGTATCACATGTCTGACTCCCGACTCATAATCTGAAAAGAAATTCGCACAAAGTTTGAGTTATAAAAAGATGGGTTTTAAAATTTTCTTCTTTACTGAAACATAAATTTACTGAAAATATTAGGTAATATTGAAAATCATATTTCAACTATTCATTATGCAATATTGACACTAATTAATATTTCATAATTTAAAGAGAAGTATAAAACTAACAGACTTTTTTTTTTTAACAAGAGAGAAACCCTATGACGGGTCCTACTTAATAAGACGATCATAACACTAACGTTAAAACTTATCATACTTATTCTCATTGTGATCCATCTTTGTTGCACTGTGACATCCTGTTCTACATCCGTTTTTGTCAACACCGCACACCTTCGAGTCTTGAATGTCCACTCCTTATTGTTGTCACCAATCTCGAGTATCCATCGCCTGTTATGTCTAAGACAACTCATTCTTTCTACCGTTTAATTTTAACAATACGATTACAAAACAATATAACAAAGAGGTGAGATCACCTACGCCAATACCAACACTAAAACAGTAGATAACACAAACCGCAATATCATACAGATATGTCATACCGTAATTTCAATAATGCACTCAACGTTAATCAACTATCATCATCATACTATTAACATTATTATCATAACACAATAATCATAATAATGCCATCAACATGATTATCATCATCATCATCCAAGTATTTCAAAACAATTGTCATAAATAATATTCCTCAATTAATATATATCATGCAGATATGGATACTCAAATTTATGCATATGTTATGCATGTACACATATTGACTCGCTTTTTCAAAAACAACTCCATGGAGGTTTTCACAATTTCGAGGAGAATGCTCATGTCAATTGTCACTTTAAATTTCAAAGACAATCTTTCGATTGTTGAAAAGAATCGTGTTCTTGTCGGGTATCGTCAATGCGTTGCAACGATCGCATCGCTAAGTGACACAGCAGACTTCGCTACCGCTCCACTTGTCGACCGCCGCGCTACTGACGCCCCCAAGATCCATCATAGACCTCACTATCAATTCTCATTCCCTCTTCAACCACTAAGGCCATATACAATGCATCGAATATATCCGTGCAAGTCCAACCCCAAAGGGCCAAATCTTTTCAATTCCATTTGTTCAATGTATCATATGCCTCAACGCATATTTTTTTTCAATGCATGTATAATGCACCAAATCCAATCACAGGCATCGCTTTCCAATGCATATAAAATACACCAAAATTATACTGTATTTTTAACAGCAAAAATCATGTTATCACATTTTCATAGTTATAAAACACTTTCGTCTTGTTTTCAAAATTGCGTAATATTTTCGTTTCATTTTCACAATTCCAAAACGTTTCTGTTACGTTTTCACAATTCTAAAATGTTTATATTACGTTTTCAAAATATCGTAACACTTATGTTACGTTTCCAAAATTCTAAAACGTTTTTGTTATATTTTCACAATACCGTGACACTTCATTACGTTTCACAATACAAGAATATTTTACATTACGCTTTTCAAATTACCGCAACTCTTCTGTTGCACTTTTAAAACACGTACTAATTTTTTTAACGTTTTTCTTAATCGCGTAAAAATATACGTTTCTCAAAATCGCATAGTATTTTTCCACTGTTTCAAAATCGCGTAACTTAAAAATCATTCTTTTAAGTTGCATAAATCATTTTCTGTCATTCTCAAAATATTTAAAACACTTTCCAAATCACATAACGATTTTTCGCTATTTTCACAATCACGTAAAAATAATTCATCACTTTTCCATCACGTAGTGATTTTTCAATAGTAATTCAGATTACGTAAAATATTTAAACGTAATTCAAATCGCGTAGAAATATTTTAACGTATTTAAAATCGCGTAGAAATATTTTTCCATATTACGTAACTTAAAAATCACATTTTTAAGATACGTAAATAATTTTTCACCACAATTTCATTACAGAAAATATTTCTTGACCTTTAAAAATTTCTTTTCAACTTTTCCCAAAATAATATAACTTTATATCTTATTTAATATATTTTCTTACTCAAGAAAATCTTTTCGGAATATAATTCACAAAATCACTTTTCCATTGACGTAAATCAATGTTTCAAAATCTTAAATTTTCCTAACGTACTCCAAAACTTGAAAATAAGTTATACGTTAAGAATTCTTAAATCACTATTATTTTCTCCATTTTTCTCAAATCAATTTTAAAATCAATTCTCTTTAAAATAAATTGAAGTTAAAACATCTTCAACCTTTCTTTATTTTTTTCCGTTTATAAAAATTTCTATATTCTCAATTGATAAAACACTCTAATTCCCTTTCCAAAATCCTTGCATTAAATCAAGATATATTTTCACTTTGAAAATTGTTTTGTTTCTAAAATCAAGGCATTATAAGCCTTAAAATAAACGTGGACATGACTATTGAAACCATCAAATATTTTTCCTTTTAAATTAATATGGTTTTACACAAACAAAATCATTAAAATTTTATTTTCAAAACCGTAAGACTTATGGTCATAAAAACCAAACCCATTTGTTCAAATTCATTTTCACTTTTTTTGCAAATCCTTTTTCACTTTCTTTGTAAATTCTTTAAAATTGAAATTGCTATTTTCATTTAAAATTCATGTTTAGAAAAATACTTAGGATCTTTTTACACAAAATAAATCAATAAAAATCCTTATTAAACCATGTTCTTGTTCTCTTGAAAAATAATTCCCTTGTATATTTTTCATACTTTTCAAATCAATCAATTTTATTCTTCCACTAAAAAAAATATTAAGTTACAAACACCTATGTTGAGGTGTCTTAATCGAAAAATTCCATAACCTTTAGAATCAAGAGAATTCACTTTCTCCTTTTCACAATTTTTCATTTAAACAAATCAATTTTCTTGTACTTGAAAATTTCAACATAGCACCCTAATTTTGGGTGACAAAACCGTAGCCATCTCTTTGGTCATTGGAACCAAAAATTGATTTCCTTTCTATCATCAAGTCATGGCATACATATACATATAATCATATATATCACAAGCATGTCATAATTAAAAGCAATAAATCATGCATAGTATAAGCATACCATCAAAGCTATAAAATCATGCATAGCATATCAAGCATAAGCAAATAATTAAAACACATAAACAACCACAAATTAATTACATGACCATGGATATGAATCCTCACATGGATTCACCATCCATCAAATATAAACCATCTCTCACCACCATGCTTGGTTGGTGAGATGAATCTCCTCTTACCTCTTGAAGATTCTCAAAAGCTTCTTGATTTGCTTCTTTTTCCAAGTCCTTCACCACCAAGGGCTTCTCAAATACAAAACAAAATACATAAAAATTAGTATACTAAGCTTGATTAAGAAAACCATGGATCAAACATGGTTTATATTATGAAAAAGAAAGAAGAAATGAAGTTTCCTTATACTTCACCTCAAAAACCTTAGAACTTTGCTCTTGGAAAAACTCCTTGAAGATGGAAGATTTAGAGAAAATCTTCAACATGAAAGTTGCTTAGAATATCATGTAGATTCAAGATCTAAGGTTGGATGAAATTAAAAGAGCTTGGGTGGTGATTTTAGGGGTCTTGACCGAATGGTTTCTCTTGAAGCACAAAGATGGAATTTTTGATTTTTGATAGAAACTTGAAGCTTGGATTTGAAGATCAAGATGAATGATTTTAGAAAAACTCATAACTAGAGATGTTCTTAGAATGGTGTTTAGGTTTAGAAAATCAAGTTGGATGAAATTTTTGAGTGATGGAGGGTGTTCTTGATGGTCATGGCCAAAACTTGCTTGGAGGAGAGGTGGAGAGAAAAGTTTGATGAGTTTTTGCTTTTGGAGGAGACAAAGATGATCAAGAATGATCAATAATGACCAAGATAGCTAATAATGGTCTTCAAAGCTCTCAAAATCAGACCAAAACCGTGCCCCCCCTTCTTGCATTCTTCTTGAGTGCAAAAATCAAAAGTAAGCCATTATGATGTCTAACTCACCAAGACATGCAAAAAAATGACATAAAGCTTGTCTCTTTTTGTCTTCTAAACACTCCAAAACCATCACCTTCTCTTCATAATGCATTCAATAAAGTTGTCTTCATTATTTGCCACCATTTGAAGCATTTCTAGCCATTGATTAATTCAATGGTTAGGATTTAGGTAGATTTTTAATTTTAAAACTAAATCTGCGCCATCGGATTTTTCTCCTTAAATTCTAAATTTTAGACGCTGCTCCAAAATTAAGGGTCAAGATTGCTTCCTTCAAACTTTAAATCCAAGGGTCCTAATTAGTCTTTGCTACTTTAGAAGACCAAATCTCCACCATTGATTGATTCTTCATCCAATTGGCCATAAATTCTTTGTTACTTTTTAAGATTAAATCTCCACCCTTGATTTAATCTAAATCCAATGGTTATAAATGGTGCTTTGTCATTTTTCAAGACCAATTCTACACCTTTGATTACATCTATGGTTGATATCAAAGCCTTCCTAACTAAGCTTATTCTCACACCATTGATTAAATCAATGGTTATTATCCAAGCGCTTTATTAAGTTTGTTTCTTAACCTTTGATTAAATCAATGGTTAATATTCAAACTAAGTATTCTCATCCAAGGGTATAAATCAAGTCAAGCTCTCTTTGTTGACTACGTAGTATAATATTTATTCTTGTATCCTACAAATAATATTTTTATCGTATTTTTATCATCCGATAATTAAATACAAGATAAAACACAAGATAATAAAATTTTAAAAACTGCTTTCCTGATTCAAGTTTAGTAAGATCCCCTGTCTCCGCCTAAACAAGATAAATTTTTCTATGCGTAGACAAATTTTTGCTTTCATGAGACCCACTTGGGCCACGTATGGTCACTCCTGGCCACATAGACCACCCAGCCCACATACATCAAAAAATTCATAATCATCCACAAAAATCACAAAAATTATAAAATGCACAAATATCAAATCAAATTACGTAAAATAATTACCTAATGGTAAAAATTAAATTATGTAAAGTTTTCCCCAACTCGAAAATTTTTATTTTCCAGACACGGAGTAAATCACTCAAAACGATCAAATACGCTGACGGAATAAACAAAATAATTTTACAGTACACAGAAATTACTAAACAGTAAAATTTTGTTAACTGTTAAAATTATTGTTTAAGAGATAGGAAATTTTGAGTGTTACAATACTCCCCCTCTTTATAGAAATTTCGTCCTCGAAATTTAATGACCATGATTTCACACCCTCGGAATAAATAATGATATTATTCCTTTATCTTTTCTTCAGTTCCCATGTAGTTTTACCTCTTACGTTATTCCAAACGATTCTAAACCATTGAAAGTTCTTTATCTCTTGTTCATTTCTGCTGATCAAACAAATATCTCAATAAATTTTTTTTTCTACGGTTTTCCATTACCGTCTTAACTTTTTCCATAGACAGACTTCCTCAACTTTTGAAGAATCCACCGCGCTTCCACTGCGCCACTTTGATACTCTGACCTGGATATAAATAGGAATATTCTCTCTTGCAAGATATTCCTTTAATTGCAGTAGATGAAGGAAAACATCATGGAAAAGAACAAAACGAATCGAATATGTTATCGAACATATTCGGCAAAGAATTGGATGTAACTCGATCTTCAAGAATGAATTCTCTGATACCAATACAGCGGCTACCAACCTTCATTCATGCCTAGAATAGGTTTTTCTCAGATAACTTCCAACTAATGTAATGTATTACTTAAAATTCTCTTATCCTCATATCACTTTATTCTCCAGCTTTAGCTCATTACTAGGAAATGTCTCACTAACCGAGTTCTCCTTTCAACCGCATTATATCAAATACTATGACATGGATTTTAAATAGGAATATCCTTTCTTGCAAAATATTATTTCTTACAAATGCAATATATGAAAGAACATTATAGAGGTTTAGAAAGAAAAGGTAGCGAAATGATCTAATATGTTACTAAACATATTCAACAAGGATTTGATTTTGCCTGATTTTTAGGAATGAGTTTTTTTTTTTGGAATACTAACACTGTATTGAGACAATCTCATAGGATATGGTTGGAAAATAACCAATCCATTTTCAAAGATCACGTCTATTTATAAAACAGATCAAACTAACACAAAGTTTTGAGTTTTGAAAGATCACATCTGTTTAGGAAATAGATCAACCTACATAAAAATTTTGAACGACAGATCAAACTAACACAAAGATTTGATCTATAACAACAATTTGAATAACTTAAGTAACTCGATCGGCTAAGAATAGAAATAGAAGTAAACAAATCAGATGATTACAAATAACTCTGACATATAATTGATCTACTCAATCATATGCTATAAGGAATAGGTTATTCACAGAAATATTCAATATGGTTTATAGGATTAGCTCCAATGATGTAATCTCCATTGTTTAAATCTTCCACTCCGAACACTTCCTACTACCTGAGATTTTACTAACAGAAAACTCTATTTTTATTGGAACTCTATTTTCAAAGATTGTGTTCCAAACTTCCCGCACTTGAAACAAATTATTTCCTTGGACGTACAATCTTTCGTTAAGTGTCCCTTTCTACACTTCTTACATTTCGGTGCAGATGTCACAGTCAAACTAAACATGTCATTACTAGTACTTTCTCCACAAGATTGTTGTTGTTGTTGACTTCTTGGAGATTGCAAGTACGTTTTCTGTTGGAATCGCTTGACCTTACGATTTTCCCTTTTTCGTAACCAATATAGTCCAACGTTACAGGGTCTCTCATCTTGAGATTGATTTAACTCTAACAAAATCTTAGCTTAAGAAATCAATTCTTGCTGGAACAATCTTCTGAGTTTGCTGTATAATTGCTTCAGCCACTGTTTGTATTACTTCCAAAGTTGCAGTCATATCACCACCATTATGTCTCGCTTCCACACGCGTACGTCTATCACGAGTCATTTCTTTTCTTCAAAGATGGACGAATCAAAATAAAATGGAAACCAGATGTAACCATTTCAAATAAACGTTTGTTTTCTTGACGTACATTCCTTCATTAAGTACCTTCTTTCACATCCGTTACTGCCTTTAGTTTCCTCAATGGTTGTAAATACATCTTTCATTGAAATCAATCACTTTTCAAATATCCTTAAAATATCCGGTTCCAAAATTACGTAGTCTTTTATTCTAAGACTGATTCTCTTCCATTAGATCCTGAACCTCAACTTTTATTTCTTTCCCACTGAACAACGATCCTTTGTTCCTCGTGAATATCCTTCCACGTTGCTCTCGTTGCTCTCGTAATCGCAATCGCATTACTAGTAACATGTTCCACTTCCACACAAGTACAACTATCCCGAGCCATTTCCTTTTTTTTTTCTCTCGAGGCGTGCGAATCAAAATACAATGGATCTGATATCCATTATAAACAACATTGTTTCCTTTCGAAAAATAATAACAGAGAACACAACACAAGTAAAATAAACCTAACCACAAACCCCAAAAGACTCAAACCGTGCTCTGATACCAATTAATGTAACACCCTCTCTAGGGTATCACATGTCTGACTCCCGACTCATAATCTGAAAAGAAATTCGCACAAAGTTTGAGTTATAAAAAGATGGGTTTTAAAATTTTCTTCTTTACTGAAACATAAATTTACTGAAAATATTAGGTAATATTGAAAATCATATTTCAACTATTCATTATGCAATATTGACACTAATTAATATTTCATAATTTAAAGAGAAGTATAAAACTAACAGACTCTTTTTTTTACAAGTAGCAAACCCTATGACGGGTCCTACTTAATAAGACGGTGCAGACAACACACTAACGTTAAAACTTATCATACTTATTCTTTGTATCCATCTTGTTGCACTGCACATCCGTTCTACATCTGTTCTTTGTCAACACTGCACACCTTCGAGTCCTGAATGTCCACTCCTTATTGTTGTCACCAATCTCAGAGTATCCATCGCCTGTTATGTCTAAGACAACTCATTCTTTCTACTGTTTAATTTTAACAATACAGACACAGCAAACAACATAACAAAGAGGTGAGATCACCTACGCCAATACCAACATGGCAAAGCACGAGAGATAACACAAACAACAATATCATACGATATGTCATACCGAATTTCAATAATGCACTCAACATTAATCAACTATCATCATCATACTATTAACATTATTATCATCACACAATAATCATAATAATGCCATCAACATGATTATCATCATCATCATCAAGTATTTCAAAACAATTGTCATAGCCAATATTCCTCAATTAATATATATCATGCAGATATGGATACTCAAATTTATGCATATGTTATGCATGTACACATAGACTCAGTTTTTCAAAAACAACTCCATGGAGGTTTTCACAATTTCGAGGAGAATGCTCATGTCATTGTCGGCTTTAAATTTCAAAGACAATCTTCCAGGTTGTTGAAAAGAATCGTGTTCTTGTCGGGTATCGTCAATGCGTTGCAATGGATCGCATCGCTAAAGTGACACAGCAGTACTCGCTACCGTCCACTTGGTCGACCGCTACTCGAACGCCCCAAGATCCATCATAGACCTCACTATCAATTCTCATTCCCTCTTCAACCACTAGTAGCCATATATATACAATGCACGAATATATCCGCAAGTGCCAACCCCAAAGGGCCAAATCTTTTCAATTTCATTTGTTCAATGTATCATATGCCTCAACGCATATTTTTTTTCAATGCATGTATAATGCACCAAATCCAATCACAGTATCGCTTTCCAATGCATATAAAATGCACCAAAATTATATTGTATTTTTAACAAAGAAAAATCATGTTATCACATTTTCATAGTTATAAAACACTTTCGTCGTGTTTTCAAAATTGCGTAATATTTTCGTTTCATTTTCACAATTCCAAAACGCTTCATTACGTTTTCACAATTCTAAAATGTTTATATTACGTTTTCAAAATATCGTAACACTTATGTTACGTTTCCAAAATTCTAAAACGTTTCTGTTATATTTTCACAATACCGTGACACTTCAAGTACGCTTTCACAATACAAGAATATTTCATTACGCTTTTAAATTACCGCAACTCTTCACAGCACTTTTAAAACACGTACTAATTTTTTTAACATTTTTCTTAATCGCGTAAAAATATACGTTTCTCAAAATCGCATAGTATTTTTCCATTGTTTAAAATCGCGTAACTTAAAAATCATTCTTTTAAGTTGCATAAATCATTTTCCGTCATTCTCAAAATATTTAAAACACTTTCCAAATCACATAACGATTTTCCGCTATTTTCACAATCACGTAAAAATAATTCATCACTTTTCCATCACGTAGTGATTTTTCAATAGTAATTCAGATTACGTAAAATATTTAAACGTAATTCAAATCGCGTAGAAATATTTTAACGTATTTAAAATCGTGTAGAAATATTTTTCCATATTACGTAACTTAAAAATCACATTTTTAAGATACGTAAATAATTTTTCACCACAATTTCATTACAGAAAATATTTCTTGACCTTTAAAAATTTCTTTTCAACTTTTCCCAAAATAATATAACTTTATATCTTATTTAATATATTTTCTTACTCAAGAAAATCTTTTCGGAATATAATTCACAAAATCACTTTTCCATTGACGTAAATCAATGTTTCAAAATCTTAAATTTTCCTAACGTCTTCCAAAACTTGAAAATAAGTTATACGTTAGTAAATTCTTAAATCACTATTATTTTCTCCATTTTTCTCAAATCAATTTTAAAATCAATTCTCTTCAAAATAAATTGAAGTTAAAACATTTTCAACCTTTCTTTATTTTTTTCAGTTTATGAAAATTTCTATATTCTCAATTGATAAAACACTCTAATTCCCTTTCCAAAATCCTTGCATTAAATCAAGATATATTTTCACTTTGAAAATTGTTTTGTTCCTAAAATCAAGGCATTATAAGCCTTAAAATAAACGTGGACATGACTATTGAAACCATCAAATATTTTTCCTTTTAAATTAATATGGTTTTACACAAACAAAATCATTAAAATTTTATTTTCAAAACCGTAAGACTTATGGTCATAAAAACCAAACCCATTTGTTCAAATTCATTTTCACTTTCTTTGCAAATCCTTTTTCACTTTCTTTGTAAATTCTTTAAAATTGACATTGCTATTTTCATTTAAAATTCATGTTTAGAAAAATACTTAGGATCCTTTTACACAAAATAAATCAATAAAAATCCTTATAAAACCATGTTCTTGTTCTTTTGAAAAATAATTCCCTTGTATATTTTTCATGCTTTTCAAATCAATCAATTTTATTCTTCCACTAAAAAAAATATTAAGTTACAAACACCTATGTTGAGGTTTCTTAACCGAAAAATTCCATAACCTTTAGAATCAAGAGAATTCACTTTCTCCTTTTCACAATTTTTCATTTAAACAAATCAATTTTCTTGTACTTGAAAATTTCAACATAGCACCCTAATTTTGGGTGACAAAACCGTAGCCATCTCTTTGGTCATTGGAACCAAAAATTGATTTCCTTTCCATCATCAAGTCATGGCATACATATACATATAATCATATATATCACAAGCATGTCATAATTAAAAGCAATAAATCATGCATAGTATATAAGCATACCATCAAAGCTATAAAATCATGCATAACATATCAAGCATAAGCAAATAATTAAAACACATAAACAACCACAAATTAATTACATGACCATGGATATGAATCCTCACATGGATTCACCATCCATCAAATATAAAACCATCTCTCACCACCATGCTTGGTTGGTGAGATGAATCTCCCTCTTACCTCTTGAAGATTCTCAAAAGCTTCTTGATTTGCTTCTTTTTCCAAGTCCTTCACCACCAAGGGCTTCTCAAATACAAAACAAAATACATAAAAATTAGTATACTAAGCTTGATTAAGAAAATCATGGATCAAACATGGTTTAGATTATGAAAAAGAAAGAAGAAATGAAGTTTCCTTATACTTCACCTCAAAAACCTTAGAACTTTGCTCTTGGAAAAACTCCTTGAAGATGGAAGATTTAGAGAAAATCTTCAACATGAAAGTTGCTTAGAATATCATGTAGATTCAAGATCTAAGGTTGGATGAAATTAAAAGAGCTTGGGTGGTGATTTTAGGGGTCTTGACCGAATGGTTTCTCTTGAAGCACAAAGATGGAATTTTTGATTTTTTATAGAAACTTGAAGCTTGGATTTGAAGATCAAGATGAATGATTTTGGAAAAACTCATAACTAGAGATGTTCTTAGAATGGTGTTTAGGTTTAGAAAATCAAGCTGGATGAAATTTTTACGTGATGGAGGGTGTTCTTGATGGTCATGGCCAAAACTTGCTTGGAGGAGAGGTGGAGAGAAAAGTTTGATGAGTTTTTGCTTTTGGAGGAGACAAAGATGATCAAGAATGATCAATAATGACCAAGATAGCTAATAATGGTCTTCAAAGCTCTCAAAATCAGACCAAAACCGTGCCCCCCCTTCTTGCATTCTTCTTGAGTGCAAAAATCAAAAGTAAGCCATTATGATGTCTAACTTGACCAAGACATGCAAAAATGACATAAAGCTTGTCTTTTGTCTTCTAAACACTCCAAAACCATCACCTTCTCTTCATAATGCATTCAATAAAGTTGTCTTCATTATTTGCCACCATTTGAAGCATTTCTAGCCATTAATTAATTCAATGGTTAGGATTTAGGTAGATTTTTAATTTTAGAAGACTAAATCTACGCCATTGGATTTTTCTCCTTTAAATTCTAAATTTCAGATGTCTCTCCAAAATTAAGGGTCAAGATTGCTCCTTCAAACTTTAAATCCAAGGGTCCTAATTAGTCTTTGCTACTTTAGAAGACCAAATCTCCACCATTGATTGATTCTTCATCCAATGGTCATAAATGGTCTTTGTTACTTTTTAAGATTAAATCTCCACCCTTGATTTAATCTAAATCCAATGGTTATAAATGGTCTTTGTCATTTTTCAAGACCAATTCTACACCTTTGATTACATCTATGGTTGATATCAAAGCCTTCCTAACTAAGCTTATTCTCACACCATTGATTAAATCAATTTATTATCCAAAGCGCTTTATTAAGTTTGTTTCTTAACCTTTGATTAAATCAATGGTTAATATTCAAACTAAGTATTCTCATCCAAGGGTATAAATCAAGTCAAGCTCTCTTTGTTGACTACGCAGTATAATATTTATTCTTGTATCCTACAAATAATATTTTTACTGTATTTTTATCATCCGATAATTAAATACAGTACAAAACACAGTATAATAAAATTTTAAAAACTGTTTTCGGATTCAAGTTTAGTAAGATCCCCTGTCTCTATCTAAACAGTACAAATTTTTCTATGCGTAGACAAAATTTTGCTTTGCGGGACCCACCTTGGCCCACGTATGGTCACCTGGGCCCACATAGGACCACCTGGTCCCACATACAGTAAAAAAAATTCATAATCATCCACAAAATTCACAAAAATTATAAAATGCACAAATATCAAATCAGATTACGTAAAATAATTACCTAACGGTAAAAATTAAATTATGTAAAGTTTTCCCCGACTCGAAAATTTTTATTTTCCGATAACCTGAAAGAAATCACTCAAAACGATCAAATACGTGACGGAATAAACAAAATAATTTTACAAAAGACATTTAAATTACTAAACAGTAAAATTCTGTTAACTGTTAAAATTATTGTTTAAGAGATAGGAAATTTTGGGTGTTACAATACTCCCCCTCTTTATAGAAATTTCGTCCTCGAAATTTAATGACCATGATTTCACACCCTCAGAATAAATAATGATATTATTCCTTTATCTTTTCTTTAGTTCCCATGTAGTTTTACCTCTTACGTTATTCCAAACGATTCTAAACCATCAAAGTTCTTTATCTCTTGTTCACTTCTGCTGATCAAACAAATATCTCAATAAATTTTTTTTTTCTACGGTTTTCCATTACCGTCTTAACTTTTCCCATAGACAGACTTCCTCAACTTTTGAAGAATCCACCGCGCTTCCACTGCGCCACTTTGATACTCTGACCTGGATATAAATAGGAATATTCTCTCTTGCAAGATATTCCTTTAATTGCAGTAGATGAAGGAAAACATCATGGAAAAGAACAAAACGAATCGAATATGTTATCGAACATATTCGACAAAGAATTGGATGTAACTCGATCTTCAAAAATGAATTCTCTAATACCAATACAACGGCTACCAACCTTCATTCATGCCTAGAATAGGTTTTTCTCAGATAACTTCCAACTAATGTAATGTATTACTTAAAATTCTCTTATCCTCATATCACTTTATTCTCTAGCTTTAGCTCATTACTAGGAAATGTCTCACTAACCGAGTTCTCCTTTCAACTGCATTATATCAAATACTATGACATGGATTTTAAATAGGAATATCCTTTCTTGCAAAATATTATTTCTTGCAAATGCAATATATGAAAGAACATTATAGAGGTTTAGAAAGAAAAGGTAGCGAAATGATCTAATATGTTACTAAACATATTCAACAAGGATTTGATTTTGCCTGATTTTTAGGAATGAGTTTTTTTTTTTGGAATACTAACACTGTATTGAGACAATCTCATAGGATATGGTTGGAAAATAACCAATCCATTTTCAAAGATCACGTCTATTTATAAAACAGATCAAACTAACATAAAGTTTTGAGTTTTGAAAGATCACATCTGTTTAGGAAATAGATCAACCTACATAAAAATTTTGAACGACAGATCAAACTAACACAAAGATTTGATCCATAACAACAATTTGAATAACTTAAGTAGCTCGATGGCCTAAGAATAGAAAGAGAAGTAAACAAATCAGATGATTACAAATAACTCTGACATATAATTGATCTACTCAATCATATGCTATAAGGAATAGGTTATTCACAGAAATATTCAGTATGGTTTATAGGATTAGCTCCAATGACGTAATCTCCATTGTTTAAATCTTCCACTCCGAACACTTCCTACTACCTGAGATTTTACTAACAGAAAACTCTATTTTTATTGGAACTCTATTTTCAAAGATTGTGTTCCAAACTTCCCGCACTTGAAACAAATTATTTCCTTGGACGTACAATCTTTCGTTAAGTGTCCCTTTCCACACTTCTTACATTTTGGTGCGATGTCACACCAAACTAAACTGTCATTACTAGTACTTTCTCCACAAGATTGTTGTTGTTGTTGACTTCTTGGAGATTGCAAGTACGTTTTCTGTTGGAATCGCTTGACCTTACGATTTCCCCTTTTTCGTAACCAATATAGTCCAACGTTACAGGGTCTCTTATTTTGAGATTGATTTAACTCTAACAAAATCTTAGCTTAAGAAATCAATTCTTGCTGTGGAACAATCTTCTGAGTTTGTTGTATAATTGCTTCAGCCACTGTTTGTATTACTTCCAAAGTTGCAGTCATATCACCACCATTATGTCTCGCTTCCACACGCGTACGTCTATCACGAGTCATTTCTTTTCTTCAAAGATGGATGAATCAAAATAAAATGGAAACCAGATGTAACCATTTCAAATAAACGTTTGTTTTCTTGACGTACATTCCTTCATTAAGTACCTTCTTTCACATCCGTTACTGCCTTTAGTTTCCTCAATGGTTGTAAATACATCTTTCGTTGAAATCAATCACTTTTCAAATATCCTTAAAATATCCGGTTCCAAAATTACGTAGTCTTTTATTCTAAGACTGATTCTCTTCCATTAGATCCGGAACCTCAACTTTTATTTCTTTCCCACTGAACAGCGATCCTTTGTTCCTGCAGTCATCCTTCCACGTTGCTCCCGTTGCTCTCGTAACTGCAACTGCATTACTAGTAACATGTTCCACTTCCACACAAGTACAACTATCCCGAGCCATTTCCTTTTTTTTTTCTCTCGAGGCGTGCGGATCGAAATACAATGGATCTGATATCCATTATAAACAACATTGTTTCCTTTCGGAAAACAATAACACAGAGAACACAACACAAGTAAAATAAACCTAACCACAAACCCCAAAAGACTCAAACCGTGCTCTGATACCAATTAATGTAACACCCTCTCTAGGGTATCACATGTCTGACTCCCGACTCATAATCTGAAAAGAAATTCGCACAAAGTTTGAGTTATAAAAAGATGGGTTTTAAAATTTTCTTCTTTACTGAAACATAAATTTACTGAAAATATTAGGTAATATTGAAAATCATATTTCAACTATTCATTATGCAATATTGACACTAATTAATATTTCATAATTTAAAGAGAAGTATAAAACTAACAGACTCTTTTTTTTTAACAGTAGCAAACCCCATGACGGGTCCTACTTAATAGCACGGTACAACACTAACGTTAAAACTTATCATACTTATTCTGTTGTGTATCCATCTTGTTGCACCAGACATCTGTTCTACATCTGTTCTTTGTCAACACTGCACACCTTCGAGTCTTGAATGTCCACTCCTTATTGTTGTCACCAATCTCAGAGTATCCATCGCCCGTTATGTCTAAGACAACTCATTCTTTCTACTGTTTAATTTTAACAATACGTGATACAAAGAAACAACATAACAAAGAGGTGAGATCACCTACGCCAATACCAACATACTGCAGCAGACAGCGGAGATAACACAAACAAGCAATATCATACGGATATATGTCATACCGAATTTCAATAATGCACTCAACATTAATCAACTATCATCATCATACTATTAACATTATTATCATCACACAATAATCATAATAATGCCATCAACATGATTATCATCATCATCATCCAAGTATTTCAAAACAATTGTCATACCAATATTCCTCAATTAATATATATCATGCAGATATGGATACTCAAATTTATGCATATGTTATGCGTATGTACACATATTGACTCGCTTTTTCAAAAACAACTCCATGGAGGTTTTCACAATTTCGAGAGAATCGCTCATGTCGATTGTCGGTAAATTTTAAATTTCAAAGACAACCTTCCAGTTGTTGAAAAGAATCGTGTTCTTGTCGGGTATCGTCAATGCGTTGCAGCACGGACTCGCATCGCTAAGTGACACAAGGTACTGCCACCGTCCACTTGTCGACCGCTACCGACGCCTTTGAAGATCCATCATAGACCTCACTATCAATTCTCATTCCTCTTCAACCACTAGGGTATATACAATGCACGAAATATATTCGCAGTGTCAACCCCAAAGGGCCAAATCTTTTCAATTTCATTTGTTTAATGTATCATATGCCTCAACGCATATTTTTTTCCAATGCATGTATAATGCACTAAATCCAATCACAGGCATCGCTTTCCAATGCATATAAAATGCACCAAAATTATACTGTATTTTCAACAGCAAAAATCATGTTATCACATTTTCATAGTTATAAAACACTTTCGTCGTGTTTTCAAAATTGCGTAATATTTCCATTTCATTTTCACAATTCCAAAACGTTTCTGTTACGTTTTCACAATTCTAAAATGTTTATATTACGTTTTCAAAATATCGTAACACTTATGTTACGTTTCCAAAATTCGAAAATGTTTCTGTTATATTTTCACAATACCGTAACACTTCTGTTACGTTTTCACAATACAAGAATATTTACATTACGTTTTCAAATTACCGCAACTCTTCACATTGCACTTTTAAAACACGTACTAATTTTTTTAATATTTTTCTTAATCGCGTAAAATATACGTTTCTCAAAATCGCATAGTATTTTTCCACTGTTTCAAAATCGCGTAACTTAAAAATCATTCTTTTAAGTTGCATAAATCATTCTTCGTCATTCTCAAAATATTTAAAACACTTTCCAAATCACATAACGATTTTCCGCTATTTTCACAATCACGTAAAAATAATTCATCACTTTTCCATCACGTAGTGATTTTTCAATAAGTAATTGATTACTTAAAATATTTAAACGTAATTCAAATCGCGTAGAAATATTTTAACGTATTTAAAATCGTGTAGAAATATTTTTCCATATTACGTAACTTAAAAATCACATATTTAAGATACGTAAATAATTTTTCACCACAATTTCATTACTAAAAATATTTCGACCTTTAAAAATTTCTTTTCAACTTTTCCCAAAATAATATAACTTTATATCTTATTTAATATATTTTCTTACTCAAGAAAATCTTTTCTAATATAATTCACAAAATCACTTTTCCATTGACGTAAATCAATGTTTCAAAATCTTAAATTTTCCTAACGTCTTCCAAAACTTGAAAATAAGTTATAATGTTAGTAAATTCTTAAATCACTATTATTTTCTCATTTTTCTCAAATCAATTTTAAAATCAATTCTCTTCAAAATAAATTGAAGTTAAAACATTTTCAACCTTTCTTTATTTTTTTCCGTTTATGAAAATTTCTATATTCTCAATTGATAAAACACTCTAATTCCTTTCCAAAATCCTTGCATTAAATCAAGATATATTTTCACTTTGAAAATTGTTTTGTTCCTAAAATCAAGGCATTATAAGCCTTAAAATAAACGTGGACATGACTATTGAAACCATCAAATATTTTTCCTTTTAAATTAATATGGTTTTACACAAACAAAATCATTAAAATTTTATTTTCAAAACCGTAAGACTTATGGTCATAAAAACCAAACTCATTTGTTCAAATTCATTTTCACTTTCTTTGCAAATCCTTTTTCACTTTCTTTGTAAATCCTTTAAAATTGACATTGCTATTTTCATTTAAAATTCATGTTTAGAAAAATACTTAGGATCCTTTTACACAAAATAAATCAATAAAAATCCTTATAAAACCATGTTCTTGTTCTCTTGAAAAATAATTCCCTTGTATATTTTTCATGCTTTTCAAATCAATCAATTTTATTCTTCCACTAAAAAAAATATTAAGTTACAAACACCTATGTTGAGGTGTCTTAACCGAAAAATCCATAACCTTTAGAATCAAGAGAATTCACTTTCTCCTCTTCACAATTTTTCATTTAAACAAATCAATTTTCTTGTACTTGAAAATTTCAACATAGCACCCTAATTTTGGGTGACAAAACCGTAGCCATCTCTTTGGTCATTGGAGCCAAAAATTGATTTCCTTTCCATCATCAAGTCATGGCATACATATACATATAATCATATATATCATAAGCATGTCATAATTAAAAGCAATAAATCATGCATAGTATAAGCATACCATCAAAGCTATAAAATCATGCGATAAGCATATCAAGCGTAAGCAAATAATTAAAACACATAAACAACCACAAATTAATTACATGACCATGGATATGAATCCTCACATGGATTCACCATCCATCAAATATAAAACCATCTCTCACCACCACGCTTTTGGTTGGTGAGATGAATCTCCTCTTACCTCTTGAAGATTCTCAAAAGCTTCTTGATTTTTCTTTTTTCCAAGTCCTTCACCACCAAACTTCTCAAATACAAAACAAAATACATAAAAATTAGTATACTAAGCTTGATTAAGAAAATCATGGATCAAACATGGTTTAGATTATGAAAAAGAAAGAAGAAATGAAGTTTCCTTATACTTCACCTCAAAAACCTTAGAACTTTGCTTTCTTGGAAAAACTCCTTGAAGATGGAAGATTTAGAAAAATCTTCAATGAAAGTTCTTAGAATATCATGTAGATTCAAGATCTAAGGTTGGATGAAATTAAAAGAGCTTGGTGGTGATTTTAGGGTCTTGACCGAATGGTTTCTCTTGAAGACAAAGATGGAATTTTTGATTTTTGATAGAAACTTGAAACTTGGATTTGAAGATCAAGATGAATGATTTTAAAAAAAGCTCATAACTGTAGAGATGTTCTTAGAATGGTGTTTAGGTTTAAAAAATCAAGTTGGATGAAATTTTTGAGTGATGGAGGGTGTTCTTGATGGTCATGGCCAAAACTTGCTTGGAGGAGAGGTGGAGAGAAAAGTTTGATGAGTTTTTACTTTTGGAGGAGACAAAGATGATCAAGAATGATCAATAATGACCAAGATAGCTAATAATGGTCTTCAAAGCTCTCAAAATCAGACCAAAACCGTGCCCCCTTCTTGCATTCTTCTTGAGTGCAAAAATCAAAAAAGTAGTTTATGATGTCTAACTTGACCAAGACATGCAAAAATGACATAAAGCATTGTCTCTTTGCTTCTAAACACTCCAAAACCATCACCTTCTCTTCATAACGCATTTAATAAAGTTGTCTTCATTATTTGCCACCATTTGAAGCATTTCTAGCCATTGATTAATTCAATGGTTAGGATTTAAGTAGATTTTTAATTTTAGAAGACTAAATCTAGGCCATTGGATTTTTCTCCTTTAAATTCTAAATCCCTTAGATGTTCTCCAAAATTAAGGCCAAAGATTGCTTCCTTCAAACTTTAAATCAAAGGGTCCTAATTAGTTTTTTCTTACTTTTTAAAGACCAAATCTCCACCATTGATTGATTCTTCATCCAATTCATAAATGGTCTTTGTTACTTTTTAAGATTAAATCTCCACCTTGATTTAATCTAAATCCAATTTATAAATGGTCTTTTCATTTTTTCAAGACCAATTCTACACCTTTGATTACATCTATGGTTGATATCAAAGCCTTCCTAACTAAGCATTATTTCACACCATTGATTAAATCAATGGTTATTATCAAAGCGCTTTTTATTAAGTTTGTTTTTAACCTTTGATTAAATCAATGGTTAATATTCAAACTAAGATTCTCATCCAAGGATAAATCAAGTCAAGCTCTCTTTGTTGACTATGCAAGATAATATTTATTCTTGTATCCTACAAATAATATTTTTATGTATTTTTATCATCGATAATTAAATACAAGACAAAATACAAAGATAATAAAATTTTAAAAATTATTTCCTGATTCAAGTTTAGTAAGATCCCCAATCTCCTAAACAAGATAAATTTTTCTATGATAGACAAATTTTTACTTTGACTCACCTGCCCCACGTATGGTCACAGGCCTACCACATAGGACCACATGGGCCCACATACTGATCAAAAAATTTATAATCATCCACAAAAATCACAAAAATTATAAAATGCCAAATATCAAATCAGACACGTAAAATAATTATTAACGGTAAAAATTAAATTACGTAAAGTTTTCCCCGGCTCGAAAATTTTTATTTTTCAGACACGGAGTAAATCACTCAAAACGATCAAATACGCTGATGGAATAAACAAAATAATTTTACAGTGCACAGATATTACTAAATAGTAAAATTCTGTTAACTATTAAAATTATTGTTTAAGAGATAGGAAATTTTGGGTGTTACAACCTATAACTCAATATAATGAATTTTTGCATAATAAATTTTGTATTTATCTTTCTCTAATAAGATGATCTTGTGACATCCTCACCCATTTTAAAAATAACTTCACTTTGGAAGAAGTTTAAGAATTTAATTGTCTGCTACCGTGGCATAAGTAAAAACTAAGGCTACATGCATCTGTTTGAGTACCAAAAAGTCTAAAATATTTCTATATCAATCATACTTGTATAAGATGTAAAAATTACATAGGTTAAATATTAAAGATTGTTGTACCCATATATATATATATATATATATATATAGAGGGGTGTCTGCTACCGTGGCATAAGTAAAAACTAAGGATCTGTTTGAGTACCAAAAAGTCTAAAATATTTCTATATCAATCATACTTGTATAAGATGTAAAAATTACATAGTTTAAATATTAAAGATTCTTGTACCCATATATATATAGAGAGAGGAGGGATCAGCTTATATCAGTGTAAATTTTTTTTAACTTACACTCATTTTCAACCGTTAGATTCATTTTCATCTAATGATTGAGATTATTTCATTAAAAGTAACCATTAGATAAAAGTTGATCTAACAGCTGAAAATAAATGTAAGTAAAAAATAACTTATACTGGTATAAGTTAATCTCCTCTCATATATATATATATATTAAGGATCGGCTCCAGCATGAAAATATAAGTGGAAATATTTGCAACATGGTTTCTCTTTTGGACATAATCAATCATATATGTACAGCTTTTGAATAATCCTGTCATGTTTCAAGCTTGTTGATTACCTTCACTAGCCTCATTTTGCATTGCTTCACTAGCCAAATTAAGGGACTTTAATTTGTGAAAGAAAAAATTGTAATTACCCCCATAAAATGTCCCACTTGCATTGCTTATGCAATTAGTTGGTAATTTGCAACGAAAGTGACCTTTTGAAAAAGTTAATTTTGAATTTCATGACAATTTTTTTATCGCAAAAGATAATTTGCAACAAAACCAATCATAACTTAAAATAAAAATAACTTAATTATTCGGAACAAAATAGTTTGTCACAAATATATTAATATATTATATTTATATTATATTTAAACAATTATAGAAAATTGACCATTACATAATCATAATTAAAAATAATTTTTAATCCTTGGCAACAAAATAACTTTTTGTATACTATAATGACCTTATATTATTTGGTTGATCTAACAGATCAATTAAATGCAGACAAGATCAGAGCTTCTTCGAGTATAATTGGTTAGTCTTACTTATAACTCTTGTGGAAATCTTGCTCTAATTCTGATGGAGATATTGATAATCGATTGATCTTTAGTTGTCTGTTTGTATAACCTTTTAACATGTTTGATAGATCCCTGAGTTTTCTTTACATGTTAAGAGTACATATCGTTTACCTTAAGTTGTGTTTTAAAAAAAAAATACATAAGCCCACAAATATTGCTCTCTTTGCGGCTTATTTTTGTGATTTTGTAAGAAATGACATGAAGAGGTATTGGGATATCCCATAGCATATTCTGAGCCTAAATAATTTTTATCAACCAAACACTAGTCGGTGGGTTGGGTCATTATACTTAGTATAGAAAGTTATTATTTATCTTTTAAGTCAATAACTAAATATTTTATTTGTTGATATTTGGTAAGTATAATATTTAAAATTCTGTTACGTACTATTTTATGTGAATTTTTTTACGTGTAAATTGATGTAGTAATTGTTACATGTAAAAAAAATATAAAAAATATAAAAAATAATAAATCATTCATCTTCAAAAAAAATAAAAATAATTAAAAATACAAAGACAACTAAATTAATAAAAAAATTAAAGTTAAATTAAATTAAAAAAATAAAACTAAATGATTTTAATAGTGAGTATAAGAACCAAATTATTATGAAATATAATAATTTAATTAAAATTATGTGTCATATATAAAGATTAAAAATATATTTTAACTTATATTTTTTGTTTCTATATATAACATTTATTTTTAATTTCATCTTTACACTTAACTATATAACGGATAGTACAAATCAAATTAAAATAATTATATATATAAGGATTAAAATTGAAAACTTTTTCCACATGTGGGTCAAATTAAAAATAAATATTATGTATAAAGACCAAAACTATACTTTAACCTCTATTGTTAATTATTTCAAGAGGAAAATAAAGAAACCTACTCATATATTTTTTAAGCATATTTTGGATTTAAGCCAATTTTTTTTTTAGTTCAATTTTTTATTAAATTTGTTAGTGCAATTATTATATATTTTATTGTATTCTAATGTTTCAAATAGTGCTCATTATTATCCCAGACATTATCCAGATAAAAAATGCTAGTACTTTCCACCAATTCTCTAATTTATGTGGGAGCATCTTTGAAACAATAATTATAAGTATTTGAATTATTGGTGCAGAGCCAACTAAAAATTCCACCAATACGATTTTTCCAAGTTATCTCCAAAAATTACTAGTTACTAGTACAAAACAAAAGCTGAAACTTTCCACTAATTCTCTAATTTATATGGGAGCATCTTTCAAATAATAATTATAAGCATCTGAATTATTGGTGCAGAGCCAGCTAGGAATTCCACCAATACGAATTTTCCAAGTTATCTCCAAAACCACGTGAGCATGTCAAGTCAAGTCAATTTCTATTGCTAACAAATTATGAGCGCCTCACCATATATACTTAATAGAAGAACCGAGTTCAGTACAAAATCTGCAACCATTTTCTCTCCTCAAATCTGATCAAATATTCCTCTGCAAGCATTTTCTCTCCTCTAATCTGATCACGTATTCTTCTTCTTGAGATCATGGCAGAAGCACTTGTGGGTGGCGCTTTTCTCTCTGGCTTTATTAATGTTCTTTTCGACAGGCTCTCTTCTCCTCAGGTTGCTAACTTGATTCGAGGAAAGAAGCTTGACAACAATTTGCTTCAAAGGTTAGAGAATACTCTGTATGCCGTTCAAGCTGTGCTTAATGATGCAGAGCAAAAGCAAATCAAAGACTCAGCAGTGAAGAAGTGGCTTGATGGTCTCAGAGATGCTGTCTATGTGGCTGATGACTTATTGGACCAAGTCTCCACTAAAGCTGCAACTCAGAAGGAGGTAAGTAACTTTTTGTCTCGCTATCTCAATTTCAAAGATAGGGAGATGGTAAACAAGATAGAAGACATCGTTAACAGACTAGAATCTATTGTCAAACACAAAGATATTCTTGGTCTAGAAAAGATTGCAAGGGAGAACATGTCATGGAGAACTCCATCAACATCTCTCGTAGAAGGACCAATATGTGGCAGGGAAAATGACCAAGAGGCCATAATGAATATGTTATTAGATGACAACAGTGAAGGTAAAATATCTGTTATCCCTATTGTGGGAATGGGTGGGGTTGGAAAAACCACTTTAGCCCAATGGGTGTACAATAATGACAATTTGATGCAAAAGTTTGACCTGAAAGCATGGGTTTGTGTTTCTGAAGAATTTGATATTGTTAAGGTTACAAAGACTATAATAGGGGCAGTTACTTCTAGTACTTGTAATATTGAGGATTTAAATTTACTTCAACATGATTTGAAGGAAAAGTTGACTGGAAAGAAATTCTTTTTTGTTTTGGATGATGTTTGGAACTATGATTATGATGGTTGGAATAGTCTTAAAAAGCCTTTTCAATATGGGAATAAGGGAAGTAAAATTCTAGTAACAACTCGTAGAGAAAAGGTTGCTTCAGTAGTCCAAACTTGTTCACCTTACCATCTAAATCTGTTGTCTGATGATCATTGTTGGTCAGTGTTCGCGAACCATGCATGTTTTCTAGAATCTAATGGGCATTCGACTCTAGAAAAAATTGGTAGAGATATTGTTAAGAAGTGTAAGGGATTACCTTTAGCTGCACAAACACTTGGAGGCCTATTGCGAACAAAACATGAAATCAAGGAGTGGAATAGTATCTTGATGAGTGACATTTGGGAATTTTCTGTAGAAGACAGTAAGATTATTCCAGCCTTGTTAATAAGTTATTACCATCTCCCCCCACATTTAAAGCGTTGCTTTATTTATTGTTCATTGTATCCCAAGGATTACAGATTTGATAAAGATGAATTAATCTTATTGTGGATGGCAGAAGATCTTTTACGGTCACCAAAGAGAGGAGAAACTTTGGAAAAAGTTGGTTATGAGTGCTTTGAAGATTTAGCGTCAAGATTATTTTTTAAACAATTTAGTACTAATGACAAGTCTTTTGTGATGCATGATCTCCTGCATGACTTAGCAATATTCGTTGCTGGTGACTTCTATTTTAGACTAGAAGAACTTGGTAAAGCAGATAAGATTAGTGATCAGACTCGTCATTTGTCATATGGAAGGTTAAGCCATCCGATCTCTAAAAGTTTTGATGCCGTTGGTAGAGTAAAATCTTTGAGGACATTGTTGCCAATCAATTTGTCAACTCCTTCATTCAGCATTGAAAGCATAGCATTTATCATACCATCAAAGTTTAAGTACTTAAGAGTTTTGTCATTTCGTTCCTTTTGGGAACTTGATGTGCTGCCTGATTCAATCGGTGAATTGATCCATCTGCGTTACTTGAATCTCTCTTATACAAATATCAAGGCATTGCCAGAATCCTTGAGTAACTTGTACAATCTACAAACATTGAAGCTGTCTGATTGTGATAAGCTGACTATGCTGCCCAATGGCATGCAAAATCTTGTGAATTTGCGACATCTTGATATTAGTGGAACTGCTTTAAAAGAGATGCCTCGAGGAATGAGCAAATTAAAACATTTGCACCTTTTAAGTGACTTTATTGTGGGTGAGCTTGAAGAGAATGGAATCAAGGAATTAGGAGAACTTTCAAATCTTCATGGATCATTTTCGATAAGAAAATTGGAGAATGTTACCAATAGCAGTGAAGCATTGGAAGCAAAGATAATGCACAAGACGCACATTGAGAATTTGTACGTCGAATGGTCTTCGGGTGATGATATGGTTCCAAACACACAAACTGAAAGAGATATATTTGACAAGTTACAACCTCACAAAGGCCTGAAAGTGCTAACAATCAATAAGTACAAGGGTACAGTATTTCCGGATTGGGTAGGGCAATCTTCCTACCAAAATATGACTCGTGTATCTCTTGAGTCTTGCAACAATTGCTGTATGCTTCCTTCACTTGGACAACTACCATCTCTTAATTCCCTGAGGATTGAAGATTTTAAAGGGCTGAAGACTATTGATACCGAGTTTTACAAGAATGATGATGATCATTCTTCTTTGGCAACACCCTTTCCGTCCTTGGAGGATCTGTCATTTCGTGAAATGTCGAGTTGGGAGGTGTGGTGTTCGTCTGAGTCCAATGCTTTTCTTCAACTTAAGAACTTACAGAACCTTACAATAATGATTGTCCCAGATTAACAGGAAATCTGCCTAATCACCTTCCTGCTTTGGAGACACTTGAAATTGATAGTTGCGATGAGCTTGTTTCTTCTCTCCCAAGGGCTCCCGCAATTCGCGAATTGAGAATATATAAAAGCGATAAAGTAGGGTTGGAAGAGATACCGCTTTCGCTGCAGTCTCTATCGATTGGAGGATGCCAGCTGGTGGAGTCCATGTTTCAGGCAATGACCATCAGCCAGCCAACTTGTCTCCGATCTTTAAATATCTCTAATTGTTCGTCTGCCATATCATTTCCGGGGGGTTGTATACCTGCTTCCATGAAAGGACTGACAATCAGGGATTGTAGGAAACTAGAGTTCCCAAGGCAACAACAACACGAGCTGCTAGAGTCACTTGATATCTATAACAGCTGTGATTCAGTCACATCCTTCCCACTGGAGATCTTTCCAAATCTCAACTCTCTCGAACTCCGAAATTGTGAAAATCTGGAATCTCTTTCGGTGTCCCAGTCACAGGTTGCTGCTCTTCTCTATCTCAACATCAGGGACTGCCCCAATTTTGTGTCGTTCCCCAGAGAAGGATTGAATGCGCCCAGCATGACTGATTTATGGCTCGTCCGATGCGACAAGTTGAAGTCATTGCCTTGTCACATGAATACTCTTTTCCCAAAGTTAGAGTCTCTTTGTATATCCAATTGCTCTGAAATTGATTCGTTTCCTGATGGGGGTTTGCCGCCTAACTTGAACTATCTTGGAATCTGGGATTGCGAGAAACTATTGAGCAGCCTATCATCCATTGGCAAGCATGAGGGTCTCTCCTATCTTCAAATTGGTGGTCCATGTGATAATGTCAAGTCATTCCCGAAGGAGGGTTTGCTGCCTCAGCTTCCCTCCCTTACGACTCTGCATCTGTGTAAATTTTCAAGTCTGGAGACGTTGGAGTGCAAGGAGCTTCTCCACCTCACCTCCCTCGAAAATTTAACAATTTCAAGATGTCCGAAGCTGGAGAATATGACAGGAGAAAGGCTGCCTGCCTCTCTAATAAAACTCTCCATCTCTGAAAGTCCTTTGCTGGAAGAACGGTGCAAGATGAAGCACCCACAAATTTGGCCCAAAATTTCCCACATCCGCGGCATTAAGGTTTATGATAGATGGGTTTCGTGACCTATGATTCTGTCAACAGGTAATTGTCATGCACATGTCTTGCACATCATGTTATGATGATACCTCAATTTCATTCTGCTGCTCTATATACATCATGTGGTTGCTTGAGATTTTCCAATGGATTTGTCTATTTGTTTTCTCTCTCTATTTCATTATGAGCATCTTATTCATGCCCGTCAAATTTAGTTATACTGTTCAGATAGATGTCATGAGCTGCTTCTTACTATTTCTTTTTCTATCTTCTTAGGAAATCAGAGCACTCACCCAGCTGGACATTCCAACATTGTAGATTTTTATGGTAGTAAAATGGTAAACATTGTCTTAGTTTATGACTTGGCAACCCCATATGTGTGTGTGTGTGCCCTTCTCGCTTCAATTAATAGATAGACTAAAATCTTATTTGTGTACCAAAAATTCTCAGTCTAGTCCCTGAAAAAATAATTCGTTAATCCACCAGTCAATAACATGATGGAATTGTCCATGTGGGCTGTGAACTGTAACCTGGAACTGTTAACTGAAACAATGGATTGTGTATGGTACAAGTTTCCCATAATAGGCACAAAATGGTGTAGTTTTATTTTATTTTTTTGTTTGCTTCACATAATACGAAACAGTTTAAGTCACAAGCACAAAGAAAAATTGAACTGTTTTGTATCTTTGATGGAGAAGTTGTTCTAGAACATAGTCCATCGAGTTAGTTAATGGTGTCACATCACATTTAATTTAACTACCCATGTGGACAAATCTGTTATGTTACTAAACAATATTTTGATGGAGGGATGAATAAAAAGCGAGTTTATTTTTCAAGGACTAGATTGGAAAATTTTGACTGTTAAGACTAATTGATAGAGCTCATTAGGTAGGGACAAAATAGGTTTTTAGTTTAAGAAATGCATTCACAAACTTACTGGTGCTTTAACCGAATCTGGTCATCCTGGTTTAATAAAGCAAGACTCCATGAAGGTTATGTTGTTTTAACAAAATCAACAAAATTTATTGTAATAAAACTACTTTTCCATATTTTATTTGAGTTGGCTTATTTGAATAAAACAACTTCTGTTCGGAAAGGAATACTCATATGCTTGCATAACGTGAGCTCTAGAGCAAAATAGGATAGAAAACCTATGGTAGATGGACGGTCATTCAAGTACTACTGTTTTTAACTGTTAAATGGCTTGATAATTTTTTTTCTTTTCTCTTTTTTGTATTTAGGGACATCAAAGTGGCTAACTTGCTTGTTGATTCTGCTGGGATTGGGAATGTCAAGCTTGCTGCCTTTGGTTTGGTCAATCATGTTAGTTCTTAAACTTCCCCTTTAGTCCAACAGATAGTGTTTCTGTTCATATTCCTTCGTGGAGATGATGGTGCTTTGAGTAAACTGATTATTTGCATTTTACATTTTGTTGTCATATCTTTTGTTGTAATTGAAAGATTCCTGGCAAAGGAATTAGCGTCAGAACTGCTAGCTTTAAATTATATTTGATATGGTGCTAAAATTTTGTAAACATTATATTTGATTAGAGATGTTCTTTTCTTTACCATTGGCATGACTTTCAGCCTGTTGGAAAAGATCTATTCACAGCACATGTTGAAGGTCACCATAAGGTGAACACATTCATGTTGTTGTCATTGTCCAGTATGTTATCTATCTGCAATGTTTATTTCACACCAAATGACTAATTGAATTTATGCAAACTGCAGAGTGTAATTATGTCTAAGGTTTGTGGAGCCTGATCTGGAACTATCTTTGGCACCTTTGGATCTAGAGGTAATTCCTGTAATGTGTTGTCATTGGATAGTACGCAATGTGCTTCTACACCATACTTAGTTGTCTTCATGAAACAGGCTGGCAAAAAACTTCTGCTTATTACCAACTCGGATTGTCATTATACACACAAAATGATGCAGCATTCATTTAATAGATTCCTTTCTTCCCAATGATATGGGGTGGCAAGGTCTATTTGACATTGTACGTTCTCGTAAATTATTTCTACAATATATTTATTCTTGAAGATTTTTTTTTTAAAATGTAAGTTATCCTCTTGAAATTGGAGGAATGAAATATACTCAATAAACTCTTCATTATCATGCCTAAAATCAATAACCGCATCTTATTGTGAAATAAACCTTGTGTAAATCGATGTGGCTCTTGTTCATGGGTAGGTTATTGTCTCAGACGAGAATTCTTCCAAACATCACACCCCATGTATGAAGTGGCGACAGGCGAGGGTCATGCGTCCATGCTTCAAGGCTCAAATTGGTAATTGGTACTCCCTTTGTCCACATAGTATGACTCATTAGCTTTTTCACGAAGTTTAAGATGATTCTTATTTTCTAATAGAGAACATCACATATTTCTACAAAGTTCTATTTAGAAGTTTAATTATCAAATCAAGAGTGTTATTTTGAATACTACCCCTAACTTTTTTTAATTCAAAAGAAAACGTAAGGACAAATGGGGAAACTATTTATAATTTACTTCTAGTCTTACAAAATGAGAAACACATTTTCAGACTTCCCAAAATGGAAAGTTTGCCTTAAAAATTGGGATAGAGGAAGCATTCTGCATTTCAACTCCTTTAACGTGGTCTAACAGGTTATGTATTTATATTTTGACATTCTCTATCTCAAATACATGTATCACTGATAACCTTTAAGTCTGCTTCTACCTCCTCCTTTACAAAAATAGGAATGGCGGATGAGTCACAGTCACATATTATAGACATGTTTGCTAATAGTCTGCAATTCACTAATCCAAAGTACGAAAGGACTAATAACTTTTTTAAGATGTATTAATATTTATCAAGCTCTGTACTGAGAATTTTTTTTTTATCAAGCTCTTAGTTCCACATATGTTAGGATCAACCAGAAGTAATCATTGATTGTTTTCTATTGTTTTTGTCATGTTAATATATTGCTAAAATGCTGATTGACACTATCTTTTATTCCTTTTAATACCACTTAGGTAACCACGATGTTAGTTTCACTTTTCACATAGCATAATTGGGCTGCTAATTTTACTTGTGATTTCCACTGGATTTATGCTGTGCTATACTTAGATTATATTTTTGGATGATTTAATAGCATAATTGGGCTGCTAATTTTACTTGTGATTTCCACTGGATTTATGCTGTGCTATACTTAGATTATATTTTTAGATGATTTAAATACCTTGTATTGTACTTTTTTTTCCATCTTTTGCAGGCGGTTTGTTCTCAGGGAGAAGTGCTGGTTGAGAATTCTATAAATATGTATGGACATGAGATATTATACCTTGGTGACCATATTTACACTGACGTCAGTCAATCCAAAGTCCATTTGCGATGGCAAACAACATTCATGTGTTGGGAACTGGAAGAAGAGTTTTCTGATTTTGGCTTCAAGTTAGTATAATCAGTTTATTCTTCACTCAATTTTCTGATAATAGAAAGTTCAACTATGACCTCTCTAGAATTTCATTTTTTCTATTTAGTTAGAAAAAATTATATGGTCACTTGTTTTGAGAAAGAAAAAATTATATGTCTGCTTTTTAACTTGAAGCCAAAATGGCGTTTCTGCCTTCAGCAATTCTTTATGTTGAACCATATGTACTATACAGCAAATATGGTGCTTCAACTGGTTTACAGAGTTGAAAATGTCCTTGTGCTTTGTTCAGTGTTAAAACTGTGGTACGGTGCCTTGATTCATAGCAGGAGTCAGAGTCATTGGTGGAGCTTGTAAATTAGAAGGAGGTTGTTGGGGGGGGGTCTCTTTAACCTACTTCAGCTCGCTCTTCAGATAAGCACATGAAAATCTGGCCGAAGTTTTTCCATAAATGCAGCATTCGAATTAATAACTGATGCATTTTGAAATACATTAATGATTCATGAACACACTGGTGCATTAACAGAATGTGTCCATTCTGGTTCAACAAGGTAAGAAATCCATGAAGGTTCTGTTGCTTTAACAAAATCTGTTGTCAAATACTACTTTGTGAACTTCTTTTTTTGGGGGGGGGGGTTGGGAATTGTTGATTCAGTATAGGGTTTTTGACTGTTTGGTGGCTTGTTTATTTCTTCCTTTTCTTGTTTGTATATAGGGATATCAAAGTGACTAACTTGCTTGTTGATTCTGCTGGGGAAGGTCAAGCTTCCTAGCTTTGGTTTTGCAAATCTTGTGAGTTCTTAAACTTCACGTCTAGTCTAATAGATAGTTTTACTGTTCACACTCCATGAAGAGGATAGTGATTTCATTTAACTGATTATTTCAATTTTACATTTTTGTTGTCATATCTTTTGTTGTTAGTGTTGAAAGATTCATGGAGAAGGAATCGGCATAAAAGTACAAGACTACAAGCTTCCAAAACAAAAGGCTCAAGTTATTGTTCTGTAAATTCCTTTCTACTGGTTGAAATATGCAATTGTTAGGCACTCATCAGAGAAAATTTAATTGTGCATGCCTATAGAAAGTTCTTTCTGAACAATTGATTAATTTGTTTCATTTTTTTTACTAAAAAATTATTTCAATTTCTCTTAGAAAACTTTTACGGCTTGAGCATGTAATTTATGTAGTGATGTGTTTACTTTAGACTCTAGCTAATGACATAAGGTGTTACTTGCAAGCCTAATTTGGATATTCCTTTTTGAATCTTGGTAACATTTTATACTCTTATTGGTTATTTCTGGCTCATTATAATATTCTTGGATTTGATATGAGTATCTATCTATCCTTATATTCAGCTAGAGTAACTTGGGATTTCTATGTTCAACTGCTAGCTGGATTTGTAGCTGAACTCTACATGAAGGTAACTCCAAACTGGATGGGTCCAGAGGTATATTTTTATTCTACATTACTCTGATTTCTCATAACATTTCTTATGGATACCTTCTCAAACAGCTTTTCCAGGAGAGCTGAAGAGATAACTGTTGTGGTCAAGAATTTGCGTTTGATATAGCAATTTGGGTTGCACAGTCATTAAAATGTGCATGGGGCAGCCTCTTTGGTGGGCTCGTGAACAAGTAAGCACCTGCAGAAAATTTTCTTTTGTCTTTTTACATTTTGTCCTGCAGAGCAGACCACTTGTGCAGTGTGCACTATTGGTATGGATTAACCCTGAATTAGATGATCTGATTGGTATTGGACCGCAATTTTCCTTACAATAATTATTGGGAAGGAAATTTTATTCTGGGCTGATTTTTGTCACGTTAAAGATGTGATGGTAAAATTTGATCATGAGGGGTATTCTAATGTCCGGTGTGGTGGTAGAAAGGAAGGCAATGATGCTGAATATGTGTGGTTCCTCCATTTATTAAATTACTCATATCCTCTTGTATTTATAATACAGGCTGCAATATTTTTTAAAGTTGGTACAAATGACACTCCAATACCTGAAACGTTGTCATCAGAGGGTGAAGGTTTCGAGATGCGATCAGACAAAAACTTCATTTGTATCAACCTTTGTTTATAGTGAGCATTTTTTTTTTTTGATAAATTAGTGAGCATTTTTTTTTTTGGTGTTGTTTAAGCTAAACAGACTTACTATGACTATAAGTATATAACTAATGGTTTTTATCCTGTTGTATGCAGTTTGTACATATGGGCACAGCATTGAACTGCACAGTCAGAGCAAATATTTTGTTTAGCGTCTGGCAGTAATGATTATCCGAGAAGAGATCTCATTGCAAAATATTAATCTTTCAGGACAAAAAGAGGATGGTTACAACTTACAATTATGATGAGGTTGTTGTCTTGTAAAGTCAGTGTTTTCTGTTTTGGAAAGTCTATTTGGGAAAATTTTGCTTTCTAACTTGGAATATTTAGGTCATCAAATATATATATATCTAATCGCTTGGTTCTATCTAACTGCCATTTTTTTTACCTTCCTTTTCTCTAGAAATTTTTAAGGTTGCATTTCTGTTAATTAAATAACTTTTTTAACTTCTGATTCTAAAATCAAACAACGATCAGGCATTTATGTTCTTGAGATTCCATATGAATAACCACTTGTCATTGCTCCTTTGTTGTTTGTTGTGTAAAACTGTGTTCTCTGCTTTCTTGTAATCACTTGTATACAGAGTAAGAAATAAGAAAAACTTCCTGTCATGATGATTCCAAACCTATTGGGAAATGTCATGCTTGTTGTGTCGTGATGATTCCAAACTTACTGGTGCTTTAACAAAACCCATTTATCCTGGTTCAATAAAACAAGACATCCATGAAGGTTCTGTTGCTTTAGAAAACTCTAGTCAAAAACTTTAACTGCCAAGTCTTCTGTTTCAAATATAGTCAAGGATATGTTTCATGTCTTTTTCTTTTTACATATTTATTGAGTTCATGCGTGTCTAAGATTTGTTGACATATTGATAATTGGTTGAAAGTGTAAGTAACAACAAATTCATATGTATCTAATGGTCTTTACAGTGAACATTTTTGTGTTGTTTAAGCAAAACAGACATGAACATAACTAATGGTCTTTATCCTGTTGTACGCAGTTTTGTACATATGGCCATGGGCACACCATTGAACTTCACAGTCAGAGCAAAGATTTCCTAGCATTTTGAGGAAAAGATTACCCATGGAGAGATCATATTGCAAAAGATTTAATCTTTTGGGACGAAAGAGGATGGTTACAAGTATGATGAGGAAGTTGTCTCGTAAAATCAGTGTTTTCTGTTTTGATAAGTCTATGAGGAAAAATTTTGCTTTCTAGCTTTAAATATTTTGGTCATCAAATATATTTCTGATCACTTAGTTATCACTAACTTCTTTTCCTTTTACCTTCCTTTTCTCTAGATTTTTTTAATGTGACATTTGTACTTCTCACATAGCTCTTTTAGATTTTTTTAATGTGACATTTGTATTTCTCACATTGGTTAAGAAGAATGACATTTAGTGGTGTATGTGTAAGTAAATGGCAGTTGCTGAGTTTCTTTAATTCTCTGGACTGACTTTTTTTTATAGTGAACATTTGTGTGTTTTCAAGCAAAATAGACTTATTATGAAAATGATTAAAAAAATGAATAATGGTCTTTATAAAGCACATAAAAGTTTCTTGCAGTGTGAGGGTGGTTATAAGTATGATGAGGAAGTTGGCTTATAAAATCAGTAACTGAATTTCCTTTTTAACTTTTTAACATATATCAGTTTCTATAATCAAATAACCATCAAGCATTTATATTCTTGATAAACCATATGAATAATGATTAAGCAGTACCAAATATATCATATCCAGCATTTCATTAGCATCTCTCTTTTAACTTGAATTGGTTTGTAGAAAAGCGGCTGCAAGTTCACAGAAACTAGACATGTAAATTTAACTTGTATGTCTAATGGGATGGAGAGCTCATTCTCAAGCTAGTTTTCATACTCAGTGTCTTTAGAGTATAAAAGTGGACTTTGAACCTTAATAGGAACTAGAATGAGGACTCTTCTTAGTCTTGGATTTGGCAACTATACATACTTGAGAAGGTGCATTTCTTTATATGGCTTGCCATGCACATTGCCATCCCAATGCAGTTCGGTTTTACAGAGGCCTTGCCACTTCCCCTCTCCGTAGCAGATGTCAGGATGAGGTTGAAGACGTGTTGCACTGTCTTCATGATTGTGTTCGCTCCAGAACTGTTTGGCACTAGTTGGGCTTTGGTCATGATCACCAATTCTTCCCACAGGATGCTAATCTTTGGTTACTGACATATGGTAAAAATTCTGGAGGGCTGTTTCTCAGCGTCGTTTGGTGGCTGTGGAGATGGCATAATAATGATATCATGGGTGAAGAAGAGCAATGATCTTCAAGCAATGTAATTCACAGGATCTTTAGCTTCAAAAACGATAAGGTTCATTGCCTTGGCCACACCGCTTCTCACAGTTCGATGAGGGAAGTTAAATGGGAAAAACCAACTAGTGGTGGTATCAAGATCAACGTTGATGGGACTTGCATGGGTTCTCCCATACATGTTGGTTTTGAGGGAATTTTATGTGATTCATTTGGTGATTAGGTTGCTGATTTCTCTGGCTTTCTTGGTAACAGAGATATTCTCTTGGTTGAACTTCTTGCCATCAAACAGAGCCTCTTATATGCTTGGGATCTTGGGTTTAGAGAGATCCACTGTGAAACTGATTCTATGGAAGCTATAAGGCTTGCTTCTGCCTTGGCTCCTCCTCCTTACCATACCTACATTTCAGTCATTGGAGATATCCACTCTTTGCTTCGTCACCAGTCCAATGTTAAGCTAAATCATGTTCTTCGTGTGGTGAACTTCTCTGCTGATTTCCTAACTAAGTTTGGAACCAACTCTATGGAAAGTATAACTCTCTGACATGGTTTTGAATTGCAGTTCGTAATTGTAATTGCTGTCATAATATTGTGATTTTTGTGATCTTCGCAACCGTATTACGATCGCAAATGCGGCTGTATTAACTACATTTTTCTACAATTTTTCATAATTGTGGTAAATGCAAATTAAAACCTTGCTATATGGGTTTCTCCTCCAACTGGTATGAGCTCTCTCATTATGGCTGATAGTCTTGGCGTCTCCCTCTATTGTGCTTAATTTGGTTCCTTTCCCCAATGCGTTAAAAAAAACTGATAAATGATAAAATAATGCCCCAAGCAATTTCATTACAAGTTATCAATTGTAGAAATGAGTTTCATACTTTGATTTAGTAGCAAAATAAAAGTAAGTGGTAAGCCAAGAATAAGAAAATTGAGCTTCTCAATATTATAGAAGGGACACATTAACAAGCAACAACCAGTTATTCAAAATTCGGAGAGATCGAGACTAGAATAAGATTAATAATAAAAGTAATAATCTATGAAATTTCATGAACCGAACAAGTTAACAAGTCATAATGCTGAAATAGTCAAACGAATAAATATGAAAAATCTCTTTCTTATTCATTTTTTTACTTTTCTTTTGGAGTCCATTAGATGGATAAAATTATAGGTCAACTCATTGGGGAATCCGTACTAATGGCCAATAGCCAGTCACAACCCAATCCAATTCACACAATTTTTTATTTGGTTAATTGGCATGATGTGCACCTCTTTTTATTGAAGTATTTTTTTTAATTTCTCAAAGGTTAAACTAAACAATTAGTCTCTATAATTTCACCCAATTTAAATTTTGATTCTTGTAATTTATTTTTTAGAATATTGATTTCTACACTTTCACTTATTTAAATTTTTGATATCTACTATTATAGTATTAGTCTTTATATTTTCACTTTCTTAAGTTTTAGTTTCTATAGTTTGCACTTGCTAAGATATTGGTCTTTATTTTTTATTAAGAATTGGTTCTTAAAGTTTCAAATTATTAAGGTATTGGTCCTTAAGAGATTAAAATCAAAATTAATGAAATTATAAGGACCAAAATTTTAAAAAATAAATTACAAAGACCAAAATTCAAATTAAGTGAAATTATAAAGATAAGTTGTTTAATTTAACCTTCCCAAATTATCAGTTTTTTTTTAATATGTGAATATGATATGAATTGGTTCGTTTTTAGTTAGAAAATAAAATTCTTAAGTCAAAGTATGAGAAATTCCATGTCAAATAGTCCTTCATAATTCGTAAACTAAAATAACATTAAAATCTCAATTGAAGAATTAACACCAGAAAATACGCTATGTCATAGACATCGATCGTTGAACTATCATAAATCTAATAGTTTAGCAAAGTGAGGTATATGTGTGTTTTTCTTCCTTTGTTTTTTTTTACAAAGGTGACAATCGTATTCAAACGCCTGACTTCATGCAAATTACTCATATATGTTTTCTATGAATTGAATGTGATAGTATATTTATTCAATAAAAGCATTTTTTTTTCTGTTTATCAATATGCTTTTTTATACTTGTAGCCCCCTTCACAGCTTCGTCTACATAGAGAAAAATATTTTTCAATTTTTCATTTCATCTTGTAATTTGTAAAATTAGTGTTAAAAAATTATTGAGAAGTTACTTATATTTCAAAATAGTTGCGAAGTTGATCAACATATTGACATTAGTTCTTAATTTTAAGACTAAAACAGGACATGCAAATGCAAGAAGTTATAACAAACATATTTCAATGACATTATGTTGTAGTTTTATTAAATGTACTTAGTTAACTATGGTAAAAAATAAATAAATAAAAGAACAAATAAGTAATAGTAACTTTCAAAATATCGCTTAAGATACTTACAAAATAAAGTCATAAAAAAGTATCAGTAATTTCTAATGAAATGAAATACTACTCACAAAATCAAGTTTTTTTTTTTAAAAGGATAAGGCATAACTTTGTCCACCCTTGAGTCAACGGTTGCTTGTTTATCATATCAACAAAAATAGATAGGAATATCTAGGGATGTAAATTGATTCAGATAATCTGACCAATGTGACTAATTCGAACCGAACTAATTAAGTTGATTTAATTTGGTTTGGGTATTTATATTGACTTGGGTAAAATCCGAACCAATGAGAGCTTAATTGGTTCGGTTCTTTGGATTTGGTTCTCGAATTGAGAATTTCAAATTCAAAGAACCACCTGAACCAACCACTATTGCACATATAGAGACATTAGACATATGCATTTTCATCTTGTTTACCTTTTATGTTTGAATATTTAGAATTGTCAGGATTATCTTCAAATCTTGAAATTGAACTTTAATAAGTTTTTAACAAGTTTTTAAGGTAACATTTATAAGTACATTAATTATGATTGATTGTTAAAATATACTATACACAAATTCTAACATTTTGTTTGTCTTTATTGCAGGATGTAGATGAAGTTGAAAGATAAATTCGATTTGATGAATCATGTTTAATGAATCATTTTTTTTTATGTTTGGATTGAATTTTGACTGAGTTTGGATTAACTTTGAGTGATGCACATTATTATGTTTGTATTGACTATATATTGATATTGGATAAAAGTCATGTATATCATATGACTAGTGATTTTGCTTTGGTTATCCTCTTAGTTATTTTCTATCGTCTATTTATGAGACCACAAAAATTATATGTCATATTTGATCTTTACCAAGATTATGCTTCTGACTGCTGTCTAATTATTGTCTGAACTTTTTTATTATGTATTCTATTTTTTCATCACCTACTAGGAAGTTTTCTTTTCTCACTATTTTAGCATTTTAGACTTGATATAAACATGAAATCTCAAAGATCAATGATCGTGTGACTCAACTTGAAATTGAATATTCATTGCCTGATGGAAGGGCAAAGATTAGTCTATGTTACCAAGTGGCTTCAATACTCAAGAGGGGGGTGAATTGAGTTTATAAAACAAGTTCGTAATTCTTTCGCAAAACACTTGACTATTGATTTTCGTTAAAGCTATTGACTAATTGAAATGAATGAATTGATAAGAACAAAGTATGTTGCTTAATAACCAACCAAGAGAGAAGTAATCAATCAAGAAAATAAGCAATGCACAAATATAAGAGAAGGGTTTAGAGAATCAAACACAGTGATTTATCCTGGTTCGGCCACCAATCCACTTGTGACCTACGTCTAGTCCTCAAGCAACCACTTAAGATTTCCACTATTTCTCCAAGCTTCAATAGGTGCTTGAATACCTTTACACACTTGAGCCCTCAACTCCTTGGGATGCCTCACCCTTGAGCTTGAGTCTCTTCAAACAAAGGGATGCCTCACCCTTTACAAATTGGAGGGATACCTCACCCTCTCTCTTATACAGAAATTAAGATTGATATAGAGAAACTCTCACTAGAGTAAATGATACAAATTGAAGCTCTAATAATGCTCACAAAGATATCTCAAAGATTGGACAAAAACAGAGCAAAGAATGATTTCAGAGTTTGATTCTCGTATGATGTGTTGCTATGATGTTTTTATATTCAAGAACAACCCTTAATGAAGCCCCAGCAATTGTATTTAAAGCCCATTCATTAAAAGAGCCGTTGGGGGTGGTTAAAGCCAAGCATTTAATGCATTCAATATAGCCGTTGGGCATGTCAGAACCTTGGTAATCGATTACAAGGTTTTGGTAATCGATTACATGGAAAATAGAACGTGTTCTTGGCTTTCTGGGCTTGTGGTAATCGATTACATGGCTTGTGTAATCGATTACACGCCCTCTGACTTCATGGTAATCGATTACAATATTGATGTAATCGATTACATGGCCCTTTTGGTCGTGTTCTTGGCTTTCTGGGAACATGGTAATCGATTACATGACTTTGTGTAATCGATTACACGTTCTCTGACTTTCTGGTAATCGATTACAAGGCTTCTGTTTAGCTTGTAATCGATTACTAAACCTTGGTAATCGATTACACTATACTTTAAACTCATTTTTCAAGCCTTAAAACGGATTTATATCATTCCAAACTTTAGAAAACATGGATTAAACAATATAGAACATTGTTTGGCATGATCCAAGGTAAAAGAAGTTCTCTTTTAGGAATTGATCTTTGAAAACCATATTGATTCAAATCATTTTTTGAAAAACCATTTGAGATATCTTGGGAGCATTTAACATTAATGTACTAATGCCTACATCTAAACCTCTTGATTTCTTCCTTTGATCTTGGTTTTCTCTTTTGCTCTTTGATCTTCATCTTTGTCTTTGTTATCATCAAAAACCAATTGACATGCTTCAAGACACATGCATTCACATTCTCCCCCTTTTTGATGATGACAATCTGAACATTGAAAGGAAGAGAAACAATTACATATATATATATATATATGTATATCAGAGATTTAAGCGCAACTCTCCCCCGTAATGTATGCACAATATAGGGTTAGTGAAATATTCATGTAAGAGCGTTAAATCAAACTCCCCCGTACTAATGCAAGTCACTAATCTCTCCCCCGTTGGCATTATCAAAAACACATTATCATTAAGCGGAAATTTTGACAGCATTTCCTCTGTTTTTCATGATTTCCCAAAAACAACAATTAACAGAGAACAATGTGACTCAGACAAGCAGATCATAAATAGATCATAATCAATCATTCATATGCATATAAACAATAATATATTAAGATGATTCAGAAAGGCAATAAACATCAAAAGAACCAACTGATTTTTATATATAAATGTATTTCCAAATTCCATATACAATCAAATATCAGAAAACAAAGAAACTATCATGGCAGAGGTCCATGATCACTATCAGTGGCCTCGCTATCGCTCTCTACATCAGCAGCAACATCTCCAAGGTCCACGTCATCGTCTCCAGTATCAAGGTCGTCTTCAGAACCAAGGAGCTCCTCATTCTCAGCAGGAACTCCAGCTGGAGTGGCAGAGGGATCAGCAAACGATAGTGGAGCAGTAGGAGGAGCAGAGGAGGTGGATGGTGTAGCGTGTCTGGGGCCCTCCAGATGCGAACGAATGACAGCAAGCTCCTGATCGGAGTAGTCCATCCTAAGCTCGAGGTGATCCACCTTCTGCTCAATGCGGTCCATCCGGGCATCCACCGTGGTAGCCAAACTCCGCATCTCTTGCAGTAGAAGCTCCAATGTGGCTGAAGCTGGTGGAGCTGGTGCAGGCTGCACGTCCTCATCCTCATCATCACTCTCAGGACCATGAGGAATGTGCCCATAGCTACCATGTGCCAAATAGTACCAGCGTCCATCAACCTTGCTCAACTGAAGCTTCTTCAAGGTGTGCAGGCCAATGGATTGGGGTCCCTTGGAGCTGGTATCCTTGGATTCTTCAGCCAAGGAGATGCGACAGTGCTCCAGGATAGCAGTCACCAACATGGCATAGGGCGGGCGAGTTTTCTTCTTCTTCACATCCAAAGATGTGCTTGAATGATGTAATTGGCCCAATTGATTGGCCTACCAGTGGTCATGGCCCACAAGACCACAACATCATCCCGCAAAACCTGAGAATAATTTTCCCGCCTCTGGGAATCAAGCCTCTAACCACCAAATAATGGAGTACCCTGTTCTCCATTGTTAGGCCAATCGCCATAACTCTTTTCTTTGTTCTGGGAAGCACGTAGCCGGAGCGAATCAGGGACATCAGAGCACTATTATACTCAAACTCAGCACCCCAAACATTTTCGTTTCCATAGAAGCTGGTCCCAGCATAGGTTAGCTTGGTCAACCTACACCATTCTTCCTGAGTGATCTTAATCTGAGTTTTCTTCACTTCAGAGATCAAACAGTGATCTTCATACCTCAAGTTGGCATAGAACACACGAACCAGGTTGGGATAAATGGCTTTCTGAATGCTGAAGAACCCAAGCAAGCCCAGCCTCTCAATCAGTTGGAAACACTCTAGGGGTTCACTGGTGCAGAAGGATTGTGTGAGATACCTCGGGGAGATGAGCTTCCTCAGCTGGAAGTTCTTCCTGAAGAGTTCAACCTTCTTGGTGGTGGAGAAGTGCCTCGTGAGGTTCAAGCCAGAAATGTTCCATGGAGGAGCACTGGAGGATTCACCAACAGTGGTCCCTGTCCTTGCACGTTTGGCACGTTGGGATGGGTCAGCCATGGATGAGTGTTTGGGGGTGTGTAGTTCGTGGGGGATGAAGAGGAGAAGAACGAAGGTGGTGGGTGAGAGAAAGGAGTGGATTGTGATGGGATTTGATGATGGGGATGTGTGAGGAGAGGGATTTCGAGTGAGAGGAAGGTGATTTTGGAGGATTTGGTGGAGGTTTGAGTGAAAAGGAGAGAGTTGAGAGAGGAGAACTTCGTGAGAGCAGAGGAGAGGAAAAGGTGGAAAGTTTAGAATGAGTGACCTTTCGCGCGTCAGAAGCCTTTTAAACACCACTATAATCGATTACAATATTAGTGTAATCGATTACCAACTTTCTGTGTGCCCCTGTAATCGATTACAATTTAAATGTAATAGATTACCACCTTTCTGGAAACCTTGTAATCGATTACAGTATATGTGTAATCGATTACCTGAGTTTTGGATTCAATGTAATCGATTACCAGTTTGGTGTAATCGATTACTTGCTTGACAGAACCTTTGTAATCGATTACAATGGTCTTGTAATCGATTACCATCTTACAAAAACACAGATTTTGTATTTCAAACAGTTAGGGATCAATTTTAAACCATTCAAGTTGATTGCAAAGCATCTTAAATCAATTTCAAACATCATTTAGGCATGTAATTCACACAGATTTTGATCCAAAACACTTAATCATACAAGATTGCTACTTTTACCAAGAATTACCCCATTTGGATGGATTTGTGATGTTTTTGAGTTTCTTAGAGATTTTTGACATGAAGGAGCACCTGCAAAACAACTTTGGGGAAATCTCCGACGCTCAAGTCAGTATGGGATTAAAAATCAATATTTATGCAACAAAGAACCATGATTATGCAAAAAAGGGCTTGATCATGCAGAGAAAGTTTCTTTATGCAGCAAAATGGTGGATTATGCAGTAATTTAGCTTATACATGATTGATCTAATATGCCAAGTTCATTTATTATATAATAGAAGGCTTCTTTTGCTAAAGGTTTAGTGAAAATGTCTGCTAGTTGCTTAGTGGTTTCCACAAATTCAAGCATGCAATCACCCTTTTGAACATGATCTCTTATGAAATAATGCCTTATTTCAATGTGCTTTGTTCTTGAGTGTAAAACAGGATTCTTAGATAGATTGATTGCACTAGTGTTATCACATCTTATGGGGATGTGATCCAGCTCAAGACCATAGTCTAGAAGTTGTTGCTTCATCCAAAGGATTTGAGCACAACAACTTCCAGCTGCAACATATTCACTTTTCATTGTTGACAATGCCACACTATTTTGCTTCTTGCTATGTCAAGAAACTAATGAGCTTCCAAGCAAGTGGCATGTCCCACTAGTACTCTTCCTATCCATTTTGCACCCAAAAAATCAGAATCGAATAACTAACCAAACAACATGAAGCACCCTTAGGGTACCACAATCCCATTTGTGAAGTGCCTATTAGATATTTCATAATTCGTTTCTGACACTTAGATGTGATTCTTTAGGATTTGCTTGAAATCTAGCACACATGCATACACTAAACATGATATCCGGTCTACTTGCGGTAAGATAAAGGAGTGAGCCAATTATACCTCTATATTTAGTGATTTCTACCGATTTACCTCCTTCATCCTTGTCCAAGTAACAGGAAGTTCCCATTGGTGTAGCCATTTGCTTTGCTCCTTCCATTCCAAACTTCTTGAGCAACTCCTTGCAATATTTTGATTGACTTATGAAAGTCCCATTTCTTGTTTGCTTGATTTGAAGTCCAAGGAAGAAGTTGAGCTCACCCATCATGGACATCTCAAACTCACTTTGCATGATATTAGCAAATTCTTTACAAAGAGAGTCATTAGTAGCACCAAATATAATATCATCAACATATATTTGAACAAGTAAAATGTCATGCTTTTTATGTTTGATGAAAAGAGTTGTGTCAACCTTTCCCCTAGAGAAACCATTTTCCAAAAGAAACTTGCTCAACCTTTCATACCAAGCTCTAGGAGCTTGTTTTAAGCCATACAAGGCCTTTTTAAGTTTAAAGACATGGTTGGGCAACTCAAAACTTTCAAAACCGGGAGGTTGATCAACATATACTTCTTCTTGTATGAAACCATTTAAAAATGCACTTTTGACATCCATTTGAAAGAGTTTGAAATCCATGATGCAAGCATATGCAAGTAACATTCTAATGGCTTCTAGTCTAGCTACGGAAGCATACGTTTCTTCATAATCTATACCTTCTTCTTGATTATAACCCTTAGCTACAAGCCTAGCCTTGTTTCTTATTATTAAGCCCGTTTCATCAAGTTTGTTCCTAAAAATCCATTTGGTGCCAATTATGGGATGATCATTGGGCCTTGGGACTAATTCCCAAACTTGATTCCTCTCAAATTGGTTTAGTTCATCTTGCATGGCCAAGATCCAATGTTCATCATTAATGGCCTCATTTATGTTTTTAGGTTCAACTTGAGAAACAAAGGCCATATGATTACATGCATCTCTAAGAGAGTTACGAGTGATTACCCCTTTTGATACATCACCTATCACTTTGTCAAGAGGATGATATCTTGATGTTTTCCATTCCTTGGGAAGATCCATGATTTGAGAGTCCTCTTGTCTTGGGGAATCATATGGGCTTTCTTCTTGCTTCTTGACTTCTTCTTCTTGATTTCCAAGGTGAGTTCTTGCAAGGATTTCTGCAACATCATCAACAAGCTCCTTTCTTGGCTCGTTTGGGTTAGTCTCATCAAATGCAACATGTATGGACTCTTCTATGGTCATAGATCGTTTGTTATAAACCCTAAAGGCCTTATTATGTATAGAATAACCAAGAAAGATTCCCTCATCAGATTTTGCATCAAACTTCCCCAAGTTATCCTTTCCATTATTTAGAACAAAACATTTACATCCAAAAATATGAAAATGTGAGACATTTGGTTTCCTTCCTTTGTATAATTCATAGGGGATTTTCTTTAAAATTGGCCTTATTAGAGCCCTATTCATAACATAATAAGCGTGTTAACCACATCCGCCCAAAAATACTTAGGAAGGTTGGCCTCATTGAACATAGTTCTTGCCATTTCTTCTAAAGATCGATTTTTTCTTTTTACAACACCATTTTGTTGTGGTGTTCTAGGGGCTGAAAAATTATGCTCAATGCCATGTTCATCACAAAACGTTTCAAATTCATGGTTTTCAAATTCACCACCATGATCACTTCTTATGGATGCAATACAAAAACCTTTTTCGTTTTGGATAACTTTAGCAAGCTTTTTGAATGATTGAAAAGCATCATTTTTGTGAGATAAAAACAATGTCCATGTAAACCTAGAAAAATCGTCCACAATCACTAAGGCATAGTAATTCCCACCAAAGTTCATAGTTCTAGAGGGACCAAAAAGATCCATGTGCAAAAGTTGTAGAGGTCTAGAAGTTGAAACCACATTTTTAGCTTTAAAAGAGACCTTTACTTGTTTTCCCTTTTGACATGCATCACAAAGTTTGTCTTTTTCAAATTTGAGCTTTGGAAGACCAATTACTAGTTCTTTAGAAACTAATTTGTTTAAGTGATCCATGTGAATGTGAGCAATTATTCTATGCCATAACCATGAATCATTTTCTCTAGTCATAAAGCAATTAGCATCATTTGAAGAAATGTCATCAAGGCTAATCATATATATGTTATTGGCCCTATGACCAACAAACCTAACATGTTTATCATCCTTACTCTCAATTATGCAACAATTTGAATCAAATATTACTCTATTCCCCTTATCACACAATTGACTAATGCTAAGCAAGTTATGTTTGAGTCCTTCAACAAGTAAAACATTATCAATGGATGAGGAAGGAATCTTACCAACTTTACCGACTCCAAGGATCTTTCCTTTGTTGTTGTCACCATAGGTCACATGTCCATTCTTCTTGGGAACAAGAAAGAAGAACTTGGAGCCATCACCGGTCATGTGCTTGGTGCATCCACTATCAAGATACCAATTTGAACTTTTGGTTTTCAAGCACACCTACAACACACATTTAAGTTTTAACATTTGGTACCCAAATCTTCTTGGGTCCTTGTGAGTTAGTGTTAGGCAAGGTGCCCTTAGGAACCCAAATCATTTTAGTTCCTACTTTGGTGTTTCTTTTCTTTCTAGCATTACATATAGATGCACTATGTCCTTTCTTTCCACAATGAAAGCATTTGATAAAGGGGGTACTTGAAGTTTTAGATGGAACAAAGAAATTATTGTATGATTTTTTATGGTCATTTGGATTATATCCCAAACCGACTTTTTGAAATACACATCTTTGTTTCCCTAGTAACATATTCAAATTATCTCTTCCCATGGTGAATTTTGCAAGAGTGTTTTTCAAGTCCTCAATTTCAATTTCATATTCTTTACATGAAGAACAAGATGAGGGTGTAGATGCATTTTCATGTGAAGAACAAATCATGCATGATGAGTTAGCATCAATAAGTCCTAGAGTCTCATTTTCAACTTTGAGTTCTTCAATCTCCTTAGTTAAAATAGAAATTTTGTTGGTCATTAAGGAGATTGTTTTGTTGGAAGTTAAAACCATTTTAGTGAGCCTCATGGATTCATCATGCAATTCTTGAAATGCATCTTGCAATTCACTATAAGAAGGAGATAGTTCAAGATTAGATGAGGTTACCTCGGTTTCGCTTTCCTCTTCTTCTTCTCCATTTGCCATAAGACAAAGGTGGGCTTCCTCATCTTCCGAGTCATCGGTGGAGTCCATATCGTTGTCCTCCCAAGCGATGTATGCTCTTCTTCCTTTCCTTTCCTTGAAGGGCTTCTTTTCAAACTTCTCCATCTTCTTTTGATAAACCGGACATTCCATCTTCATGTGTCCGGGTTTTCCACATTCATAGCAAGTTGGAGTAGAAGAGGTTCCTTCTCCTTTTTGAAATGACTTTTTAGGAGGGAAATGTGGTCTTCTTTGAGTTCCTTTCTTCTTAAGAAATCTTCCGAATCTCTTAACAAGGAGGCTGAAATTTTCTTCATTTATCTCAAGATCATCAATACCATCTTCATCATCTTCATCCTCATTATAAATTGTTGAGGAGGTGGCCTTGAGAGCAATTCTCTTTTTCTTCTTATCTTGCTCCTCATTTTGACTTAATCGGTTTAGTTCCAACTCATGCTCTTGAAGCTTTCCAAAGAGAGTGGCCAAAGTCATTGCAGCAAGATTTCTTGATTTCGATATTGCCGTCACCTTGGGTTGCCAATTTCTGCTCAAACATCTCAAAACTTTGTTAATAAGATCTTCATTGACAAAAGTTTTTCCCAATGAAGCAAGATGATTAATTATATGAGTAAAACGTTTTTGCATTTCTTGAATGCTTTCCCCTTGGTTCATTCTAAATAATTCATATTCGTGAGTGAGTGTGTTAATTCTAGATCTTTTTACCTCACTTGTACCTTCATGAGTTACTTGCAATGTATCCCACATTTCTTGAGCGGTTTTACAATTTGACACCCTAAAGAACTCATCATATCCTAAAGAGGTAGTAATGATATTCTTGGCTTTCAAGTTGTATTGAACCTTTTTCTTGTCATCATCGGTCCATTCATTTCTTGGTGTATTTGTTCTAACACCATCAACTAGGCGGTGGGGATAAAAGGACCATTTTCAACAGCATCCCACACATCAATATCAATAGCTTCAATAAAAATCTTTATCCTTTCTTTCCAATATGCATAACCATCCCCATTGAAAAAGGGAGGCCTATTTATAGAAGAACTTTCATTAGAAAAACCATTTGAAGCCATCTTTACTCTTGAAGCGGCTAAGCTCTTTATACAAGAGTCTAGCTCTGATACCACTTGTTACCAAGTGGCTTCAATACTCAAGAGGGGGGGTGAATTGAGTTTATAAAACAAGTTCATAATTCTTTCGCAAAACACTTGACTATTGATTTTCGTTGAAGCTATTGACTAATTGAAATGAATGAATTGATAAGAACAAAGTATGTTGCTTAATAACCAACTAAGAGAGAAGTAATCAATCAAGAAAATAAGCAATGCACAAATATAAGAGAAGGGTTTAGAGAATCAAACACAGTGATTAATCCTGATTCGGCCACCAATTCACTTGTGACCTACGTCCAGTCCTCAAGCAACCACTTGAGATTTCCACTATTTCTCCAAGCTTCAATAGGTGCTTGAATACCTTTACACACTTGAGCCCTCAACTCCTTGGGATGCCTCACCCTTGAACTTGAGTCTTTTCAAACAAAGGGATGCCTCACCCTTTACAAATTGGAGGGATACCTCACCCTCTCTCTCTTATACAGAAATTAAGATTGATATAGAGAAACTCTCACTAGAGTAAATGATACAAATTGAAGCTCTAATAATGCTCACAAAGATATCTCAAAGATTGGACAAAAACAGAGCAAAGAATGATTTCAGAGTTTGATTCTCGTATGATGTGTTGCTATGATGTTTTTATGTTCAAGAACAACCCTTAATGAAGCCCCAGCAATTGTATTTAAAGCCCATTCATTAAAAGAGCCGTTGGGGGTGGTTAAAGCCAAGCATTTAATGCATTCAATATAGCCGTTGGGCATGTCAGAACCTTGGTAATCGATTACAAGATTTTGGTAATCGATTACATGGAAAATAGAACGTGTTCTTGGCTTTCTGGCTTGTGGTAATCGATTACATGGCTTGTGTAATCGATTACACGCCCTCTGACTTCATGGTAATCGATTACAATATTGATGTAATCGATTACATGACCCTTTTGGTCGTGTTCTTGGCTTTCTGGGAACATGGTAATCGATTACATGACTTTGTGTAATCGATTACACGTTCTCTGACTTTCTTCGTGTCGATTACGGGGATGGTGTAATCGATTACAAAGGCTTGTTTAGCTTGTAATCGATTACTAAACCTTGGTAATCGATTACACTATACTTTAAACTCATTTTTCAAGCCTTAAAACGGATTTATATCATTCCAAACTTTAGAAAACATGGATTAAACAATATAGAACATTGTTTGGCATGATCCAAGGTAAAAGAAGTTCTCTTTTAGGAAACCATATTGATTCAAATCATTTTTTGAAAAACCATTTGAGATATCTTGGGAGCATTTAACATTAATGTACTAATGCCTACATCTAAACCTCTTGATTTCTTCCTTTGATCTTGGTTTTCTCTTTTGCTCTTTGATCTTCATCTTTGTCTTTGTTATCATCAAAAACCAATTGACATGCTTCAAGACACATGCATTCACAGTCTATGTTCTAATATTATTTAAAATTTTAGATACATTATGTACACTTTATTGTATTATATGTATAGTTGTTTAACTAATTTTTGTGTTAAAAGAAATAATGATCAATCTGATCACTCGAACCAAATCAAACCATAGATGTTTGGTTCGATTCGGTTCGAATTTGATTATCAAAAAATAAGAAAACTGAACCAAACTGAACCAATTGATTTTAATTTGTTCGGATTTATTTTTTCTCAAAACTTGAACCAAATCACCCACTTACACCCCTAAAAATATCATATCAACACTATCTTAATTTATACACGTATTGATTATGTAAGTAGCATCGCTCTACAAAAATAGCTTTTGAAAAAAAATTTACGAGTAAAAACCACAAGCAGAGAACAATCTTATAAAAATCTCAACTCAGAAACATAAAGGCTAGATAACTAGGAATATCTCCAACTAAAAAGGGTTGAACTATACTTATTGCCGCCATATGTTTTTTAGTTGTAAATGTAAGAGAGTGTTCTTGTACTACTGTTTCTGTATCTCAGAGTCCAGACTACTCATGTTAATTAGGATGCAGACAAAGTCTGAATCAAGAGTACAACCCTCTATGAGGTCTCTTGAGACACAAAAGCTGCATCCCAAACATGAGTCATCACTGTCATGATTGAAAAGTTTATTAGGTCAATATGAAATTGAAAACTTCAAAAGATAAGGTGGGGGGAGGGGAATCAAAGGGAGAGACGAAAGAAAATGTTAAAAAATAAAAATTGGTTTTGTTGAAATGTTAAAAAATAAAAATTAGTTCTGTTGTTTTCTCCTCTGAAGATCTAAGCACAACTAGCCATAACAATCCCCCTTAAGGCTACCTTTACTTTCAATAGTGCTTAAGGAACTTTTAAACTTGCTATTACTTAAAGGGAATCTCAACGACTCCTCATATTTACTTTGCTAGCATATATATATATATATATATATATATATATATATATATATATATATATATATATATATATATATATATATATAATAGAAAAGTGCTGGAGAGTAAGGATTTTCATCTAATTTTTTTTGTTAGAATAATGTGACATACTTGTTGACTTTTATATGAGTGAATAGTCTTTATTACTTTATTTCATTATTCTTTTATTTTTTTTGCCATTTTTTCCTCCTTATGTAACAATACTCTATATAATATTGTAAACTAGCTTACACCAAGAGCATGCATTCGTAAATGAACAGATCACTCAAATAATCACACCTATCATGAAGACAAAATTAAGCAATAAGAAGTACTACATCATAAAATCCCTGGTAATTTTATTGATTTTGCTCAGATTATAACAAACTCATGAACAACAGACTCACATAACTTTTTGTTTGTCTACTTGTTCAAATCCAACATAATTAAGCTGATAAAATCACCCACCTCATAACTTTATTGTATTTGTCCCCATTATCAATTCCTAACAAACTTCATTGTGTCCTCTTCTCATATAGCACAAAACATTGATCTTGTAAAATTATGATCTAGTTAACTAGTTATAAGACAGAAATATCACAAATCTAAGTAACGATATGAGGGAAGCCATAAAGTAGGCCATAAGATAAAGCCATGAGAAGGATTGCTGCCTCTTTCTCATCCTGAGGGAAAACTTGTTGGACAGCCAAGTTCTTACTCAAACTTATTGCCAAATCCTCAAAACCAAACTTCTTTCTACCTCGACATGGTTTGGCACCAAGTTTGTGCTTCTTTTTCAACTGTGTTGCACACTCAATTTTTGACTTCTTCTTCTCTTTTCTGTGCAACTTGTTTCCCTTCACATGAGATGGCTCAGCCGCCACGAGAATTGTGCCATTTGTTGCAACAGCGGCCATGGCTCGTCTCGCCTTCCTTTGTTGAATCCCACAAGTGTTGCCAAGTGACTGTTATACACCAAAATGATTGTTCAACATCGTTTAGTTAGTTTAACTAAAATAATTCAATTATTCAAAATTCTACTTGCATTCTTAGTGTCAATTTCATTGAGTTTCTAAGCCTCAAAACTAAAGAGTCTAATTGATTTGTTGTAGTCTGTAAACCGGTGTTAATATAGTCTAGAGCTTAGTTATGAGGACAAAAAATAAAAAAACGTAGAGCTAATTATTTATCATGAAAAATAAAAATTGTTAGAGAATGAATACATAGAGGAAAGTAAACTTAAAAAAGGGGAAAAAAAGATGTACCTTGGGGCCTCTTGGTCCACTCCTCCATAGAGGGGTCTTGGTAGTGTAGCAATCAGCACAAACCCTAACAGTGATATTGTTGTGGTTTGAAGAATTGTTGCTGCTATTATCAATTCCTAGAGGTGATAATGGCTGCTTTGGCTCTTCAAACTTGTGCTTAGAGTTGCCTACTATATCAGAACCTGTTTGATCTGATACCATCATCCTCCGCAACATTCTCATCTTTGAAGACATCCACTTCACTGAACCATCCTCATCAGCTTGAAGATTTTCATTCCCATCTTCTTTCTTCCAAACTGTCAGCTTGAGGTCACTGCTGTTTTCAACCTTTTCTACTGCAGGATGATCCCATGATCCTCTAGAAGGAATAATCTTCTCGGCCTAAACATCACATGATCAAATGGATCAAAACAAATATATATAATATCACAATTAAATAATAATTAAGATTTTTATTATACTATGTCTATATGTAATACTAATTATGTTATATGCGTCACCTCTTCATCACTTTGTAAGTGCTTTGGTTCCACCAAGTAGTAACATCCTGATTGATCTTGATCCGGGTTGAAGAGTATAGAATATGATGGATCAGGATCCTCTCAATTTTTTCCTCTCTAAGTGGTCAATTGTTGGAGAGAGAAAGACACAAAAAAAGTTGAGTGTGGGACTTAATTGAAACTTTGTGAAATTTTTTTTATAACCTTGTATCTTTCTCTTTCCTACAATTGACCACTTGAGAGGGAATAAAAATTGAGAGGATCCTGATCCAGAATATGATAGAGAAGAAGATGAAGAAGAGGCTCGATGGTTTGTACTGAAGAGCTAGTGGCTTTGATCTTCATTAAGATCTAAAGGCATAAGAGAAGATACTGAATAACGATAAGTTGGTATCATGGACGCATACACATAACACACGCACACAAACCAAGCCGAGAGAGAGAGAATGGTGTGGAATGGATCAATGCCAACGGCCTACCTTTTGTCCAATAATAAAGGTCGAAAAAGGTTGGGAGCGAGACAAGAAGATAGAGAAGCAATACAAGGCAAGAAGGTTCTATGAGTTACTGATACAATTTTGTCATTCACACCTATTTTACATCACTTAACACATGGTCAGGACGGACCCAAATTCAAATGAGTGAGACTCATGCCCACTTGTAAATTTTTTTTTATATATATATATATATTATTTTGTATATATATATAAAAAAATTTATTATAATACTTAAAATAATATTAATAATATTATTTTTATTCCTAATATTTAAAATTTATAAATCCGTAACTGCACATGCTATTTGCTGATCACCACATAATATATACATCGATAGTTATATAGTAATAATCAATTACCATCCTTAATTCTAATAACCAATTATTTATTGATGTAAAAGTAGTATACAAGATTTAGTGTACAAATATATTTTTTTTTACTTGTATACAAGTTACGGTAAAACTCATTTAAAAATAATAATTTTTGAACACTTTATTATATAATATCTTATATAAATATCATATATCGATATAAATATAAATAAATATTAAATAAAATAAAATAAATGTATCTTATATTAATTAAGAAGAATATCAATTAAGCGTTGTCTTAACATAACTCTTCATTTAAAGGAGAGAGATTACAGCTCGACACATGGCAAAAGTCATCACTATAAGACATTCACGTGACTTCAAGACACCTAAAGCAGACAAATTAAAAAGACAGACTGATTCATCAGGAGTGTGTGGAATGGTACTACGCTGACCCAATACGTATGACAAAAACCTTATATGCAGAATTTTTTTTACCACTGCGCAGTGCGCACAGCACGCAGCATTCTGCATATCTACTAATCCTAGCTAGTTGAAACTGTATAGACAACGATGGAAGAGACAGAATTTGATGGTAGCCACACATGACAAAGATAATGTACTCACACAACACAAACCAATAATTTGGTCACAGGAATAATCTTGTGGGTCAAATTCTTTTCCACCATTGAATGACGTGCAGTAACTAGTGAATAATAACATATATTATGTGGTGAATGAAGATATTAATTAATTTTTAAAATTGATTAATATCTTAATTTATCACATGATATATGTTGTTATTCACTAGTTGCACATCAATAACTGATGTAAAAATAGTGAATAAAAAATGGTATATAACTAACATTTTCCAAAATTTTTGAAAGAAAGTTGAACATAGAATCTGTTCTTTAAGAAAAGAAAATATGGGGCCAATTATATATAAACAATGCAAGTCCAATTGAAAGTCTGGTTAATATCATTATTATTAATTTTCTGTGGCTATGATAAACTTTATTTTACATCACTTTTTTTGTGTGTAATATTTGACATAACTTAATTGCTGATATAACAACCATATTATTTGCACATTATTTATGTTTATCATTTTTACATAATTTCTTTTTTAGGCAGTAAAATAAAATAAACGCACATCTCAATGCATATTCCCTCTCTTTCTTCGTCGTTAAAAACCATAGCAGATTCAGTAGGCAAGACTGATACAACATTAACTGGGAAATCATTGAAAATAGCTTTGAAATTGTCAAATCCAATCTCGAAATTGTCAGTAATTAACCATGTCCTCCTCCATTGGGGAAACTTGTCTCTTTTCTTTTTCTTTTGGGATTGTTTGGGTTCCTTTCACCACTTCTACATAGGTCATATGTTTGCCTGCAAAGGTAGTCCTTGTTGTCGAAACCTTTGTGCTCTCCTCCACTGAGCTTTAGTCATGAAAAGACTTCTTATTGTACTCGATGATTGATCAAACTCGTTCCTTTCCCAAGTATTGGGCTTCCCATTGTTGTTGTTTTAGCTTTAGTTATGATATTTTAAAAGTCTATGTCCTATCTTGTTTGGTATTCAAAATTTTAAAGAGTTTATAAGGTATATTGTGTTTTGAGTCTGTTAGAAAAGCTTATGAGAGGAATGGGTTCGCGCGCACAAGTTGGGCCTCATTTGGACCATGTTAGTGCAAATCATCCGATTTGCTCTCCCTGCGCGCACGTAAATGAGGCCTCACAATTTTGCTCCGGTTTTATTTTGGTTCAGTTTTTTTGACTTGTTCTCAAATCTTTTCTCCATTATCTTATCTGGCCACGTTCAAATGTTTCAGAGGTCACATTCAAAATTTCAGATGCCTATATAACAGATTAACACAAAATAGGTTTTTATATATGAATTCTCTACCTCTTCTGCAACACAACTTTTTCTTCCTGGGTTAACTGCATTTAAATTTCTCTATTGTTCTGCTACCTAACCTGTTGAATCCTAGGGGATTCGCACACCCGTGCGATAAAATCCTTGAGGACAGTGTCTTCCCACACGCCTTAGGCTATTCCTTTGATCGTGATTTGCTATGTTGTCATCTCATTAAATAAATAACAAACATCATTGGATATTGTACTCCCAAGTGGAACTTGTTCCAATTTGGCTTATAATAAGGAGGAGGCCTTTGTAACGTTTGGCAGTCACTACTAGAAAAATTAAATTTAGAGACAGAATTTAGGGATGGACAAAATTTTGTCTCTAATAGAGATAGAAACAAAGATAGAAATGATTATTCAGATATGAAAAATAAATTTTACAATTCAGAGACGAAATTTAGAGACAAAAATTATCTATCTCAGAAATTTTCGTCTCTATTTTTATCTCTAAACAATCAATCTTAAAATTTAAAAAGTCAAATAAATTTAGAAAGGAAATTTAGAGATGAAATTTATCTATTTCTAAATTTTCCGTCTCTAATGACACTATATTCCGTCTCTAAATAATCCATATAATTTAATTAATAATTTTTTTTATAAAAGTTAGAGAGAGATTGTTTCTATTTCATATCTTTTCAAAATTCAAGGATTTAAAAAACTCAAATTTCCTAAATTAGATCTGTTCTCCTCTGCGCTTTTTTACGCTCTCCATCACTCTTTGCCTACTCTCTCCGTCATTGTCTGCTCTCTCCCAGTCGTGCACTTCCCTTCTCTTGGCTGTTCTCCTCTGCTCTCTCTGTCGCGTTGTTCTCCTCTTCTCTCTCCATCGCGTCACTCTCTTTTGCTCTCTCTGTCATGCCATTAGTGCTCCATGCTTGGTATGCCCTTCTCAGAATTGAAATCTTTCTTGCCTGTGTTGCAGATTGGAAAATATAGGCATTTTTGTAACCATTCCACCTGCTGTCATTTTAATTTAATGTTGCTCTGATTTTTGTCTATAAGTAGTGTATAACTTATTGTTAATCATGTAAATTATCTACTGGAAATTTTATGGTGCATGCTCTAGTGCGCCCTTCTTCACCTTGCTGGCTACGATAGCGTCAAGGTGAGTGAGTGAGTGAATGAGTGAGTGTGAGTGATGAGAATTTGGGAAAAAAAAATATCTATCTGGGTTTGATTAAATCTGTTAAAAAGTTTGATAATTTGGAGTTTTAGATTGAAATTCTATCTGGGTTTTCGCCCTTTTGATGAGAAATTTTATTTTTTGGGTTAAATTAGGTGAACAAAATTATATCGTTATTTGATATGAATAATTTGTCCTTACTTTTTTTACTACTGGTTTGTCATAAGCGGATCTAAGTATCCCAAATTGAAAAAAGTGTTTTTTTTGGGGCAAAATGCAAGGAACCCCTTTGGACTATTGGACATGTGTAGAGAAATCCATGTGCATTACAACTTACCAACATAACTCTTTAAACTAATCAAACCTTGCATTTTGACTCCCCATGAAAGGTTTTTTTTTTCACATGATAAACTAATGTACACACTTGATTTGTTCAAAAGTTGTGTTGGTGATTCCCTATATGTTGTCAAGTTCTGCATCTATTATGGGAATTCATTTACATTCATTGTTGAACTTGAAACAATTTTGTATCACTCGCCTTTTGTTTGATCTATTAATGGTTAGTTAATTTGATATTTTATAAGTTTGTGTGAACTTTTATGAGAGGTGTAACTGTGAACATCTTGACCAAAGAGTGTTCAATGAAGTGAATTTATGATGTTGGGGGTTAATTTTTAGGAAGAAGATTTAAAGGAATTTAGCCAGTGGGAGAGCAAAACCCCGAGACACCCTAAGAACTTTGAGACTCCTGGAGTCGAAGTCACAATAGGTTAGATATAACTGAAGTTTATATGTATGAGATAACCCTTTTTTTTTCTTTTCCAGCTGACTTTTATTTAGCTTTTAGATATGTTTTGATTACCCATCTAATCTCGTATTTTGTCTAGGTCCTCTTGGTCAGGGCATTGCCAATGTTGTTGGTTTGGCCCTTGAGGAGAAGCACTTGGCTGCAAGATTTAACAAGCCTCACAATGAGATTGTTGATCATTACAAGTAAAATAACTGAATCTTATGCTGCCCCAATCATTCTTCTCTAAATTATGATCATAAACTTGCAAGGCCTTCGTTGTGTGGCATTTTGCTAATGGCCTTTGTCTTCTGCAGGTATGTTATATTGTGTGATGGTTGTCAAATGGAATGAAGCATGCTCTTGCTGGCCACTGGAGACTGGGGAAGCTAATAGCATTTTATGATGACAATCACATTTCTATTGATGGTGACACAAAGATTGCATTTACTGAGAATGTTGATAGTCATTTTGAGGGAGTTGGATGGCATATTATCTGGGTAAGAATGGAAACACTGGCTATGATGATATTCGTGCTGCCATTAAGGAAGCAAAAGTTATGAAAGACAAACCCACACTGATCAAGGTTAGTTTAACATGGCAAATATATACTTGATTTTTAGAATGTAATTATAACTAGCAGAATTTGTCATGCGATTGTGATAACTCCACAAATTGTAGTTATTTGTACTCTACATCTGTGCTATATTGATTGCTTAGTCCATGTTTTTATGCCTAAATGGAAGACTTTAGCCTTATATTCATATAATTCAATCTTGATGTCTTCCATTATGATTTTGAGAAAATATTTCCAATTCTTTGAGAAATCGAGTACAATTGCAATTGTTATTGAATATGTGATTTCTTTATGGCAAGAAATGCTCCAATCAAGTAGAAACTTGGAAGATTTGGACCAGCATTTGAAGAGAAAGCCAAGTTCAAGGATCAGCTTATCACGCCGCAGCATGAATATATCAATGTCGCGGCGTGGTGCATTCCCTGCTTCAGACAGAGAGCTACGCAATTTGCAAGTCGCGGCGTAGGCAGATGAATGTCACGGCGTAGGTAGATGAATGCTGCGGCGTGACTCTGTTTTCTAGACCCTATAAATATTGTTACATTAAATTTCATAAAGGAGTTAGGTTATTTTTAGACAGCAACTGCTAGGTTTTCGTATTCCAGACTGAAAGGAAGTAGAAGTATTGATGATCACATATTTTATACATTAATAAACTCTCATTTTTAGTCATTTACACTCTCCATGTACTTAATTGATTAAGCCTAGTTATGTTTTGTAAGTTTGGATTCAAATTGGACTTAATTGATTTTTTCAGCACTATTTTGGTCTTACGCTATTTCTGTATTTCGGCCATATATTGAATTCTAAATGTCTGATAATTTTGAATTTTATCTTGTAGGAAAGATAAGAGAGAGCTCTACAACTTTGATGAGAGCTCAAAGTCTCAATCAGACATCTAGTAGAGCTAATTGGGCTTGGAAGACAAAACACGAGTTTTGTGTCGAAACCTGAACAGTGTACGATGTCGAGCATAACTCGGGTTGCAAGAATTATCTTGGGCTGAAATTTGGAATTTGAAAGTTAAGACCCAGATCTAAAACTTTCATGTTGAACACAAAACTTGATTCGGGCTCCTTGATGGTGATATTGGGTCTGAAAGTCAAAACAGAGGTGCTAAACCTGGGCCTGAACAGTTTGTAGTAATTGAGTTATATCTTAGGTTGTAGGACGAATTTTTGGATGATTTCAAAGCCATTGGAAAGCTTAGACAATTTCCTAGAACTTTCATGAAGACCACTTGGCTCGAAAATGACGGAATTAATAACTTAAGTAATGAATGATTTCGGAGACAAGAAATCTCAATGATTTTTCACTCTTATCCTCACCATTTGGCATTTTTCACTCATTCATCCACTCATCCACCTACCCCTAATCAGCTCCCTTGTCATTTTGTATCCCTAATCCTCTATAAAAGGCACCATTGGCTGATCATTTGGGGGCACTTGGTGTTAGGCTTAGTTTTTACAAGTTATGGTTATGCTTGTTTCTTGTTTTCCTTTGTTGTAATTTTCTCTTGTTCTAAATTAAAGTTATGTTCATCTTTCTCTTCTTGTCTCTTTCTTTCTTCTTATCCATGAGTAACTAAATCTTCATCTTGCTTGGGTGAAAGAGTGAAGCTCTTGGTAATGAAATAAGGTTAGATTATTCTATTTCTTGTGCTTAAATGATATATTATCAATTGAACATTATATGTGTTGTATTTTGTTTCTAATTAATTTAGAAACCTTCTTTGTATAATGGAGATCTTGATTTATTGTAGACAATAGGATTGGCACAGTGAATACTTGAACTCATTTACAAATGTCGGTAGATAATTAAAGGAATCATAATATGATTGCTTATATAATTGAACTTTGAATGTTATATTTTTCTATTAGAACTTCTGTTGTGTGTGGATTTCAATTGAGTTATAAAGAGAAATAATCTTACCTTTAATTTATTACCAAGAGTGGATCTCCTAACCCAAGCAAGCCCTTAAATTCATTTGTGAACTTGTTTTATTACTTTTGGTGTTGTAACAAATCTTTTTCTTACCTCAATTAATTTTTCTTCATCAATTCTCTGTGGATCGACCTCGGACTGCCGAGAAATTTATTACTTGAGACAACCTGCACTTGGGTTTGCATCCTTAAATCCCGCAGTCAAGTTTTTGGCGCCGTTGCCGGGGACTTGATTTGAAGTTTTAATTTATTGAATTTCATTTTCTTTAATCAAATCTATTCTCTCTTCTCCCTCACCGAAGCAAAAGATCGGCTTGCCGATCCTTCGGTTTCTTTAGTAACTTTTTAACTTACTAACTATCTAACTTACTATCCTACTAACTTGCTAACATACTAACTTTCTAACTTTTATATTTATATCATTTATTTCTGTTTACTAACTTTTTTATTTTTTGCTTACTAACTTTTTTTTTTTATTTTACGCACTCTAACTTTTAATTTACGTCATTTATTTTCTGCTCTTTATTTTCTGCACTTTCTAACTTACTAATTATTAACTCTCTAATTATCTAACTTTTTACTTTATTAGTTATCTAACTTTTTACTTGTTAATATTTATTGGATGGTTAGTTTATACCACATCCTTGTTAATATTTAATGGTGGGTTACACCGCCAGCTTGTACATTATTTTTGTTTATTTATTTTAAGTTATTTATGTATTTATGCTTAATTGGTATCATGATTTAAATTTTGGTCGTTTAGTCAAAATTAATCCTGGTACTTTATATATTGACTTGTTTAAATCACAATCATACACAATTGACACAATGACTGACAATGAAAGTGTACATGATGAACCTGAAAATCAACCGTTGCGAACCATGCGTGAATATTTGCAACCACCTCAAAATTCTAGTCCATCATAATTTATCTTTCCACTCAATGCCAACAATTTTAGATTCAAATCAGGTATGATTTCTTTACTTCCTAATTTTCATGGTTTAGAATCTGAAAGTCTATATTTACATCTGAAAGAATTTGAGGAAGTATGTATTGCCTTTAATGATCAAAATTACACTGAAGAGATTGTTAAGCTTAAATTGTTTCCTTTTTCTTTAAAAGATAAAGTAAAATCTTGGCTTAACTCTTTGAAACCAAGATCAATTCGCACATGGCAAGAAATGCAAGGTGAATTCTTGAAGAAATTTTTTTCAACACATAAAACCAATGCTATGAAAAGACAAATCCAAATTTTTTTCCAAAATTCAAATGAAGCATATTTTCAATGTTGGGAATGATTTAAAGATTTGTTAAATTCTTGCCCACATCATGGTTGTGAAAAATGGCGCACTATAAGCTTTTTTTATGAAAGTTTAACTCCTGAAACTAAACAATTTGTGGAAACAATGTGCAATGGTGAGTTTCTTGATAAAGAACTTGATGAAGCTTTAGACTATTTGAACCAGTTGGCTGAAAATTCTCAATCTTGGTATAGTACTAATATTTTTAAAAATTCAATTAGATCTAATCTTGAAAGTGCTAATAAAAGAAAATATCACCTTAGTCAAGAGAAAGATCTAAATGCTAGATTTGCTAGTTTGACTAGAAAGATTGAAGCCATGGAATTAAGAAAAGTAAAAGAAATCAAATCTGTGCAACATGAAGAAATTTGTGGCATTTGTGATTACTTAGGACACCCAACACATGAATGTCCTAAAATTCCTGTTTTTAAAGAAGTTGTACATGAGCAGGTAAATGCAATAAATAATTTTAATAAGCCATTTACTTCTTCTTTTTCAGATACATACAATCCGGGATGGAGAAATCACCCGAACTTTAGCTGGAGGAATAATAATCAGTCACAATTTGTGCAACCACCACCTCCTCAGGCACAACAGGACTCTCAAAATTCTCAAGGATATGCACCTTATGTCCCACCATATAAGAAAAACCTTGAAGAAACACTGCATGCATTCATAGAAAAGCAAGAGGCCATTAATAAACAAAACAATCAAACTATGATTGACATAAAAGAAACTCTTGCTAAACCTTCTTCTACACTCATCATTCATGAGAAAGGAAAATTTCCTTCTCAACCTCAACCAAATCCCAAGGGTCAGTACAGTCTAAATGAGGGGAGTTCAGAAAACCAACAAATGGACCAAGTCCAGTCAGTGATAACTCTTAGGAGTGGAAAGGTTGTTGAAAAATAAATCCCTGAATCTTGTGAGAAAGAAGATGAACCAATTCCCCAAGAAAATGAAGAAGTTGACCAAAAGGCGACCAAACTCTCGCCTTCACCCTCATTTCCTCAAGCATTGAATAATCCAAAGAAATTGGACCATAACACTGGAGTTTTTGAAATTTTGAAACAAGGGAAGATCAATATTCCTCTGTTAAACGCTATCAAACAAATTCCTTCTTATGCCAAATATTTGAAGGACTTGTGCACTATTAAAAGGAAATTAAATGTGAAAAAGAAAGCATTTTTAGCAGAATAGATAAGCTCCATTCTTCAGAATAATAATGCATTGAAATATAAAGACCCTGGTTGTCCTACAGTTTCATGCATTATTAGAGAATATAAAATTGAAAAAGCTTTACTTGATCTTGGTACTAGTGTCAATTTGCTTCCATATTCAGTTTATCAGCAACTCAACTTAGGTGAATTAAAACCAACTTCTGTAACTCTTCTACTTGCAGATAGATTAATTAAAATTCCAAGAGGAATAGTGAAAGATGTGTTGGTTCAAGTTGATAAATTCATATATCCTGTGAATTTTATTGTCTTGGATACTGAACCTATGGTTGATAGTTGCAAGTCAATTCCTGTTATTTTAGGCCGTCCATTTTTAGCAACGTCTAATGCTTTGATAAATTGCAGAAATGGAGTGGTGAAGCTAACATTTGGAAACATGGCACTAGAGCTTAATGTTTTTAACATGTGCAAGCAACCACAGGAAGTCCTTGATGAAAAAGAGGAAGTTGAAGGAATTGAAGCCATTATAGATGATCATCTTCAAAAGGGGAGTTCTTCTGACCCATTAGAAGTTTGTTTAATTAATTCATTTGATTTGCTTGATTGTACAGAGGAAATAGAATACAAAGGATGGAAGCCGAAATTCAAAGAGCTAAAAACCATGAATGACAATACCTATGAAGTAGTACCCACACAGGAACTAAAGCCATTACCTACTGGGTTAAAGTACACATTTTTGGAAGAAGAACAAAGCTTTCCAGAAGTAATTTCCTCAACTCTTACTGGAGAACAAGAAGGAAAGATGTCGCCTCAATGGATGCACCAAGATAGAAGGAAATTTTTGATAGAGGTGAAAAATTTTTATTGGGATGACCCATACTTGTTCAAATATTGTGCTGATCAAATCTTTCAGAGATGTGTGCCCGACAGTAAAGTAGGTAGTGTCAATAAATTTTGTCACTTGGAAGCATGTGGAGGTCACTTCTCTTCAAAGAAAACAGCTGCAAAAATCTTGCAGTGTGGATTCTATTAGCTCACTTTATTTAAGGATTGCTATACTTTTTGCAAAAGTTATGAAAATTGTCAAAAGTTGGGCTCAATTTCAAAAAGAAACATGATGCCTCTGAACCCCATCCTTGTCATTGAAATTTTTTATTGTTGGGGAATTGATTTCATGGGTCCATTTCCATCTTCATTTGAATTTGTGTATATCTTGGTTGCAGTTGATTATGTTTCAAAATGGATTGAGGCAATTCTATGCCGACACAATGATCATAAAACTGTTCACAAATTTTTAAAAGAAAATATCTTGTGTCGATTTGGAATCCATCGAGCTATCATAAGTGATGGGGGAACACATTTTTGCAATAAACCATTTGAATCTTTAATGAAAAAAAAATTGTATTATACACAAAATTGCCACCCCTTATCACCCTCAGACAAGTGGACAAGTTGAATTGGCAAATAGGGAGATTAAACAAATTTTGAAAAAAATGGTTAAGCCAAATCGTAAAGATTGGTCTTTAAGACTAAACGATGCACTTTGGGCTTACGGTACTACTTTCAAAACATCTTTGGGCATGTCACCCTATCGGTTAGTCTATGGAAAACTTTGTCACTTGCCTGTAGAATTGGAACATAAAGTATTTTGGGCCATTAAAGCTTTCAATCTAAATCTTGATGATGCTTGCAAGATACGTAAATTGCAATTAAATGAACTTGAGAAATTGAAAAATGATGCATATGAGAACTCAAATATTTATAAAGCCAGAACAAAAGCTTTTCATGACAAGACAATTTTGAGAAAATCTTTTGAAATTGGTCAAAAAGGTTTGTTTTATAATTCTCATCTGCACCTATTCCCTGAAAAATTGAGATCTAGGTGGAGTGGTCCTTTTCTTGTCAAACATGTGTTTCCTCATGGGGCTATAGATATTGAGAATCCTAGGAATGGTAATGTGTTTAAAGTCAATGGACAAAGGCTCAAACCATTTCTGGAGAACCAAGTTAATGAGGTAGAATCCATCTCTCTTTTTTATCCTTGTTATGAATAGAATTCACTCTAATTTTGTTGCCTTGTTTTTGCAATTTTTTGTGTTGCCGGTTAAGTGACAGATACGGTACTCTGTGACTCTCAAGTCGGTTTGTTTTCAGTTTTCCAAAATAACTGAATCCTTCTTCTCCTTTAAAATAGATGTCATTCTTTCAACCCTGAGAAAATATTTTCCTTCTTTCAACCCTGAGAAAACATTTTCCTTCTCTCCCTTAAAATGCTCTGAAAAAAATTTACAAAGTTCGATGTGAAAGATTGAGACTGTTAATGCACAAAGGTATGCCAGAAGATGTACGCTGGATAATTGAAGCAAAGGTCCGACTAGCAAGTGAGTCTTCAATTTCATTTGACTCATACAGGTCTTGGAAGAAGTTCGTATTCTAAAAGAAGAAGAGCAAAAAGGTTCAAGTCTGTTACAAATGTGAACAATGGAATTGTAAGAAGCGATGTCGTACTTTGGGAATGGTTTCCGCAAACAGAGAAGATAAAATTTTCTTCATTAAGAATGGACTGAGTAAGGAGTCATTAAATGATATCTTATTGACTCTTGAGATGCATTCTTATGGATTGGTGCATCGTGAAATTCTTAATTTGTGGAATCTCTTCAAGGATGAAGAAAAACGCTACAGTTTTGGGAATCTGACTCTAAAAGACCCTGTTTGCCAATTTATAAGAAAATTGGATAGGAAGCTTATCCTTGACTCATAGAAGGCGTTTAAGTCGTTACTGAATGTTAAACTAGAGGCAGATGTAAGTCATATTCACAATAATATGTACATATCATTTTCTTCTTCTTCATGTCATCTTTCAAAAAAAATGAAAAAAAAGAAAAAAAAAGAAAAAAAATGTTTGAACAAAGGTAATCTGGAAGGAGTACCATGACTTTAATTAGTTGTGGAGCCCCAGCCTTTGGCTGACCCGTCATTGACTCGGGTGGACCTTTGCACGCTGGTCCTTAAAAAAGTTCGTGTACCATGCTCTGTAGAGAGACGCACTCCATAACCCAATGTTTACCATTTAGGCACTGTGGAGTTGATGGACAAGCAGAAGCGTCCCACTCTGGTTATTAGTAAGAAGTAACCCGCGGCTGCCAAAGCGTATGAGGCATCTGAGTTTGATCCTCTCTTTTATTAGAAAGGGCTCTCAGCGCCCTGGGATGGGATGTTTTAGATCTTGGACATTACGGGTTTCAGATTTTAGCATCTTTGTTGATGTTACGAGCCCAAGTGTGAGCGCTCCAGGTTCCAGACCCAGGATGGAAACCCACGATGGTTTCTTCTTTCTCATTTCTCCGAATAAACAGACGTGAGTGTCTACTACACTGGTGACATGCAGTATAAAGATATGTCACTACTGCACTCATGATGCGCAGTATAAAGATACGCCATGAAAGATGTACATAGAGGTATGTCATCATTTGCTATTATATTTCTTTTATCTTTGTTTGATTTTGCTGTATTTTGGTTTTAGACAAACGATCCTTTGAGTAGGGTCCTTCAGGGGTTTCTAGACTTCTTTACTCTGATGGTTATCTTGAAGTAAAAAACAAAAAAAAACAAAAAAATGAAAAAAGAAGAAGAAGAAAGATTCTGTATTTCTTAATTTTAAACTTTTCTGACAACAACCAACCTACCCTTATAGGTGCAATTATTACCCTTTCTATTCTTTTTCCTATTTAAACACTCCATTTTCTCTACTTTCCTTCAACTCAGAAACATGCAAAGGGAGGAAGAGTATAGAAATGAGGCCTTCTATTCGTAACATTAAAAATATCTGTGTTTTTTGTGGGTCAAGTTATAGGAAGGGTTTAGAGTTTGTAAACGCAGCTAGCACTCTTGGTCGATCACTTGCTGCGAGGAATATTCATCTTGTATATGGGGGAGGTTGCCGTGGGTTAATAGGGGTTGTATCACTTGCTGCATATATAGGAGGCAATCAGGTTTTAGGTGTCATTCCTAAACCTTTAGCTCAACAGAACATTACTGGAAGGACAGTTGGAGAAGAAATTCAGGTAACAACTATGCATGGACGAATAAAAAAAATGCTTGACAACTCTGATGCATTCATTGCCTTACCAAGTGGTTTTGGTACTTTGGAAGAAATTTTTCAAATAGTCTCTTGGGCCGAACTGAACATCCACCATAAACCCATTGGTTTATTGAATGTTAATAATTACTTTGAACTTTTGTTATTTTTTCTTGACAAAGCTGTGGAATAGAAATTTATCACACCTTCGGCAAGAAAAATTCTTATCTCTGCCTCCACTATTGATGAGCTGATTGATAAATTATAAGCTTTTGAGCATGAACCTGATAAAGTAATAGCTCAGATAGATTGGTCAGCAGGAAACAGTGAAGGAAACAGGAAGAAAAGCAAGCCAGATCTGACACTTCATCTTTAATACCTTTGATTTTATTTATTATACTTTGTTTCTATTTAAATTTGTGTCTGATTTCTCCAACAGGTAATATTTTCTATCCTTTACTCATCTATATTTTAACATTGAGGATAATGTTGTGATCTAGTTAGGGGGGAAGGATAGTTGACCAAAAAAAAAATTATTTTATTTTCTTTTTTTTGGGAAGTATGATATGATTGTCATGGACTTATTAAACCAATGAATGATGGCCGAGTAAGGAGTAATTTTACTTTTGAGAAGCATATAAATTAGGAAGTATGTTTAGTGATATGAATGTCAGAAACCTATTCGTAGTAAAACCAATTAGTGATGGCAGAGTAAGGAGTAAATTTTGAAAATAATTTATTACTCTTGAGACGCATCTTAGTTGAGGTAGTAATTAATTAGTATTGATTTGTGGAAGTAACAAAGTTTTTATCTTTTGATTTCCTTTGAAAGATTCAAGCGAATGCACTCTCACATCCTTGGAAGCAATTGAAATTCAAGAATCATAGCATGATTGAATAAATTATCTTCTTTCTTAAATTTCACATGCTTGGTTATGGATGTTGAATTGGTGGATAGAGAATGATAGAAATATGTCTTGTGAGATTTTGAGCCTATTGATGAATGGATTGAATATCTGTGTCATTCTCTTCTTTCTTGTGTGATTTTCACTCATGGAATTGTTACTCTAGAACTTGCTTTGATTCTTTTTTAGGCTATATTTTCACATGCATACATTAATATGATTGAGGCATTTTGAAATAGCTACTTTGACCAAATAGCCATCCTTGTATATTTTTCATTGTGTAACCCCTTTGAACTTATTTGACCATTCTTTGTTTTTAGCTCATTTCCTACCTTCAAAAAAAAGGAAAAAAAAAGAAAAAAAATATTTTTACCCAACCAGAGGAATAAGAGAGCATTAACCTTGTTCTTAAGTAAGTGTAGGGGTATGTGTGCAAAATGATCAAAAAAATTGACCACTTTTGCAATCAAAGGATTATCAGAGTCTAGAATAAAGGTGGATACTTGGAAACAACAGAAGAAAAGGAGAATGTTCAAGTCTAATAATAAATTCAATTCACTAATTTGGGATTAATCTTCAACAAAACATTAGTCAAATATTGGTGATTGTCCTTTATGATGAATGTTCTCAAACATTTTCTCCACTCTAACTATATCATAATGCTCTTTTATTCTTTTTGGTATTTATCTTTTCACATCCATATTATCCCATCTCCTTTACCATGACCCCATCACAACCTTGAATAAAGTCCTCTTGATTTTTGTATGCATGTGTTGTGAGTAGCGGAGAAGTAGAAGATAAGCAAGTTTATGGTAGTGCAATTGTTCATGAGTTGAATAAAGTGAAATACTTACCTTTTAAACACTTGGGAGATTGAGAGTGAAATTCTGTAAGGATCTATCATTCTTGATTCATTCTTTTCAACTGAAGTTTCCTTACTTGTTGGTTTGAGATGTGAAGAAATGTTACCTCATTAATGTTTTGATTCCTTGAATTTCTTGTTGCTCTTCTTGCTTCATTGAGTCTTTTAGAGTTTTTAGCTTTTGAGTCTGTATCATTTTTCTTTGTCTCCTAACTTTGGTCTTATGTGTTTTGCCCAGGAGTGCAAAAAGCTAAGTGTGGGAGAATTTGATGACCACATATTTTATACATTAATAAACCCTCATTTTTAGTCATTTACACTCTCCGTGTACTTAATTGATTAAGCCTAGTTATGTTTTGTAAGTTTGGACTCAAATTGGACTTAATTGATTTTTTTAGCATTATTTTGGTCTTACGTTGTTTCTGTATTTTGGTCATATCTTGAGTTCTAAATGTCTGATAATTATGAATTTTATCTTGTAAGAAAGATAAGAGAGAGCTCTACAACTTTGATGAGAGCTCAAAGTCTCAATCAGACATCTAGTAGAGTTAATTGGACTTGGAAGACAGAACATGAGTTTTGTGTCTGAAACCTGAACAATGTACAATAATCAAAGCATAACTCGGGCTGCAAGAATTATCTTGGGCTGAAATTTGGACATTTGAAAGTTAAGACCTAGCTCTAAAACTTTCATGTTGAACACAAAACTTGATTCGGGCTCCTTGATGGTGATATTGGGTCTGAAAGTCAAAACAGAGGTTCTGAAACTGGGTCTGAATAGTTTCTAGTAATTGGGTCATATCTTGGGCTGTAGGACAAATTTTTAGGTGATTCCAGAGCCATTTGAAACCTTAGACAATTTCCTAGAACTTTTATGAAGACCACTTGGCTCGAAAATGACAGAATCAATGACTTAAGTAATGAATGATTTCGAAGACAAGAAATCTCAATGATTTTTCACTCTTATCCTCACCATTTGGCATTTTCCACTCATTCATCCACTCATCCACCTACCCCTAATCAGCCCCCTTGTCATTTTGTATCCCTAATCCTCTATAAAAGGCACCATTGGCTGACCATTTGGGGGCACTTGGTGTTAGGCTTAGTTTTTACAAGTTATGGTTATGCTTGTTTCTTGTTTTCCTTTGTAGTAATTTTCTCTTGTTCTAAATTGAAGTTATGTTCATCTTTCTCTTCTTGTCTCTTTCTTTCTTCTTATCCATGAGTAACTAAATCTTCATCTTGCTTGGGTGAAAGAGTGAAGCTCTTGGTAATGAAATAAGGTTAGATTATTCTATTTCTTGTGCTTAAATGATATATTATCAATTGAACATTATATGTGTTGTATTTTGTTTCCAATTAATTTAGAAACCTTCTTTGTATAATAGAGATCTTGATTTATTGTAGACAATAGGATTGGCACAGTGAATGCTTGAACTCATTTACAAATGTTGGTAGATAATTAAAGGAATCATAATATGATTGCTTATATAATTGAACTTTGAATGTTATATTTTTCGATTGGAACCTCCGTTGTGTATGGATTTCAATTGAGTTATAAAGAGAAATAATCTTACCTTTAATTTATTACCAAGAGTGGATCTCCTAACCTAAGCAAGTCTTTAAATTCATTTGTAAACTTGTTTTATTACTTTTGGTGTTGTGACAAATCCTTTTCTTATCTCAATTAATTTTTCTTCATCAATTCCCTGTGAATCGACCTCGGAATCCCAAGAAATTTATTACTTGAGACAACTTGTACTTGGGTTTGCATCTTTAAATCCCGCAGTCAAGTATGCAATGTTGAAGGCCAACTTCATCTTGGAGAAAGATTCAAGCCCAAGGATCATCACCATTGAGCTTTCTCTTCCACTCCTTTTACTTTCTCATCTCCCTTCCCATGAACATGATATATTTTGTTGTATTTTCATGCTTCATGGCTAGCTAAGTTATGTTTAGAGTTTTCGTTAGATCTTCGTATGGATATTGAGTGATGTTGTAATCCTTTGAGTTTATATACATGATTTGGTTTGGTTCAATCATATAGTTCTTAATACTCTTGAATGTTTGATCAGCTTTTAAGTGATTTGATAAAATCTAAGGAACCTAGACATAGGAATTTGGATTTTAGATCATAAGTATGGTTAATGCATGTTTGATTTCATTCAAGGTTTGGATAAGTTGATTCGCTAATAAGATAAACATATACCTTTGAGCCGTACATAGTAATTGATTGAGAATATATCTTAATGGGTGAATTTTACTCTAGTTTTCATAGAAATATAGTGAATTAAGTAACTGAAATATGGTTGATTGACCTATACATAGACTGTTAACTAATTTAGATTCTCAAGCTAATTAACCTAATTATTTTTTTTATATTGCTTATAAAGATTTCTTGTTATCAATTAAAGTATGAGGTGAAAAAGAATTCCCTATTCTCTAATCATCAACTTTAATTCCAATTAGATGTTTTTTAAGTCTTTGAATTAGTTTAAACACAACTCTTTTAATTTGAATGTTCTTAAATATAAATTCTTAAGTTATTAGTTAATAGTTAACACTAAATTAGCAATTATGTTCGTGGGAACGATATCTGACTCTTGACTATATTACAAGTGCGACCAGTACACTTGCGGTAAGCAAAAGAGCGAATAGATTGGAATTGACATTTTAAGATTTTACTCTTTGCAATTTGATGTGATTCTTTTAAACTAGCTACCAACTTGATTTCTTTTACTAAAAGACTGGATTGTACTCCTTTGAGAAGCTGAAAGTTATAGATGTGAAATTAAAGTAGTAAACTGTGTGTATATTAGTTTTATCCAATGTTGTTAATTGGTTAGTCTTTTGCTGATTTTATCCTCTTCACATGTCACAACAACCATTGGTTATGATTCTCCTAACAAGTCTAACTCCTTTAATAACAAACTTAGAGAAGAGCGCTTGAAGCAAGTTTTGGAGGTAGAAACAAAGATAATTGAGCTAAAGATGGCTATGCAGACTGATTGTGACCTCTATTTATGTAAGATTGCATTAAGAGTATGCATATTTGATGCTTTCTTGGCTTAATAACAGCCTATGTTATATGGATTAATAACAGCCTATGAGTTACTTTATTAATATTTTGATCAATGTATTATTGTGAATACTTGGGTAATACTTTAAACAATGTGTTAAATGTTAAAATTAGTTTATATTATTGCTTGAAATTTTATACTATATAAATGAATAGTATATATATATATATATATTCTGAAATTAAAATTTATAAAAATATTATAAAAAATAATTTTTATATATATTTTTATGAGCATAGGAAAATAATTTTTTTTATAAAATAAAAGTGTCTAGTTATGGCAAACTACAATTAGATGCTTATTTTTTTTATATATTTTTTAAACTATTAGAGACAGATTTAGAGATGAAAAAAATTATCTCTAATTTAGAGATAGAAATAGAGACAGAATTTTTCCATCTCTAATTAAATAATTAGAGACGAATCTTGATAACTGAATAACGACGAAATTTTAAAATTTAGAAATGGTAAAATTCTGTCTCTAATTTAGAGACAACAAAATTCTATCTCTAATTTTGATACGAAATTAATTTTTTTGCCTCTAACAAAAAGATGCCACTTTTAGCGACAAATTAATTTTTATCTCTAATTCTATCTCTAAATATTTAGAGATAGAATTTTACTAATTTAGAGACGAAATTTTTTCGCCTCTAAACTTGATTTTTCTAATAGTGTGCTCTGCATCCATTTGTTGCTAACCACATTAGCTGGTGGCCGTTTAGTCCTTCCCTTCTTGAAATTGTCTAGAGGATCAACCATCATAACAAATTTCTAGTTGACTGGTTGATTCTGTATTTCAATTTTCTCAATCTCCACAAAAAGGATTTTATTCAATATTTCTTCTTCCCTTTGGCTATTTCATAGAATTTAGTTGCAAGCTTAACGAACACTGGTGGTGTTCATGGGATGGGTTAGGACAAGTTTGACTTGTCCTTCACCTGGCCCTAGATTTTGACCAGGCTAATTCTTTGGGCCTAAACCCAACCCTACACCCAAACAAACCCAGCCATGTTAGAGTCTGATCAAGACCGAGCCTAGATAGGATGGGATCAGGCTGGCCTGAAGTGAAGGCAAAACAAAATCTGGACAATGGTAGACAGTGACATGGTTTGCTCAAGTATTGTTTATTATAATATGAATTGTTGCTTAAGTTTTATTTACTTACTTTTCTATAGTTCATAAATTCATTATATGAAATTTGGAATAACTAAAATGAAGAACTAATTGTATCTAATTTTAAACATGCATTGTTTAGTTTCTAAAATAATGGCAACTAGTCTTAGATACCCAATCAAACAATGGCAACACATAACTTTATGAAAGTATACAGGAACTGCTAAATAAACCACTATATAAATTAGTATGAAGTAATGAATAGCTCCATAAAATATTAAAAACTTACCTGATGCATATTGTGATACATAGAAGTCTTCCAAGTGTCAACTTCAATATCTTCTACACAATTTCCTTTTCTGGATCTTTGTAGCTTTCCCACCTCTCCTTCAACTTGATTAGAAATCTTATCATACTGCAAAAAGAAGAATGACAATACTTCAATAAGTACCATGCCAAAAGACAAAAGTTCAAGTGTACAGTGAAATAAAAATGCATGATTAGTAGTATGTAACTGCAATACTTCATTAATTACTCATTGTGATAATTATGTAACTGCAAGTAGTATGATCTCTCATCAAAGTTCATATGTTGTTCCTAGTCAATAATCACACCTAGATGAAGATCACCAGAACAAAGTGAAGCACCCCTGCAAATATATATTACAACACATTTATGGCTAAAAAAAAAAGAACAATTTCATGAATGATCAACAAACTACAGAAATTTCATTCCATGTTATAATAATACTTTGCCAAGATTACAAGCAACAAAAATTGATTTTGCTAATATTGAAATATGATAATGCCATAACAAAACTGTTAATAATAAGTAATCATATGGATGTAGTCATATCAACCATACACATGCTAAATGCGTGACTGTCTCGAGAGTGAAAATATTAAGAAAAAGATCTTGCCATTTCAAGAAGGGGTTTCTAAAGTGAAAGCTATCCCTATAAAGTAATTAGAAAAGCAAGAATCAGTACAATCTCGGCTAAAATCAATAGCAAATTGGAAGTTAGCAGCTTGTTAATCAGAAAATTAACAACAACTGGAATAAGCCAATTCCTGAACTGCCCTAATAGCACCAAGAACACCACCATAACTACCAACTGATGGCTGCAGTTGTCCACCTTTAAGTTGATCTTAGAGTTACCACTTCTTGAACTCATATTGGGCCTGTTAAGAAGCCAACTGAAACAAGCCTAAAAATCTCCAATTGTTAAATATTTCGTATCAATTGAACCATGATGTATATAATGATAGTACCATAATAGTAATCATACAAATTATACAACAAACAAAATATACATTTAAAACTGCATTCATTAGCATTAATTACAACTGCAACAGTTTACATAATGTGTTTTAAGCCAAGTCAGGCTTCTATAGACCAAAAAAATATATCATTTTAAACTACAGCAATATATGACTTCCCATTTTTCTAAGCCTTCTATAAAGCCAAAAAAAAAAATATCATTTAAAACTGCAGTTGAATACAAAAAATAACTGCAACTGTACATGACAACCTGTTATTCCAATCCAACCCTTCTAGGCTTCTATACACCAAAAACCATTATTTAAACCTACAGTTGTATACCTAAAAAAAATTGTAGCTAAATTTCCCCCCTCCCCGCCCCAAAAAAAGTAATCAATGCCTATCAGTCAATATTCATGACTGCCTACTGGTCATTTTGTGATTCAAGAATCTTAGCGGAACACATATGTAAAATACATACAGTTAGCCTATATCAAATGCAAATTTAAATGAATTAACCAATAATTCAAAAAGGAAGTAAACTCACCATCAACAGTCTTCTCGATGCTATCAAATTGATCAAAATCCTTATTATCAAACTTGAGGCTAGTAGGGTGTAACCAAATTTGAGTGTATATGAGAGCTTCGGTCATTTTTGGTGACAAAGAGCTACGACAGACATCAAGCACACATCCACTAGTGCTAAAGCATGACTCAGATGCCGTAGTAGAAACCGAAATAGCCAATACATCACGAGTTATGACAGAAAGAATCCTATATTTTGAAGAATTTGCCTTCCACCAGTCCAAGATGTTAAAGTCACCATCCACATTGTCATCTATAATATCCTCTGCTAAATACCTCTCAAGATCTGATTTATCTGAATTAGCTTTGGTGCTCTTCTATTTTTTCCAGACCCACACCCTATTCTCAGAAACACCTTTGAGACTAGTTAACCCTATAAGACTCTCATCCAAGGCTGCACTTTTAGAAGAATCTCCACCATCTTCATTTTCCTTATATTCAAAAATTCCTTTTGAATAAAATTTGTATAAGGCATCTAAGGTGTTTTTAACCAAAGTGGACATACCAGTTGTCATATATATCCTCTAAACTCCACGTGATATAATCAAGTTTGCACCGAGGATCCAAGACAACAACTATAAACAACAATGGGTTAAACTTTTCGACATTTCCCCAATATTTATCATACTTTGCTCCCATAGAACATGTTATGGTCCCTAAAAGCTTAGAATGATTATTACTCCATGATATCAACTCAGACTGTATTGATGCAATTTCATGAAAGCATTTGTCTGATGTCATATGCAAAGAACTAGAGAAACACAAAGATACAAGATACCTCATAGAAAATTTTCAAAAACTGAACAAATATCCTAGGATGGTGTCAATCAGAATCTGTAGGTGGACCAACTTTCTTTCTCCCTTTTTCATCTTCACAAAACCATTTCCAAAAATATGATTCTTGATCATAAAGCCTATTCTTGTTTGCCTCATACATATTCAAATCGATTTCAATATCAATGGTTTGATTGATGCCATTAGCAACATCAACCATATTGACCTATAAGAAAATGACAAGTTCAATGAAACTTGCATTGACCTCAAAAGGGTCTGTGTCCACTTTCATTTCCTTTTAATTCTTCTCCTTAAACTTTAACCTTCCTTCCTTGATTTCTTTCTAAATTAAATCCCTGAAACGTACACAATTGTTAGTGGAAGGATCATACTTATGGTGGCATTTACAGTACTTTTGACCCTTAATTTCTTTGGGGGAAGAAATTTTATGATCATCAGGTGATTTTATCTGTTTGTCCTTTAACAACATATCGAATATTTGATCAACTTTTATAATGTCAAAGGCATGTGACTGCCTATTAGAATATTTCATTTTATCTTTTACTCAAATAATCTTTAATGATGAACAGACATAAGGTGAGTAAGATTGAAGTTTTGTTATATTGACTTCATTTCCTTCTTCGTCTACATCTTCACTTTCTTCCACTTCGATATAAGCAACATTTTCTCTTTTAAGGTGTTTCTTATGTTTTTCTTTCTCAGCTTTCAACTATTCGTTTTGTTTTACTTTATCATATAAATTGAGATATATCCAATAATTGTTAGTTTATTAGTTTCTTTCTAATAGAATAATCTAAATCACTAACGGCTAACTTAACTACCTCTTATTCAGGAATTAATTCAAGAATTACTGTGAAACACTTACTTTTCATTTGTCGAAATCTAACAAGGAATTGTCTGATGTTGAATAAATCCATTAGATTTACTTCCATTTCACCCCTTAAAAATTATTCATGGAAACTTCTTACTAGTTGGTTCCATGAATAATTTTTTGGTGGCAAAGTCAATAACCAAGTAAAAGCATTATTAATTAGAGAACTAGAGAATACTTCATTTTTAAGTATTCATTTGCAGCTATATCCCCTACTTCAATAATATACTTAGCAATATGTTTGATTCTTCATTTTTACCAGCAAATTTAGAAAGTTTGGATACTTTCCACCTCTCGATAACTCAGCCTTGTGAATAAACTCAGGGAATGCTAACACAAAATAAGGTTGGTTAGAAAAACCTACATTGAAATCAAGCTTAATTAAGATATGTTCAACCACCTGATTTATTTTTTGATGCCTCCCAAAAAATATTCTGCCTAATTCTTTTCAGGAAGTTGTCAACATTAATTTTGATTTCGACCCATGAGTCAAATTCCTTTAGGTTGCCTAGGTTGGTTTTGGACATTAATTGTTGGCTATGCATTTCCTGTTTGATTAATTATAAGATCATCAAGTGTCCCTAATACATCAGCAATTCAACCCATTTGTCTAGCTAATCCATTATAAGTGGTATTAGTTGATTCTATCTGTGGGGTAATGACAATAGTCATTTGTTAAGTCAACATATTAACTATTTCATGATTACTGTTACTAATATATTGTCGAATGTGATTAAGAGCAGTATTTGTGTTTCCCGTTGTTATAGGCATATCCCTAGACATATTTGGGAAAATAGGTCTTGTCCCCAAATTTAACCTTTGAGATTGCACACTACTAGTCCCTGCAACTTGCTCAATAACATTGACAAACTGACCTCTAAGGAGATAGATATTTGGCAATGAATTGGTATTTGTGGCCAATGTAGTCCCCATTGGTTGTGTTATGGTTCGAGGAAGGTGCCATTCTATTCATCTCTAGACTTTTTGTCTCTATATTTTGATGTAGGAATTCCTATAGTCAAGGCTATTTCACAGGCTGTAGGATTTTGAGGCAAAGTTTGTGGGCACTAGAGCATCCATATTGCCATTTACTCTATTATTCCTTTTTGGAAATTAGAAGATGTGTTTTCTAATATTCTTAGCACAATTTTATCACTCCTCAAGTGCATGAGAAGTTAAACTTTGATCTTTTACAAATCAGTTTCTAGACTTAGTCTTACTAGGCATGTCAATTTGTTTCACTAGAAATTTTGCCAATAGAAATTTGGCATCAATTGATTCATGTTATCACTCTAGAAAGGAAATATCTTCTTTTGAGATCTTAAATACTTGGTGATTTGTACAGAATTTCAAAATGCCAACGGGTAAATGACCATGCAATACTATCAAAATGAAATGAGATAATTAAGTTTGATTGTATAATGTAAGCATAAATAATAAAGAGAACTTGCAAGAATAAACTCAAAGATAAACGCAACGATAAATTCAAAGAGCATTGCAAGAATGAATCTAAGAAATTGAAAGCATGGAATTCAAATGCAATGAAGGTAAATTGCATGTAAAATCAAATGACTAAGAGTTACTCACAATGATAAATTCAAAGAGAATTGCAAGAATGAACGTAATAAATTGAAAGCATGGAATTCGAATACAATGAAGGTAAATAATTGCAAGTAAAATCAAATGACTAAGAGTTACTCAATTGAAAGAGTAAGGATTGAATGTAAAAGTACATGAAATAAGAATCGTGGAAAGCGTACTTGGATAGTACTTGGGTAATTCCTTAGCGTCCATGAGCGTCATAATGACAATTTGGCCTTAAGAGATATGTGTAAATGTTTTTTTAACTATTTTAATGTCTTCACCTCCTTGAATATTTATAAACAAAGAAAATAATTATAAAACTTACAAGATTATGACAAGTGTTCTTGTCTAAATAACCTTCTAATTCTGACATTCACACCTATTTTGGTCTCAAACATAAGTGCTACTGCTGTATTCAAATTCAAAACATATTTGAATTTGAATTTCTTCTCGCTTGAGCTTGCTCGCAATCGAACCACTAGTTTGAACCATCTTGAATTCGTCCAAGTGTCATAGAGCCTTCTTTCTTCGACCTTCTTTTCCTTGGAACACCTTCAATTTGATCTAGCTTTGATCAAAATCTTGTAACCTTTATTTTCAAACTGCTTGATCGAATTCTTTTGGATAGCTAATCTTGACAGTCCCATATTTTGTCCAACAATTCAATGGTTCACTTTTATGTAAATCAAAAACCTAACCAGTTGCCTATCTGTAGTCAAACTCCAGGAAATGATGCACGAGTACAACAATAGGCATTCAAATGAAATCTTAATTGAGAAAATTATTTTATTCGTAACAACACTGCAAAGGATAGACTTGTATATAGGTTCAGTTACTCAACTTTGGTTTCGGTGCAAATTACTCTCAAAACTTTCAAAACGTGCAATTTATCACTTGTGCTACGGAACTATATATGCTAATCATCCCAAAACTTAACTTTCTATCTAAATAAATAATATAGACAACATGTGAAATTACATGCTCCATTATGTTAGTGATTTAGATGCAAAGTTAAGATTTAGGGTGAATTTGCATAAACCAATATTACCACATTGAGCAAGGAGAAGTTTGGTACACAAATATCTTAGATGTCAAGACATTTAAAATGTAGAGTTCGTATATTTGGAATGACATCTTATATATATGT